>CM053751.1:54866735-54895846 GCA_028658305.1 Pachyuromys duprasi
CTGTTGGTGGACTTGGAGGGGGCGGGGAGGAGGGAGATGAGGGAGGGAGTGGGTGGGTAGGACGGAATGAGGGAGGGGGCTACGCCTGGGATGCAAAGTACCTAACCTGTGATTGATATAAAAATAAATAAATTAAAAAAATAAGATACATCTTAACATTGGAGAATTTACCTTCTGAGCAAGGAGGCTTCACACATGCACATGGTTCAGTGACTCTTACTTGGAACAACCAACCAAGTTTGATGAGGATTTTTTTTTAACCGAAAACAAAAAGCTATGCAATCCTACCCACAAGAAAGGTGAAGAAAGAGACTTAGTTTTAGCCTGTCTTGCTCAAGATCGCATGGTAAGGAGTGGGTTTGGACTCTGCACGTCTAATGCTGTATAACTCACTGCTTTAAAGTGTTGCTTTTCACTGAGTGAGAGAAGCTGAGGTAGCTACTGTGGCAATTGTGACTAAATCAAAGGGCATCTTTCTGCTGGCATAGCCCAATTGTCCAGAGCTGGCTAAGCCCCCAAGCATGTCTTCTATGGCCAAGACTGTGTCAGAGGGAGAGCATAGACGCTAAAATCTTAAACCAGATGAACTCAAACTGAAAACCGGTTACCTTTCAACTAGTGAGTTTGGGGAAATTTTCTATTTTTGTCTTTTGCTTACTTGAGTCTTCTGCAGTTTACATTTTCTAAACCCTCAGGAATTATGGATTGGTTTTTAGACTAGAACTGCAGTTACTAGAAGTAAATGAATGGATAGGCAAGATTGTGAAAAGATTTACATAACAGAGTTCACCTATGCAATGAAAACTATTTAAAATTCTGATGTATAATATATATATATATATATATACACTAATTGAATTTAGCACTTTCATATATCAATTGGATATATGAAATTTCATATATATCAATTGGAATTTTAGGACCTTGATGAAGTGTCCTTCAATAAGGAGATATATGCCCAAGAGCAGAATTCTGGTAAACGTCTTTCTCTTGCTCAAGTCACGGGCTATTTTATGATTTGATAATCTGAAAAGCTCTTTAAGACAGATCCATGCAGAAGGAAAGTGATGGGCATTGGGGCTGGCGGAGAGGCAGTACTGCACGAATGATGCCCACCTTCCTCCCTTAACTTCCTCCCTCATCTAAAAACAGCCCTGGGGAACCAGAGGCCAAAATGGACTGTTGTACATTTAGCGATTTATAGAGGAAATCCCCTTATTAGGCCACTTAAATGTTATTTAACTTTATCCTAAGAATTCTCCCTCTGTGTATCCTCAAGTGGCAGTGTAGGCCCAGTTAAAAGAGATTCAGCTACTGGTAAGTGGTAAATAGCTGGTCATCTCCATTACATACTATTAGATCCCACTTGAGACTGGAAACCTCCTGACTTAATTTTTTCAGTTGATGCTAACCTTTGAACCCTGTTTCTGCTGTATAATCTCCTAAAGTCTGAATCTGAGAAAGGAGTTCCCTGGATTTTGGTCCCCAGTTATTACAAATGATCCATTAGAACCCTTTTAGCACTAATCCAGTGAAGAGTTGTGTTGCTCTGCTTCTTCAAGGCTAGAAGCTCTTCTTTGCGTTTCTTCAGCAAGTTTACCACCTTGTTTCTATTCAGAGACACTCTCCTTCATGTATCATTTATGTTCAGTTGTCTTTACTTTCAGACAGCCTTCAAATGCAGAAAACATTTCACTTTACAGTGCCAAATGCCAACCACCTTAGATTACATCACCTACAAACCAGAATGGTGTGTTAACTATCGCATCACACAGGTCACTGGCAGAAATATGCAGTGTAAATATTCTAAGCCAAATTCAGGAAGAAATCCACTAGTGTTTCCTGCCCCATGTCCCTCAAGTTGACACCAGTATATTGATTAGCCTTCTGGGTAGAGCCTGTAATGGCACAGAGGATCGCCCCTGCCATGCGTAAAGCATTGTTGTCTCTCAAGGAGCCCCAGCTGATACATTAAAACAGTTTATTGGCATAGAACATGTTTAGTCTCAGGAGAACAAGACATTTTACACAATAAGTGGGTGGTAAATCACACTTTTGAAAATGGAATTATTTTAAAAATGCTCTTAGGTACTGTTTAGAGGAGACCTATAATAAAACCCATTGTCAGATGAAAAATCTGTGAGAAAAGTTAATAACTATCCCCGAATGTATTTCTTGGAGATTGGCTATTTTCCAGCAGATTTTCTCGAAGGAGACTGCCTGCACTCATTCCTCACTGCATCCCCCCTCCCCCACAAAGCTTTATAAAATCCGTAAAGGCTAATAGCTTCAAAAGCTGTATGTGACTTGCCTGAGGTTAATGTCTCGACCCTAGTGTCTCTTTGCTGCTGTTCCAGGCTCCCCTCTTATACCCTAAATGCCTTGAGGATAAATGAGTTATCTGCCTAGATCATCCATTACTTGCTTTCCTCTCTTGAGTTGAAGCTTTGTTTAAAGATAGCATGGCTCAAGAACCTGCGGGTGAGATTCATTCTAACTCTGTGCACTGCTGCTGGAAAATGCAGACTGGATAGATGGATGCAATGAAGTAGGGTGGGAGTTTGATGAATCTGTGACTCCTCTTTTAATTCTAACTTAAGGCCAATGCTTCTGTATACCCTTAAGCCTATAGATAGGCTATAGAAGGCTGGAAAAATTATATGTTCATTTTGTGGGTGTACTGACAGCTTTCTTCAGATCTTTGAGACTTTACCCCATATATGTATATTATATATATTTATAAATATATACATAATGTATATTATATCCATTCTCAATACCACCTCTCAAACTGCTCCCATACTCTCCAAATAGCTCTTTCCTTATTTCGTATCTTCTTTCCCTCCCTCTCTCCCTCCCTCCTTGCCTCCCTCCTTTCTTTCTGTTTTTCTTTCTTTCTGTCTTTCTTTCTTTCTTTCTTTCTTTCTTTCTTTCTTTCTTTCTTTCTTTCTTTCTTTCTTTCTTTCTTTCTTTCTTTCTTTCTTTCTTTCTTATTTGTAGTTCACTGAGTCCAGTTAATGTTACCCTTATGGAAACAGTTATAGTGCTATCCAATGGAGCCTGGCAATCTACTAGGGGCCAAACATTTGAAGAAATTGACTCTCCCTTTCCAAGCAGCCACCAACTATCAATAGCTCCTCAGGGGTAGAGCCTCAGCAGTTCTTTCACCACCCATGCTCAAAGGCAGACTGGTTTCATCTTGTGTGGGTCTTACACAAGCGAACTTATCTCCTGTGAGTTCATGACTGTAATGGCCCTGTTATGTCTAGAAGGCAAATTTGCAGTATTCCTTCCTGACTTCTGGTTCTTTCTTCCTCTTTTTCTGCCATAAGCATTTCATTCCTTCTTCATTAAGCATTGGGAGAGAGATTGTGATAGAGACGACCCATTTCAGGATAAGAACGCCACTGCCACTTATTCTCTGCACTTTGACCTATTATAAGTATCAGTATTAAGTATAGTCCACTGCAAAAAGAAGCTTCTCTGATGAAGGCTGATAGATGCAACAACCTGTACAGAAGGCAGTTTAATGCTATTTCTATTTAGCAAAGTGACTACAGCATATGAGCATCTCAACTGTAGTTTCTTGGCTTGGTCTACAGTACAAGGTATGAGTATTCTCCTGCTGTGAATGGCCTTAACTCCAAGCAGAAACCTATTGGTTACCTCCATAACATTCGTGCCAGTATTGCACCAGTGGGCATATCTTGCCAGGCTAGCCATTACTCTAGCTAAGGATAAGACTGTTGCTAACACAATGTTCTGGCCTAACAGCATGTATAGAAACTTCTTGTACAAGGAAATCTGGCCAGCAGAGATGAAGCTTACAGGGCAGTACCCAGTTGATTACTTCTTGTTCTCTGATCAAAGCATGTGGTGCCTTCAGCAACAGGGTCTTCATCAAGTTCTGGTGGTGACCAAGATGATGGCAATAGCCTATAATTTTGTGTGTGTGTGCTCTCTGGGTCACTCCCCAACCAGCAACTTGAAAGAAGGCTCTCTTAGTTAGGGTTACTATTGCTGTGAAGAGACCATGACCACATCAACACTTATAAAGAAAAATATTTAGTTGGAGCTGGCTTACAGTTCAGAGATTTAGTCTATTATCTTCATGGCAGGAAGCATGGTGGCATGCAGGTAGAGACTGGCCTGGATACTCTCAGATGTAGCTGAAGAGTTCTACATCTGGATCTGTAGGCAGCAGGAAGAGACAGTGAGATGTGGGCCTGGTTTGCAACCTCAAAGCCCTCGCCCAGTGGTGGCACACTTTTCTAACAAGACCACACCTATTCAAGCAAGGCTACATGCACCTCCTAATAGAACCATTTCCTATGGTTCAAGGGCGACCATTTTTATTGAAACCACCACAGAGGCATCCTACATCTCATATTGGGCTTTTTGTTTGAGAACTTACAGGTTCTGTCTTCCTGTGTAGAGTAATTCAAATTCATCTCTCTTTTCTCTCTCTCTCTCTCTGTGTGTGTGTGTTTGTATGTGTTGTGAATGAAGCTGTGTGTGAATTGCTTTCACACGCCTTTTCTAGACATCCCTAGTATTAGTTACACCTCCCTTCACCTCTTATAGTCCTTCCTTTCCCCTCTCCCCGCTTAAACCACCCTTCCATTATTAAACGTTCCCCTTTAATAACCACCTGTATTAGCCTTGGCTCTCTAGAGTAATAGAATTTACAGAATGAATCTGTCTGTCTGTCTCTCTCTCACATACATGTATGTGTATACACATACATATATATATGTATATGGCCCATACATACAGACATACATACAAATGCACACACACATATACATATATATTCCTTCTTCAAGGACCAGATTAAAGTTGTTTTCCTGCCTCAAGATCCAGATGAACATTGTATCTTCCTACTTCAAGATCTACATTATAGTTGTATCTTCTCAGGATCTTCACCAGTCCTACATCTGACAGAGGGCTAATATCCAGCATATATAAAGAGCTCAAGAAGTTAAAAAACAACAATTCAAGCAATTCATTTAAAAAATGGGGTATGGAGCTAAACAGAAAACTCTCTGTAGAGGATTGTAGAATTTCAGAAAAACACTTAAAGAAATGCTCAACATCCTTAGCCATCAGGGAGATGCAAATCAAAATGACCCTGAGATTTCACCTTATATCCATCAGAATGGCTAAAATCAAAAACTCAAGTGACAGCAAATGCTGGAGAGGTTGTGAATAAAGGGGAACCCTCCTCCATTGCTGGTGGGAATGCAACCTTGTACAACCACTCTGGAAATCAATTTGGTGTTTTCTTAGACAATTAGGAATAGTGATCCCTCAAGATCCAGCTATAGCACTCTTAGGCATATATCCAAAAGATGCTCAAGTACACATCAAGGACATTTGCTCAACTATGTTCATAGCAGCATTATTCATAATAGCCAGAACCTGGAAACAACCCAGGTGTCCCTCAGTTGAGGAATGGATACAGAAATTATGGTACTTTTACACAATGGAATACTACTTAGCAATTAAAAAGGAGGAAATCATGAAATTCGCAGGCAAATGGTGGGACCTGAAAACGATCATCCTGAGTGAGATATCCCCAAAGCAGAAAGAAACACTTGGTATATATTCACTTATATAGACCTATAAGATAGGATAAACATACTGATATTTATACACCTAAAGAAGATAAATCGGGGTAAGAGGACCCGGGGTAAGATGATCAATTCTCACTTAGACAAATGGGATGGACATTGAATGTAGGAGAAAACAAGCAACAGGACAGGAGCCTACTACAGAGGGCTGCTGAAAGACTCTACCTAGCAATGTATCAAAGCAGATATTAAGATGCACAACCAAAGCTTTGGCAGAGTGCAGGGAATCATATGAGTTAGTCAGACTTGGAGAGGACAAGAGCTCCACAAAGACTAAATATATCAGGGCACAGGGGTCTTTTATGAGACTGTTTCTCCAACCAAGGACCATGTATAGATATAACCTAGGACCCCTGCTTGGATATAGCCCATGGTAGCTCAGAATCTAACTGGGTACCCTAGAAAGGGGAACAGGGACTATTTCTGTCATGAACTCAATGGCTGGCTCTTCAAACTCCCCTCCCCCAAGGGAGGAGCAGCCTTGCTAGACCCCAGAAGAGGACTTTGCAGCCAGCCCTGAAGAGACCTGATAAGCTAGGGTCAGATGGAAGGGGAGGAGGTCCTCCCCTATCAGTGGACTTGGAAAGGGGCAGGGAGGAAATGAGGGAGGGATGGGGAGAGTGGGAGGGAATGAGAGAGGGGGCTACGGCTGGGATACAAAGTACATAACCTGTGATTAATATAAAAATAAATAAATAAAAACTAAAAAAAAGTTGTGTCTTCTCAACTCAAGGTCTAGATTAAAAAGTTGTGTCTTCTGTCCTCAAGATCTAGATAAAAGTTGTGTGTCCTTATACCTCAAAGGTTCAAGCTAGAAGTGGGTTCTTCCACTTCAAGCCAAGCAAAAAATATCTCACAAGCGTGTTCTCTATTTCTGGATTTTAGTTCATTCCAGATGTAGTCAAGGTGACTACCCATAATAGCCAGCATACCACATGTGTTCTGCTGTCCTGCTCCTTTAGGCTCCCTCCCTTCCCAGCTTCTTACAAGTACTGCAAGTTAAACACACAAATTCAAATATTTGAAGGTAGGATCTATGCAGGAGAGAGACCACAAATTACTTGTCTTTCTTGGCTCAGGTTACCTTACTCAGTTTATCTTTTTTCTTGTTCTAGCCATATACCTGCCAATTTCATTTTGTTACAGCTGAAAATATTCTACTGTGACTACATAGGTGACTATATACTGTATTTTTTTTATCCCCTCATCAGCTGATGAGCATTTAGGTTGTTTCGAATTCCCGAATATCATGATTAGAGGAGCAGCTCTAGTACTATGCCAAGTCTTGGGCATATACTCTGGAGTAGTATGGCTGCTGGTATTTTGAAGGGCCCTCATGCTGATTTGCATGGTGCCTATGACAGTTTGCTCCCCAAGAACAGTGAAACAGGGCTCTACTTCTCCCACATCTATGCTAGTATTTGTTGTCTTTTGTTTTCCTACTTTTAGCCATTCTGTCTAGGGCAAGATAGAATACCGAAGAAGTTTTCATTTGTACCCTCCTAGATATTTAATGTTGAATATTTTTTGACATTTCTTAGCCATTTGTATTTGATCTCTCTCTCTCTCTCTCTCTGATTTTCTCTCTCTCTCTGAACTCTGTTCAGATAGAACGCCTAGTTTTTTGATTGAGTAGGTTGTTTTCTTGATGTTTAATTTTTTTTCTTTCCTAGATATTAACTCCGTATTAGATATATAGCTGGTAAAGATTGTTCTCTCGGTCTGGATTTTCCTGTTGCTGGACTGACTATTTCTTTTATTGTATAGATGCCTTTTACTTTCATGAGCTTCCATTTGTCAATCACTGGTGCCAACCTATGATAAGAACTACCCTCCAGGGTTATATTTTAGCCTTGATTCTTTATTCCTAAGCTCTTTATGTCTTTAAAAAGTAAATTGTCTTCTAAAAATTTGAATTTTATTAATAATGTCAGAAACTTAAATTCTTATGACTCGGTACATTTTAGTGGTAACATTGCTGAACAGTTCAAGAAGAAACATGTCAATGTTGACAAAGATGGAGGAAACATGTCAATGTTGACAAAGACATTCTCAAACTTAGCTGGTGGGAGCTGATACTCAGGACAGCAACTTGGCAAAAGTCTGAAAATGTGTTCATGATTAGATCTGTGATTCTGTTTTGAGGAACTAGTCCTAAGGAAAAGTATTGGAGTAAATTTTTTGTGTGTAAATCATTTGTATGTATATACATATAAAATATACATATATATATATATATAACATATATATCAATGCATGTAATGTAATCTAAAGTCTGGCTTATAAAAGCTATAACTGTAATAACACGGATTAACTTAAGATAGTTATACACTTTCAGCTGGATTTCTACAAAATAACATAGTGTAATATATCACTATGGAAATGCATTAAGTAATAATTCTAGTTACAAAAGAGTATGTTGCCGGGCATGCCTTTAATCCCAGCACTCAGGAGGCAGACACAGATGGATCTCTTTGAGTTTAAGGCCAGCCTGGTCTACAGAGTGAGTTACAGGACAGCTAGGGCTACACAGTGAAGCCTTTTTTTTTTTTTTGAAAAAATAATGATAGTATGTCTAATACAGAATAGAAACTGCTGTTAGGCATGAATTTGTTAAGCATCTGCAAATATCCATACGGAAGTGCTGGAAAACAAAGTAGCATTCATATATATTCTGAAATAATTAGATTTTAGGTAGTCTTTTTTCTGTTTTAAAAATATAATTCTCAAACAATACTCTCTCAACTAAAAATGTTACCTTTAATAAACATTGAATATGTTTTTCAGAATAAAAAATATAATTCTCAACATCTATCTCAATATATTTACATATGCATAAATTATAAATATATGTGCACCATGATGAAAGTTGATAAAATACTTTAGTACAAAGAGTACATTTTGGGAACAGGTAGGAATTTCCTACATTTGCCTTTGAGCCTAACTTGAGGTAGATTTTTATTTTATTTTATTTTATTAATTACAGTTTATTCACTTTGTATACCAGCTATAGCTCCCTCCCTCTCCCCATCCCCTCCAAATCCCACCCTCCCTCCCTCTTCTTCTCCTATGTTCCTCCCCCAGTCCAATGATAGGGGAGGTCCTCCTCTCCTTCCATAGTCTATCAGGTATCATCAGGACTGGCTTCTTTGTCTTCCTCTGTGGACTGGTAAGGCTGATTCCCCCTCAGGTGGCGGTGATCCAAGAGCAAGCCCATGAGTTCATGTCAGAGATGGTCCCTGGTCCTATTATTGGGTTGAGGTAGAATATTAAGCTCCCATTATGGACATGAGTCATCCATTTACTAAGCTACTGAATCTATAAGTCAGTAAAGAACATTTGTTTATGAGGAGATCAGTGGACACCTATGTTCTAAGTATGAGTGTTGAAATGTCACCTGTTTTGTGTTGTCTTCAATCATCAAATGCTTTATGGAGGATGACAGAGAGGATTTGAACTTGCTACAGTTTATCACCAACATTGGGCTGAGAAAAAAAAATATTCTTTGAGGCAGTGTTTGACCTGTGTGACTAATGGCAGCTAATGTTTTGGGCTTAGTGGTCAAGAGTACTTGCTGCTCTTCTAGAGGAGCTAAGTTCAGTTCCCAACACACACAAAGGTCTACTTTCAACCTCCTGTAACTCCAGCTCCAGGGGATCTAACATCCTCTTCTGGTTTCTAAGCACATATACATAATTAAAGATGATGAAACAGAGTCTTAAATTTTGTTTACAGAAAGAACTACCATTTTACTTATTTTTGATGTCACTAATTTTTTTACTGTACTTACAATGTTCCAAGCATTATTCTAATAACTTTGTGAATATGATCCCTTAAGTTTTCCTGGGTATAAAGGATCACCGTTCTCTCCATTTTACAGGTGACAGAACAGATGCTTCGATGGGAGATCAAGGACTTTTCCTGCACTTAAAGCATGAATGTTCATGAACATTTACCTTTCAGGTAGGTAATGGCAGTGAGGTAGTTGACAAGAACACAGGAAATCACTGGGCTGCCTCACAATAGTGAAAAGTTGACTTAATGGCAAGCTTTCACACTGGACCATCATGCTGCTCTTTAAAGGCATTTAATAAAGTTAAGCTGGTATAAGAAAGTATTTCCACTAAAATACACACCCAAGAGTTTGGCTGTATAAAACATATGCAAAATGGTACAAAAATTTGCAAAAAATAGCCAACTGAATTGGAAGAATAATCAGTAAATAAATATAACCAAATATCTATGGCAACTACTTCAAGGTATAGGAGATTTTTGAATGGTTTTAATTAATTAAGTTTTAACTCTGATTTTCTAAAATGAGAAAACTAACTTTAAAATAAAAATTGTGTTTTTGCCCCCTGTTATTGACAAGCAAAAGATATAATACACGTCATAAGAAACAGTATTACAATTTAAAATCTGGAACCATGGTGTCTGATTCATTGTGGTGCCTATGATATCTTAGGGACATCGACTGTTCATAAATTTATGGATGGTCAATGAATCCTGCTAAAACTCCAATATCTTGGGTCATTTATTTCTCCCAGCACTGAAATGCTGTTAGACTTTTCACTTTGCAAAAGTGTTAAAATAGAGAGGTGCAAAGCAACAATGTAATAAATAAGATAGGCTGGACTGAACACTGGATAGCCACAAAAATAGAGAGCCTTGAGGCTTGCTGGGACAAACCTCCATGAAGAAATGGAGTGTGCATTTCTACTATTAAATATTAATTTGTTTTATTGCTTTTTATTACCCATCCAAAGCTCTGATTCACACAGCTAAACCAAAAGAATGTTTGAAGGCAAAGGGTAACATAGTTGACATATTCCCAGTGAGATATTACACCTACTTTTCTCTTGCCAGAAGCACAGACAGATACCAACAGTAAAACTGAGAGTGGGTCTCATGTCTGAAAGAAAATGATTCACCTTGAAGCAGAAACGGATGTCAAAGTGGGGACTGAGATGTGGGAGCTTGCTGCGTTCTCTGCTGGGATGAAAAAGTTGAAAGGGATATTTGAGGCACAGAACATTGCCAAGGTAATAGGTATGAAGGTATGGACACATGCTGAAAATAGTACAATTACCACCATGAACCCCCTGTAGCCTTGGTAAATTGATTTCAGGATCCCACATTTCTGCCATTGATATGAAAACCCAAGGGTGCTCAAGCACCTCATTTTAAACGATGTAGTAACAGCACATAACCCAGGTGCATCTTCTTGTATACATGAATCCATCTTTATATTGCTATATGATGGATTTCCGCGGTACTTTCAGTCTGAGTTCAATTGAATCTGTGGGTGGGGAATAGACAGATAAGATCTGACTCTAATACCAAAGACACTTATCCCAAGGGAAAAACTTTACCTTTGATGGAGGAGTGGAACCCTACAGGGGAGGGTTATTCCTTTTTTTGCCCCTGGATGAAGAGAAAGCCTCCACTGTGCTTTGATAGTGATTTTCAGACAATAAGCACATCACGTCTCTTTTCTGGAAAGACTGGTAGGTCCCTGAATTCACTGTGTTAGTGGAGCTTGTGGACAAGGCATAAATCCACCCACAACTCATTGGCCTACGGAAACTCTTTTGTTATGTTCAGTGGCAACACTCTAAGACATCTGCCTCCCCTGCTTGGCGATTGTCTCTTCTTAACTCTGTTAGCACCTCTGTGACTTGCCATCTCTCTCCATTCATTATCCGGCAAAATGGGTTAATCTTTATCCACGGACTCTTTAATTGTGCCCCTTTGATGTTCAAAGGTAATTGGACTTTCTAGATGGCTGGGCAGTGTTTTCATTTGTTTTGTTTTTTAACCTTCTTTTCTCAGTGCACTAAAGCCCTCTGATTCTTTGGACTAAGCAGCCATTCCTCCAGGAGCACCCTGCAGTGGAAGAAGCTAGAGCATTTCCAGGGTTACTTAGCAGTAGAATTCTTCAATTAACAAAAACAAAACAAGCTTATGTAAGGGTGCCAGCTGCCACCATGAAGAAGTTTTGGGTCATGTCTCTTCTCCATTCCATAAACTTCTCTGTTTAACAGGTTGGTGTTCTGGGTGGGAAGATTCTGATCTTCCTTCACCATTTTCTTCTTGTAGAGCTTATCCAAGATGCTAGCCTTCATAGACAGGAAATGCTAAAACTTTCCTTTACCTTAGCCCCAAGAGTTCGTGCTCATTTCCAACACCCTCATGGTATCTACTCACAATATCCTACCAACTTCAAATGAGCACCAGTCACCATGTTATCAGACTCTCCTGCCTTTACCAGATGTTCTCAGCATTCTGTAGTTCATTTTACCAGATGCCCAGACATGAAAATGCAAAAATGTCTTAGTCTCCCCATCCCTCTCTTTCTCCATGTGGAGCTGCTCCTAAGTCTCTTTTTTGCTCTTTCTTTGATTAACATCTTTGATGAACTACTGGAATAGTGTATTTCTAAATCAATAGTCAAGGTACTTGTGTGAATCCCTGCTTATACTTTTTCACTTTGAAACAGAATTTCAGCACTATGTAATACGCTGCTCAGAAATGCATAGTAGCATATTGACATTAGATGTAACACAAGCTATATTAACTTATTCAACTCATCAGTTTAACTGATATTTTCTTGAGTAATATAATCAAGGATGCCTGGCTTGCTGAATGCCCATTGTTAACTTTTGTGTTTTCCAAGATTTGGCAGTTTTTCATCTCCAGTATACGTAAGCTCATTAAAACTTGTTGTAATTTTGTGGATCACTGAAAAATGAGCCCACCAGAACAATGAATTTGTTTTTGATAAGCTAAGTTGAATGATTTTGAAAGACTTGTAAACAATGAATTTTTAATTGTTGAAAAACTTAAATGTATAGGGTAAACTTTGGTAAGTTTTTGGGGTTTTTTTGTTTTTTGTTTTTTTTACTTCTAGTGATTACCTGGTTTAGCTTGTTTAAAAATTATTTTAAAAGCTGCTGAACTTGAATACTTGGCTTTCAATGTGAGAGTTGAGGAAGGGTATCATAATTATTCAGAGCTCTGTGATTAGACTCTGACAGCTGCTGGACTTTACCCATCTGTAATGCATGGATAATAATAATTGCCCTCTCACCCAAGGATCAAATCAGTTTACTCATGTAATACATTTTTAATAATGCCTGGAATAGAATAAGCGTGGAATAAATGCCATAGATGCTATAGCGCATAAGGGTAAAGCCACAGGACAGAACTAGAATGAAACCCCAACAGTTACCTTGGTGCTGTGCTATGTGACCAGAGAGCTGTTCTTCTCTGGTTTCTGAGATAGTTCTAGTTGTCATTATTTGTAGTCATATTGGTCATGTACATGATGGCAGCATTTCCATGGTATAGTGGGAACTTGGATGATTGTCATTTTCCTTGTTCTGTGAGAATAAGCCTGGGAGCTAGAGTTGGACTTGGGTTTGCTACAATGCATTGAAATGATCTATGGCCCATGAAATCCTGATGTTTCTTTACATCTGTAGTGTACATGAGTGTGTACATGCATGTTCATACGTATGTGGCTATACAGGTGTAAGACATATTACATGTAGAGGCACAAGGTTGGTAATCAGCACCCTAATTCTTCTATTGCTCTCCTCTGTATTCTGTGAGGCAGGGTCTCTCTTTCAAGCTGGAGCATGCAGATATCAGGAGCCACTTGTGCCAGGATTCCATCTTTGCCTTCTGAGGCTGCAATATGGGTGCATCGGCACACACACGAGGCGCTTCTGTGGGTTCTAAGGATATGAACTCTGGCTGTCTTATTTGTACCTCAAGCCCTCTGTTTGCTGAATCATCTCCCCAGTCCTACATTCCCTGTTTGAACTGAAGGGTACTATTTGGCAGTTGGAGGTAACAGTATCCTTCCACAGTCCTCTCAAGGTACAGGACAGGGAGAACACAGTGCCGTAAGTAGAAGAGAAGGGATTTTAGAGAGGCTGAAAACTGCTGCAAGAGTTAAGTCACTATATGACAGCTTAAGAAAGAGTGTTTTGTCTGGGAACTGTTAGGCTGGCTGAAATGTAAAGTATACTCATTCTTTTCATAGGCCATATACCTGCAAATGACTTCAGCTCTGGGTTCTGGGATTCGCATTTATTTTATGAAAGGGAATGGTTGTGGGCTCAAGTGGATATGGAGCAGAAAACCACAGGGGCTGGTCAGCATGGGGTCTGGCCTCCTTCTGCATCTCCGTGGACCTGTGTGTTCAGCGAAGAGGCTTGGGGCTATATTGGATTGAAATTACTTGAGATTTGAAGGTGTTGAGAAGCTTTGCTTCTCATTGTTCAAATAAGGTATATGTCAGTGATGTCAACACAATGTGTTAAGGAAATGTCACATCTGTCTGCAATTGGCTACCTCTCAATAGGAGAAACACCCCTAGCAGCCTGGAGACCAGATGTTGCTTTCAATCAACTAGAGGTCAAACAGCTTTAGATGAAGAATGTTCGCAACATCCCATCCCTACTCCCCCAACCTCAGACCTAAGAGAAACACAGAAGGTGATTTTGGTGGAATAATGATTCTTTAAGTTGTTTTCCATTTTTCTCTAGTTCTAGAACAGAGCACCCAAATGATGGTGCTTGTTCGCAAGATGACGAAGAAGCTGTGATCAGTAAGATTTTTTTTTCAACCACTTGGCTTGGGTCCACTTTGGGCATTGCCACAGCAGCTGTGGAAGGAACCCGGAAGTGTCACCAGCTCTCTGAGACAGCACTTGAGCTTTTAAAGTAAAGAGAGCTTTATCCTGGATGGTTTCTGTTAGCCTTTCCGGGTCTAACATGCTGTAATTATGGAGATATGAGGAAAGTGTGGTCTTGGCTAAGCCTCAGGACAGCCACCTGGAAAATCAGTAAGTACAGTGAGGTTTCCAGGGCAAAAGACTCTTCTGGTATTTCCTATTAACCCACCTGGGGAAAGCAGGTTAGAACAGCTGGGTCAGAAACATACTCAGTTAAAAAAGATGATCGTGAACTTAATTTTAAGGGACTCTTTAATTAAGCCTTTTAAATTCAATAATAATAAAAAAAATCCCATCCCTTGATTAACCCTGTGTGCTTAGGGAGAGGGGATCCAGGAATTAATAGTCATTCCAGGTGGGCTTGCCGCTCGCTCGTTTTGAAAGGTTTTTCTGTTTGAGTGACATTAAAACAGAAAAGGGGAAACCATTCAGGCCTCTTCCCAATTGTGTTTCAGGCCAAGACAGCATACATATTGAACATCCATTAAATGAGAAGGTTTTTGCTAGTGGATGAATAGGACATTGTGGTGGGAAAAGTCACTGTGCCCTTGACATTTTCTCTCCTCTCTGAATACATGTCCTAGATTCTTCCTCCCCTGTAACTTGCTCCCCAGTGCTGAAGTTAGGAGGGTATTGATTAGGGAATTTGAAAAGAACAACTGGCTTGCTTTCTTCCTTCTTATAGTCCCAGTTCCCTATAAAGAACATTTGCTTTGGCTTACACTGCTTCACGTGGACCTTTTACATTCTCTTTTATTTTTCATTTGGGCCTTTTGATGCTATATTTTTGGTAAAAGGAGTACAGATACCATTTTAGTTAAGAATCAGTATGTGCTGGTTTTTTAAAAATTTTTTTGCATTGGCCTGTAGAACTAAGAAATTAGAACATATGGATAAAAATTGCAGGAGTGAATTATATTTCTGATAGGGTTTCCGGTGGGCTAAGATATGTGGCTTTTGGCACCAGACTTAGTAGAAAGATGGGTCTTTGACTTTGGGGATTTGTTTGTTTGTTTGTTTGTAGTTATACAGTTGGTATTTACCTAGTTGGATTTAGGTAGAGAGATTTAAAAGGGTCATACTGTACTTTGCCCTTGTCAAATGATAGAAGTGTACGGTCGTTTTGCACAGGCTATTTGAACCCGAGAATGACAGGTGAAGAGCTTCACTTAGCAAGTGTCAGAAATTGTGCTTCTTGTCCCCTTTAGGGGTCTGGCTGATGTATCTAAAACTGAGATGAATATGTCATGTAAAGAACATCTTCACCAGCCTTGTGGGCATTGGAAGGTAGAATGATGCTAAAGCTACGGCACTGAGCTGTATGAAACATTAGTAAGGGTCCAGGTTCACATGATTGATGCTGGCATAGACAATGTCAGGTCAGCTGATATGAATCCCATTCTGTACTTGGGAGCAAGAAAAGGTAGTGGGAGATCAACCATACGTCATGTGAGAGACACATGGATTTGAGAGCAGAATATAGTCAAGGAACTTCTAGAAAAGTTTTAAAGAGAATCTGTTTTTTTGTTGGTGGCCATCATCCTGAAGAAACCCTGGAATTCAAGTCAGTAGAAGCTAGTGTCTTGATGTATACTAGGGGTCTTAGTGCCCGGAAGGACTTCAAGCATGCAAGGAGTAAAAGAAATAAACACACACACACACACACACACACACACACACATTTAGGAGATTATTTCAGATAAAACAGAAATGGTTATGAAGTCAAAATCTCTGGCAAAATCCATGGCTAAATAATCCATGAAAGCGGAAGTGGCCCCTGTGGCAAAGATTGAATACCTGTGGTCACTAAGGGTAGACTCTGAAATTATATGGTGCTGGGCTCAGGTAACCCAAGAATACTAGAGTTCGAGGGTGAACTGGGAGATGTGGGACACAGAGAACATGTGATATCTGCTTGCTGACTTGGACCCAGCCAAAGCTAAGACCCTCTAACTGTGGTTTTCTTTTCTCAGTCATCATGAGTCACTGGTTAGGTCTTGCCAGTGGCTCTGCTCTCAGTCTTGGAGAAGCTCCTACAGGGACTGAAGGCTAGGGTTCTCCAATTTTGATGGTGAGAATTTTTTTTTAAAAACAACATCTCCTCAGAGCTTAACACTGAATGACTGTAACTTCAAAGGCTTTAACGGAAAACATTCAGGATTGAAGGAAACATTCTAGGTTACACCTATGAAAAGAAACTAGCAGAATAAAGGTGAGTAGATATGAAGAAAATGAACATCAGAATTATTTTTATTAGACTTTACTAGGTATTTGAGCTAAATTTTTATGTTAATTTCTTTGACCTTCAATTTTCCTGGATTTGAGCTTATTAAGAGATTTAAGTTTTACATATGAATTTCTTTCTGCAATTTTCAAATTCAATGTTTCAATTATTTTCTGTAGTTGTTTGAGACATGGTCTCAATATAGAGCCTTGTGTGGATTGGAACTCTGTGTAGACCAGGCTATTCTTAAACTCAAAGAGATCTAACTACCACTGCCCCCTGAATGCTGAGATTAAAGATGTGTCTCACCACACCTGGCATATATTAAAACTTTGGGTATCATAATAATAATTTTGATGCCAATGTTACATTTGGGATGAGTCCTTACATTTTGTTCTCCAGTATATCCCAATGTGGTCATTTAATTTTTTTTCTTCAGGAACACTGAGTGCTATGTTGAATTGGTGCCTAGATGTATTTTGGGTAGGAAGCTGAGTAAAGAATATATTTTCTACCTTCAGGAAGGTGTTGCCTTGGAGTTGATTTAATTAAGATAATCCTTTGATGAAGCCCTGGTCCATCTCTACTTGGAACAAAATGCAAACCCTTAGATGGTGGTACCAGTTAGATAGCCATGGAAAAACTGCTTGATATTGGGAGGGTAGCACATGAAATCAGAGCTGGGGTTGTGCCTGTAGACCACTGATGTCTTTCTCTAAGAACGTGTTTTTAATCTGTGGTCGGGATTCCTTTATGGGTCAAACAACCTTTCATATGGGTCAGATATCTGATATCCTGCATATCAGATATTTACATCGATTCATAGCAGTATCAAAATTAAAGTTATGAAGTAAGAATAAAAATAAAATAATTTTATGGTTGAGGGTCACCACAAAATGAGGAGCTGTATTAAAGGGTTACAGAGTTAGGAAGGTTGAGAGCCACTGGTTTAAGAGAATGGGGGAGCCCTGTTTGCATTTGTGTTTAATTCTACTAAATAAAGGCAACAAAAGCCAGGTGTGTTAAATGGAAACTTCCACCTCCCAATCTATTTCTACTGTAGATAAGTGTACCGGTATAGCTTTTGGCTGTTTCCTATGGCCTCTAGGGAATTAGAATGAATGACCTTATTAATATATCACACCTGGGGCTAGAGAGATGGCTCAGAGGCTAAGAGCACTTAGTGCTTGTGCAGAGGACCTGGGTTCAACTCCCAGCACTCACATAGGATGACTCACAACCACCTAAAACTCTAGTGGATTTGACACCATCTTCTGGTCTCCCTCAGCTCCTGCAAGCAGTGGTGCGTGCTTACGCGTTCAGGTACACACAGATACATAGAATATAAATAGATCTTTTAAGAAATTTATAACCATCATCTTTACTCTCTACTTGATTGATATTTATCAATGTGGCATCATTTGGCAGGACATCTTTGAAAATCCCAAAAGATAATTCTGTTAAATAAACAGGGCTTTGTTCACTGGGCATGAGTGCTGGGGTATAGAATCCTGAACAGCTGACAGAAGACACTAACAGGTAATATGCATGAGAGATAAAGATATAAAGATGTCATGGATGTAGAAACTGAAATGATAAGCATGATGAGAATGATCTAAGCTGTGTACGGCTGAACAATCATGGCACACTTCCTGAAGCAGTTGGTATTTGAGACATATCTGACAAAATAACTGGCATTTAGGTTTACTGTTCCAGAAGACGAGGCTTTGTATAAAGGGGAGGTGTGGGTAGGGGGTGGAGAAATGGACTCGTAGCTTTTAGTAGCACCTCTGATTCCTAGTTTCCTCTTCAACTCTTCCTGGAGTCAATTAAATGATGTGTTTTGGTAGGCTGGCTTTTTTTTTTTCTCAAAAGTAAAGTTTATTGTAGAATAAATACCACATTAAAAATTCATTTTTGAGTGTTAAATTATTTGTAAATGTGTCCCCATAGCTAAATAGACATCCCACTGTATTTTATTTGTATTTACTTTTTTTAAAGCTTTTTTTTTTTATTTATTTTTTTTGTTATCAATCACAGGTTAGGTACTTTGCATCCCATGCCCAGCCCGCCCACTCCCTCCCACCCTCCCCAACCCTCCCTCATCTCCTCCCCACCCACTCCAAGTCCACCAGCCGGGGAGGACTCCTCCCCTTCCATCCAACCCCAGCTCATCCTGTCTCCTCAGGGCTGGCTGCAATGTCGTCCACTGGGATCCAGCCAGTGTGTCACTCCCCGGCTTGTATGGGGGAGGGTCAAAGAGTCAGGTAGGCTGGCTTTTAAAACAACCCCATTACAGACAAGTAGTGGCTGTGAAAGTTAACATGATGGAACTCTTCTCCAATGCTTTTCCCTCAATTCCCTCCTGCTCTTTGGCCTTAGGATTGGGGGTGTGTGTTGGGGGGGATTGTTCTAGATTTTACTTCTATTAAGGCAGAGGCAGGATTCGGTGGTACTGAGGTATTGGCTAGCTTGGGAAGGCTGTTGTGTTCCTCTTCATTATTTATGGAAAATCTATTTAAGTTTTAGCATTTAGCTGTAACTAACAGAGAAACCCTTTCAATAGTTAAACCACTTGACCTTGCGTAAAAATTTTATATCTTTATAATGCTCATGTTTTTTTTAAGTAGATGACGGAGGTATAAGCTAACAGTTTTTTTTTTCATATCCAGAATATTTTTGTTCTTGTTAGATTTATCTGGAAAATCCTCCTGTTACCATCTCCGTTCCTAGTGCAGCACCTTAGACTTTTGCTGCATTTGCCTTTAGTGGGATTTTGACTGCAGTGCTTGATATAAAGCCCCAGGGTATGCTGCTTTTTGTTGAGACTTTTCATACATGTAACATAGCTTGTGCTGAAATGAGAAATACTTTAGTTCCCATGAATAAAATGAGACAGGTAGCTAAGTATCTGCCAGCAGTGAAGAATAAAACCGAGGGTCATTCTGTTCAGCGGCCTAAGTTCTAAAAGGGGGGGGGGGCAAGTGGAAGAGGCCCATAAGCAAAAGAAAGCAGATTTATGCAACGGAAAGAGGTCAGCCTTGGCTAAAGCATTGTCTCTGAGAAACGAGAAGTAACAAAAGAGAAAAGGCCACAGGAGAGCTTGGTTGATCTTGTATAGCCAGGGTTTCCTTCTAGTCATAACCTCTGTGTTCCAACTGAACCCACAGAAGGAGTGCTTCTGTATCTTGGTTCACACTGGCACCACTTACCTTCAGTTTTCTTGCACAACGAATGAAGTTTAAGTCAACTGTATATTCTCATGAATAGAAATATTTAAGTGCCTGTCAGGCGTTCAAAGAATAAAATTTTTAAACACATTGACTCTAAAGCTATTCCTTTCTCTAATTTTGTATTAGATTAATTTCGGGTTAAGGAAGTTAATTTATTTGCTGTTTCTGGGTTATTGGAATTGGAAGAGGTGAGATTTAAATACAGTTTTCTCCCAACTACCCTGATCCGGTTTGCCTTCTGTCTGATGTTTAAAGTGAAATCGTCATTTCTGCAATAGCCAAATACTTTGCTAGTCAGGTCAAGATCATTCCAGAGACTTTGATGGCTAAGGGGAGGGACTGTGGCTGTCTTTGGTAAACCCCAGTGATCTTGGTGCCATGAGCTGGCAATCTACAGGTTGCTTTAAGTAAGGAAATTTCTAGAAAACAGTGAGGCTTTTGTTCTATTTTATGTTCTGGGAGACTGGGGTGCCTTATTCATAAAATGTATAGGGTTAAAGAAGGGTTTGGTTCATAGATTCACTATTACTACATGTTGAGTGAATGAATGTGTAGATGGAATTGATTAATGAACAAAACACATTAAAAATAAGTAAATAAATAGAATATGTGTATGAGTGAATGAAATGATATTTTAATTACTTGCTGGTCCTTCATTTCCTTTTTCTACTTCAAAAGTAGAGCATTGGTGTTAAGGTCTACAGCCTGGGAAGAACTGGCCTGCAGACTATATCTGGAACCCTAGCATGTTAGCAAGGCAGGGGAATTACAAGCTTGAGGCTAGTCTTGGCTACATAGTGAGAGCTAGTTTCAAAATCCCAAACCAAACTAAAATTAAAAATGAAAAAAGAGATATCGATGCCTTCTAAATATTCTTGCTGGTGACCCCAGTTTATCTTATACTGTTTTTATGAGATTCTGGGTATATAACTACATAATATAGTCTACAAAGCAAACATTTGCTGAGAAGAAGTCATAGAGAAATTTACTTTAAAACAAATCTTTGTCGTATGTATAATTTAGCATTTCTTAAAAACAAAAACAGATTTGCATAGCAACTAGATAGAGACGATTATTTAATTTGACTTATAGAGTTAAATCCTGGCTGAGGATTTGACTCTGCAGGCTGTGAAGCATCATCTGTGTTTGTCAGAGCTGATCTATATTTTGATTTTATAATTGTCAGTGCTGAGAAGGCCACTTCACACAAACAGAGAGTAAAAAATGGCAAAGAACATTTAGGGAAATCTCAGAAATCTTTGCAAAA
This sequence comes from Pachyuromys duprasi, assembly GCA_028658305.1. Classification (NCBI taxonomy): domain Eukaryota; kingdom Metazoa; phylum Chordata; class Mammalia; order Rodentia; family Muridae; genus Pachyuromys; species Pachyuromys duprasi. Next base: position 54,887,836 of record CM053751.1, read on the forward strand.
TTTTTCTTTATCCCAATCTAAAATTCAGTCAGTGTGTTTTTTTTAAGTGAAATCAAACATCCTGTTACAACTCAATTTAAATATAACATTAATATTTAAATACTGAGGAAAGATAGTAGGTAGTATTGAAAGTCCCTGTTTTCTATAGTGAAGTCATGCTACATCTATAAATCCATGAAGCTTTCTGTGCCTTGTGAACGCACCACAATTCATTGTTCTGCATTCTTGAACCTGAACTGAGTTGTCCCAGATGACAGCAATCAGTGTTGCATGATGGGACCATAGCACACACGGTGCAAAGTGCATGTGTTCAGAACGCAGGGTGCTATGTTATCAGACACTCCCATGGAGGAGCACAGCCAGGGACACCTGGGGTTTCTTGCGTGTTTGATTCTGAATACATTTTAGGTCATTGTGTGTTTGGGAAACATTTGCTGCTGTGAAATGTTTTGAGGCCCTCATAGTCAGTTATATTAATTGAGAACGTAGTATTATAGGTCATTAATATTAGAAAGGGGATCCTTTGGCCACCCCCAGTGGCACAAGCCCAGAATCCCAGGTTTTATGGAGGCTGAGGAGGGAAGTTTACAAGGTCATGAACAACTTAGTGAGGCTTTATCTTAACAAACACAGAGACATCCAAAAAGGGCTGGTCGTTTAATTTAGTGGCAAAGTATTTGTGTTTTATGCCCGAGCCTTTATAGTCAATTCACAGCACCAAAGACAAACAAATAAAACAAATGGCTAAAGGTAAAGCACACACTTTGCTTATTTTTAAGCCGTTTTAAATTAAGTGTATTCTTTTTTAAGTTCATACAGGTATATAATGCATTTAGATCACATCCACCTTAGTTCCCTATCATCCTTGTCCACCCACACTCCTCCCTATGTCTCCCTATCACTTGTCATGTGTTTTTCTTTTGTTTTGTGTTCTGCCATGTTTGACCAGGGTCTCCAGAGTGAGCATGAGTGTGGAGCTACTGGAGGGAAGCGTGGGGGACTCACTAGTGGCTGCTTTAGAGAATAATCTACTTCCCACACACAGCTGTTCATTCACCAGAGCCACTTCCCAGTGTGTACCTGGCTGACAGGCCACCACTGTAGGCCCAGTACAAGCAACTGTATCTTCTCTGAGTTAATGACCGCAGCGCCTGAGTCTCTCCTCTGCTCATCTGGCTCTTATGTTCTCTTTGCTGTTGATGGTGCTCCTGTCTGTTATTATTTTCCTAGCGCTGGGATTACAAGTGTGCACTGCCATGCCCAGCTTTTCTGAGGCTACTAGGGATCAGACTCAGCTCCTCATGCTTGAATGGCAAGCACTTAACGGCCATTAGATCACTTTTATTTTTCCTCTTTAAAATTTGACATGCAAGGTTTTAGACAACATTATGGTATTTTGAGTGATTTGACCACACATGTTTAACCAAGATCAATCTTTTCTTTAGAGTACATAATAAGAATCAAGCCTAGTTAAGAGTGTTAGAATGAGTCAGACCAATTTGTGTCTAAGTCTCATCTTGACTATATGGCTTCTGAACTCTATGGCTTCTGAGTCCTTGATTAAAATCATAATCAAGGACACCAGAGGAAGGACAGAAGAGTGAAAAGTGGTTCCCATATGATAATTGGCAGGATGTTTTAAACATTTATTTGCCAACCAGGAGGGATTCTTGATGCTCTTATTAGCAGAATTCTTCACTTTGTTCTGGGGTCTACTTTAGCTCATGGGATGAACACAAGGAAGGACAAATTGTTTCTAAGTGAAGAGCTGTTGGTGATGTGAGAGTGAAGAAACACTTACCCAAACACATTGGAAGCCAGTGGCGATTGGACCTGCACATTTCAATTTGTGGGGTGTTCATTTACCTACTTTCATCTTTTATACCTTCCATTTGCAGAGAGAAAGGAGAACCTACATCCAAATAGTGCTCGGATTTTCTGTTTATTCCCAAGTTCTGACTAGAGAAAAAAAAAAGTCAGCTAAGAGAGGCTGAGATATACTCTCTTTTTCATCTGGATTCTCACTGCTACTACTCCTGTATGATTTTACTGGGCTGTTGGCTAGTTTTTGTGTCAACTTGACACAAACTAGAGTCATAGGAGAGGAGGAAACCTCAACTGAGGAAATTCCTCCAAAAGTTCAGGCTATAGGCAGGTCTATGGGAGATTTTCTTAATCAGTGATCAATGTACAAAGGGGTGAGGACATCCCTGGGCTGAGGTTCTGGGTTCTATAAGAAGGCAGGCTGACATTTGATTGACCTATTAAATAGTTTGTGATTGTGGCAACCTGGAAGGATGCAGGCCCCAATTATCATGAGCTATCTTCTGCTTCCCTAACAGCCACATATTGTCCATCTATATGTTTGAGCTAACATCGCTGTGACTATTAGGTAAGATTCTTTCAAAAGGTACTACTAGTAGACTTCAAAGAAAAGGCAAAGAATGTCATCATATAGCATCTGTGGCCTATCACAGATTATGCTTTGTATAATTTGGCTACTTAATGTCCCCATCAATGGGAGTGGGGGTGTCTCTGACTTTTGCCTGCTATTGGGACCCCTTTCCTTCTACTGGGTTGTCTTGTTTGGCCTTAGTATGAGAGTTTGTGCTTCTTAATGCATTTGTTTATGATGTGTTCACTTAGTATCCCTGGAAGAAAAAGAGAAGAGGATTAGTGGATTTGGGGAGGAGAGGAGATGGGTATTGGGAGGAGTGGATGGAGGGGAGGATGTAAGTTTTATTTTTCATAAAACTTTTATTTCTCTGTTTCTCTCTTAACCCAGTTATTACACACATAATTGAGATTCTATTATTATTTTAACAAGCTTCATGGCACAAGAAGGGAGAAACTTGCTTCTGTTGAAGAGCCACATTTTTTTTCCTTAGCAAGGACTTCCTAAAAGAACTACGTGGATGTGGCCTGGAACTCCCGCACAGATGGGGCCCATGATAGCTCGGTGTAGGACAGAAGACCCTATTCAGGGAAACAGGGACTGTTTCAATCATGATCTTGATGGCTGACTCTTTGACCCTCCCCCATACAAGCTGGGGAGTGACAGACTGGCTAGATCCCAGGGGAGGACATTGAAGCCAGCCCTGAGGAGTCAGGATAAGCTGGGGTTGGATGGAAGGGAAGGAGGTCCTCCCCTGTTGGTGGACTTGGAGGGGGCGGGGAGGAGGGAGATGAGGGAGGGAGTGGGAGGGTAGGAGGGACTGAGGGAGGGGGCTACGCCTGGGATTCAAAGTGCCTAACCTGTGATTGAGATAAAAATAAATTAATTAAAAAAAAAGAACTACGTCTCTAGGGTTTGCATCAGTTTTTGTTTTTCTGCAGCTGCCTAGAGCCTTTGCTGCTCTTCAGGAGCAGGGAAGGAGCAGGAAGAAGGGCTGGGAGTGGGAGGGGAGGGAAGGGGTTGTCTAATCAGGAAGCTGTGAGCTCTTGCCTTAGAAACTGCAGTTGCTCTCTTCATGAACAGAACTAAGAAGTTGCTCTATGGTTTTACTTTCTATATTACAGTTCTTTTTATATAACTATGTTTGTTTCTCAGTTTCTATCTTAACCCAGCTATCACACAAATAATGGAGACTCCTTTATATTTATTTAATAATAGCTCCACAGCATAAGATCTGACCAGTTTTAACTCTATTCTTAACTCTCTAGGGTAATTTGGCTTGCTCCCATTGTGCATCCCCAGACATACTTGCACTTTCTAGCTTTTCTAGCTGAGCTCTCTGTCCAGTTCCGTCCTGGACATCTGCCTGAGGCTGAATTACTACTTCCTCCCCTGGGACAACTAGACAGGGGACTACTAGAGAGTAGTGTTTACGCAACATTGAGAGAGGAGATTCTCAGAATAAGGACTGTAACCAGATATGGGGGTACAGAAATCAGCATTTGAATTACACAATAACCTTATTCCTACAGGATTCAGTTGGGGTGTATTATATAAAGAATAAAATAAAATACCTTAAAAAGAAAAGAAGATGAAGACGCAGAAGAAGAAGAAGAAGAAGAAGAAGAAGAAGAAGAAGAAGAAGAAGAAGAAGAAGAAGAAGAAGAAGAAGGCGGTGGCGGCAGGATGAGCAAGCCAGGAAAAACAAGCCAGCAAGCAGCATCCCTCCATGCCTGTTATATGAGCTCCTACCTCCAGGTTCTAGTCCTTTTTGAGTTCCTATCTTGGCTTCCCTCAACAGACTATGATTTAGGATATGTGAGACCAATAAACTCTTTCTTTCCCAATTTGCTTTTGGTGCCATATCGTGTCAATAGTAATTCTAAGGTAGTCATGCTGTCTGTCTACCTGGCCATGCTGCTATTTCTGTGCTTTGCTCTCTTTGTATCCCCTGTTCCTTTCTCTCTTTCATAATCCCTAGGTCACAGTGGCCTTCACAATACTCCTGTTTCTGTGTTTCCAAACTACCATTTATATCTTGAAGAAGCCCCTCCAGGAAGCTGAATTTTTCAACAAAATTTACTTATTTTATCAGCTTTTCATTCATTTTATTAATAAAGAGTTTGTGATATTTGCATGGCATTCCATTTCTTACCATGCTGGAGGCTTTGAGAATGTAAATATTTGACCTTGGGAAAGATCTAACCAACAGTCTCTTATATGCAAAGATGTTACAGAGATAATAAACCACTTCTGCTCAGCATTTGGTGGGCCACATTGTATAATCTACCAGGCTTGGAGATAAGGCTCAGCCAGATGATTTATACAGAATGGCTTTGTCTTTGCCTAGAAATATCCCAATGATTTAGGCAAAGGCAGTTTTTTAGAATAAGAACCAAATCATTGTTTGTCCTGTTATGTACTGGTTTAGTCTCTAAAGCAGTGGATCTCAACCTGTGGGCCATGACCTCTTTGGGGTCACATAGCAGATATTCAGTAGCAAAATTACAGTTATGATGTTAAAGTTATTTTTATAAAACTGGGTTTGTTTCTCAGTTTCTCTTTTAGCCCGACTATCATGCAAATAATTAAGACTCTATTATATTATTTTAATAAGCTTCACAGCACAAGAACTGAGCAGTTTTTAGCTCTATTCTTAACCCTCTAAGCTAATTTAGTTTCCTTCCAGCATGCATCCCAGAGATAGTTGCACTTTCTAGCATTCCTTGCCAAGCTTTCTCCTGGTGCCTCCTGGACATCTGAACAAATCCCCTTCTTTGTCTTCTAACTCCTTCTCCTGAGGCTGGCAGGAAGTCCAGCCCTATTTTCTTCCCTGCTCAGTGATTGACTGTAAGCTGCTTTATTGGCATACCAGAGGACAATGGGGAGCAGTGTTTACACAACATTAAAACATAAAATCTGAGGAGATTCTCAGAACAAGAGTTTTAACCAGATTTGGGGGGCAAGAAACCAGCATTTGAATTACATAATAACTTTTCCCAACATTATGAAAGTAGTAACAAAATAATTTTATGGTTGGGGTCACCACAACATGAGGAACTGTACTAAAGGTTTGCGACATTAGAAAGGTGGAGAATCACCTGTATCTTTCCTTCTTGTACTATACAGTCCAAAGCCATTACCCTTTCAGATAGAATTACGCTGCTGTTTTACCCCCATTTTGCAGATGAAGAAACTGAAATGTTATGAAAATGAACCCTCTATCACGGTTATTGAAGAGATAGGCTTATATCAATGTGTTGATCATAAATTCTGGCTAATCACACTGGTTTTGGAAACATTAAATACTTTGTTTAAAGTTATTTCCTTTACCTATTCTATAAAGTTTCTTCCAGAGGAGGCTCAAGCTGATTTGGTTGATCTAAATAAAATTAATGAATTCAAATAAATTTAAGAATAAACCATTCTTCCCCCTCTTTCTATCAGTTCACCTTTGGAATGATTGAGGCAGAGAGTTTAATATCCATCTGGAGGATGTTCACTGTCCAGCAGTGCTGAACATCTGGGGCAGAGGAGAATGAGGCTCATCATTCAAATAAATACCGTTAACTCATTTCCCATTGTGGAGAGTTGAACTTCAGTAGATCTAGCATGGGAAAAAATACTATTAGATCTATTTATAGCTAACTACTATTTTCTGTTTAAGAGTTGGCATGATAAATTTAGCAAGTAACACTGAAAACAGCTCCTATGTCTGAGAGATGTAATTAGATTGCACTATAGCATTAAAATATTACAACAGGATGCAAATTCTATTACTGGTTAATTTCAATTGTCAGCTTCTGTTTTGGAGGAAGCAATAGACAGTGTTTGCAAGGTGGGCAGACAAGTTCATTAGGTGGTTCAGTGACAGGCCTTCCTTTTGCACCTTTTGTTTGTGTCTTTTAAAAAAAGAGTTGCAAAGTCTTGATGAGTTTGAGACAATTACAGGTGACTTTGTGAAATCAGGCTTTAAAAGACAACTTCTTCTACTTCTATTTATGCTACAACTGGGCACCAAATTTAATATCTTGGAGGTCTCCTGATTGCACAAACAATGGGACCCTTGCATTTGCAATTAACCACTCACACCCTTGTTTTTCCTTACAACCCAAGAGGTTGATTATGTGATTGTAGGTATAATAATTAGCACACATGAAAGGAGCAACTCAGCAGAGGCCTCCTAAGAGTATCCTTTTATGGAAAGCTTCAGACAGAGACTAATGAGGTTGGATGGTACAGGAGATGGCTCCCAACCTGACCTATATCAAAATACATTGCCTGCAGTGTCACTGCTCTTATTGGGAAATGAAAATTGTTTTCCCACCAGGTTTTTGTCGGGATGACTATCTGGTCCAGTGTGAACGGCTTGAGGAACTTCTCAGTTCTCAGTTGCATCCTCCTCACTAGAGGTTAATGCTGTGGGATGCCAAACAACCTAAACAAAGCGTAGCACAGAGCAATATATAAAATTATACCCACCTGAAGCTCTGAGGGATGGCACAACAGGAGCGTGAAGCTAGCCTGGGCTACATAGTGAGACTGCCATAAACAAGCTCTTCGCATTACTTATCTATTCCAGAAACATGGAAAATTTAGGAAAGAGAGGTAGGAAAAGAAAACACTTGAGAGCTTTTGGCACAAGTATTTAAAAATTTTAGATAAAATATTCAGACTATTACAAGTATATAGTTGCAGTCACAGGAAGGGAAAGGCAAATATCCATCTAGTCCCATAATCACAGCAATAATGAGAAACTGTTTGGATAGAAGTGCACACACCAAAAATTAACTAAAGTAATAGAAAGAGAGTAACACATGGAACATTAAAACCCCAATTTAGAGAAAAGGGGAGAATGAATGTTAATTCTATGATCTTAAGCAAAAAGAGGGGGAAAAGGAAAATCAGAACAAACCAAGGAACTGTAGCATTAGATTAGAAATAAATAAAACTATGAAACAGAATATAATAGAATATCAATAAAATAAAAAATTGGCTCGAGCTGAGGATGTAGATCAGGAGTGAGGAATGTACCTAGCACATGTACATCCTGGGTTTGTGACCACGTGGCACAGAAAAAGTCTTGGTTCTGTGAAACTAATAGGTAAGAATAGCAATGCATGCAACAAATATAAAAGATGACACAATTAGCATATTACACTGAATCAATAAATAACATTATTAAAACAAAATCGATATTATAAAGAAGTGAATTACAAATTCCCTTAAAATTTATGTATTATAAAATGTATTAAATATATTAAAAGTGAGTTTTATTACAATACATTTGGAATTATAGAACCAATGGACAACCTCTCAGAAAAATAAAATTTACATGAGCTAAAAAAGACAAAAGCAAGGAATTCTGTAATTATTCAATATCCCAAATTAACTCCTAGCCCACTAGGCTCAAATGAATTTTAGGTGTTTTTTTTTTAATCAAAGAAATAATAAAGTATTTTTAATGTAATTTATTTATTTTTATATCAATCACAGGTTAGGTACTTTGCATCCCAGGTGTAGCCCCCTCCCTCATTCCCTCCCACTCTCCCCATATCTCCCTCATCTCCTCCCTGCCACCTCCAAGTCCACTGATGGGGGAGGACCTCCTCCCCT
>CM053751.1:54896346-54948779 GCA_028658305.1 Pachyuromys duprasi
GGAATGGACATTGAGTGGAGGAGAAAACAAGCAACAGGTCAGGAGCATGCCAAGGAGGACCTCTGGGGGGGGGGCAATGTAGCAATGTATTAGAGCAGATATTAAGACTTGCGATCAAGCCTTTGGCAGAGGGCGAGAAGTGGTGATAGAAATGGAGGAGGTTGGTGAGCCCTGGAGAGAACAAGAGCTCCACAAAGACCAAATTGAGCAGGGCACAGTGGTCTTGTATGAGACCGTTTCTACAACCTAGGACCACGTGTGGACGTGGCCTAGAACCCCTGCTCAGATGGGGCCCATGATAGCTCAGTGTCGGACTGAAGACCTTAGTGAGTGAAACAGGGACTGTTTCAGTCTTGAAGTTGATGGCTGACTCTTTGACCCTCCCCCATACATGCCGGGGAGTGACAGACTGGCTAGATACCAGAGGAGGACATTGGAGCCCTTAGGGGACAGGATGAGCTGGGGTTGGATGGAAGGGGAGGAGGTCCTCCCCTGTTGGTGGACTTGGAGGGGGTGGGGAGGAGATGAGGGAGGGTTGGGGAGGGTGGGAGGGATTGAGGGAGGGGGCTACGCTTGGGATGCAAAGTACCTAACCTGTGATTGATAACAAAAAAATAAATAAATTAAAAAAATAAAATAAAATCAGCTAAATTAAAAAACAAAAGAAATTGATAACCAAGCTACCATCCATATAAGCACAGAGGTTAGGTATGGAGGAATGGATTGGCAGGTACAGATAGACCTCATTATAAAAGAGAAATAGAATAGATAGCTTAGACTGAAATGGGAGAATCAAGGGGAAAGGAGGAGGGAAGAGGGTAATGAAAGAGGGACTATGAGGTGAGATAGCAAAATAAGGGCCACATATAGGGTAGTATAAAAACCTAATTCAGGAGAAGCTTCCTGAAATATATACATATATGAAGGCTATCTAACTGACATCACTAAATAATGTGAAAGACAAAGCCCCAGCTGGGCATCTTGTCACCAAATGAAGCCCCCAGTACTGGGATTGGGTTACATCTAATTGAGCTGTTGGCCAAAGGGGTCCCATGGGAACCCCCAAACAACCCCAGCTATTGCCAAGACTATAGGTTGCTCTCTACAAACTGATACCAAAGCCCTATTGCTGAAGAAGACACCTATACAACTCATTAAACATAGAGATGTTGAGCTGGTGCCTATCTAAAGTCTTCACCCCTTTATTCTAGTGTCTTTGGTACAGGAAGGAACTCTGCATACTGCTATAGGAGACATGTAAACAACAACCAAGCCACAAACCTTTTGCTCTACAGTGGCATCCTGTCTACATTATACACTAATGTAATGCAAGCACAGAACTTGTAGGAATAACCAATCAGTGTCTGACTTGACTTCAGGCCTGCCCTATGAAATGGAACCTATACACAGCACTGTTTGAGTGACCGACAACCTAAGACGAGATAACTCAGAGACCTGGGGTAAAACCAAATACTACTGTTCTAAAAATCAAAACACTACCAATAACAAAACGCCTAGCAAGAAAATGACTCCTAATGACATTCTGCAACACTCGTAGATCTGTGACTTGCTCAACCATCATCAGAGAAGATTACTTTTGCAGCAGATGGGAGCAAACACAGGCGGACATTATGCAAAGGGTGAGAGACTTTGCGACACTTAGCCCCAAAGGAGAAGTCTCTATCTAATCCCTCTCTTCAGGGCTCAGGAAAGTCTGCTGAAGTGTAGGTGGAAAAAGCGTAAAAGCCAAAAGGGATGGAGGATACCAAGAACACAAGACACTCTAAGTCAATGTGATCAAAGATCATATGAACTCCCAGGGGCAGCAGGCACAGGGCCTGCACCAGATCTGCAGGGAGAAATGGACACATACCCCAACCACAACTCAGAAGCAATCTGTGATTGATAGTCACTTGCAAATGAAAATCTAATTTTCTCCAAGGGAGTATCACTGGGGAAACAAATTATTCTTAAGAGTAGAATGCATGCCCAGCAGTACTTGCCAACAAAATTGAATTCAGTGGCATCATTGGAGTTTCCTTATCTCATAGTGTCATTTCAGGGCTTCTCCCTATTTTTATAATTCATTTTTAAAAATTTTAATTTTATTTATATAAAATTTTCTTCCCCCCCCTTTACCCTACAGATTCTTTGCATGTTTATTATGGCTTCCAGTTTCGTGTTTTGATGGGATTTATGAGTGTGTGAATGAGTGGGTAAATGAATCCGTATCTGTTTCTTGTGCCTTTTCTTATTTTTTCCCATTCTGTTTTGTGCTATTCTTCTTAGTTTTTGTTTTATCTTCTTATATTATATTAATTGTATTTTATTATTACCTCTTAGAAGCCTGTTTGCTTTGTAATGAAAGACAGAAAAGAGGTGGGCAGATCTACATTGGAGGAACTAGGATGAGTAGAGTGAGGGGAAACCATAATTAAGATATATTTTATGAACAAGAAGCTATTTTTCAATAAAAGAAATAAAAAGGTGCTATGACAGGGACAGTAATGTTCAAATCTTCTATTGCTCCTCTACATTTCCTAATGCCCTCTTACAGGGGGCATATGACCATTCTGTCCATTGCCCTGTGACTCAACATAATCCTAGTAAGTGCACATTTAATGGTGGGCATGTTCTGGCATGTGGTCTGTTGTGGTATGGCACTCTTGAATATCGTGTGGCCATAGTCATGGTCATAAGGTGATGCTGTCCTCCACCTAGGCACCTCTCCAGCTCTGTCCTGTGCTGGGCATCCCCGGTGAGCACCGCATTAATCATACTGTGTTGAGTTACTGCATTGTCTTGCCAGCATTCTTTGCTCAATTCAAGCACTTTACTTAGAGAAATAATGTTTCTGAGCTTCTTTTAGCATAGCATCGAGTGTCAAATGTCATTATAGAAGCAGGGTATACATCCTGCTGCATGGAAAACGAAGGCAATATATCACATTTAAGCTAACAAAAAAAACCATCTCATTGTTGAGCAAAATGTCCTTATTTGCACATGTTAGACAGATAATGAAATTAATAAGAAAAACCTTTAAGAAGGCACATTATGAATAGAAAATGCTGTCTGATTTGTCTTCTTTTCTAAATATATCACACAGATGTAAAGGCACCTGGTCATCTTAGGCATCAAAATTGTGGTGGTCCGATGTGGGATTCAGCAGTCCGTTCCCCTGCAGCTGTTCCTGATGCATAGTTCATTGTCTGTCTCAATTAGAAACTTCTCTTTTGCCATACCATTTCCTTCTCTGTGGTTGATTTGATCAAACATCCTATTGTTTGAGCCCAAAACATAGCTTTACCAAATCAGCCGCAGTATTGTTCAAAGCTCGTTGTTCGTTACATTATTCTTCATCAATGCTCACAATGCTAATATCTGCAAAGAGTCCCTGAATCTCTAATGAAGCTTTTCAAATCCACTTGACTACAAGTAGTCTGAGAACAGAGCTTTCTTCCTTTTACATTTTTTTAAAAGGAAGGCAAAATGATTCAGTCCTGTATGGATCATGACAATACCAAACAGATGCAAATAAATATTAAAGTAATATATTTTTTGTGTTGGAGCATAGCCCAAATTCTTTGCCCCAGAAAATTACCCAAATGCTCTATTGCACATGTGGTTTATATTTAAGGTGTAATGAGCTGTTCAAATAGAGAAGGGCAGGCAATCATATTAAAAATAAACATCAAATTTTAACAAAGACACATCCACTTAGATTGCAAATCGCCCTAATGGTTTCAGTTTATTGCAGCTACTTTAGCATGTAGCATCTTTGGTTGGAAGCCAGTTTCCAGTTTCGATGTCTCCTGTGAAGCTGAAAAGGTTGCTGGGTATAATTCTTTTATGATATAGTTATTCAACTGTGATCATATTGCCAGAGTGAGCACAGTCTATAATGAGAGGGAAGAAACAAGAGTAGTCTAGGGAGGAAAATGGGATATGAACATCTGAGGTTGTCTAACTGAGGCTTCTGACTTCATCCATCTGCTGAAGTTCATCTGTTTGTGATGCACATAGAGGTAGCACTGCTTGACCAACCCTATGGTGCTCTACTCCGGGTGCTGACATCGTCGTGTTATGCATCACTCTTCAGGAAGCCTGAAGAGAAGCAACTGGTGTACTCTGATCTCCTTATTTAAGATTTATAGGTGTCTACAAATCATGTTCTGACTGCTTAGAACACACACACCACACATACATACTATGATTTATCTTCCTTTTTTTCTTTCTTCAGTGGAGTACTCTCATAGCCAGAGGAGCGATCTTCACATTCATTTCAAAGAAGCGTGGGTGTCACCCTTGAATCTTGTAGCTCCTATGAGCTCCTATGTTCCAGTTTGTAAATTATAAGATGTTATCTTCCTCCTCAGTCTTCTTTTAACTGATGAAGTGCCAACCAATCTTGAAATGAACTAAGTAACCACTGATTTTTACATTACCTAAGGTCTGGTCATTGGCAACACCACCTGCCTCTTGGGGAAGTATTGGTGTGATCCACTCAGACTCAATCCATTTGAGTGGCCTCTGTCCAACATGAGACACTCAAAGAAAGACACAGATTCGAGCAGTATTCTCTAGGCGGTGTATCATCTTTGAGTGCATCAAGTACATCTTCAAATGGCCTCAGTGTTTACTTTGGCTACAGTGATCATTAAGGTCAACCCGGTTTTACTCTCAGCTCAAAAATAATTTTGAACCTTTTCTTCCATTCTTGTATTTCTTGTGGGCTTTCATTTCTACAAATTAGATACTTCCCTCCACTACCTACTGTGATGATTAGTCTTAGTTGCCAACTAGATAAGATCTGGAAACAGCTAAGAGACACCAATCTGTGAGAGTAATTCATGAAGTATTAGCGTAGGAGAAGACTCTTTCCAAGAGACAACATCACTGTCTAGTGGTAACCCCGATGAAAAGAGATTTGAGAGAAAAGGAATGCTGCTTTGGTTTGCTAACCCGCATATCCTGCTCTGTATCTGCTGTGTTACTACTGTCTATTGCTGTCATCTTTCACTGACCTCAGAATGCAGCTTCTTTGGCCTTCCAACATGGACTGAAGACAGCTAGTAGCTTTTCAGGAATCCTTCAGGCATTCACTGTGAGACTGGGACTATCATGGGATCCAGCCTTGATTCTTGATTCTTAGACTCTGCAACATACAAACTACTGTTGTTGGACCACCCAGCCTGTATCAGGAAAGCCAATCTAATAAGCCTCCTGGGTAATATATATTTATTCGATCCATTCTGTTCCTCTACAGAATCTTGACTAATTGTGTGGCTAGGAACAGTTATGGTTCCTTAGTGAACTTGTTATCTGGGGCCAGCTCTCCAGCTCAGTGAAACCTTACCAGTATTAAGGACTCTTCTGGTACGAAGTAGAGTACTGATCATTCATAGTGTGAAATGGTTAAAGGCCTGTGCGAGATAAATGCATTTGAAACTCCTGATTTCCCTTTGTAAGGAGCAAAAAACAAGTAAATCATGAAATGTGCAGACAAATGGATGCAATTAGAAGAGATCATCCTGAGTGAGGTAACCCAGAAACAGATGGCCATGGTATACATTCACTAATAAGCAGATATTAGCTGTATAATAGGACAGCCATCTACAGACCTAAAGAAGCTAAACACTAAGGAGGACCCTAGGGAAGATGCTTAAATCCCATCTAGAATGGCAAACAGGATAGACATCAGAAGTAGTGGTAGAGAGAAAACAGGATGGGAGCCTACAATAGAGGCTCCTCTGAAAGGATTCACCCAACAGGGGATGGAAGCAGATGCTGAGACTCACAGCCAAACTTTGGTCAGAATGCATGGAGTCTTATGGAGGAAGTGAGGGGTGTAGGGATAGAGGGACATGGAGGGGACATGAGCCCCACAAGGAGACCAACAAAGCTAAAAGGTCTGAGCCGAGGGGGTCCTACAGAGACTGATGCACCAACAGAGGACCATGCATGGAGAGGACCTAGACCCCTTGCTCAGATGTGGTTGATTGGCAGCTCAGTCTCCATGTGGCTCTCTGAGTGAGGGGAGCAGGGGCTGCCTCTATTATGAACTCTGTTGACTGCTCTTTGATCACTCGCTCCTGATGATGCAGCCTTGTCAGGCCACAAAGGAAGAAGATCCAGGCAGTCCTGATGAGACTTAACAAGCTATGGGCAGATGATAATAGTGGAGAACTCCCCCTTTCAGTGGACTAGGGGAAGGGGATGAAGGGGAGAGGAAGGGAGGATGGAACTGGGAGAGTTGAGGGAGGGGGCTTCAATTGGGATATATGATGAATAAATTGTGAAGAAAAAATAAAGAAAATAAAAAAGCCTCTTCCTCTAAAAAAATAATACCTTATGAATAAAACTTTTAGCCATTTGTGGAAAAGCAAAGAATATGATCGTTGATTCTAGCATCTCTGGCTACATTGACAACAACAATAAAAATGAGTGAGCTCAGAGATGAAACGTCCCAGTTATGTGAAAACAAGGTAATGTTTTCTAAGTGTGTCTTGGGAGACAATCTTTCTAGCAGACAGAGGACTCAAGGTACCAAAACCAAACCCAAGCCCCTGTCTTGTGATTGGCTTACTTACAGCACAAGTTTAAAGTCCCAGCCTTGAAAGGGAGCAGAGCTTAACAGTGAAGACACTAGTTATAAAAGAGTAAGCTCTTGAAAGTTGTTATGAAATTGTATGAGAGGAGCCTTATGAGGCTGAGGGCATTAAACCCTAGAATCTGATGACCTACCCTTAGCCAAGAACGGCTCCCCACCCCTCCCCACTGGAGTACCTGTCATCTCTGCCTTTGCCTCAGAGAATTAATCCTGCATTGTCTGTAGGCCAGGCAATGTCCTTCCTGAAAGGAGATGTCTAGAAGACAACGCTGATGTCCCTAATTTCCCATGCATCTTTGCCTCTAGACCTATAGCCAGACTCAAGGCTAAGCTGACCCCTGTCAGTGAGGCAGAAAGTGTGACCCATGAGCTGGTGCCATACACCCCTGAAGAACTTAATTTTTTTATTCATACAGGTATTAGCCTGGGAAATGTGTAGGTATGGATTTTAAGGCTGTGGGTAAAAGTGGAAAGAGTATATACATCTAAATCTGGGTGAGTTTATTGATATGGGCCCATAGAGAAGAGGTTCTGGATTTAAGGTTGTAGCTCACATAGGTAAAAAGGTGTCGATAATTTATTTCATTGGCTTACTGAAGTATGGATCAAAAGGTGGCCTACTGTTTTTGAGCTGGAGATGTCTGGCATTTCTTCCCTTAATGATGATAAAGGGATTCAAAGTCTCAGGGAAATTAGAATCCTGGATTGAATTTGCCATGTAAAACCCAATCCACCACAGAGCAGGGCTCCAAAAGGAAATGATTTGTGGGAGAGTTTGAAACTTGGGCTGCAAAAGCCCCATAGTGCTGCAAGCAGAGCTCAAAGGGCCATTCTGCTGAGGATTTGAAAGACCAGAATACTGACCATGTGCCTATGGACCTGGCTTATGAGAGGAATGTGCATAGGTGCTCCAAATACACACACACACACACACACACACACACAAATCTAAGGGTACTTAGGGCTCCTGGAAATGCCCATCCAGAGACTGGCATCCTCAGCAAAACAGGGCTCCAATAACCACGGAGATAGGAAGTCTGTTCTGGTTATAGTGTGGTTTGTTCCTCCAGAGAGTAGGACTTCCTCAAAGGCGGGAACCTCTGTATACTGGTAACCACAGTGACATCTTCAGTAAGACAGACTGACAGCACAGCACTACTGAGGAAGAAAACTGGAGTTGGCCACCACAGGTGAAAGGATCACCTGTGAGCGACATTTTGCCAGCCTTTGCTTAGGGCAGCTGGCCCACTCTCCTCCGGGGTCCCATCAGGACATAGCTGACTCTCAGATGCCCTACAAAGAGTATTGTTGTCACAAGTAGGAAATCTCCCACTCTCTCCCCAACAGGTAAAGGATTCATAGCCTTCTGAAGAGACTGGCATTTTTGCATTTTTTGAAAAGGGGAAGTTTTTCTAAGGTTGGACACAGGGCAGGTTTAGGCAGCTGGTTGAACAGAGATAATAAAAACTCCATAAATTCCAAAGCCTCTGTCTGTGTGTGGGAGGGTGGGATGGGACTGAAGGGTGGGTGTTGGGGGCGGTAAGCAGTGAGGGTGTGGTGTGGTGGGAGGTTCTAAAATGTTAGTCAGAAGCAGAGACAGGGAAACAGTAAAATAATGTCTAAAGGCAATTTTAAAGTAATATTTTAAAAGTTCATTTATATTACCATGAGATGGTAAATGCTACCTGCCCATTACCAGGAAGTAAAAATAGAGAGTCTCCTTCACTTGTTACTTATTAAAATCTTATTGCCTATTCTGTGTTTTCCCCTTTTTCTGTGTGCGCATGTGCCTGTGTATGTGTGACCAAAGCAGCATGCTCATTAAAGGGAATTTTAAGCATCCAGAAGCATATGCAGTTAGAAGAAAACATTGCTCTTTCCTTTCCTACTTTTTACTTTCAGTCTTTACCTCTCCCTCATTTCACGACTGTCATAGAAAAAGAGCCCTATTATCTGGGCACTGGAGGAAGTTGAGAATCTTCATTTCTACCAAACCCCTCGTGATTCATCTGCCTGTGAAGGTTAAAAAGTGGTATGCTATGTTGATGAAGTCTCACCTGCTGTGATTTACGCTATAGAAGTGTATTTGTGTTTGTACAAGCAACAAAAATGTCTATTAGCAGGGAACGAATCATACATCATGTCGCAGTCACAAGGTGGAACACAAGGCATTGTGACTCCTTTTTCTCCGATATTGCTTCTTTATCATCCCACTGATGCCCTTGGGCTTTCCTTTCTATTACAGAAGACCCACCGGTATGCTTTATTAAGCGGAATGAGAGCTATCATAAGTACGTTATGTAACAGTGCTTATGCTTTTGGCATAGAAGTACCTAGGGATAATTTTTTTAATATTTTTTCAGTAAAATATATATTACAGAATTATCCATGACACTTTCCAGGTTACATAAATCCTAATGCCAAACTAACTTTTGGCTTGGTATATATCTCTTTGGGCCTCTTCCTTCTCATTACCTCTTATCTGTGTAACTTAGCTGGTTGAGCTTCCTGCGGGCCTGGCAGGGGTTAGGGGGTTGGGGTGCTTACTAGACTCAGCTCAAGGAGAGATGACTTGCTCTTAATGTCCAGGTTGAGGAATAAACCAATGTGATGTGGGCAGTAGAGGAGTCCTGTTATCTCTTCTTTCCTTCACTTGGTGCTACCTGGACCTACTTTGGGTCCAGCTGTTTCTAAGGACTCTGTGTCCTTAGACACAAAGTTGCTCCTGCTGTGGCTGAACCGCAATTGGGGTCCACATCGTTGCTGCCCAAAGGCTTAGTTGTTCCTGAAGCATGTTTACTGTGTCCAGGTAGTTGAGTTAGGAAGAGCTTCAAGCCTAAAGGCATGCAAACCTGTGGCACTGTATTTGTAGATCAAAGTTGTCAACCCCCAGAGAGGATGACCTTTAACCCAGTGGAGCTTTTTATAAGGCTGTGGCCAAGGCCTGCCCCCTGAGATCTGGAACCAGTTGAGCTACAATGGAAGACATCTCAAAAATGATTTCCTTTTATCATCACAGGGACCAGAGACCAGTGCAAGAGGGAACAGGACTTACAAGTCCAGAGTGAGCACCCAGAGCTCTTGCCCAAAAGGCCCCTCGCTAGCTCACAGCTCCTCTTTTTTGGTCAGGGAGACCTGAAGTCAAGCACTGGCATGCTGCTGCTGCTGTCTAATGGAGTCCTGAGCATGGGCTTGTGTTTGCTGGGTTTTAGAAGCATGAATGACAGACAGCATGTCTTAGGGACCAGATGGATGTGGATTCTCCATTCAGAGCACACTCCAAGACCCACGAGACACTCCTACTGGGAGAGAAGCAGGAAGCCACTGTATTGAATACTTTTTTCTTAAAATGGGAAGTTAATGCAGCGGCCTGACTAATAGAATGCATTCATTTTGATCTACAGCTTACCATTGGAGATGTTAGAGTGAAATTTAAAGTAGATACAGTAAACAACAAAGAAACATACCAGGCTCATTTTAGGAAAAGCATTTTCTTTTGTAATCTGAATAATTTTTCAATTTGTTATAGAATTCAGATACCAGTAGAAGGAGCCATTGTTGGATGGTAGGGATATATGAATAGATGGTTTTTGGACAGGATCTATGAGCCTTGGATGTGGATTACTAAGCCATTTACAATTCATTACTGCATGGTAAAGATTCATATCCCTTCCATTTTTATCACATCTTGAGGCCAAGAAATTTTTTAAGGGTCATTTAGCTTTCAGAAAACCATGAATTATGTTGAAGGCATTGTTCTTTCTGTGACTTTAATGTGCTCATTTATAGAGAAGTTACAGGAAAATACTTTTGCTTAAGCCCTGAATCTGAACCCCGCATAATCCCGCACATAAAGTACCTTGTCATTAATGAGCTGTTGGATTCTCTGTGCTCGCTGCCGATTATACAAATATTTTCTTAACCTGTGATAGCATCCAGAGTTAAAACAAAACAAAACAAAAAAACCCAGACATTTGTCGTTTTTAGAATAATGAGACTTAAATTTTGCAAACTCAGGTACTGAAGCACTCAGAACAATTTCAGTGTGTGGAGTTTTTGACTCTGTCATTAGAGTGCATGCAGAATTTTACCTGGCTGGTGTAAAGCAGAGAAAATGAAGTTACTAGGTTCTGATTCTAATGAGAATGAAATGAAATGTTGACCTAGTGTGCTCCTTGGTAGCTTTTGAGATCTACCCACAGTGAAAATGGCTAATGAGCAATATAATTTAATTGTCATAAGAGACAAACATTGGCCGAAATGAATTGCAAAAGATTTAAATATATTGCTTTTATAACTATCAGCTGAATTCTATTTTTCTCTTTCATTTGTTGTTCCTCTCAAAGTCAAAGATGAGACGCACTAAGCTTTGCTTTTGGTGGAGCTGAAGTTGGATGGGCTGGATTTTATCTTATTTTGGTACCCTTGTGCAACCTGATTCCAAGCAACCGTGAGAGAATTCTTTGGTTGTTGCTATATATAAAGCTGTAATTCAATCATATGGATATCATGATCTTGAAAGCATTAAAGAGAACATTAATTAGAAGAAGTTGACAGAATATATTCACTAGGAATTTAGCTCAAACCACCTCTACGAATTCGGCCTCAGACTTTTACAAAATTATTTTTAAGGCAATTTTATTTATGATAAGCACTTCAATTGGAACGCATATTATGGAAAACATTTTGTTCATCATAAGTTTATGGAGAAGTCATGTAACTTTCACTAATTTGTAATTATTAGGAAAATGAGCTAGGTCTAGAAATATGCATATTGACCCTCAAGCCTCCCATTGCCCATGGGCTGTACTTCACAGGCTATGCTTCTGTGGTTAAGATTTCTCCCTTTTAAGTGCTCCTCTATCCCAGAGCTGTGAGATGAACTCAAAGAAAGCACATACTTTTGCAGTTTTAAAGATCCAAGGTCAATCAAGTCAATAGACTATACTTAAAAGGACACCAAAGCTTTACTGTGTTTCTGCTAATTAACATTAAAACAATGATTAATAAACTCTCAGATGTCAGATTAATAAAGATTTATAAGTTATCTTTTCGGGAGAATTTACCTTGAGTAAGAAGAATGTGTAATTCCTTGAGATCATCTGTTAGTGACTTGAAAGCAAACTGAAAAGCATCAAAGAACGGAATCTGTCAATAATACTATCCACCACATAGAGTCTGGGAGGTGAGAAAGTTAAATGTCCTCCCAGGTCAGAGAATAACTTTAGCAAAAGAAAACTGAAATTATGATCCCAATTCTGTAGGCAAGGCCCTAACCAGTTCTTCAAAAGCCAGTCATGGTTAGCCTGCAGGGGGCTCGAGAACACACTTTCCAGGCAGTGAAGCTCAGTTCTAAACCCTAAGTTTTCCCTATATCAGCTGTATGATGTCAGTGAAGCCAACACTGGGTCTGTTTCCACTCTCTAAAAATAGGGTTGACCATTAAAGACCTGTTCAGCCCCATTATTTATGGACTCTATATTTTGATACTTGCAAAGTTACTAAAATTCACCTGCTAGGGCTCTGAAGTTAAGAGTGTTTGCTGCTTTTGCAGAGGTCAAAGGTTCAGTTCCCAGCAATCACATGGTAGCTTACAACTGGGTAGAACTTCAGTTGTGTGGTTTGAGCATTCTTTTCTAGCCTCTGTGGACACCTGCACACAGATGGTGGACAGACACACGAGACATTCACACATACCTAGAGAACAGCTTTAAGATTCATTTGTGATTCCCAAACTAATGTTCATCTGTGTGCCAGGGGTCACTTGTGAGTATGCAGATGCACCGACCCCGGGGGAATTTCATTCTTCATGATGCCACACTCCCAGGTAACACAAACCTAAGGGTGACAACCTGCATGCTGTCCTGCCTTCTTTTCTTTTTCACCTCTCATGATATAAACTTGTTTCCTTCCTGAAGTATACTTAGTGGCACACTTTCTCATTTCTGTGATTCTTAAAATTTAAAATAGCAAAGCATTGAAACACTGCCCAAGTGTTCTTAAGTACAATAAGTTTCCAATGGAAAAAAAATATGTATGTTGGCTAAACTTTGCTCAGTCATTAGTCATTGTATCACATTGGGTCCAAGGTTAATGAACCAGCAAGATAATGAATAAGGTATTTGTAAACAGAAATATATCGAAAGCAAACTTATGTATAGACTGATGAAAAGGTTATCAGCAGACACTCAGGTATGTAGTGCTGTATACGGATATACAGATACAGCTTTTTGCTATGTGAGTCAACTTTATAGAGCATAGCTGTGAAAAAGGAACACCTACTGCATTAGGCAGAATCTGTGGTCTTTCAACTTGAGCCTGTGTGCAACCTTGCAGCTCCTTGCAGCTTCCTTGGTGCCTCTAGATGTCGTTGAATGAACTTGGCTTCATTCCATTTTCTCAACCTCTGTCCCAACACTGTCCTCAAGATCACCTCACATAGTAGAAAAAAAATTACTCTTTAATACAACAGAAGAAAATATGCTCAGTAAGTATGGGATGCCTTTGCTAGGGAGTGGATGATTCGAAGCTTTTGCTAAGGGTTGTTAAGAGTATAGAGACAGAGATATCAACTCACAATTGAATGTGGCCTGTGTTGTGATGGGTTCTGGACAAAGTGTAGTGGCAAGCCAGGGGAAGAATAATGATGGGTGTGATGGGCAGGAAGGCTTAAATGAGAATGTGGAGTTTCACTTTGGCCTTAATGCAGGTGATGGTGTTTACCAAGAAAAGTGGCAAAAATAATTTTCAGATATTGAAGGCTTTCTCAGATTTCAGATCTTTGGGTTATTTGTATGTGTCTATTTCCACCATAGAAAATATTTTTAAATCCGGCCAAACATTTCTATGGTATTATTCTGGTTACCTGCTCCTCACTATATGGCCACTTCTGCTAGCCTCATCTCTAGGAACCTCTTGCTCTCTGGTTCGCCTTTCCTTTTTGCTGCCTTACACTCTTCCCTCCAGCCGTACTGACCACTTCACATTCATTTTCTAGTTTGTGTCTTTGCATGTTAAATGCTTTTAGATAGCTAAACATGACTCTGTGAGCCAGCCAGCCAGCCACAGTATTCCTCCATTGTTTGTGCTTCAACTTCCTGCCTGACTTCCTTCAACGATGGACCTGTAAGGCAAAACAAACTCTCTTGTTCCACTAAATTGCTTCTGGCTGGAATGTTTCTTCATAGCAACAGAGATCAAATAAGAATATTGGGATTCCCATGCACTCCCAAGTACCCCATGGAGCATAATGAATGGGATCACATAGTTTGGCAAAAGGCAGATGAAACAGGTCTGATAAGAAATAGCCTGACCTAACATAGGGTCATGGGGGGTTAAGGAGATGGCTCAGCATGTAAAAACACTTGCAAATATGATGATGGGCTAGAGTTTGGATCCCAGAATTTATGTAAAACTCAGGCAGGCTTTGACCCCAGCACTTGGAAGGTAGAGATAGGGGTTTCCTGGAGCAAGGCAGCTAGCTAGACTACTGAAATTAGTGAGCTCTGGGTTCACTAATAAATAAACTAAACAAAATGGAAAGCAATCGAGAAACATACTTGATGACAACTTTGAGCCTCCATATTCACATGCACACAGATATCTGAACATATATGCAACCATGCACATGTGAATATACATGCATGCATAACACACTCACACAAATATTATAAAAAATAAAATAGAAAGGCGGAACCAGAAAATGGAGAACAGGCCTGTAACAGGCATTTAGATGTCAGGATTTTGGAAATTAATTCTCAAGTATTATAAGAACTGTTGATAACTCCAAATTATTTAGCATAGGCAATTGGAGATGGAAAGTGATGGGCACAGAAAACAAAACAAAACAAAAAACAGCTAATGCAAGAAGAAAGGTATGTTGAGTTTGAGATGTCCAAAGCTCACATCAGTGGCTATCTCCAGACATAAAGAAGTTTCAGCCATTTCGCAGCTTAGTGGCTAGGTTGACCTTCTTTTTAGGTCAAGCAGATATATAGGGATCAGCAGAAGCCTGTATGCATGATTCCAGTCATAAGATTCAATGGGGATGTCCTGCCTTATCTTCAATAATAGATAATTGCTTTGTTGTTCAGCGGAAGTTAATTTCACTTCCCTCCTTTTCTGCTTCTGCCACATAATAGGTGCAATTATATCTCACATGCGGGGTGATATAATTAAATATCATCTTTTGTAACAGTGCATTTTCAGTCTTCCCAGGCAGTTGATTTAGGTACCTGTCAGGCTTATCTTACAACTGATAAGTGTTTTCTTCTTGTAGTTTTAATATAACAGGGTACCTGCTCCGAATGGAAGCATTTCCAGATAGCCCAGGCAAGCAGTCCGTTTATTGCATCTGACAGCTTTATTGCTTTATCAGTTATCTGCTGAGGGAGGATTTTATTATATGTAAAATACCAACATAAATTATGGTGAGGAGAATTGATTTTTTTACATAACTTTGATTCATTTTTCATTGTTTGTATGTGCCAGGTTTGATATTGCTTATTTTTGTCTGGTGTATTTGTCCAAAGTTATTTCCCTGGTCCAACAAATACTAGTATTAAGTTTTCAATTGCTTTATTCTTGTGACCGTTTATGCACTTACCCCGTCACAGGTCTGTTTGGTTAGTGAATAAAATATTGTTGTACGTATTAAATAAACCGTGGGGCTTATATGATTGCATAAATAAACTTGAAGTTGTTATCTAGTATTCGCCACTCACAACTAAGTGCCAGCTTTGCTGCTGGAGTGAGCGGAGTCTGAGTGGAGAACCGAGACGGGAGTCTGACTGGGGAAACCCTCTTCATCTGCAGGGTTCGGAAGTTCCCAGAAAGCTTGCCGAGAGCTGCTCTCGGGGGACTGATGTGTGGAGGCCAGGGTCCAGAGGACACAGGTAGGTCTAAGACAAGAAGGCCCCGGGAGAATACTGATAGACAAGCTCACACCAGTAGACAGTGAACCTGGCAAGCTGGCGGCAGATTTCACTAACTCAGCTCTAAAATGTAGCGGTAGCCTGCCCAGATACCCTAGCATTTTTGTTTTCACTTTATGCTTCTGAGTTTTTCTGCTCCAACTATTAGAGACTTGTGTCTGCTTTCTAGACCTGCCTCACACCAGTGAAGTCCGAACTGCTCAGAAGTTATACTTCTCCGTTATACTTTTTCCTTTCCACCTTCTAGGGTCAGCAGTGCACTAGCTGAGCTCATTAATTGAGACCAGACGAGATATTCTTTACACTTCCACGGTTCCCATTGACATCAGGCTGTGGCTGGACTTCATACGAAATTACACTTTTCTTCCTCTTCTCTTCATTTTGTTTCCTGAACTCCTGTGCAGCCTCTCCTAGGAGCAGTTCCTGAATGAATTGCTGGCATCAGATTCTGAGCTCTGAGCGTCCTTCCCTATGAGTCAACCAGTTGCTAAGGTAATCAACTTAAAATATCAATGATAATAACCAATCTGGTGAAATCAAGTCACCTTGGCTGATCATTGCCATTTTTTCAAGCATAGTATCATCATTTTTATATAATTTTATGAGTTGTTTTGTTTGTTAATTATTGAGTCTAGTGGGACAGATGTTATCATCATTATTCCTATTTGATAGCTGAAAATAATTGAGGTTTAGCAATGTTAAGCAATTTATTCCAGGTTCTCTGGTTAAATAGTGGGAAGTAGGTCTTTGGAGAAAAGTCATCACAATCTTTCTGGCACATTCTGTGTTGAATCATAGTCTTTACGATTTCTATTAGTGTATATCACACTTCAGCCAGAATGTCTGCCTCTGGGCTTATTACCGTGGAGTGATGGAGATTTTATCCACCAAATAGATGAACATTTGGGGTGAAAAAATAAAGGCTAATCACCCCGGTACTCCTAGTTGTGGTCTTAAAAATTAATAGTCTTGTGGTGATTGGGAAACTTCATGTTGGCGTACTTTTTAAAAACTTTTGTTTATATTTCTTATATCTCTCCCTACTCCACCCCAATCCCTTCCAACACCTCAACACCAGGTGGGAGAGAGGACACAGTTCTCTTAGCTGCTTCCTTCAGGTTAGGGTTGTTGGGTTCCTTGGAGCCAGTCCAATCCTTGTTTCAGGAGATCTCCAACTTCTTTTTTTTTTAAATGTAATTTATTTATTTTTATATTAATCACAGGTTAGGTACTTTGTATCCCAGTCGTAGCCCCCTCCCTCATTCCCTCCCACTCTCCCCATCCCTCCCTCATTTCTTCCCTGCCCCCCTCCAACTCCACTGATGGGGGAGCACCTCCTCCCCTTCCATCTGACCCTAGCTTATCTTGTCGCTTCAGGGCTGGCTGCAATGTCCTCTTCTGGGATCTAGCTAGGCTGTTCCTCCCGGGTGTGTGTGTGTGGGGGGGGGGGGTGTCGAAGAGCCAGCCCTTGAGTTCATGACGGAAATAGTCCCTGTTCCCCTTACTAGGGTATCCAGTTGGATACTGAGCTACCATGGGCCACATCTGAGCAGAGGTTTTAGGTTGTATCCATACATGGTCCTTGGTTTGAGAAACAGTTTCATAAAAGACCCCTGTACCCTGATCTATTTGGTCTTTATGGAGCTCTTATTCTCCCCAAGTCTTACTAACTCCCCCTATTTTCATATTATTCCCTGCCCTCTGCCGAAGGCTTGCTTGTGAGTCTTAATATCTGCTTTGATACACTGCTAGGTAGAGTCTTTCAGAGGCCCTCTGTGGTAGGCTCCTGTCCTGTTGCTTGTTTTCTCCTACATTCAATGTCCATCCCATTTGTTCATCTAAGCGAGCATTGATCATCCCAACCTGGGTCCTCCTTCTTGTTTATCTTCCCTAGGTGTATATATTTCAGCATGACTTTCCTATCCTATAGGAATAGGATATATACTCACTATATAAGTGAGTAAATACCATATGTTTCTTTCTGCTTTTGGGATACCTCACTCAGTATGATCGTTTCCAGGTCCCACCATTTGCCTGCGAATTTCATGATTTCCTCCTTTTTAATTGTTGAGTAGTATTCCATTGTGTAAAAGTACCATAATTTCTGTATCCATTCCTCAACTGAGAGATATCTAGGTTGTTTCCAGGTTCTGACTGTTACAAATAAAGCAGCTACAAACATAGTTGAGCAAATGTCCTTGTTGTGTACTTGAGCATCTTTTGGATATATGCCTAAGAGTGGTATAGCTGGGTCTTGAGGAATCACTATTCCCAATTGTCTAAGAAAATGTCAAATTGATTTCCAGAGTGGTTGTACAAGTTTGCATTCCCACCAGCAATGGAGGAGGGTTCCCCTTTCTCCACAACCTCTCCAGCATGTGTTGTCACTTGAGTTTTTGATCTTAGCCATTCTGGTGGGTGATTTTTAAAAATTATTTATTTATTATATGTACAGTATTCTGCCTCCATGTACACCTGCAGGCCAGAAAAAGCACCAGACCTCATTATAGATGGCTATGAGCTACCATGTGGTTGCTGGGAATTGAACTCAAGACCTTTGGAGGAATAGCCAGTGCTCTTAACCTCTGAGCCAACTGTCCGGTGATCTCCAACTTGTTGTCTCGCAAGAGCAACCAGGAGCACAGGGTGCTGGAGGGAGGGAACAGCCTTGTTCTTTTTCAGAGCTCCTCAGAACTCCCTGGGGGCTGGAATTTATTCTCTGTCCAGAGAACTCAGATTTAAACTCTCTGCAGCTGGCAAAGAGCTCTTCTCAGAGCCCACAGGAGACAAACAGTTTGCTGCTGTGGACGCTCTGAATCAGTCCCCCACCCCCACCCCGGGATTAAAACAAAAACATGTTTACATCCACAACACTTCTTAAGGTCTGGGGCGGTTTGAAGCAAATACTATGCTAGTGACAGAACAAAAACAATGGGCATGTTCTTTGGTGTCTAGTGCACAGCTTTCAGTTGGATTGGCTGACCCCACTGAATGTGCAAATATGCTCAGATGATCAGCACTGGCACCTGAAAAGTGAGGGAAAAGGCAGATATGTGAGAAGAATTTGGGTTCAAACCTTGTGCTTCAACTAGAATTGACTTCTATGTGTGGCTGGGACATCTGTAGTACGATAGCACCCACTATTCGAAAACCATTTTCTCTGTGCACATATGCTCACATGTGTGTGTTGACCTGTCTGTGGGTGCATCTGCGTGTGCTTAAAGGAGAACAGCATTGGTTGTCTCTCTATCTTGTGTTTTGAGACAGAGTCACTGAGTGAGCCTCCAGATCACTGATTTGGGGAGACTAGCTGACCAGAAAGTTCCAGGGATCTCTTGTCTCTGCCTCCCCAGGGCTGGGATGACAGACACGCGTTGCCGTGCCGTGCTTTTGACATTTGTGCGAGGGGTTTGAACTCAAGTTCCCATGGTTTAATGACAAGTACTTTACTACTGACTATGTCACCCCCCAGGCCTCAAAGCATTCACATTATGCAAAAAAAAAAGTTAAAATGTTTATATATCTGGTAGAAGAAAAATATATTGAATTTAAAAGCCTCAATTACTTAGTAGAAAATTTCAAGATGTTCTTGTATTCTGCAGAATCCCATTATGTCCAAGAATACTGGACTGAGTCATCAGAACTCGCTTCTAATCTAACTTTACCATTAAAATTTTTTTTAATTTACAGAGAGTTATTTTTTTGGCACTCTACAAGACCTTGATTCCAATGTTTCTCATCTGCGAAATCAAATTAAAAGGTGACGTTTCATTTTTGTTTCTTTAAAAGAAAGCTCTTTCTCTGCCTCCCCCTTCTTTCCTTGATGAGATCCTACATGCTTGGCTAGCAAGTAGAAGGTCCGAGAACGACCCATCAGCAAGTTCTTATAAGTACATTTACTATATTTTGTAACTTCTTTTAAGTCATTCATTAAAATGTAAGACACTAGTATAATAGTTCAGCAGGCACTAATGAGAAGAATGCATCAGGTAGAACAACCTCATAAGTGAATAGCCACACAGGCAGTCCAGTGTCCAAGTCAAGTAGCAGAGCTTAGTGGAGTCCGAGATGTACTCTGTGCTCTTTCCAGCCAACAACTCCTCATCAACAGTTGCTGCTATCCCAGTTTTCAGAATCACAGCTTACGACTGCAGTTTTTACACCCAGTATAAATTGGGGTGAACCACATGTAGTCTTCCATATCAGACTCTCTGTCCTGTTTGTGAAAATCACTCACAATGTGGTATATAATTATCGTCTGCTCATTCTCTTTGCTCTCACATGGCTGGGACTGATTATCTACTTTGTTGGAGAGGACCATTGGCTGGCTGCTTGGTTTGCTTTAATTCTTTGGACATGTTATCATAAGCATCATTCTGAACATTCTTATCTGGCTGAATATATGTGAGGATTTCTGATGGGTACACGCCTGACACAGAGAAGGCTGAGTCCTAATGTGTGTGTATATTCAACTTCTGTCAACACTGCCAAATAGTTTTCCAAAGGGGTTGTTTAGGAATATCTTACTTTGGCCCACGGAAGATGCAAAGAAAGGCTGAGGGCTTACTAGAGTGCTTCTCATTTGATGAGCTAGCTGGTGTGGACCAGCATCGTTAGTACATACTATGTTCAAGTGAGTACCAGTTAACAGAAATTAGCATACCCTGCTCAGAAAAAAAGAATAGGGGTTCTGGAAAGACACATGGATCTGCCAGGTTTGGGGCTGGAATGGCTGTCTCTGCCGGTCAGAAGAGAATGAAGCTGTATATAAGGTAGGTCATCGCCAGACTTGATGGACACCCCAGAATGGGACCTTTGTGAGTGCATATCTGAATATCTGACCAGGGGTCCTTCCCTCTTTTGAAAAGGAGTATTGTCCAGAGCTGGCTATGAGGAAGTCTGAGCACTGGGGAGGGGGGAGGGAGGGGGCAGGTGATTTAGATTCAGAACTGCACATTAAGAATCAAGAATTGGCCATAATCCACTTGGTCTGAGAATTAGAGATGTGGTTTAAGAAACAATTTGTAATAAGGAGCAGATAAAACCAGTGTGGTTGTAATTGTTCAAGAATGTTCCTTCTACATTTCACTCTTGCCGTAATTGCCTTTGCTTAATGTTGTTAAACACATAGGTTGCCTTTTGTGTGGTTTCTGCCGTGAGGAACATAAAGTGACAATGCCAAGCCAATAACCAAGAAAACTCTGGTTACAGAGGGTCTCCATGCAATTCAGTTAACCCTGTGGACTAGGACTTGGAAAACAAGATACATAGGGTAGGAAGCTTTCAGAGAAAATATTACCAACTGGCTTAATCTGGACATGAGAGAAAGGGAGAACCACAGGTAGGCCTTGGTGGACTCTTTCCCATACTTCAGTTCAATTCACATTTGTTGTTTCCACAGGTGTCTTAGGGTTTCTATTGCTGTGAAGAAACACCATGACCAAGAGACAAGTTTGGGGAAAAAAAGTGTTTATTCAGCTTACATATTCACAGCACTGTTCATCACTAAAGGAAGTCAGGACAGGAACTCAGGCAGGACAGGAGCCAGGAGGCAGGAGCTACTGCAGAAGCCATGGAGGGGTGCTGCTTACTGGCTTGCTTTTCCATGCTTGCTCAGCCTGCTTTCTTGTAGAACCCAGGACCACCAGGCCAGGGATGGCACCACCAACAATGTCCTGGGTCCTCCCACATTGACCACTAATTGTGAAAATGCCTTACAGCTGGATCTCATTTCTCAGCTGGTGACATTTCTTCAAATGAGTCTCCTTCCTCTCTGATGACTCAAGCTTGTGTCAAGATAACACAAAACCAGCTAGAACAACAGAGCATAATAATACTTTTTAGTTTGATTTTCTAGTAAATTCAATATTACCAAGGAGTTTCTGCTTACCAGCAATATTGGTGACTGCTGTGTATTTGTCTACACAAAGAAGACAGTTCAAAGAGAGTAGCTCACCTGTAGGGGTTCAGTGGGTGAGGTACTACCTGGGATATTATGGGGTGTTATTACTGAAAGGGGGCAGATACAGTTGTATTTCTTGGTCCTGAGCCTGCTTCCAGTTTGAACAGGGGACTTATAATCGGGTTTTCAGCATTGAGTTCAGAGGTAAGGCAAACCCTGTACTCAGAGAGAATGTACGTTTCTCTGATCTTGTCCTCTATACATGTAAGTCTGCTGGGGTGCTCATTTCAGTAAAGGATAGTAGTAAAGGCTGGGGTTCTCCACTCTGGCTTCCAGCTACTTTCCATTTTCTTTTTTTTTTTAATTTATTTATTTTTATCTCAGTCACAGGTTAGGTACTTTGAATCCCAGGCGTAGCCCCCTCCCCCATTCCCTCCTACCCTCCCACTCCCTCCCTACTTTCCATTTTCTTAATGATCCCTTCCTAAGGCACTTTTACGTAATTGTGTCTCTTCGAGCAGGTCAGCAGTTGCGACAAACAAGAATTCTCATAGGGTAGGGCATACGTACAACATCCCCAGCTCTCAGTATCCCACACCGGAGCTGGGCATATGACCTGGACCTACAGTTATTACCCAAAGCCACAGGGAGCATTGGTGTTTCCTGCTAGCGTTGTGCATCTTTTGGAGTTATATTGTGACATGTTTCTATCACTATAGTGTCTTATAGAATAGTTTCATCATTCTAAAAATTCTTTGTTTCCACCTATTCTCCATCTATCCATTTATTCCTTTGCTTTCACTCTGACAATGCCTGATTGTCTTTAAATCTTTAACTCTTTTCATAGTTTCTTTTCCAGAATGCCATACAATAGGAATCTTTTTAATTAAATTCTTATTTTTGATATATTAATTACAGTTTATTCATTTTGTATACCAGCTGTTGCCCCCCTCCCTCATTCCCTCCTCATCCTACCCACCCTCCCTCATATCCTCCCATGCCCCTCTCCAAGTCTACTGATAGGGGAGATCCTCCTACCCTTCCATCTGATCCTAGTCTATCAGGTCTCATCAGGACTGGCTGCAATGTCCTCCTCTGTGGCCTGACAAGGCTGCTCCCTGCCCTAGGGGGCAGGTGGTCAAAGAGCTAACCACTGAGTTCATGCCAGAGACAGTCCCTGTTCCCCTTATTAGGGCACCCACTTGGATACTGAGTTGCCATGGGCTACATCTGAGCAGGGGTACTAGGTAATATCTATGATTGGTCCTTGTTGGAGTATCAGTCTCAGAAAAGACCCTTGTGTCCAGATTTTTGGTTCTGTTGCTCTCCTTGTGGAGCTCCTGTCCTCTCCAGGTTTTACTCTCTCCCCCTTCTCTCCTAAGATTCCCTGCACTCTGCCCAAAGTTTAGTTATGAGTCTTAGCATCTTCTTTGGTACACTGCTGGGCAGAGTCTTTCAGAGGCCCTCTGTTGTAGGCTCCTGTCCTGCTTCCTATTTTTCCTTCCTCCATTGTCTATCCCATTTGCTTTTCTGAGTGAGGATTGATCCTCCTACCCAGGGTCCTCCTTGCTCAGCATCTTTAGATGTACGGATTTTAGTACGTTTATCCTATATCGTAGGATTAATATCCATTTATAAGTGAGTATATACAGTGTGTCTTTCTGCTTCTGGGATACCTCACTCAGGATGATCTTTTCTAGAACCCACCATTTGCCTGCAAATTTCATGATTTCCTTGTTTTTAATTGCTAAGTAGCATTCCATTGTGTAAATGTACCACAATTTCAGGAAAACAACCCAGATGCCTCTCAGCTGAGGAATGGATACAATGGGACACTTATAGAGTGAGCAGCACTTTCTGATTGAGTTCTCTTACTTAGTAAAATGCACTCACGGCTCCTCCTTCCCCCTTCTAGTTTGATAGCTTATTTTGTTCTAGCCCAACTAGTTCATTGTTTCAATGTACTGCAGTTTGTCTATTCAGATTTCTGAAGTACATGTTGGTTGCTTCCAAGTTTTGGCAGTCTTGAACAAAGCTGTTTATAAGCATCTATATGCTTTGGTGCTTTGAGAAACTTCCAAATTGTTTTCTGAACTTGGTTACCATTTTGCATTCCTACAGGCAGTGACTGGGTGCTTCTGCTGTTCTGTGTCCTCCCTATTCAAAATGTATGATAGCTAGTGTTTTGGCTTTGGGGCACTTGAAGAGATATGTAGTGGTCTCTCATTATTATCTTAGCTGTTATTTTCCTAATGAAATAGGATATGGAGTCTGCATAGTACATATCCTTTGGGGACCTTTCTGTTCACATCTTTTGCCATTTTATTTTCAAGATTTGGTTGTTTGTATTCTTTTGCTGACTTTTAAGCACCCTTTGTATATTTTGAGCAATAGTTAGCATCCAGATATGTCTCTGCTTGTCTTATTCTATTCATATAATGGTACTTTCAATGATTGTCACACTTGATTATTTCATTGTCACACTTGATTATTTCATGCTACAGAAAACACATGCATGTGAGTGTGCACAACACAGAGACAGACATACAAAGGGAGGGAGAGAGAGAGAGAGAGAGAGAGAGAGAGAGAGAGAGAGAGAGAGAGAGAGAGAGAGAGAGAGGAGGGAGTTTTCCATTGGGGCTCCATTTCTTGCCTGATTGTCCTGCCCATCACCTCTTGCACATATAAGGTTGCCTGGAACTGATGAAATATCTTTATATTGTTCCAGACACTGGAGAGAAGACACTCCTATTTTCAACATTAAATACAGTGTGTGCTGTAGGCTTTGCATGGATGTACTTTATTTCATTAAAGAGGCCCCCCTTTACTTGGAACATTAAGAGAAGTTGCATTTTTATTATAATCTTTGCTCACTTGAGTTTTTGAGCTAGTTTGTCACCATTTTTCATCTCTGTGAGAAAATACTTAACAAAAAAGAACATAAAAGGAGGGTTTACTTCAACTGCATTTGAGGTACAGTGTTTGCTGGTAGGAAACTCAGAGCAGCAGGAGCATGAAACTGCTGATCACATGGCGTGTGTTTGTCAAGCAGCAAACAGCAGTGAGTGCTGCACTCAGCTCGAGGTTTCTTTTCATTCAGCCTGAGAGCTCAGCTTATTGGGATGGTGCTACCTATATTAGCATGTGTCTCCTCAACTCAGTTAACCCAGTCTAGAAACACCCTCACTGACACGGAGTAGATTGTCTCCTAGATAATTCTACAGCCGGTCAAATTGATAGTCAATGTGAACATCACAGTTAGGGTCTTGCCGTATGGCTTTGGCTGGCTCTGAAGTTGCAGTCCTCCTGATACAAACTTCTGGGCTTTGTGATTGCAGGTATGTGCCACCACACTAGTGCTTTTGGCAATAAACAAATATTTGGTTTTCAATGTCCTTTGTGAATCCTGGTAAAATGGTTTTGCATGGTTGGCTTTTGCTGGTAAACAGGATGAGTTACATTAGCTTACTTTAGAATGGTACTAGAATCTTACGATTTTAGGATACATTCTATTTTGTCACTATGTATCATTTATTACAGATATGTCTGCTCTTCCTTTGCTTAGAACAGTTACATCTCTGTTTATCAGTGTTACCAGTATATTTTTTTTTCCTGTTTAAGATCTTCGTCTGGTTTTTACATCAGAACAATGTCATTCACATTGTGAGCTGGGAAGCATTAACTTCTTGTGTATGTGTGGAACTGGCATTATGGGCTCATGAAAGGCTTAATAGAATTCTAGTAAGAAATTCTGGGTTTAAGGGTTTCTGCCTGAAAAGGATTTAAGATATGTATTCTGTTTAAAAGCAATTGGTTGGAGAACTGCCGCTTACATCTGTTGAGAGCTGTAGTTCTGAAAGAATCAGCTGACTCCAACCCTGTCAGATGAATCATGAAGTACTCTAGCAGTCACAGCTCTGTCATTATCAAGAAGTCATATTATGATATAACTAGTTGGCTTCAGGTTACCATCCTTTTATTGTCTGCCTCCCAGTACTAGGATTACAAGTATGTACTCTAGAGAGAGTCACATGCCCTCTTCCAGGGTTCTTTGTATCTCTGTGTATGCACATGTGGGCATGCACTCACATGGGTACATGTGTGCATGCAGGTGTACTTGTGTACAGAGGTCAGATGTTACCCTTTAGTGCCATTCTTCAGGAGCCATCCACCTTGGGATTTCGTTTGTTCGTTTGCTTGAGACAAGGCGTTTCACCGGCCCAGAGCTGACCATCTAGTCTAGGCTGGCTGGTCAGTCAACTCAGAGAATAACCTTTGCCTCCTCAGCAGGGTGCTGTTCTCACCTTTTTAACACGGGTCTCAGGCATCAAACTGAGGTCCTTACACTTCAGCACTGAGCGCTTCATTCATGGAACTGTCTTGTAGCCCTGTTAGGCCTTTTCAAAAAAGACAAATGAGTGGAGCATTGATAAATTATTGTTAGAAGAAGGATGATGTGAAAATAATTTTTAAGACAGACTTTGATTGTGTCCTTTACATTTTAGTAGGTTCTTCCACCCTGTGATGAGTTTGAGCAGATGTTTACTAATGTGTTGATCTCAAAATATCATCTTTAGGTTCCATAATTTTCTCTGTTTTCTGTTTCATGTTGTCCCTTCTGATCACTATTATTTTGGGTTTTTATTTTCCTCTCCATCCCTCTCTCCATACTTTCCTCTCTCCCTCTTACTCTCCCTCTCTAATACAGTTTGATGGTGTAAATTTCCCCCAACTATGTTACCTCAGCAAAGTCCCACAAGTTTCAGCAGGATGAGGTTCTGTTTCCTTCAGTTTAGATACTCCCCTTGCCTTTTCCCCACTGGCCTATGGGTTATTAGCAGTGTGCTACTTTGTTTCTAAATAGTTGGGGATTTCCCAGAGTTCTTTATGTCCTTTATTTCTACTTGACCTTTACCGCACAGTTTAGCAACCCTACCTCATCTATCCTGAATCCTTTGAAGTGTAGCTCCCTTTGTGAGCTAGAATATGGCATAACTTGGTAAGCATGTGCTTTAAAAGAAAGCATGGTGATATCAAGTAAGGTGTTCTATACACACCTATTAAATCAAGCTGGCTGATATTGTTGTCTACAACTTCATTGTTTCTGTGTACTTGACAAGAAAAGAATGCTTTATAATTATCCTATGGATTATCCTGCCTTTTTAAAAAAAATCTGATCTGTCTGCTTTGCTTAATGTATTCTGCAGCTCTGCTGTTAGTGGCATAAACCTTTGGAATTGTGTCTTGCTGATGAACTCCATTACTTCTGGTTGAGGACTTTCTATATCCTTGATCAAAGGCTTTCTTTGTTCTTTGATATTAATATAGACATCCTAGCTTTCTTTTGACTATATTGATAAAGCATCTGTTTCCACACTTCATTTTTTACCAATTTACATATTTATTTTTCATGTGTTTCTTACATTCAGTGTTTAGTGGGGGCTTGCTTTTTAACCCAATATGACAGTCTAGTTCTTTAAATTAGTAGATTATATAGTATATCCTTAATGTGAATACTGACATGGCAGGCTGTCTGTCACTTTTGGGTTTTGTTTATCTGTAATCATCTCTTCTTTGTTTCTCTTTTCCTCTTTCTTACCTTCTTTTGCATCATTGGGATCATGGTTTGATTTAGTTTCTCATGATCATTTATTGTTTGTTAATTTAATGGCTGTCTGAATATAGTCTATTATCCTTTATTTTCAGGTGATATAACACCATTCTAAACATAGTATATGAACGTTATAATAGTAGACTGCTTTTCATCTTCTTGGTCTTTTATTATCTTTAGCATTATTTTCATATGTTATGCTACATTTCTGGTTTAAGCTTTAAATTGTTAATTATCTTTAAAGGTGAATAACAAAGATAACAAAGAAACTTCTTTGTAAATGTATCCCTGCACTCATACAGTATATGAGTTGTTCATTTTTGGTGTGCGTGTATGCAGATCTGCATTTCTGTGTGGAATAATTTGGCTTTTTTTTCCTGTATAACATTTCCTGTGTTGAGAGTGGCTTCAGGTGACCTCTCTTATCTTCTCTATGTCTGTATATGTTTGAAAGATGCTATTGCAAGAGAGATCTATAGTGATGCTATTTTCTCTTTTTCTTTCTTTCTTTTTTTTAAAGCGGTGTTGCTCTTCTGTCTTCTCATGCGAAGAAAAATGTGTTATTCTTATGTTTGTTTCTCTGAGTACTTATAAAAATTTTAAAATTTTTATCATAATTTTGAGTAGATATTATGTATATCTTATAATTTCATCACACTTTCTCCTTTCTTTTTCCCTTCTTCTTCCTCCAGACATGGAGTCCCTTGAGTTTCTTGGATTCTTGAATTTTGAAATTTGGGGACTATTGATGCATTTAAGTTCTACCCCTCCCCATATGTTTCTTTCTGTTTCTTCAGTGACTCCAGTCAAATCTCCGTCTCTCTGTCTATCTGTGTGTGTGTGTGTGTGTGTGTGTGTGTGTAAGAGAGAGAGAGAGAGAGAGAGAGAGAGAGAGAGAGAAAGAGTGAGAGAGAAAAAGAGAGATAGATGACTAGAACTTATCCCACAGTTTAATGATTCTTTGATCATTTCAGTTTTATTTTTATTTTCATGTGGGATATTTTTCTTTGTGTGTTTTCAAATGTCCCTACTCTTCTGTTCTGTAGTTTTGTTTAATTTAATTAATTAATTTTTTTTTTTTTACTTCTTAGCATTCCTATCCAGGATAGTTTTTACCTTAGAAGTGGTAGTTTGCACTCCTAGAATTTCAACATAGGTAAAAAAATTTAAAATACCTTATTTTTTACTTAGTTTTTAGAGCATGAAACACAACAATAACTCCTTTAACATTCTTATCTACAACTACTAATTCTCACGTCCAAGTCAGCTTTTATTTTTTTAGTGATGAATTTTATTTTTCCCTGTCTCTGCATGTCTGATGTTTATTAGATGACAGATATTGTAAATATACCTCATTAAGTGTTGGCCTTTTTTTTGAGCTTCTATAAATAGCCTTGAATTTGGTTATAGGAAATTGTTATGTTACTTGGAAACAGCTTGATATTTTAAAATCTCCTACTTATATTTGTTAGGCTTGATCAGTGTATTTTTATTTTAGTCTAGGGCTAATTTTTGTTGTTGTTGTTGTTTAGTTTAACTGTAGCAGTGAGACAGTCCTATATAGTCTACCCAGTACTGTGTGAATTGCAAGATTTTCAGGCTGACTTGTGGGACCTGGCTCTATACCTGATCCTTCCTGGGAACCATCAATTGCCAAGTTGCTCAAGTGTAACAGAAGATCAGCAGTGTTCTGCACACTGAGAGGGAGCTCATTGCCACCTACCTTGGTCTCTCCCACTTCTCACCTCTGTCTCTTAGTCTCAATGATTTAGCTGGGCTTCTCCCACTTTCTCTGTGCTATACCCTGGGAGGTACTGTCAAGGCTGCAAACAAGAACAAGCACATTGTTTATTTCTTCTTTCTCAGGGATCATGATCATTTACTACCTAATAGTCTTAAAATCCTTGCTTTTCTGTATTTGTCTCCTTTCTTGTTTCTTTTAGGTGAGGATATAAATGAAGTCTGTTATGCTGTTTGATCCAAGGCAGAAGTCTCCACAGACTTATATTTCTGACTGTAACCGTTATGAACCTTAGTGCTTTAACTCTTGAGAAAGTTCATTGTTGCTTTCTATTGACTTTAAAGATTGACAATAATGGACCCTGACCTGGTCTGGTTAGGTTTCTGTGAGCTTATAGTGTCCTATATTAATGGGAAACTCAGCACAATATGTTTTGTAAGGACTGGGAGGAAAAGACAAGGGCTTCTGAGAAGAACCTATTGGCTTTCTAATCATCTTTATGGGAAGAAAAACTGTTAGAAATGTTGCTTCTTCCCACAAGAGAGAGGCCATCTCAAAAGCCAGGAGAAAATGGGCTTGAATAGATTATCCAGATATACTTGTGTGATAGATTCACAAAATGATTTTTCCATATTCTGAGCATGTTCTCAGAAGGGATTGTGCAGCCAAATAATGACAAAATAGATGAACTAAAGATGCCATGGGCATAACACAGACAAATTATTATTTCTTCAGAATGTACTTCTTATCTTTGTAGTCAATATTTGATGCATACTCATTCCCATTTCCACATATTCAGTCAAGGAGAGAAAATGTGGATTCATCTCTAAGTGATTGATCAGCCCAGCTTTATACTGCAACCCTAGGAGAAAGATGAATCATGGGAGAATGTGCACTTTAAGCAGCCATTCTGATTAGTAAGAGCCCTCCTGATGAAGCCAGAAAGATGGTTTGACAGAGAACCATTGTTTCTTAGGAGTGCTGAGTGATTGGTTTATTTTATAAAAAATAAAAAAAAGTCTGCTAGTTACTTGAAAAGACTAAATAGAGGATAAGGACGAGCTTACTATCTGCCATTTGAAAGGAATCCCAATTAAGGAGTCGGCAGTAGTTTAACAGAGTGAAGTGTTGATTGAATTGTCAATTCATAACTTCAAGTGTCCAATAGGTGAAGAGATCACGTTATCTAACAAACAGGGAGACTGAAATGAAAACAGACCATTATTGATGGCAGGAAAAAAAATAACATAACGAATGTCTCTGGAGAAATCAAACTGGTTTGCTGTTTCCACCAAAGCCAGAGCAGTTTCTCGCGCTGATTATTTGCCTGGCTGGTATTAAGGGGGCATACTGAGTTGCTAAGCTGTGAGGCACCTGAAGACACTCTGTGTCTAGAGGCCAATCAAACTGAGCAAGTTCCTCATAACCTTAAACAGGTAAGTGCTTCCAAATGTGAGCACAGGGCATTCTGGGAAGTTATAACTGAAGGTCTAACTCAGGAAGAAAGAACAGCCTTTGTGTTAGGCAGTGTCCTGTCTGTTCTACAACAGTCAGGAAAACAAAGAACTGTGGTGAAATTTCCTGCAAGTGGCATTCATTAAACACACCAGAGGTAGACTTGACCAGTGATTTGGAAAATCACAGACAACCAGAAACAGGACAAACTCTTCTACCCAGTTAAGAAAATACCTGTTCTCACAGTGGAAAGGTTAACAGAATGCCTTGAACATGACTGGCACGCTATACACAACATATAGTATGATTACTGTGTCCCATCCTAGTGCTTGAGAAAAGGTGCTGTCAAGTTGTGTTATTGTTTGCCCAAGACAGGAAAGCTTGGACTTCAACTACAGTCTATAGGTACCAGAGTCTATACCCTCACACAGTGTATGCATCCTCTCCAAAGGGATCCTTGCTTTCTGAATCATTGTCTCAAAGAGAATTTTCAGCAATTCAGTTTTAAGCCAGACTTGCTGGAGTCCTCAGACTCTGGTAGGGTGAAAGGTCATCTTGAAAGACTATAGCCTCTTTTGCATTAAAAAAATAAAATAGCTGAGAGCAACTGAAGCGCACCCTCCCATCATCCCTTCCCCTTCCATGGCCTGACTGATTATGGCTCTTGCCTATTGAGAGGACTTGGCATTGACTCATTTGGCCTAGAAGACTCTCCAGATTCCTTGTGGATGATTTGTCAGGAAATGAAATTCCCTGCTGCCAGTAGTTTGCAGGGCTGTGTAGGGTGATTGGGAGCCTTGCTGGTCACTTCCTGGATCAGACAAAGTAGCTGGGCTTGCATTAAAAACTCAGCTGTAGGAATCTTAGAGATGGCTAATTGTCCAGCCTGCTGTAGTTTACACGCGTGGTCCAGTTGCTTCCGTGTCTACTTAGGATACATTGAAGTACACATCAAAATCTCCTAGGGTGATGCTTTCATTGACAGCTAGTAAAAGTGTGGTTCTGCAGACAGGAAGCAAAAGGGAGAGAGAGAGTCCTTTTTGGGGTGCTCAGGTCCTTTCAGTAGACAGGGTCATGACCTATGTGCTCTACTTCTGGTTCAAGGGAAGCCTCAGGAAATCGGGATTCCTGACACTCAAGAGGCTTCTCAAGTTGAAAGGAGACCAGAGGATGGAAGGGGAGGAATCTTAAGAAACACGAAATGTTTGACCTTGAGGAAAAGGTGCAGTTTTCTGAGGGCAACTGGCAGGATATTGAAGGCAGAGGACTCTGAGGGCAGCACCAAGCTGTGCTGTAAATCCAAGGCATTCGCAAGCACTGGGCTCTCCTATCTCGTTTTGCTTTGTTTCCTGTCAATGGTGTTAACAGCTCCGCTAGTGTTCAGCGATTGTGGGAGAAGACAATACTCAGAAAGAAAAATCAGTACAGTATTGTTTTTTTTATTATTTTTAAGCCATATCCAGACAGAAAGATCTCATTTATGCTTTGTGATACGCTTGTCACTCTAGCCTGAATAAATGTGAGGCTATGAGAGGATGCTGAAACCAGTTGTCTGAGGAAAACTATTTACAATTGTCCCTCCCTTCTTTCTTTGGGCATTTTCATTATAATCTTTTCAGCTTCACAGAGAGATGAAACTCGTGTCCCGAGTATAAAGCAGAGATCGAGTGAACTGCAGAGACTCTGACCTTCACTTTTAAGGTCAACATTGTGTGTGTGGAGATACTGATGACTTCTGTGGTTAGTATTTTCTGGGACAGGAAGTACTGTTTTTCATACATCCTGTATGTCACAGGAGTGGGGCGCGCATGAAAGCATTAAGTTCACTCATTTATTCACTGCTCCTTCATTTGGTATTTACAAACACTGCTTATGGGTGAGACGCTGGATGAGCCCCTGGAGTTGAGTCAATGCAAGTGATCTCTGAGATCGGACTGTAGCTTAGGAAGGAAGATGTGTCCTTGAGGAAAGAAGAAATGCTACTGTTAAAATCTAGGCTTTCAAGCAGAGGACGAGGAATCTATCAAGCTGTAGATTTCCCTCTCAGGCACTTTTACACCCCCCCCCTCTACTGAGCGGCCAGTGCATAAAATAAAACTCTTACCTTGGACTTTCCATCTTCAGTTTCCTAAGTTTCAGTATAAATTACGTTGTATTACAGGTAGGACAAAGAAGTAAATATTATTAATGTTTTCACTAGATATAGGGAAACATCTTACTTGGGTTATCGCATCTTGCAAGTAACTGACATTAAGTGGCACCCTGCGAACAGGGCTTGAAACATCAGGCTCTTTTCTCTATGGACTTAGTACTGATTTTATTTTAAACTCTTTTGAAAAACGTATGGTGTGCGTGTGTGTGTGTGTGTGCATGTATGTGTGTTACAGTGCATATGTGAAGGTCAGAAGACAACTTGAGAGAGTTGGCTCTTGGCTAGAGGCACCTTTACCTGCTGAGAGGGATCAGCATATATTTTATATCCCCTCCCCCCCCGTATTCTCATTACTATATAAGGGAATAAACTCAATCTTTTGTGTGATTTTGACACAAATTCTTTTTTTAGGTGAATTTCTTTTTATTAATTACAGTTTATTCACTTTGTATCCTAGCTGTAGCCTTCTCCCTCATCCCCTCCCAATCCCTCCTGCCTTCCCTTATGTCCTCCCATGTCCCTCCCCAAGTCCACTGATAAGGGAGGTACTCCTCCCATTCCATCTGACCCTGGCCTATCAGATCTCATCAGGATTGGCTGCATTGTCTTACTCTGGACTGGTAAGGCTCACAGGAAGTGATCAAAGAGCCAGCCACTGAGTTCATGTCAGAGACAGTCCCTGTTCCTCTTACTTGGTAACTCACTTGGACATTGAGCTGCCATGAGCTACATTTGTGCAGGGGTTCTAGGTTATCTTTATGCAAAGTCCTTGGTTGGAGTATCAGTCTCAGGAAAGACCCCTGGGCCCAGATATTTTGGTTCTGTTGCTCTTGTGGAGCTCCTGTCCCCTCCAGTTCTTTCCATCTACCCATTCTTTCATAAGATTCCCTTCACTCTGCCCAAAGTTTGGCTGAGTCTCAGCGTCTGTTTTGATACCCTGCTGGGTAGATTCTTTCAGAGGCCCTCTGTGGTAGGCTTCTGTCCTGTTCCCTGTTTTCTCCCTCTTCAGATGTCCATCCCATTTGCCTTTCTGAATGAGGATTGACCATCTTACCCAGGATCCTCCTTCTTGCTTAGCTTCCTTAGGTGTACAGATTTTAGTATATTTATCCTATATTATACATCTAATATCCACTTATAAGTGAGTATATACCATGTGTGTCTTTCTGCTTCTGGGATACCTCACTCAGGATGATATTTTCCAGTTTCTACCATTTTCCTGCAAATTTCATCATTTCCTTGTTTTTAATTGCTGAGTAGTATTCCATTGTGTAAATGAACCACAATTTCTATACCCATTGCTCAGTTGAGGGACATCTGGGTTGTTTCCAGGTTCTGGCTATTATGAATAAAGCTGCTATGAAGATGTTGAGTAAATGTCATTGTTGAACAGTTGAGCATTGTTTGGATATAGGCCTAGGAGTGGTATAGCTGGATTTTGAGGTAGCACTAGTCCTAATTGTCTGAGAAAGCGCCAGATTGATTTCAAAGTGGTTGTGCAAGTTTACATTCCCACTAGCAATAAAGGAGGGTTCCTCTTTCTCCACATCCTCTCCAGAATGTGTTCTCACTTGAGATTTTGATCTTAGCCATTCTGTTGGGTATGAAGTGAAATTTCAGGGTCGTTTTGATTTGCATTTCCCTGATAACTAAGGACATTGAGCATTTCTTTAAGTGTTTCTCTGCCATTTCATATTCCTCTATAGAGAATTCTCTTTAGCTCTGTACCCCATTTTTTAATTGGATTACTTGATTTGTTGCTTTTTTAAAAAAGTAATTTATTTATTTTTATATTAATCACAGGTTATATACTTTGTATCCTGGACGTAGCCCCCTCCCTCATTCCCTCCCACTCTCCCCACCCCTCCCTCATCTTCTCCCTGCTCCCCTCCAAGTCCACTGATAGGGGAAGGCCTCCCCCGCCTCCCATCTGACCCTAGCTTATCCTGTCTCTCAGGGCTGGATGCAATGTCCTCTTCTGGGATCTGGCTAGGCTGCTCCTCCCTCAGCGGGGGGGTGGGGGGGGAGGACTGGTCGACAAGCCAGCCATTGAGTTCATGACAGAAATAGTCCCTGTTCCCCTTGCTAGGGTACCCAGTTGAGACCAGGAGACTGGAATCTGGGACCTAAAACACCAGCGTTTGTGATTGCCAGGTGAGCAGAATTCCTATAGTGAGGAAATCAAGTGGGAAAGTCCTAGGGACACCCAGTTAATCCCTGAAAATACTCTGGGTGACTGGCTGCACACAGCCCTGATCTGAATGTGCAGCTTCCCTCAGGGCTGCCAGCTGCCATCCCGGACACACAGTCTCCCGGCCAGGCTGAGGCACCCCAGATACCATTCCAAATTTATTGCTTTTTAACTTCCTGAGTTCTTTATATATTCTGGATATTAGCCCTCTGTCAGATATAGGGTTGGTGAAGATCCTTTCTAAGTCTGTAGACTGTTGTTTTTTTCTGATGACAGTATCCTTTGCTTTACAGAAGATTTTCAGTTTTCTTGTATCTGTTGAAGCTTGCTTTGTGCCCGACTATATGGTCAATTTTTGAGAAGGTTCCCTGAAGTGCTGAAAAGAAGGTATACTCTTTTGAGTTTGGGTGAAAAGTTCTGTAGACATCTATTAGGGCCCATTTCATTTAGGACCTCTGTAAGTACCATTATTTGCCTATTTAGCTTCTGTCTAGATGATCTGTCCCTTGGTGGGAGTGAAGTATTGAAGTCTCCCACTATTAAGGTGTTAGGATCGATGTGTGATTTAAGTTTCATTAATGTTTCATTTACAAATGTAGGTGCCTTTGTATTTGAGGCATAGATGTCCAGGATTGTGATGTCCTCCTGGTGGATTTTTCCTTTCATGAGAATGAAGTGCCCCTCCTCATCTTTTTGATTAATTTTGGTTGAAAGTTGATATTGCTAGATAATAGGATAGCTATCCAAGCTTGTTTTCTGGATCCATTTGCTTGAAAAAACTATTTTTCCAGCCCTTTACTCTGAGGTAGTGTTTATCTTTATTGCACAGGTGTGTTTCTTGGATGCAACAGAATGTTGGATCCTGTTTCCATAACCATTCTGTTAGTCTGTCTTTTTTTTTATTATTATTGGAGAGTTGAGTCCCTTGATGTTGATAGATAATAGTGACCAATGAATGTTAGTTCCTTTTATTTTGGAGTTGGTGGTGTTACTGTGTTTCTATGCTGTTTTTCTTTTAATTTTTTTGTTGTTGTGAAGTTATCTATATCCTGTGTTTTATTGGGTATAGTTAATTTTGTTGGATTGGAGTTTTCCTTCTAGTATCTTCTGTAGGGCTGGATTGCTGTGTAGATATTATTTAAGTTTGTTTTGTCATGGTATATTTTGTTTTCTCCATCTATGTTGATTGAAAGATTTATTGATTTGCTGGGTACAGTAGTCTGGGTTGGCATCTGTGGTCCCTTAGAATCTGCATGACATCTGCCCAGGCCCTTCTGGCTTTCATTGTTTCTGTTGAAAAGTCTGGTGTGATTCTGATAGGTCTACCTTTGTATGTTAGACTTTTTCCCTTACTGCTTTTAATACTTTTTCTTTGTTCTGTAGATTAAGTGTTTTGACTGTTATGTGATGTGAGGAGTTTCTTTTCTGGTCTAGTCTATTTGGTGTTCTGTAGGCCTCTTGTATGTTTATGGTCATCTCTTTCTTTAAGTTGGGAAAATTTTCTTGAAATTATTTTCTGGACCTTGGAGCCTGGAATCTTCTTTTACATACACTCCTACTATTCTTAGATGTCATCTTTTCATGGTGTCCTTGATTTCTTGGATGTTTTGTGTTTGGAACTTTACTGATTTTACATTTTCTTTGAGAGATGTTATCAATTTCTGCAATTGTATCTTCAGTGCCTGAGATTCTCTCTTCCATCTCTTGTATTCTGTTGTTTATGCTTACTTTTGTGGTTTCTGATCTTTCCTCTAAGTTCTCCAACTCCAGGGTTTTCTTTGTTTGTGTTTTCTTTATTGATTCTAATTCTGTTTTCATGTCTGGCACCATTTTCTTCATCTGTTTGAATGTGGATTCCCTTCTTTCCATTATGGCCTCTATTTCTTTTTTTGTTTCCTCTCTATATGCCACTGCTTGTGACTCT
Organism: Pachyuromys duprasi; assembly: GCA_028658305.1. NCBI lineage: Eukaryota > Metazoa > Chordata > Mammalia > Rodentia > Muridae > Pachyuromys > Pachyuromys duprasi. Next base: position 54,932,866 of record CM053751.1, read on the forward strand.
ATTTGCTGTATTGACCTGTATTTCTTTGAGAGCTTTGTTTCCTCTTTATGTGCCTCTAATAACTGAATAAGCAGAGATCATTTTCCTGTGTTTCCAATGAATTAGCATAGTCATTGATTTTTAGGGTTGCTGGTGAAGCCATGATGTCCTGATTTTTGTTGGATGTGTTCTTACGCCAACCTCTAGCCATCTGCTTATCTGTAACCTTTGCTGTTTGTTCCTGGAGTCTGTACTTCAGAATGGGTCCATCTGTCTCTGGTGTCTGGAGTATTCATCAGGAAGATGAGAGAAATCCACTGTTTTGCACATGTGCTCAAACAGGGTGTGCATAGAAGTGTGCCTTGAAGGAGAGGGTGCTAGAACATGTAGATTCTTGGAAGGGTAGAGCTTAAGTGCAGGAGGGGGTGTGGGTGCTGGTGCTATCCATGGGCTCAATGCAATTGCAGAGATGCCCTGAATACCTCAGTGGCCTACAGGCCTGTTGTACTGTCTTCCTGGTACTCAGATCTGTCTGGTCTCCAGGAATTGTTTGCCTAGACTCCATTGGTAGACCCACAGAGCAGGGGTGTCAATGTTGAGAACACTGTCACAAGGATCCCTGTGTTGCCCACAGTGGGGGCGTGGGTGGGAGGGATCCGATCTCTGGCTGCTAGCATAAAGGGACCCTGGATCTTGGGCTTTGCATGCACTCATTTGAAGGCACACTCAGTCACTCACAGGCCGAATTGGAAAGTACAGGGGTTACCCCTGTTCTTAACTCTCAGATTTGGGCATGCAGGGGCAAATGAGAGTGTAGGAGATCCATCAGCTCAGTGGTATTCACTGTTTGGTCACCAGGCAGTGATCTCCTTTCTTGGGATACTGCCTCTGCAGTCTCAGTCACAGAGCATGGAGGCTCCTGTTTGAGCTAGCCACCACCCATTTGCAGCAGCAGACCTGGGAGGCCCGCCTCTGCTCCTGCTTGGGGCAACCACTGCTGGCTCCCCCAAGCTGGGATGCCTGTGCTTGTGGCATGGGGAAGTACTGCAGAGTTGAATATTCACCACTCTCAGTCCCCAGAGACATTCACTGGTGACCTGGATCCAAACTCTCCCAGCTCCCAGGTTGTCCCCTCTCACCTAGGAAGCCTCAATGTCAATGTTCTGGCTTCAGCTGCTACTCCACTCACCAATTTCTGAGTTTCGGATCCTGTGTCCCTCAGATATGGTTTGCTGCCGCCATCTTGGACTCCACCTTGATACAAATTCTTTCAAGTATTTCAGTTTTATTTTAGACCAGAATATTTCATATTTCATTCATTTATTCAAAGTCTTGATCGTTTTAACAAGTACTTAAATTTTGTTTTTCCTTCAATACATTTGTTAAAACTGAAACTTGAGTCTACTATTGTCCATATTATATTTAAGTTCATTTGACTTTGTTTTTGGAGGGGGGTTGTTTTTCATTTTGTTTGTTTGTTTTCTTTAGCTTAAACAAGTTCTTTTTAGAGAAACCTCACATGATTCTCAAAAACAGAACACTGGTTTTGCTTACAAATAAATAAAAGGCAATGACGAAGAAAATGAAATGTGCACTGTCACGCTGTCATTTGCAAGTTTTACCCAGGTGCCACCAGGGTGTCAGAGCTTTGTTCATGTGCAATATGATGAAGGGAGAACTTCCAGGTCCAACTCTTTAGGCTCGGCAGGGGTAAATAGAGGAAGTCTGGAAGCTCTTCTTGCTGTGTGGTTCAGGATATTGACTGCTGTGTCTGGTGTTTTCCAAGTATGTCTTCTGAACCTTTGGGGAACTTCATAGGGTCACAGTATGCCCACACTCCAGGCTCTGATAGGGGTCTTTGGCAATGATAAGGCAACATCCCCCAGTGCCAACAGGTTTCTCTGGCAAACAGAACAGAACTTTAAAAGAACAACAACAAAAAAAACAGTTATTTCATTCTTCTAAGCTCTGTAAGAAGTGAATCCACTCAACTGCTCAGACTTTTGGGATAACTTCAGAGAATCCTTGCTCATGTCACCTTCGTCCTGTGACACCTGCCATTACCTTTCTACGTGAGCTGTTTGTATTAACAATGTGATTCTTAAAAAAAATGAGCTTCAGGTGCATATAAGTGACAGCCTCTGGCCAGCATAGCAGAAGGCAGGGACACTAGATCATGGTTGCACCCCTTCCAATATTACACAGCCAAGCAATAGTGACAGCAGGAAGTCATTTTTCAGGCCCAGGTTTCTCTCATTTCATCTGGAAATACAAATACCTTAGTTTTAATAGAGAGAAGGATGAGCTGGGAAGATGATGATGGATCAAGGGATGACACGGTGGGCCAGCCCAAGCTTTTAAACATGACGTTTTTCAATTTGTGGCGGAAAAGAAGAGCAGAGGGAGGAAGAGGGAGGAGACCGAAGTGCACTTTGGAAAGCAGTGCAAACTGTAGTGACAGCGTGTCACACACTTCCGTCGCTCTCACAGCCTGCTCGAACCTGCTTCAGGTCTATCCTCCCTCGGAATATCGTTGTATTACAGAGAAATGGTCTCAGAACCAGAAATGGTGGTTTGCTGACAGCGAGCGGAAAGAGCCAATTCATTGCTACAGATTCATCATGGGGGATCTTTACATCTCAGAGAGATTTGTTTGTTTCAGGAGAATAATAAGTGCAAAGAGAGAGAAATTGCTACAGATGAGCTAAGTCAGGAAACAAAATTCCCAGGTATGTGATAGTACAACGTGAGGATGGAATCTGAAAAGAATATTCCAGACTTTCATAGACGATGAAGGGCAGGTGATTCTCAGTCAATGTGGACATGATGCTTATTAAGCTGAGGGTTTTGATCAGCATCTGGGAGTAACAGAATCTCGTAATAAAATGTACAGTTCTAAAAACAATACTAAAATGTATAGTGCTAAAAATACTAAAATGCATAGTTATAAAAAAAAAACAACAGGATACTTAATGATAAAAAAAAAAAAGCTTGGACCTAGGCTGCTATTTTCCCCACAGAAATAAGCATTCCTGGGCCCAGAGCAGTATCTTCCTGTGTGTCTCAGCTGCCTTTTGCCTTGGCCAGAATTCTTGTACTTAAAAAAACAAAAACAAAAAACCAAAATACAAAAACCACAAACAAACAAGAAAAACAATCAAAAATACCAGGCACACTCCTGGGCATAATCAAAAGATCTGGAAGGACCAATTTCATCCACCGTTTGCTGTATTGTCTCTTATCCTAGTTTTCAAATAACAAAATCACTGTAGGAGCTGATTCTTAACAGCTGTACATAGCTCAAAGGCTAACCCTGCTCTAGGATAAAGAATGATGGATAACAAAGTTATAAGAAGGCTTCATTAGGAGGGATTTTTTTAAACTTTTTAGAAGATGGTATGTAAAGGCTTTGGTCTGAGAAAAGGCCTCTAGCAAGTAACGCTTTTTTTTGTTTATTTTTTTTGTTTTTTTTTTTTTTTTGCACAGAGGAAACTTTTCCCAGGAAGGATGGAAGGATGGTTATGAATTTAATTAGAAGCTCTTCTCTTTGCATAAATTTGGTTTAGTCTAAATAAGACTTGAAACATAGAACAATGTCCATGGAGTGCAATTCACCAATTGTTACTTTTAATTATGTTCCCATGCATAATTCATAGATGCACCACACGGACAAGAGGGAAGAAAAAGATAAGAAGGAACAAAAGAGAGGGATTTTCCATCAAACAATTACTATATAAATAGACAACATATTTAATACATTAGCTAGCAAAGTGACTCTTTGTTCTTGTCAGTCTGGGGCTTAAAACATATTTTTTTTATGATTTCACAAACACAGCATTGTTGCATTTTGTTAATGTCTGTCTTAAATGAAATAAATAGGGATCGTAATTTTTATAGGACCAAAAAATACTTAAAATGATGTTTTCTTCTAAATGATGATGTTTTAGGTATGGGTGACATAGTATAATATCGAAATACATATATAATATTGAAATAGATTCAACTGTGAATTTTTAATGTGGGAATATTTGAAAGTGGCATTATTTGCTCATTATGGGATACAATCTTCATCTTTTTTCTTTTGTTTTTCTTTTTGAATACTAAATTTAGACTTCCCAAGGCACGAAGCATTTTCTGTGTAAAAAGCAGCTAACAGAGTATACATCATTTTGGGAAATAAAAATAAATGGTGCAAACAGGTTTAGAAAGTATTAACAGAGTCCAAGCTGTTTTTCAACTATGTTTTTTATAAACATGTCTGACAGAATAGGTGCAAAGAGTAAACAAAATTTCGGTTAACAAATGAAACGTCAAATACTGAATGTGAACTTTGTCCTTAAACATTCTTATTATCAGTTCTTATGTAAAAAAAAATATCCCTGGTTCATGAGAGAGTTTTTAGACAGCTAAATGAATATCACCGCTAGCTAGCATCACAACCAATTTCAAAACTCGTGAACACTCGGAAGGGAGGGAGGTCTATCACAACCCAAATGTTGGTTTCATTTCTGCTAGGACCATTGTCATCTTGGCTCAGACCTTTGATAACAGTGTGCTCCTTAACCCTGACCTTCTGAGTTAGGATTACGGACTTGGTCTCCAAGTAACGCTCAGACCTCATGCCTTCTACCAGCTCATCAGCATGGTCTGTGCTACTCAACACAGGTCCTGAGAGAACTGAGCAAACTACACACAGCTTATTAAAAGAAAGACCCAACAGCACCTGTTCAGAAACTTCTCTTGAAAATTTTAGTCAGAAATATCACTCTTTCTGAGAGTGGGAGTGGCCAGACAAGGGAGCTGGCAGAGAACCATTAGCCAAGTATTTCTAGTTCAAGGCTGATACCTCGGAGTTAGAGTTGCCAGAGTCTTTATATACAATGTCTGTTTTCCTGTGGATGATGAAAACCTAAATGTAGAATAAGAGTTTCAGTGGGGAGGAGGCCAAGTATTCCCAACATCTTTTTTAAAAATCTAAATTTATTTAAAACTTATTTAAAAATTTGTTTAAGTGGTATGTGCAGTACACCCATGAAAGGGGGCATCTGCACACGGAAAAAAGTTGACTTCTTATGGTCAGCATTCGATGCCCAATTTTCCAAGATTTGAAAATCTTATACTTTGTGTTTTGGTTGTATAAATTCCCTTCCCCAGCTCCTCCCAGACACACCCCATTTTCATATCCACCCAACTTTATGTTGCTGTTGTTTTTTTAAAACTAATCAAGACCAGTTTGTGCTGCCCATATATTTTTGGAGGTGTGGCCTTCCACTGAAAAACAGTCCACTTACCAGGGTTGTACTCAGAAAGAAAACTGACTGAGATTCAGGCATCTAGCACCAACTTACCATCCAGACGTGACAGCACATGATCACAATCTCATATCTGAGAGATGAAGACCAGAAGAATTGTCTATAAGACCATCTAAGCAAAATGGTGAGCCTCAGGTTCTGTGTGAGGCTGTCTCAAAATAAATGAAGTAGACAGTGGAAAAGGAATATACACATACATGCATGGGCAAGTGTACATTCACATATAGGCACATGTCATGACACACACACACATTTGTATATGCATACATCAAAAAAGTATTAAAAATTGTCATTGCTGTCATTGCCCTCATCTGAGATAGACACCTGTCAAGGACAGGTATACAGGTTGTTGGAAGAAAGGCTTCCTTTCATGATTGGTTCAGGAAGTAATTATGAGGAACCTGCAACACAGTATTGTTGTGAGCAAGCTGTGTGACCTATGATAAGTAGAAGGCACAGCTCCTGTTTGTTGAAAGCTTGTAGCCTACATGATTGTGTAAGCAGTTTAGCCAGCACCCAACATTGCATAGGACAGAGAACTTCACATGAGCCAACCATCAGAAATTAGGCTTTCCATGACCTTGAAAAGGGGACAGGTTGTGTCCTGGAGGACACAACAAGGACGTAGGAAGGAAGTGAGGGTTTAGAGGCACTGAGGTGACTAGCATAATTGGACAACATTGGCCGTGTGGTATAGAGACAATCTCAAAATCACATTCGTTTCTGGAGGGGGCATGTTTGTTTTATGTCTCTGCTGAAGTCCTTTCGGCCCAGCCAGTCTCCAACCCTGCATTGTAAACATGGCCCGCCTCCCATTCGTCCCTACACCCGCTCTTCTTGCCCCAAGTGCTCCTTTATTTCTGCTCCCTGAAGGTTTTATCCTTTTATTTTAGTCTATTTGAGCTGCCACAAAAGTGTCATAAGGGGGGGTGGTTTAATAAGTAAGAGAAATTTATTGGAGGTTGAGATATCCAAGGTCAAGGTCTTAGCAGATTCAGGGTCTGGTGAGAGCTGTTTTGTTACTGTAATTAAACCTGGCAGAAAAGGGACAAAGCTCCTCTGAGGGCCTAATCCCAATCACCCCATTGTTGCCTCCTTAAGGCCGTGCCTAACATGATCACATTATGTTCAACATGGGAGTTTGGGGATGGGCAGCATAACGTCCTGTCTCTAGCATCAAACTTTAAGAATAGCTGGGTTTAGGATTATTTGCTGGCTTATGTGTGTGTGTGTGTGTGTGTGTGTGTGTGTGTGTGTGTGTATGCATATAAGTACACTCAAATGTGTGTGTGTGTGTGCACCTGTGTGTGTGTGTGTGCACCTGTGTGTGTGCACCTGTGTGTGTGTGTGTGTGTGTGTGTGTACACTAGAGATCACCCTCAGTGCTGTCTCTCAGGAGCCTGCCCACCTTGTTTCATAATGCAGTCTCATATGAGCCTCAAGCTGACCCGATTAGGCTAGGCTGGCCAGGGGTAGGTCTGTCTCTTTCTCCCTAGTGCTGGGATTTCTCAGGGTGCTCCTTTCTCTCTTTCTGTCTGTCTCTGTCTGTCTGTCTGTCTGTCTGTCTGTCTGTCTCTCTCTCTCTCTGTGTGTGTGTAGTGGTGTAGTGTACATGTACATGTGTGTACAAGAGCACACAGAAGCAGGTAAAATTGCTGCCTGTCTTCTTCTATCATTCTCCATCTTACTCCTAGAGGACAAGGTCTCTAACCAAGCTTGAAGCTCAGCTGGTGGATCCTCCCCTCTCCATGGAATCCGCCCCAGTGCTGAGGTTCTAGGCCTTGTGCAGCCACAGCCAGGCTTTTACATGGAGGATGGACATCTGATCTCAGATCTCACACTCCTGCAGCAAGTGTTCTTATTTATCCGGTCACCTTTTCAGTCTCATATTACACTTAAAACAAAAACAAAAAACCAACAAAACATGAGTTTTGAGAATGTAGCTCAGGTTTTTATGTTCGCAGGAGAAGCACTTTACTGAACTATCTCCCTCACCCCTAATTTGCTTGCTTTTCTTTTCTGCCAAAGAAGTGTACATTCAATAAAACCTTTAGCTTCTGTTTTACATGGGTACCCTCTGTTATTTTTGGTAGGAAAACTGTGAAGATCTCAGTCCTGGGCCGGTCTGACTGATGGTCATGTGAGAGCATGAACAAGCTGCTTGATCCTTTTGGGCATCAGCATCCTCAATTAGGAAATGAAGAGATTAAACTGGATGATGTCTAATCGCTCACTCAGCTTTTGATCTTTATCATAGGATTTTTATTCATTGGCTTTTGCACACTACTGTTATTCAGTTTTTACGATGAAAAGATCTTACTTCTCCTGTGGGGTTTTTAAGGCTGTTGACTGAAAGGACAAGCCCATTAACTAAGCTACTGAGTTGGATTATGAGTATTGACGAAACACCTGACAATTCTCACTGCTTTTATTGTTATTGTTGGTGGTGGTGGGTTCTCTGAGTAGCCTTGGCCGTCCTGAAATGCTGGACCAGGTTGGCCTTGAACTCAGAGATCCACCTGCTCTGCTTCAGGATTGCTGGGATTAAAGGAACAGGCCACTACCATCCCAATCCTACCTCTTCTAAGTTGTCTGCTAATTCTTAACTTTGCCTCCCCCACCTCCTATCACTCTGCAAAGTTCTTTCCACCTCAGATATCTCTGCTATTCGAACACGAATGCAAGCGTCTCACACTGATGGCCATGGAGCCCAGACGGCTGTGGTTATACATGAGAATTCATTTTAGCTATAACAAAGGGAAGCAGTAAGAAAAGACTGCCAACAGGAGTTTGACACTTGCCCTCCTGCAGCAGGAGAGACACAGCTTAATGCAAGAGGAATGAGGCTCCCTGCTCTAAATGAGACCTCAGAAGCTTCCCTCCTCCGCAGGCTGCTGTGTTTATTTCCAGGGTTCCCTCACAGGGAGCTTGCCTTCCCCTTTGGGCACCAAATACTGTCAGACTTTCTGCAAAATTTTGTTTTCAGTGCCATATCCTTTTTATGCCAATTAGAGACAATCTCCTTGGGCTCTTAAGTAATTTGTCGGTATAATCTCAGGCACGCTGAAAAGAGGCACAAATCCTTTGCTGATTGGACACCAGAGTGGAAACTCCTCAGGCACAGTTAGGAATTAGTCAAAACTTTGAAGTCAACGTGATGTCTCTTTTCTCTCTTTATTTTTTATCAAATAAAGGAAGCTTCCTAGGACGACTAACGCACAAGTGTACTGGAAACCACGTTGACAGGGACTTTCTTTACACTTATAAAGCCGGAGTGCGAGTGCAGGTGCGCATGCGCACATGTACACTGCCCACAGATGAATGAGTTTAACGAACCCAGGAACTGGAGATTTTTCTCATGGAAACCAAATGCTTAGGTTGGAATCTGAATGCTCTTGCTTTTTCGTGACTCTTCTTTGTCCTGGGTTTTAGAAGGATTAACTGCCTCCAGTTTATCGGGAACGTTTCTCACGGCAATGGACTGTTTTCATCAGGTGGAGCAGGCCTGAACTGCTGACTTCATTAATTCCTGCTTTATTGTCACAAGTCTGTTTTCCCTTTTATGCTTATCTGCCACTTAGATATCCCTTTGGGAGATCTTCCTATCCATTAACTAGAAATGTTTATACGGGAGAATGAAGCTTCTGGTAAGAATGAGCAGTCATAGAATCCTCAAAAAGGTTGTGGCGATGAGGCTTGATGCAAAGGAAGCGGGCTGTGGCGGAGCACCCCTCATCACGCGCCCCACTGCTGTGGCCAGGCCGGAGTGTCCCCTCCCCCTTCCTAGCAACTACCTGTCCCAGAACACACACATTTGGCAGATTTTATTTGATTCAAAAATATGAGTTTCTATTTCTTCTTCCTAGGGAGAGCCTTCCCTCTCCTCTATACTTTATCCTGTGGTTATATAGACTGCAGCCTGCTTCTTAAGGACTTAGCTAACACTCACATGTAAGTGCTCTGTGCTTGGCTAGCCCCCACTTCACTGACTGAGCCATCTCTTCAGCTCCTGGCATATCACTTCTTTACAGAAACATACAGGTATGCTTTCATGCACACAGTATAGACATTCTCATGTAATTTGTTTATTTCTTTAGCAGACATGCTTTGGAAGCTTAAGTACATTCATAATAAGTATCTAAGAACCAGTATAAATGTACACTTACAATATTATTCAAATTTTTCTTTTATTACAAACATACATGGAGACGAGGAAGCCTTCCAATTACCCTTAGCATTGTCTTCTTCTGGATTCTGTTTTACTGTTTTCTTAATATCTTAAGCATATTTATCAGCATTCCAACATACTGTCCATGGCTAACCTAGAACATGGAAAAACCTTAAAGCTGAGGCATTGATAAGCTCTTGCTGGGCAAGCCTGATGCCAATTTTGGATCTCCAGCACCCATGGAGAAAGCTGAGCATGGCAGTGATGATATACATTTATGACCTCACCATTGAGGGTCAGGGACAGGCCAGTCTGGGGGGCCCATTGGCCAGCCTGTCAAATGAAAATGACAGGCTTTGCTATCACCAAGAGACCCTGTTACAAAATGGAAGACAGAGGGTTATAGAGCAAGACACTCAGTGTCAAACTCTGTCCTTGACATGTCCCTTATGTGAGGGTACATAATCTCATTTACATACACACATGCACACATTGGAAGACCTCACACAAAGAGAAAATAAACAGGAAAACAAGATGTCATTTATCAGGGCAGAAGGCACAAGAATGCTTAAGGGAGTATCTTTAAAAGAATGTTACAGTAACTTTTAAATATTGTTAAGAAAGCTATAGAATTCTCTGAGAGACTTAAGGTAATGAAAAAATAATGTATTTTGTAGCAGAAAGACTAAATATGAAAGCATGTCAATTTCTTCCAAATATGAGTTTTGAATTGCTGTAATTCATATGAATTGCTTGGGTATAGAAACTCAGTGATGTGATATGTCTATACACTATACATCTGTTTTAGAGAAATTGTCTTATATCTTACCATGGCCCTGTCTCAAAACTCTCAGCCCTCAAACTTTCCAGTCAGCATGTTTGCATATTATTTATTTTTAACTACAAAAAGAAAAGTTGTTTTGTTTTAAGACAGATTTCACTTCAGTAATCTAGGGACTTTTCCAAAGTTGAAGGTCCTGTGAGAGTGGCGTGACATAATGCTGGGTGGATGTGGCTCCGTTGGAATTATACATGGAGCACCGTACATCTGGACTTGTGGAATTATGCTAATGACTCAGAGACTATGAATGCGGGCAACACAAAGCAAGTCTAGATCAACATTCGAAGCGATGCAAATCAGCAAAGGCTAAAAGAAGTCAGTTCGGGCAAAGAAGAAGCATAAATCAAGGCAAACTTCTCCAGGCGATCTGAGGTGACATTAGCAGGAAGGTGGAGGTCATGGTTTTTTACTCCAGCTGATTTGCATAAGTTATTATCCTCTGCACAGCCCTTGCCGAATAGAAACTAGATAGCAGGTGGGACAGTAGGTCATGCCCCCACGCTGGGGATAAGGTGAGAGGGGCAGGGCTGAGTGCAAGCAGGACAGAGCAGTGAAGTAGAGACTATCTCTGTGTCACCTTGTGGTCTTTTAATCAGGACAAGACATCCGGCTAGAGATCCTTCAGAGGATCAGACCTGCTACCATTTAGACTCCACCCGGAGAGCTCAGAGAGGGTGTTGGGCATTCTCAATCCCCAATGTGAAACAATCAGCGAACTAATAATAAATAAATAAACATACAAAATGACTGCAGCTAGGTGATGAGAAACTCAGTGACAATTAACTGAAGGGAGAGAAATGGCCTTCTGGGAGATGTTCCACCCAGGAAAGCATAGCCCTCACATTATGAAGAGAGAGAAAGAGGGAATCAATTTTGCTTTCCAAACAAACTCAGCAAAAGCAATTTCACTCATGAGCTGAGAGGCTGACTGCCAGCTGGCCTTGTGCAGGTGAGCTACGCCCTCAAAAAAATGTTCACTTCTGAGAATCAAGGCTCCAGATAGGAATACTCATAGTAACAGTGTGGGCTGCGCAGCCACTCACTAATATTTCACGGATGAATTTGCAGGTCATCTGAAAAGGAGAAATCATGTTCAAGACTGTCTTTTCTGCTTCCTAGAAGGCCGTTCAGTGTTCTGTAATGCAAGAACAGGGCCGTTTGGGTTGGGGCATCTTCACAGCTCAGAGAGGCTCCTCTTAGGGATTGTTAGTGCTGTTTTGGATTTCAGTTCCCTGCCTCCCATTTTGGCTTTGGTTTTCTGAGGTCTCACCACCACACCAAACAGCCTCTCAGAAGAGAGGTCTGTTTAACCACTTTCTTTTTATTAAATAGGGTGTACTGAGAAGGGCTGGCTTATGTCACATAAAACTATGTTGGCAAATTAATTACTAAGCATCAACTTGTCACAGCCAACTTATAGGTGTACACACACCAATAACTTACACATGCACACACACACCAGTGCCGTAAATTGCAGTTGTGACATTACGCAAGCTGCTATAAAATATGTATTTCTACAGTCCTGGGAGTTTTAATTACTTTGTCATCTTGGTTTTCTTAGGTCCATCTGATAGCACTACAGCTGTCTGGGCAGCCAAAGGGAGAGGGGGAGAACAAACTTAAGACAATCAAGCTGTTGTGTCAATCTATACACACACACACACACACACACACACACACACAGTGAGATGGAGTTATTTTCTATCCAGACCTAGCAAGCCTCTTGTTGCCACATAGAGACAGCGACCAGGAGACTCTGTTCTCTTTGCATTAAGGTTGGGTGGTAAGAACTTATCTATTTATTCCTTCTCACAGTAATTTTCCTAATTTCTAATCACCCCTCAAATGGGGTCATGAGTCCTTATGCTTCTCTTATAATACTTTGTGTTTCATGATTTCCAGGGACCCAAGATAATTATACAAATTTGGTAAATTGCACACTAACGATAATTACTTTTTAATATGTTTATAATAGCAACTATAACTACTCATCGCTAAGTAGCACGGGTTAGCTAAAGTCACTTAACAGAGTTGGGCAAGACAATGTTAATACGTATAAGTATTCATCTAGATCTTCCAACAGCCTTGGTGTTAATCTGTTTTTCAGATGAGGAGGCTGAAATACAATGTAGCTTAGTGAAGGTGCTCAGAGCCCATCATATGGCTCCTGACTGATGGGGGCAGAATTCAGGGTCACAAAGTTTGGCCCTGGGACCTTGATCTTAGCTACAGGGCTGGGCTGTGGCAGGTCTCTATTCTGATCCCAACTCTGCGCTCAGCGTCCATTGCTTATCCAGGTTCCTCTTTGAGTACACGATCTTAGGAAGCAGGGTCTCTTCTTCGTCTCCCATCACTGGAACTGGGCCAGGAAAAAAGTAGGCGTTGAATGCATGTCAAATGAGCTGATGATGAAAGCGTTGTGTCTCCAGTTCAACCTCTTTGAGGGCTGTTCCTCACCGTGAGGTGAGGTTGGATATTAGCTCATGCAAGACAAAAGAGGTGGGGAAAGCAGCGGGACCTTGAGACCCGGGAGGCAGGTCTGGATAATTACAGCTGCCTCTGTGAGCCCGTCTAATAACAATGTGAAGAGAGAGGACGAGGCCATATTCGATCTTCAGAACATGGAGGCTACCTTCAGCATCACTAAGATGCAGGACCACAGCTAATAACCACAGAAACCATTCTCAGGAACCTCGCAGGCTATGGAATTAAATCTCAGGGTTGCTATATAAATGGTGTCAGCTGTTGGTGTCATAGCACAAGGCATGACTTTGAAAAATTTTTTTTTGTGTTTAATAGGGCTGGAAACTTCATTGATGGATATTAGTTCAGCAATACGGAACTAGTGAGTGTAGAACAATAAAAGGGTAGATTCCAGCTTCTAATAGGAACCACTTTTAATCTCTCTTCTAAGAACACTCACAAAAGTTTGGAGGGATAAAGAAGCTGGAAGGCTTGTTTTTACTGGTCAAAGCTGCATTAAAGAAACACTAACTTTAACATACAGACTGGTGTGGCCTGATCACACTCTATCATTTTCACAGACAAATGGCTTTGGGACAACAAGGCACCGATCAGTTTATGAGATTTGTTTAAGAAATGTGTGGGAGTCGCACTAAGAAACCAGTATCCATATAAGCCCCAATATTCTCAGATTCTTGAAAACATGTACTTATGTTACACACTTGTGTTACGTACTTATGTGTGCTGTATTGGAATGGATCCTCAGATTACATGACTCACTGGCCACCCAAATGACCAGCCTGCAAGAAATGAGAATTCTCTTGAGACAATTATTATTCTGGGAAATACATCAAGCCACTTGGATAAAATGTCTGTCTTTTAATTTCCCCTAATCAATGTGAATGAGGAGAAAAGCCACAGGATATGAAACAGAAGCAATGGATCCTGGTTTGGGTGGTGGATTCTAGAGCTTTCCAGGATTGCGCTTTCACTGAAGTCCACCTTGGAGCTTTTGAAAAACCGAACACCCCTTACTGAGTAGACACAGACTGGTTGGATATAGTTTATCTTCGTAAATGCTTGCTTCTTATTTGAATCTGGTTGGGAGTCAAGAACCTTCCTTACCCAGCAACTGTGTTTCTGGAAGGCAGCCATGCTCCTGTTCCAATACACAGGGATAGAGTCAGAAAACAAGATGAATGCCGTGTAAGTATGATTTAGGAAGAACATGACATATTCCCAATTCGGACCTTAAGAAAAGGTCGGGGAAAACATTTCAGCCCCAGCCCTCCCCGATGCCCTCTGAGCAGCTGCCATCTGCATACCTAGTTCAGAAAGTTCCCAGAGTGAATGACATACCTGCTCTTTCTTCTGCCTCAGTTGTAACTGTCTTTTTTAAAAAAAAATAACTATTATTGCTGATATCATAGAGGAGTCCCCATAAACCTTCATTCTCCCTTCCTCGGGTCTTTCCTAGATGGTGTGAAAAGATCCAGGAAAATGTCTAGGGAGAAAGCAGGTGGCATGGGGTAGACTCACTTAGAAAGAGGGGTTTGTTTATGCTCATGCTGCCTTCCCCCAGCTTTCTATTTCTTCTGGGCTCTCCTCCCATTGGAAGGTGTTACCACATTCCAGTCAGGCCTCCTCAGCCATCACTTTACCAAGGGTCAACCTGTGGAAGCACTCTCACCCCTTATACATGAGTGTTTCCTGGATACTACCTATCTGTTAATTTAGTCAGATTGACAGTCAAAACCAACTATCGGTTCCCATTTCATAGGCATGGTATCTGAGGTTCAAAATAGTTAAATAATTCATATTTTTAGTATTTAAAAGAATGCTATACACTGTGTTTAATCATATTCATCCTAACTCCTCCATTAACTCTTCTTAGACCAGACCCAATCATTTTTTAAATATAATTTTTATTTTTTATATTAATTGCAGGTTATTTACTTTCTATCCCAGTTATAACCCCCTCTCCCACTCCCTCCCCATCCCTCCTTCCCTCCCTCATCTCCTCCCTGCCCCTCTGTAAGTCCAGACTCAACCTTCTTATACCTAACTTCATGGGGTTTTTGTTTGTGTGTTTGCTTTGTTTTTTAATTTAGTAAGTCATTGACTCCAAATTTTGCTACCTATATAACCATATGCTCTTGGGGGTGTATTGTCTTCAATATTTTACTGGACTATCCATACACACTATTTCAGAATAAAATGGCAGTCTCTATTTAAGGATTAAAATAAAAAGAGACTATAAACTCAGAGAAAGGGCCCTGCTGTGTCCCTGACTCTTTTTTCCTGTCACTCATTGATTTGAGGGATCCCTGCTCCTATCCCCTCTACTCAGAATTCTTTTCTGATCTTTCTGATCCCCTTTTTCTTAGTCCAGGGTTATTGCTGCCATTGGTTTGTAGCAGGGGTTGTAAGTCCCTCTGCCCAGTGAAGAAAGCCTGACAAGTCAGTGGATGTTGAGACAGACCACATTTAAAAAAAAAAAACAACAAAAAAAAACATTGTAGATATCTAGAGGAGAGAAATTCTACATTGTGATACTACAATGTGATTAAGACAGGACTATGGAATGCATGTTTTAGAAGAAAGTTCCCCATCAGCCTTATTGAGAAGCTAATTGTATATCAGGTAGTCCATTCAGAGTTTCAAATAGCTAACTTACCAAAGAGGATCTGCTTTTTGAGCCAGGGACTACCTGTGATAGAAAAACAATATGCTAAAAATTGTAATTTTATTTTGTAAATGAGTGTTTGTTTTCTTTCACACACAAGGTGAGCATTCTCCAACAAGCTCACAAGATTCCCATTCCCTAAAGCATATATTTACCCTGATGGATCTTCTCTGGAAAATCAATTATTTAGAACTCAGAGCTATCTGCAGAGTACGAAATTTACTAAAGTGCACAGTATTATTTTTCAACACCTCAAAGAAGAAGTCAGAAAGTAAATCTTTGAATCAAATGACTGAAGTTAAAAGTACATATGAGCAAACATAGTTAAAATGAAGTAATCGTTTGAAATATGCTGATAATCATGGCACACTTATGTGCATGTATCTCTTTTATTATTATTATTTTTTATTTTTTTGTTATCAATCACAGGTTAGGTACTTTGCATCCCATGCGCAGCCCCCCCCC
>CM053751.1:54949279-55025076 GCA_028658305.1 Pachyuromys duprasi
CTCAACTATGTTCGTGGCTGCTCTATTTGTAATAGCCAGAACCTGGAAACAACCCAGATGTCCCTCAGATGAGGAATGGATGCAGAAATTGTGGTACTTTTACACAATGGAATACTACTCAGCAATTAAAAAGGAGGAAATCATGTATGTATCTCTTGAAGCATCTTTTTTAATTATGTTCATCCATTACTATTTTTATTTATTATGTTTGGCCATTCAGTGGGTAGAATATATTATTCACTGTAAGTCACTTGTGGAGATCTACTCTGAAGATTCTTTTCTCTTGTCTATCAGTAGTCATTCAGTATAAAGACTGACCCACAACTGGTCACATTATTCTGGTGACCAGGCTGTAAACTTAGTATGTATCTGAGGGCTCCTTTCTAACTAAAAGTTTAGTATAGGCATGTCCTAGGAGCTTGTGACAAATTCAGACTCTTCCAGGCCTTGGTCTATGGTAGGAAAAATCTGCATTTTAAGAAAATTTCCATTTATTTAATATGTAGATCTCCTGTTTGAAACACAACATAGCATTAGTCCAGGTTCTGACTTTGAGAATGCTGCATGATTTTTTTTTCAAACACCTCATCTTTCTATCCACTTTTAACATGAAGAAGGAGGCCTCTTGGTGTCAAATTTTTGAAGACTCTCTTCTCTCAAGCAAAACAGAGGCAAATTCAGTAAAAGATGGATGTTTTGTCTAGCAGTTAAATGGCGAAGGTTTGTATGGCCTCTCATTTTGTGGCCCTCTGTGCACATGCACCTCCTCCTTTGATCTCTAAGTTGGCGAAAGAACTTTTAAAAAGCTGCCAGTTTTAGCCCACAGTGAGAGCCTGTATGAGTTAAAAATTGGGAGATACTTTGACATCTAATTCATCCTTAAACATGCATCCCTGAGCACCCCTTCCATATTGCTTATTCTTCTAGCAGTAGTGCTCATTTCATTCTCTCTTTTATTATATTTGTTATATTCCTTCCTCTCTAACTGGCCACAAAAATCCATATTTATTTTTCTTTCCCATCACATCAATGAGGCCTTACATATTTCAACACATAATGAATTCACGTGCTAGAAAACCACCATCTACAAATCTGCAGATTGCCAATCTTCCTCTTTAAAATTAGATTTGTTGTCATGGAGACATCAATGATGATGACTCTAGATTATAAACGGGAACTGAACAACAAGTCTTGCTTATTGACTAGTAGAATGCTAAGGTTCTATTGCTACAACCCTACTCACAGCAGATGGACTATAGCACTCTAAAATTTCATCTAGTAACATTCATTAAAATGTGTGAATAAACCAGATGGCAAAGAACGTGCTGGGGAAAGTATGCATGGAGATGGTGGAGCCGCAGTTTTCTTTTCAAATGTTATGACCTTTCAAAGACTGTTTTCATGCCTTGCTTTACCAGTTTACATCATACAGAAATGATGACAAGGAAGGGCGGCCTCTGGGCTCAAATCCTGGCTCTGTCACTTAGTAGTCCTCAAACTGCACTTTGTAAAAGTCCTTTAAAAATGATGATTAAGATATAGAGCATAGGGGCTGGAGAGATGGCTCAGTGGTTAAGAGCACTGTCTGCTCTTCCTAAAAGGACCCAAGTTCAATTCCCAGCACCCGCATAGCAGCTCACAACTGTCTGTAATTCCTATTCCAGGGGATCTGACACCTTCACACATACAGACAAAACACCACTATACATAAAATAAATATATAAAAAAATAAGAAAAATGAAGTTTTAAAAAAAAAAGACATAGAACACTTCCTGACACATAGATGCTACACTCCTGTTCAATATTATCACCACAGTCTTTTAATACAAAGAAGAATCCCAGTGTGATAGCATGTGCCTGTAATCTTAGCATTCAAAAGGCTGAAGCATGAGAATCTCTAGTTTGGTGCTAGCCTAGATACTACAATATGATAGACTCTCTCTTTCTCTCTATTGACTGACTCTCTCTCTTTCTCTTTCTCTCTCAGAAAAGGATAAAAAGGCTGGAGAGATGGCATAGTGTCCTCTGTTCTTCCAGAGGACAAGTTTGATTCTCAGCATCTACATGGTGGTTCATAATCATATATAATTCCAGTGCCAGGGGATCTGATGCCTACTCTTGGATTCCAAGGGCATTTGCATGCACATGGTGAGGAGACATACATGTAAGTAAAACAGTCATGTACATAAAATAAATGGGGCTGGGGAAGATTTGAAAACAAGAAGCTCATATTCAGTAAACACCTGCATATTTGCATACTCATTATGTCCTTCTAAAACACTGACAGATAATCCCCATTAATCAGACATAACTTTGGCTAATGAAATGACTGAGTGCTGCTCCCCGTAGAGCTGAAGCTGTTTCACGTGGCTATGAGTTCCAGGGGATTTATGTCAGCTTTCCTTTCTTGTTGTTGAGGATCATCTGTCGGCCCACAGGCTGGGCAGACTGAAATGTGACTTCTAGTGAGCCCTCACCTCCTGGTATGGAGATCCTGAGTATGTGCATGACCTTCGGCTTGCTCCTATCCAATAGAATGTGGCCAGGGCGATGATGTATTGTTGCAATTCTATTGTGCCACATGATCTTCATACAGCCAATTCAGAGGGATGTTCCTGACTGGATTAATGAAGCAAGCAGCCATGCTGAGGGGCCCATGTGGCATAGAATCATGGACTGTCAACTTCTAAGATCCGAGATTTCCATTTGAAAGCCAGAAGAATGCCAAACAAAAGTGTATTAGCTACTTTTCTCTTGGCTGGGACAAGAGCACCTGGAAACAAACAAACAAATTAAAGGTGAAAGAGCTTATTTGGGGTTATAGTTTGATGGGATATAATCTACCATGGAAGGAGAGCAGGGGCTGGCTGCTCACACTGCATCCAAATCTAAATAAATAAATAAATAAAGCAGAAAGTATACAGGAAGTAGAGCTGAGTATAAAACCAGAAGGCCCACCCTAGTGACCCACTTCCTCCAGCAAGGCTACACTTCTTCAAGATTTTCCAATTTTTCCATATGATGCCAACAGCTGATGACCAATTTTTCAAACCCACAAGTCAATGGGGCACAGTTTACATTAGGAAATAAAATATGGCAACAATGAGCTTGGAATAGATTCTTTCCTGTCTGGCCTTTAGTCTACGTCTTAATGATATTAGATTGTGAGACAATGTCAAAGAAACATGCAGTCCACACCCAGACCCAGACTCCTGACCTGAGATATAATACATGTGTGTCTCTGTAAGTCTCTGAGTTTATTACACAGCCATAGGAAAAACTACGAAGGGAGAGTGACTGGGATGTGCAGAGGGCTTATGTGTGGCAGTGGCCCAGCAGTCTAAGACCTTGGCTAGTTCAATCTGAAATTTCAGCTCTCTTTGTGATTGCCAACAAATAAAACAGGGGCCTTGATGGAGTAATTCAAACTATTTCAAAGCCCAGTTCCAGCTCTATCTTACAATAAGGAGTCAGTTTGGGTTTTTATTGGAGGTAAACTGGTTTTGTTTGTTTGTTTGTTTGTTTCAAATCAGATCACATTTCCATCTTCCTGTCCTTTAATAAATGGAAATGACTTTTTATAATAGTTCTATATATACAAATGAACCATGCAGATACTATGGGGAACAATTACAAACATCCTTTAAACACACATATGCATGCATGATTTTTCATTATTAAAATACAGTATTAATGTAGTACATTTGTTCTCCTTAGTCAATATGGGTGACCATTGTTTTAACATTTTTTTTGTTTGTTTGTTTGCATTCTATGTACATTGGTGTTTTTGCCTGCATGTACGTCTGTGTGAGGGTATCAGATTCCTTGGAACTGGAGTTACAGTTACAGACGGTTGGAAGCTGCCATGTGGGTTCTAGGAATTGAACCTGGGAATTGGAAGAACAGCCAGTGTTCTTAACCACTGAGCCAGCTCTCCAGCCCCAATTTTGGTCATTATTATTAATTATTCATAAATATTCCTCACTACATGTTATACATAAATTTCACTGCAGTGAAGTTTCTCTGTTCTCTACTTAGTCATCTTTCCCTGTTTACAGTCCTAAACAACTATGAGTTTTTAATTTCTTCACAGTATTACCTTTCCCAAAATACCATAGAGTTGGCATGGTATGTATTTGTTTCCAGACTGGTATCATCCAGTTGGCCATTTGCCTTCAAGATTTCTTCTTCTCCCCCAGACTCCCGGCTTAATAAATTCAATTGCTGAATAATACTCCACTTTAAAGACACACTACAGATGACTTATCTGTTCATCTATTGAAAGACATCTTGGATGCCTTTTGCTTGGGCAATTATTTTAGGAAAGGTGCTGTCATTATTCCTGTGCAGGTTTGATTATCCTCGTGGTGAAAAGCATGGTAGCACACAGGCACTGAGAATTCTACCTCCAGTTCCAAAGGTAGCAAAAGAGAGAGAGTCATTGAGCCTGGCTTGGGCTTCTGAATCCCCAAAGCACATTCCCAGTGAAACACTTCCTCCAACAAGGCCACACCTCCTAATCTTTCTTAAGGAGCGCCACTCTCTTATGGCCAAGCATTCCAATGTTTGAGCCTATGAGGCCATTCCTATTCAAACCACCACATAGGTGGTACCTCATTGTCATTATCACTGGTAACTATGATAGGTATACCTTTATTACATGGGCTTAGCGTCTATATATATTTTTCATACCGTTTGCCAATTGTTATATTGGACTTTTTTCTTATTGTTGAGTGTTAAGAGTCCTTTTGAGAAGCCAGACATGGTGTGCATGCCTATAATCCCAGCACTCAGGGGGAAGCAGAGGCAGGCAGATCTCTGTGAGTTTGATGCCAGCCATGTTTATAAAGCAAGTCCAGGACAAGGCTACAAAAAGAAACCCTATATCGAAAAACAGCAACAACAACAAAAAAGTTTTTTTGACATATATACATATATCTATCAGATATATAAATATATATTAAATGTATAATTATTATATTCTGACATATATCATAATGTATTATTTTATTATAAATGTATATTAAGATACAGTAAATTAGGCATGTGGTTTACAAATATTTTTTCTGGTTTGTAGGCTTGTAGTTTATCTTTGCAGTCTCTAAATAAAGTGTTTTGTAGAGAAAACAATTAAACTTTGGTTAAGAAGCCATTTGTAATCCAGGATTCTAAGTGGACTGAGGCAACCCTTTAATAGTGGATACTTTTGGCCTTGACTCTGGAAGAAGGGTGCCATTGTGTTTTGTTTCATTTTATTCTTACTTGTCCCCATTGGCTAGATCTACAAAGCCATATTGTATTTTAATACACATAGAAGAACAAAAGTTTGGCTGAAGCTGACGCCTCTCAGCATGACACTAAACCCCCAATTGGCAAATACTTAAGTGACAGCTCATTTCATGTTCTCTCCAGGGTTTCCCTCAGTCTTTCAGCCCAGCAATATCATGATCACACGAAGTAAAAACATAGATCATTTTATTTGTGTTTTTAGGTCTGAATAATTTAACTCTCAAAGTCGACATTAGAGAGGAATTAAGGAACACATCAGAGCTTTTTTCTTTTCTTTTTTAAAGTGAAACTACAATCATAAAGAAATTGAAGCTCCAGGAATTTAAGAGTCTCGTTTGTTCTAGAATATATTAGATTTTCAGTTGGTGCCTGTTGGCCACTTACCCCTTTCACAATTTCTTTCAACAGCAAAGCTGTTCTTCACAATTTGGCTATAACTTTCCTTCCCAGTATTGTTGGCTTCCTTTCTGCTGTCTTCTCACATTTATTTGATGATGCTCATAGTTCTCAGGGATGTTTTGTATCTCTGTGCTCATTGTTTGAAATGCCCCTTCCCTACAACCTTTCCTTTCTTAGACATTCCTAATCATTCTTCAGTGACCACTTGAAACTAAAGTAGGTGTTCACTAGCAGAACTTAACCCTGAATCTGTTTCAGCGCCAGTGAGTTTCATGGTGGTTGTTGACCTAGAGAGAAAAATGCTGAATAGAAGGCACTTTTCCCCACCTTTTTACTTTGTCTCTCTAGCATCTAGGATGATGCTTTGCTCTTAGGAGCATCTCAGAAAATGTGCTTTAGAGTGTCACAAAGAGTGGAATTGTCTCCTGGAATCCATACCTATTGCTAGGGAAACATCTGGTTATGCCGCTGGCTCAGGAAACCTTCGTGAATGCCAATCACAGCAGAAACAAAATTCTTTCCAGTGATTTCTACTTTTGTGTAATTGAGGAAAAGAGGATGGATTGTTTTTCTCTCCCTGCCAGTTGTTCAACAGATGCTAGTCAGGTTGCATATGGATGCCAAGTTACATGCAAGGCATACCAGTTGTTTAATGTTGGATAATCTTAAAAGCAAAAAAAGAAACTGCCAGTGATGACCTTTCTCTAGGGACCTTTACATTTCTTGGTGACATGTTGCTATGCAATAAAAATTAAAAAAAATAAATTTTCATTGGAAAAAAAATAACTAGGGGAGAATATTCTTTTTTGATGGATCCTTTCATTTCTAGTAAACATTCTTCTAAGCACAACTTTAACCATATGCTTGCTTACCAGAAATTATGGTGATATACATGACTCCAAACCCAGCTATCTCACAATATAGTGCTCAGTTCATTAGATGTTAACTGACTCAATAGATACTTACTGAGTTTTCAAATCCATTTTTTATTGATCCCATAGGTATGTATTAATGTACATTGATACATATACTTATGGACTTTATAGCTATTTATTGAGCCAATAATAATGCAAATAGGTGGGCTATGACTTTGGGGAAGTTCTATATCCTTTCTAAGTAAGTGCAGTAGAACTACTGTAATGGTTAACAAGAATACTAAACTTGACAGAATCTAGAGGCACTTGGGAGATGGGCTCCTGGACATAACTTCAGGGGATTACCTTGATTATGTTAGCTGAGGTGGGAAGATTGCCCCACTGTGTGTGGTACCATTCCCTAGGCCGAGGATCCTGGAAGGAAAGAGCTAAGCAGTAATAAGTATGCATTCATTGCTTTCTTCTGATTATGGATTCATGATTTAATATGATTGATTGCTTCAAGCTACTATTACTACTGTGACTCTCTTCCATAACTTCTGTTTGTTTGTTTGTTTGTTTGTTACAGTGTTTTATCACAAGAAAAGAAGCTAAAATATTCATGTTTAGATCCCCTGTCCGTTCAAGGTTTCTTGTGGTGCCCAGATGGTTAGATTAAGAATGTGTTGAATAGCTTTGATTATCCAGCTATGTATTGTTGATTAGTTTTCATCTCTGATAATGAGGGTTTGTCAGCAAGGGCCAGTGAAAGGTTGTACTCATTCGTGGACTCTGTATTGTTTCATATCTTGTTGCTGTCTAGTCTTATGAATAGTTCAAAAGATTGACAAATAGTCACTATCTCTAGATGTAAATAATTTAGTAATAAGAAAAATAAAACAAGTTATAAAAATAGTAGAGAGCCACCACAGAAGTGAGTTGGATAGAAAGAAGGAAAAAGGGTGTGGGAGAACTGCTGTTAGTCTGAGCCAAGTTCATTGTTGGCCCTGTTCTGTCTTGCTATTCATTCATTTACTTACCTGTTCATTCATTACACAAATGTGTGGACCATTATTACACAGTACCTACCTTACTAGATACTGGGGAGTAACAGTGAGTTCAAATATGATATTCCCGGCAGCAAATAAACAGCTGTTTTGACAAATTATAGTTCAATTAAGAGAGAAAACAGAAAGGGCCAAGATGATGACACATTTATCTTTGATCGCCAGTGTTCAGTGCCTAGCAAATCCTTAAAAGACCTTAGGGACTTATCAAAGAAAGCCTGGCCACAGCACCAAAGTATTCCATTTGATCTTCCCTGTGCCTATCCAAAAGTGTTCTTTGAAGATGTTTTTTCCAGTGGCCTGATTGTATATTAATAGTTCTTTAATTTTTCTTAAAGAATGTTTAACCCCGAGAAGCCAGAATTCAGGCTAATCAAAGTCATTTTTGTTTGGGCAGTGTTGAGGCTGCACGCTGGGTGAAGAGTGCAAGGTCTTCCGATCAAAGTGGATATTTGTTAAGTCTCGACTCTTAAATAGTCATAGCTACCATGTCACTCACCATTGCATGAGTAATTTGAGGTGATGCAATAAAAAATATAAGTGATAATATCACCTTAACCATTAATGGTCGCTCTCTGAGCATATACCATGAATGGGTAGGGCAGAAGTGACAAGGACCTTTTAACAAGAGTCCCATCAATTGTACATGGATTGTTCCTCATTTTACCACTCTAAGTTGCAAAGAAACTTGTTCCCAAATATTTCTCCTTGGTAGCAGCATACCTTGTCTGCTTCACTGATTTCTCATCTTAGAGGACACTATGTTCAACTTTGCAGGATGATTTATTTAGCACAGTATTGACATTTGTGTCTCTAAACTCTTGAACTGATAGCTTAATTATTTTTTTGCAAATTTTAAACCTTTTATATTAACTTCTAATTTTGGAAAACTTGTGAAAAAACAAAACAAAACAGCCTTTTCTAACCCCTTCCACCAGGCACATATCACGTCCCTAGTAGAGCTATGCTCTTCATTTTCTTTCCCTTTCATTCTTTTCAAATAAAGTGGGGTTCCTCTAGCTCATAGTTCGGGAGATTGAAGAGTCTAAGAGCATGGTGCCAGCACATGCTGATGCCTTCTTGCTGCAAGAAGTTATGCTTTTCTTAGACCAATATGTAAATTTACATATTTATTACTAAATAAGTGATGCTTGGAAGAGAATTTCATAGCAAATTATAGCTGTAAAGCATTTCTTGTAGAGAGCCGTCTTGCTTTGAAACCTGTTAATTTTCCATGTATGGCTAAGGCACTTACCTTCCATATCATTGCTGATTAACTCTTGTGCATTATTCAGTCCCATAAGAGCTTCTCTCAACTTTTTCTCTTTTGCTCTTAGATTTATTTATTTTGTTTTATGTTTATTAGTATTTTGCCTACATTTATATATATATACTGTATACATGCCTGGTGCTTGTAGAGGTCAGATGAAGGTGTTGGACACTATGGAGCTAGAGTTAAAAAGGTGATAGTGAGCCACCGTGTCTTTATTTTATTTTATTTATTTTTATTAATTACAGTTTATTCACTTTGTATCCCAGCTATAGCCTCCTCCCCTACCCCCTCTCAATCCTACCCACCTTCCTTCTTCTTTTCCTATGCTCCTCCCTAAGTCCCGTTATAGGGGAGGTCCTCCTCCCCTTCTCTGACCCTAGTCTATCAGGTCTCATCAGGACTGGCTTCATTGTCTTCCTCTGTGGACTGGTAAGGCTGCTCCACCTTCAGGTAGAGGTGGTCAAAGATCCAGCCCCTGAGTATATTGGACCCCGAGGTGGGGAGACCCTCCATTCCTTGGGATAGACGCCAGACCTCAATAACCAAGAAGACGAGAGCTTGATGCAACAGCAAGAGGTTTTACTCAGTAGACGCTGGTGTGCTGGGGCTCTGCACACAGCTCCCATGCAAGGGGGTGGTGGAGAGCCCCAAGCAGCAGAATCACAGAGTTTATAAAGCCAAAAAGTGCAAAACAGGAGGGGGTCTAGGGGTAAGGGACTTTTCTAATGGGGCAGTTAGTGATTGGCTGTGCCCAGGTGTGGTGACTAGGGGAAGGTTAGGGACTGTTTGCACTTCTTGGTCCAGGAACAAAGAAGGGAGTTTCTTAGAAATGTAAAGCTCACAAGTTTAAGTTCCCATGGTTAGGGCCAAGTTAAAAATTTCTACCCTTACAAGTACATGTGTGAATATACACCATGTGGGTCTTTCTGCTTCTGGGATACCTCACTCAGGATGATCTTTTCTAGATCCCACCATTTGCCTGTAAATTTCATAATTTCCTTGTTTTTAATTGCTGAGTAGTATTCCATTGTGTAAATATACCACAATTTCTGTGTCCATTCCTCAACTGAGGGACATCTTTGTGCTGTTAAATATATATACTACATAATATATAATATTATATACGTGTGTATGTGTGTATGTGTGTGTGTGTTAGGGCAGGACCATCGTTCTGTGGGAGATCCTTGTCTAATGTTGGACAGGCCCTAAGGGTCATTGATTCAGGATTTGTTTCCATGAGTTGATATTCTGTAAACCTTCCATGCTCCCCTGTATTTCTATTGCTGCCACTGTTGTTTCCTAGATAATGCCCCCACTTTTTTTCTTTTTAAAAGGTTTTTACTTTAATTTTATTATGCAGTTTTAATATTTTTACACATATGAGCATTTTGTTTGCATGTATGTATGTGTACTACATGCATGTAATTTTCCTGAGTCATATGTTAGTGCTAGGGACCAAACCTGGGTTCTCCACAAGAAAAGTAAGTGCTTTTAACCACTAAGCCATCTCTTCAGTCCGTGGATAAAACCTCTTGAAGTAAATCATATGTATTCTGGACTGTTATGGGCTAAAAAACCTTGTCTTCCCTCTCCTTTGCTCTTTACCTTGGTACACTGGAGAAAGAGTATGTCCCAAGACAGAATATGGATAGAAGAAGGTAATTCTCCTGTAGTGTTGCTGCACGTAACTATCATTATTTTACTCTAACAATTGACGTGAGTCTGGCTTTTAAGGGAATACAAGGTTAGTTGCTCTCTGCCCCAAATCCTGAAAGCATTGACTTTCTGTTCTCTAGCTGTCAAGAAGTAAAAAAGCTATTTCTGACTTTCCTTGGTAAGAAACCTTTTTGGGTCATCTCTTTACCTCCAGACGAAATGTATGACACTGTATTTTTGTAAGCCCACCATCTGTTGCACTGGCATGATATCTTGTTGAGTTTTTGTTTCTTTGAAGGACAGAAAATATATTGATTTAAAATTTTTGGTGTGGGATTTAGTACAGTTCAGGTGCAGTAAGTTATCTTAAGAGATGTTTTAAAAACATCTTTTAATTGGCAAATGAAAGAATGAGGTTCATTTTAACACACAAATACGTATTTGTATTTCTACCTTTTCTATTTGCTAAGGCTTCGGTATTTGATATGCATTTGTCCCCTGAGTTCTACTACTCTTGTCACATGCTCTCACCTAGTCTTCTACACTAGGGAACCTCCATGTTTACTTCCCTGCAGAATCGGAGACAATGAGTATTTTGCTCAGAGTGATGGAAGGGTTTGAGATTTTCCCCACTTTGCCATACTTTCACCAATTCTTACTTCACAAGAATTTGTTTTACCAATGTCTGAGGTTGGAGCAATTTTGGGGAATTTTGCGGAGTTCCCACTGTGTAGCCCTGCTGTCTGAGGATCTGGCTTTTGAAGTTTGTGCTGATTTTACCGTTGGCCCATTGGCTTTCCAGCATTCAGTGTCGCCACAATCTCTTCATCCTCAGCACCTGGATGATTTAATCTGGATGAGATGAATCTTGTTGGAAGGCTTGTCCTGTGCATAATTGGATGTTTATTAGCATCTTGCCTCTAACCACCTGTGTCAATTGTATGCCCTGACTGAAGACAAAAACCAAAACAAAACAAAAACAAAAATCTAAAAACAAACAAACAAAAACCAACCAAAAAAAATCCAGATAATAGCAAAATCTCCAGGAGAGCAAAATTGTCCTATAGTCAAAAACCACTTGTTATGATATACTGTAGAAATCAAAGAAAAGATAAACCATTTTCTATTAAGGGTCACATAGTAATTGTTCATCATTGTGTAACATTGTCTGTATTATGGATGTTCAATTCTGCTATTGAACCATGTACACAACTGAGCAGGGCTGTATACAAATAAAACTTTATTTACAAAACTAATAAGCAGAAAGAATTTTGTCCATATTGAAGTTGTGGTTTGCTAACTCCCAATATTCTACAGAAATCAGAGATTTTGGAGAGAGTTGAGCACAAGTCCCTTACTGCCTTAGGAGCTTCATTAAGCTTAAATGCCAATAAGACTATCTACTCCAAGGTACTGGGGACTGGATGGTAATTTAAATATGAGACCCTAGCATACTTTCTGGACTCCCCCAGAAAGTTCACAAGATACTGACACTGTCAATCAGAAGGCACACTTCAGGGCCTGGGAAATGGATAATGGGTATCATCTTACGTGTTTAGTTTGCTCCATACTTGGCACAGTATCTTTATTTATTGGATATTTGGGAAGAAATAACTTGGTGCATTTTGTTATGCTCAATGCAACTTTATCTCATGTTGGTATTAGCATCAAACATGATTTCAAGATATTTTAAGAAGAAGAATGTTTTGATAATACATTTAAGAACAATCTTTGCTTCCAACATTAACAGAAGCTTTTTTTTTCTGCCTGATAATATCTAGACCCCGTAGTGTCACATCTATATAAGAAATGTTTTGTACTTTTCCACAGCTTCCTTGAGGCCTGAAATTGCATATATGCTATTAGAGACACCAAAAAAATGACATAATTTTGTGGCATTAGAATAGATTATCTTTTAGCATATTAAAACAAAATCATATCTGCTTATTGTTACTATATAAATTACCAAGCCTGACCTTTCTTTTAGGGTCTAACAATCTGTTGCAAGTATTTGTGGGAATTTTTCCTTAGCAAAATGAATTCTCAGATTCTAAGTCTTAATAACTGAGATTTTTTTTTTTGAGGCAGAATTAACACTTTGCTTACTAGAGGCAAACTGACTGAGTGAAAAACTAGCAGATTTGTGTCAAGGCCTAACAGATGTTGAGGTTCCAAGATAACCACTGTATGTTAGATTTAAAAAAAATTATTTTGTTACTTTTATGTATGTGTATGTGTGTGTTTACATGTGGGTATTTGGATATAAGAGCAAGTATCTGCAGAAGCCAGAGGCATTGGATCCCTAGACCTGGATTTACAGATGGTGCAAGCTACCTGAAATAAACTGAACTCAGGTCCAAAGCAGATACTCTTCAAGTCTGAGACATTCATTCAGCACTGCATGTTAGTTTTTGTATGTTATTTTATGTTCAAGGAAGACGGGGAGTATGAGGAACAGAATACTGTCAAGTATAGAAGTGAAGAGTGGATTTACCTGGAAACAACTTTCAAGAAGAAACATGGCAACTAAGAAAGTGGAGTAAGACCAGGCAAGGACAGGAGCTCCACAAGGAAAGCAACAGAATAAAAATATCTGGGCACAGGGGTCTTTTCTGAGGATAATACTCCAACCAAGGACCAAGCTCCACTCATGGATAGAACCTAGAACCTCTGCTCAGATGTAGCCCATGGGAGTTCAGTATCCAAGTGGGTTCCCTAGTAAGGGGAACAGGGACTGTCTCTGACATGAACTCAGTGGCTACCTCTTTGATCACCACCACCTGAGGGGAGAACAGCCTTGCCAGGCTGCACTGCAGCCAGTCCTGATGAGACCTGATAGGCTACGGTCAGATGGAAGGGGAGGAGGACCTCCCCTATCAGTAGACTTCGAGAGGGAGATGAGGGAGGGAAGATAGGATTGGGAGGGAATGAGGGAGGGAGTTACAACTGGGATACAAAGTGAATAAAATGTAATTAATGTAAAAAAAATAAAAATTAATTAAAAAAAGAAATGTTAAGGAAGATTTGTGATTGTTTGGGAACAATTTTTTTTAAAATGAACATATTTGATGTTTGAAATAGTTCTAACACTTGTAAATTCCTCAAAGTGGAAGAAATCATGACCACTTTGATCATGATTTGAGAGAGAGCAAGAGAGAGAGGAAGAGAGAAAATGAGAGCATCTACTGAGTTGTTTTAGTGTTGCTTAGAGGTATATAAATATATTACATATATATATATATAATATTAGGGCTAACCACTTGTTTTGTTTATTTCCTTCACCTGTCTGATTGTATTTTCCTGTTTTTCTTTTAGTTCCTTCAACTGTTTGTTTGAACATTTCTCTGTTTCTTTGATTTCTTTCAGTGATTTAATTATTTCCTCTCTGGAGGCCACAAATTGTTTGGCTGTATCTTCCTGTTTTTCTTCATGGATGGCCATAATCTGTTTGTCTTTATCTTCCTCAATTTCTTTACGGATGGCCATAATCTGTTTGATTTTATCTTCCTCTAATTCTTTACGTATTTTATTTGTTTCTTCTATTATCCTCTTCATCAGCATAGATGTAAGGTCACCTTCTTGAATTTCAATTATGCTGGGGTGTCCAGGGCTAGTCGCCCCTGGATGTCTGGGTTCTGGAGATGCCATATTGCTCTGTCTTTTGTTGGTTGAGCTTTTATGCTGACCTCTACCCATTGGGCTATTTTAGGTGTTGGCTGTTTGTTTCTGGTGCTTCCTGGAATCCTGGGGTAGGGAGAGTCCCCTTGGCAGGAAGATGATTTTTCCTGAAGGAGGCCTCCTCCGCTTTTAGGGTGTGGTCTCTGAATGGCTCTTTTCTCACCAGTAGAAGTCCTAGAGACAGCTGCCCTGCTGCCGGGTTTCTCGTTCTGAATTTAGTGAGCTGCTGTTGTTGCTACACTGTTTTCCAGGCACAGCCCTCCTGAAGAACCTGCTGATTCCCTACTTGCGGGGTTTTCTCCCAACAGGGAAACTCAGTCTCTGGTGCCCTGGGGCCCACAGTTCTGTCTGCGGAGGTGAGTGGCGTGCACAGCAAGTCTCTGGGCCAGAGGCTGAGTGCTCTGCTCTGGGCTGGAGACTTTTCTCCTCCCCTCCACCACCACCCCCAGGTCTGGGATGGCGGTTGGGGTCGCAGCTCTGGTCTGGAGGCTGTGAGCCCCGGTCTGGGCTGGTAGTTGTGAGCCCTGCTCTGGGCTGGCAGCTGTGTATCCCCTTCTGGGCCGGAGGCTGTGCACTCCTCTCTGAGGGCTAACCACTTGTAACTGGACAATCAGTTAGGTGGCTTATCCCTGGGGAAGACTTAATTCTCCTTCTCTCATCAGCCATTAACTACTTGTAGCTCTTTACCCAGGGTTGGGGCACAAGAAGAGTTCCCCCATCCAACTAGTGTTATTGTTCAGGTCTTGGTGAGGCAGCCATATTGTTGAGATTTCATGGGTATGGATTCCCTGTGATATCCAGAACACATTGTCTCTGAGCACTATTCTGGCCTTCATCCATTGTGTTCCCTGAGCCTTAGGTAAAGGGGTTTTGTTGTATATGTATCAGTTAGCTCCCCATAGTCAATGCATTTTGAGCAGCTGTTTCTTTTGGCGATAATCTCCATCGTCTTCAAATAAAGCTTCTTTGATGTGACTTGAGAGCTCCACTTATCTGTGGGTACAAATATGAGTGTGTAGAACACAGTTAAGTCTTGTTTTCGTTTAGGAAAGTGGCAGTAGTATGTTCTCCTCTAAGATTTATGACTTTACTGTCTCTGGGCAGTTGGCTAGGTTTTTAGTACCAGGTGTGATTCCCCCCCTGTTGAGAGGCCTTAAGTACAATTAAAGAATTGCTGGTTACTACCCTAAATATAAATGTCATTATTTTACCTTTAGGGATATCTTACTATACTAGTCATTGCTGTTTGTAGGAGTCATAGCTGGGTAAAACTGCCAATTGTTTTCCTCTATTAGTAGCTTATCTAGCACCTTCCAGTAGTATTAAAGCTAGTTCTCATAGAGGAGGGTTTTAGGTCAGTTCTAGCTCAGTTCCTTCAGGTGTGAAGTGTGTGATATCTTCAGGAGTAAGAACATACCTTAAACTTCTTAAGAGAAAATAAATTTGTTTCTTAAAGTCCTGGAGGATAGAAGAGCAAGTTCAGAGGATTACACATATTAAGGCCTTCATGCTTCGTCATACTGTGATGTAGAGTTGGGCAGCAAATAAACATCCTTTTCTTCCCCTTCCTCTTCTTCTTCCCCTTCTCCTTTTTTTCTTCCTCCTCCTACCTCCTTCCTTTCCTTTTACTATAATTTTTCTAAAGTAGCAAATTCTACTAACCATCTCTTTTTGGGGGTGTGTGTGGCTAGAGTTGATAATAGACTCCTTTGCTAGAACAAAAGCTATTTGTGTGTGTGTGTTCTAAAGGGATTGCAAAGAATGTTTTAATCTTAGTCCCTAGGCCCATCAAACATTGTGTGTGTGTGTTTGTGTCGGTGTCTGTGAGTGTGCATGTAGCCTAAGACTTTATTCTGCTCAGTAGAATGATTGCTTTTGTTAGGACTATATTAACTGCCATGTCTTGGTCAAGAGATGGATCAGAAGACACAATTATGCACCAAGGAGATATCCCTAGAGCTCTCAGACCACCTTAGAGCTGTGGGCTAATCATGGCTGACGAACTCTCTAAGAATGGATCTTAAGGGAAGCTGCCTCTTTTGAGTGTTTTCTGGAGGTAGCCTGTGCACAAAGCCTATGCAGTGCAAGAGTACCAGGTTTTGGCTCTTTTCTTTTCTTTGTCTTCCTTTCTTTCTTTTTTAACTAAGACAACTTTAGTTCCAACCGCCTCTGTTGTAGCTGAACAGAAACCAGCCCTTTCCTAATGTGGTTGTTTTTCTTGTTCTGTACAGGTGTTATTCCTAAGAGCACTTACTAGTAAACACATTTTATGCAGACTTCAGGCATTCATAATATTTTTTTTCTATTGAATTGACCTGTGGGGAGTTGACAACAGAAGTTGTCTTAAGAAGATTCAAATGTGGGATTTGGGCACCCACAACAGGAACAATGTATTTGCCGGGTTGAGTGGAAATAGGAATCCCAGGGATTCTGGTGGATAGTATCATTGGAGCTACTGGTACACTAAATGATAATAAAAGGCTAAGAAAAAATGACTAAAAAGGAATGGTCCCTTGCTAGGATTTTTTGTTTTCAATTGGGTTCCCATGATAAGGGTCAGTCTATATCTTGATAGGAATAGACTGATAATTTGGATATATTTAGCTTGTCTTTCTTCCCCACGGGCCCTTAGCTAGTCTGTGCTGGGAAATCTGATCCACTGTATTGCATTAGCCCCTTGGAGCAACTTTGCAGTAAGGAAGCTGTGTTAGCAGCCACATGGCAATAGACTTTATTGGTCTTATAATGAACCATGAACCTGATGAGCCTGCATGGAAGAGGAGATCTCTTCCATGTTACAATATTCACACACATACACAAATCAGTGACTTTTCATATGCTCTGTATCCAACAGATGTTGAATATTTAAATCACAGCTAGTGATTCTTTAGATAAATTTTTAATCACATAAATCTAGGAATGTTGGCAAACTTTTCTTCACTACAAGAAAACATCCTGGGAAGGAAGGAATTCTAAAAGGACTTAGAGATCCTTGAGTCAAAAGATCAGCCATCAAGTAGAAAGAGTAAACATGTAGACAGGAACAATCGACTGTGACCATCCAGAAAGGTAAAACTGCTTTTGCACAATGAAATCAGACAAAAATTTGTTTGGCTCCAGATGATTCATTAGGGCAAGTCTTGGCACACCCTTATCCATCTTGATGGTATTTAGACAAAAGTCTTGATGTGTATAGATCATGCCATCAACCAGTATCTCGATCCTTTTGAGGGGGGTAGGGGGGAGCTAGGTACGTTATCAAATTCAATGGAATAGCTAAGTAGAGAGAGAAGAAGGTAGCAGAATGTGTAGCAAAACCAAGAGGAGTATCAGTTATAGCTTAAAAATTAGCCTCAATGGGAAGTAAAAGGACAAGATGGAGTTCATGCTGTGCTGTGGTATCCGGGTTACCACGGAGGACCAAAGACTCAAGCTGCGTATGGCCCACTACTTAGTCTCTCTGCAGAAAACAAAACAAAAAACAAACAAAAACTTTTGCTTGAGGCGGCTGGCTTCTAGCCACTCCATGGTGGCAACCTATGACTGTCAAGTGGTTCATGTGAGAGTATAGAGTCTTGGACCTTGCCCTGGGTGGAACACTCTTTTCTTTCCAGAATTTATAATAGGCTGAAGTCTCTCACACAGAACATTCACAGATTCTGGCAATTCTTGTTACCTGGCCCTTAATCGATCTCACTGCCTTCACCCATCAGTCTTATTGCTGAGTGTTTCTTAGGGAACCCAGGCTATGGTGACTGCTAAAAGAAACTTTTACCTATCTGAAAGATGCCATGCTGTTATAAGTATACATATAATAGTTACCCCTATCCTTGAGTGAGTGTGAGTGACTAATGTTATCCAGTTATGAGTAAAGGAAAATCTAAAATGAAATGAAACATAGTTCCAAATAGCATTAAGATGAAATGCTAGTCTCACTAAAAGCCCTTTATTGGATCACAGTAAAGAAGAATATGATTTTAATACAATATTTTATTGATGTCTTGAGAATTTCATACAATGTGTTTTGATCAGATCCACACCCAACTCCCCCAACTCCTCCCATATCGACCCCCACCTCTCCATCCCTCCCAACTTCATGTCTTTTTTAAAAATGATACATATAACATGTAATTATTAATACTGGAAAAATTCTCTATTCATAAAATAATAAAGCTGGTTGTTAAATTATATTGAACTAGGAAAAAAAACCAAAAAACAAGTTTGTCTATAGGGGGTAGTTTATGAACCTGGGACACATTACAGAAGAAGGAGTCCTAGGGGACAGTTGATAGTAGATTACATAGTCCCAAGGTACTCAGAACTTGGAACAGCACCCTGGCCACAATCCCCAGATGGTTTTATGGAAAAGCCATCATGTGCCCCTGAACATTTGTTCTAGGAAGGAGGGACTCTAGCACCTACTTCCCAGAACCACCCCCAGCATTTGGTGCCAGCTCATTCCACTGTCGACTCTCTACCTCTGCAGTCATGCATCCATCCTTGTCCAAACCTGTTCTCTTCTGGGGCTCTGAAGCTGGAGTGTGTATGATGAAGCAATGGGGGGGGGGGATCAGATCGTCATCTGTAAGGATATAAAGTGGATGATTGAACCATCTGTTCTCTAGGGATGCAACTTAGTCTACCTCATGTCTTGCTTGCTTTCCATGCCTAGTACTTACTCTGTCGTAGTTTGTATGTGACTACAAAGGGCTTATGGTAAATTTGGAATTTAAATTAAAAAATGTATATGTGTGTTTTGTCTTCATTCATGTCTGTGCACCGTGTTGGTGCCTTGTATTCCTGGAGGCCAGAAAAAGGCGTCAGAGGTTCTGGGGCCGAAGCCACAGGTGAGTGCTGGAAAAGCAGCCAGTGTGCTTAACTGCTAAGCCATCTTTGAAGTCGTGTGTGTGTGTGTGTGTGTGTGTGTGTGTGTGTTTAAGATGATCAGAAATGAGTTTTTCTGCTCATGACTGTATATATTGATTCATTCAATTGCCCAGCAGTCTGACATTCCCTAACAAGGTGACCTACCATCAGAGCAGAGCCTTTCTCATGACGCTTTCCTGTCTTCCACTACAGCCAGATCCCTACAATACATAAGAGAAGACACAAAACGCCAAATACAGCACTTGTGTTTTTGGTTAGTGGTGTGACCTAGGTTAGAGAGAGATGTGCATTCAGAAGTGATGGTTACCTGTGCTTAGATGTGTGAATTTTCAAAGATTTAGATAAAAGGATAACAAACATGTTTTGTGCATGTTGAGCATGGAGTCTAGAAGAGCATGGGAACACAGCCTCATTCCCAAGTAATAAGGAACTCAGGTGGCTGAGGAGATTGGGCCCAATTGCCATGGAGCCTTGGGCATGATCTAGATGTTGAATGCTTCGTTGATGACAGCTTGTTTGTCTCTTTCTCCTAAAGGAATGCAAAATGTGCACAAATGCTTTTGGCTTGTGTTTCTTTGTGATTGTTTGCAAGCTGGCTGAATGGTAATTCACTGTATCTTATTTTGTGTTTCGAGATGCCCCAGCTTCGTTCAAACATTTTCTACATTTTTCTTCATTTGTTACCTATTCCCAGGAATAAGTCAAGCCTGTGTTTTCCTTCCTTCAGAGGCCACTGGAGGAATCTGTTTCCTAATGAGGCCTACAAGGATGGAGAGTGGGTGGGATGTGCAGAGAAACATGTTCCAGAATGTTTTTCACCCACACAAACCGGGATGGGAAGAAAAGCTCTCTACCCCACAAGCTGCTCACACAGCCCTGACTTTATTCTTTCCACCTCCTTACTTGAAGTTTCACAACTGAGAAAACAGGGCACAGTCTTCCTAGTGCAGATCAAGTAGAGAGTCAGGCTATTTTAAACTCGCTGCTAACATATGGCCCAGAGACTCCAGAGACAAATACTGTCAGAGGACTTTCTTCCTTCTTCGGTTTTGATATTTATCAACTTTCTTAAATAAACAGGAGATAAAGAGAGTCAACTTAATATAGGTGACTTCTACTCAGAGGTTTTTGTGTGTGTGAGATCTAGTGTTCTAGTTTGGGTAGTATTTGTCTTTTTGGATATCAGGAGGAACAATGAACTCATAGTTTCGACCAGGATTATTGTTAAAATATGGAAGGAAGATTTCTCTGGCTTCTTGAGATATTCTTTCTGGTGGCTTATACTGTGAGGTGACTGGGGGTCTTTTAGGTCTGTAATAATCCAGAATTGATGTTACTCTAATTAATGTATGCATTTGGCTGGCCCAAAGACAAACAGAAAATGCTACACAGGGAAGACATCATCTTTCGTAGCTGCACAAGGAAGTCTGACTCCCCAGTAAAATCAGTTTTAGAATCAGCGAAGAATAATGACAACCAGAGAAGCAGCAGTGTGTGTGTGTGTGTGTGTGTGTGTGTGTGAGAGAGAGAGAGAGAGAGAGAGAGAGAGAGAGAGAGAGAGAGAGAGAGACAGAGACAGAGAGAGAGAGAGAGAGAGAGACAGAGGCAGAGACAGGTGGACAGAGACAAAGACAAACACATACACACACACACACACACACACAGAATCAGAATCAGTACAGGATAACCACAACAAGAGAAATAGCAATGTGTGAGGGGGTTAGCTTTTCCTCTTACTATTCATGAGTTTGATTATTCCCACTAGGCAGGATGATCTGGGTGACATACCGAAAGCATTTGCACAGGCATTTCTGCAAACCCCGATGTAAACACATCCCAGGCAGCCTGCTGTGTGGCTGGGATGAGAGCTCCAGCTGCTGTTCCTCACCTGCCTCCTTTTCCCAGGTAGTTTTTCAGGCAGATACCTCAGGATTCCCGATAACTGCAGAACACCAAATACTCTAAAACATTATTTTTCCATTCTCTCTAATTAAGCAATGCTATCATATGTTCGTAGTGCTAATAGCTTCATTCTGTGAAAAGTTAAGACCAAGAGGGCCCCCTGGGAAGTATGACTTGAAAAGAGCCCAAGATTTTCTGCTGAGGCCTAGTAAGTACCTTTCTCTCTTTATTCCTTTTCGTTTCCATACTGTAATTTTTTCCTTGGGTCAAGACACTATTTGTAGTAGTAGTACAGGTCTCCATTAGAAAAACAAAAGCAAATTCTATCTGAAGGGATTTCCCATTCTAATTGAACCTGCCCTTAAATGCTGAGTAGGGACTTTTTCCACAATGCTACAGAGTTGACATAAACCAGTTCTACAGGTAAAGCCACGTGTAGGTGGGTGAAAGTCTCTTTGTAGTTGATGTCTCTGGGAGGTCAGACTCTGGGCAAAGAGGTGTTGGTGTGGGGAGAGGCAGAAGGAAGCAGTTTATATGGAAGATGTGACTCAGGCATCACATTATATAACCATAGGTCACCACAAGGAAATGAATGTCAGAGAAAGAAACAGATACTCCCACTGGAAAGAAAAGTAAGACAATTACTATGGAGAAACAAAGATGGTGGCACATAGATCAGACCCAGGATGCCAGGTTTTATTCAGGACTGCCTGGTGTGATGTCCAAGTAGTGGACAGAACTGATGGACATTTGTAAACCAATGTCTCTGGTGCCATTTTGGCATAGTCCTATGTGTCATATGGGTAAAAATTAGTGATAAGGAACTAGAAATGCCAAAGGAGGTTGGATGGCATGCAGATAGCCAACCAAGATTTTTGACTCACAGATGTATTAGATCTTTTTGGCTGGGACACTTCTTTTGAATCCTGATTTAATATTCTACCATCCTTATTCCTTAAGAACAGTTATCAAATTTGTTTCCTTGTGTCTGCCTTTATTGATTACAAATGTCCTCAAATGTCAAGACCATGGAAAATGGCAACAGACTATCAATTCCTGATGTTAATAAGCACCACATTTATTCCAAAGGATCAGGAAAAATAGGGGGAAAAAGAATCACCACACAGATGATTTAAATCATGCAGTTTATAAAGATATGGAGAAGCAGGCTTTGGTTAGGGAGCAAGCTGCTCAGAATTGAATTTAATTTAGAGATGGACAGTTTTCCTATAGGGTAGGCATTCTGTCTTCCTGAAGTCAGAATAGATTCCATCCAGATGCCTCGTGTTTTTGCCTCCAGAGCAAACATTACATGGGAACTGAGCTGAAGTTGCCGAACAAAGCAACCTTGTAAATTTCTAAATTCGGATGATTGCATCATCCAAGTCCTAAACATATTAAGAGTCCAGTCCAGCTTTTATTTTTATTGAGCATTTGTAACTAATTCCCACTGATCAAAGACAAGTTAGTCTCTCTCTCTCCCCCCCAAACCTCTTGGTTTTCTCTTTGGCAAATAAATCGTATTCTGGAAGGATGACATGGGAATCGCTCCTTTTTCCAGCGGCCATACAAATCTGCTATTGCAAGCGAATGAGGAAATGGGGGAAAAGCAGTGCATTTTGGGAATTCATTAAGTGGCTGAATTCATTAAATGTTGGAAGGAGATAATTTAGACCTTTATTGTAACGCAATAATTTGCAACTGTATAATTAGCAGGGTTTGCTTTAGTCTGAGACAAAAATCTGATATTTATACTTAAATGAAAATTATCTACCACTTACACTGACAAAAATATGAGCTTCTTATTTGTGGTTCTTAGGAGGGAGTGAGGTTACAGGATCTCCGCTTTGCCTTCCCTAATTAAGACTTAGTCTCCGGGTGGGTAGAGCAGAGCAGTGTGACCCCGGGAGGAGATGGTACCTGTGGAAGGCTTTTGACCTAAGTAGAAATGGAGGTTTGAAGGCAGGCAAAGAAGCTTACTCCTGGTCCCTGCAGACCTGTTAGGATCTTTTGTTGAAAAATAATGAAGACTATGAGTGTAATGACCCTGGGGCAGATACATGTGTTTTGAGGTTTAGGACTCAATAAATCTGGGAATAGGACACAAATGTTATGACTCTTCATTTGGTATGAGGTGCAGAAATGGAAATTTGAGGGAATGTAAGGTTTATACTTTATTATAGGTAAATATACCTCTAGTGGGCTAACATTACTGGGGTAAAGAAAAGATGGCATGCATTAGTTGACCCGCAAATTCATAAAGAGCTGTCATACTTGCTGACAAATGGTTACTGGGAAGTTCTCTCTGGAAACTCAGAGGGTAGAGGCCAAAGATGGCTGTCTGCAGACCAGAGACTACATAGACCAGCATACCTTAGTTTGTGAACAGGACCTCAACTAGGAACACATCCTTGCATGACGATAATTATGTGTTTGGCCTCTTGTGGTACACTGACCTAGGCTGCATCACATGGTTCTTAGAGCAGTCCTGGGAGGAGTTCTAGTCTCACACTGTAGATGTGGAAACTGCTGTACCCAGAATCGAAGTGACTGGGCAGCTATGTCAGGTCTGTGCTGGATGGTGGAGTTCAGCATGCATCTGTCTCTGAAACTACTGTTCTTTGTATACTCATGCTTGCTGATCCCTTATTAGAGGTCTCAGTTCCTTAACTTTCCAAAGGTGACTTGTCCTCTCTGAATGTTCTCACTGAAAAGTTAAGTCAGCCAAAGTGATACCTGTCTCTTGGGACAAATTACTCAGCCACAGTTACAGAATGGCAATGTCTTCCTTTATTTATTCACAAACATCTATTTAGCTCTATGGTGGTAGTTTACAAATAAGCAAAGCATAGGCTGCTGTATGTGGTTTGAAAAAAAAAAGTGGGCTCTAGTTGCTCAGAATGGAGCTTCTTATTTGATAGCTGGGCAATGGAGTAAAGAATCATTGACAGTGGCATGGGCCCAATGGAAATTCTGTGCTGGAAATATGTTTACAGGAGAGAATTTTGTGTTTCGTGGGGGTGGTAAATGACTATGAATGGTTATAATGTATTTTGCCTAGTGATATGTTCTAAATATTCCCTCATTCTGATACTATTTACAAAGAGTTCATTTCATGGATTTCCAAATAGGTAGGGTGCCCTGAATAATGATTATTAGTGTAGAACCACAGAGACATGGGGGTTGGGTAGAAAGAAATAAGGTGTGCTTCTAGAGAGAATAGACAGGAGATAATGATCTAAACTAGGGGCCTGCACTGGGGTAGTTTTACTTGTCAACCTGACACAATCTAGACTCATTTGGGAGGAGAACCTTAATGACAAGTTGTCTAGATCAAATTGGCTGTGGGCATTTCTAATTGTTAGTAGATGTGGGAAGACCCAGCCCATTGTGGGTGGCACATTTCTCTAGGCAGAGGTCCTGAGCAGCATAGAAGAGGAACGAGAAAGCAAGTAGACAAGCAATCAAGAACACATATATTTGTTTCTTTCTGCTCTTGACTGTGAGTATGATGTTGGAATGTGACCTGATTAAAATCACTGTCTGGACTTCACTTCTATGATGGGCTAAAATCTGGGCCTATAAAGCCAAATAAAGCCCTTCCCCAATTAAGTTGCTGGTTGTATTTTAACATAGCAAGAGAAACGAAGAGCAGCAGGCACTTGTATGGAAACACCTTCCTTCCAATAAACTCTT
The DNA here is from genome assembly GCA_028658305.1 of Pachyuromys duprasi. Classification (NCBI taxonomy): domain Eukaryota; kingdom Metazoa; phylum Chordata; class Mammalia; order Rodentia; family Muridae; genus Pachyuromys; species Pachyuromys duprasi. The sequence goes on from CM053751.1 coordinate 54,973,981, forward strand.
GACTCTTTTATACTCCCACCCTCTTCCTTTACATACTCCCTTAGTGGTCACAGTAAAAGGTTCACTAGGACCCAATAGCTGTTGAACAATTGTTTGTTAACAGCCTGCACAATCTAATCAGGAGGGGAGAACTTTTTCTCACAAATTAATCTCTATAAATTCATGTTTGGAAGTGTGCTGTGTTCTGATTGAACCGAGAGGGCATCAGTTTTGCTCTGGAACCATGGTAACAGAATACACACTTCTTTTCAAAACTGTTAACAAACACCCCTACACTTACTTCCCCAAAGGGACCATTTGTAAAGGTCTTGGAGGTGAAGACTCTTTCTGAGGAAGAGTGAGTTCTAGTTCTATCCATGCTTTCCCAGCCACGTAATTAGACTGAATAACCCCCCTGTTGCCGTGACTGTGCCTAGATGCTTGGAAACAATAGCTGAGCCATGCAGCTTAGAATACACTGAAATAGGCCTGTCAACTGTCAGTTTATGCAGGAGGCGATGGAGTATATGCTGACATCATGTAATCAAAAGAAAAAAATTATCCCGTGTGTCTTGCTGGGAAAAATAGATGGCAACTTAGCAAGCTGCATTTCATGGTCCCTGAACAGAATGGCAATGTCTTCCTTTATTTATTCACGAACATCTATTTAGCTCTATGGTAGTGGTTTACAAATAAGCAAAGCTTAGGCTGCTGTGTGTGGTTTGAAAAAAAAGTGGGCTCTAGTGGCTCAGATAAAGCCCAGCCCATCTCAGCAGGTACTAACTTGTTTAAGAAAACCAGCTGTCAACAGCAATGAAACTCAGAGGGCTCACCAACTTCATCAGCCTTTTGGCAGCCCCTGAGAAATTTGCTGCTTGAATTTCTTAGTGAAATGTTGGGGAAATGTGGAGAAGCAGCTACAACTGAAACTTTCCTTCAACTGCGGCTCAATCAATAGTCTGATAGAGATGTTTGTTTGTTGGTTTGTTTGTTTGTTTTAATTACTCCAACAGATTGGGAAGCAGAAGAAGACAGAAGCCTCTCTGACTTTCACTAAAGGAGCAGGCTGTAGGGATGTGATGGGGAGTCACTCTGAGCAGTCATGGAGGACAGCAGAAAGCCTTAGGTTGCTTCTCTTCACAGACTAGGTTGATGGGATTCTTTTCCACATCTGCTTCTCTCTTCATTCCAAAATACTCTCATCTTCCTGTGGTTGACACTGACATTTTCCCCAGAGCATTATTGGATAGGGTTACAGACAAAGCTGTTATGTAAATTACTCTCTGCTTCTGTCTTGCCCTTACCCTTTGCCTACTCCTAGGAAAACCTTCTATGAATCACTGTTTATTTCAGATGTGAGGCAAAAGCCAAACCCGTAGTCTATGGTATAATATAGATTCTTTATTCAAACAGAGTTGCATCCATCTTGTAATTCAGAATGCCTTTGCTCAGTAACCTCATAGTCTCATCAGTTTGGTGTTAAATTACCTGAGTTTCAGCATCTCCTGAATGGTATTTTAAAAGCATTCCTTTCTTGTTAGCACAGAGGATATTTTGGTACTATAGATAAATTTTATAAACTTGGGTTAATTGTGCAATAGAACATATTATTTAAACATGGATAAGACAATCCCATAGATGATTCTTTATGTGATTCAAGAAGCTTTCTGACAGTAGGATTAAGTAAAATCATGCCAAGTATGTCAACCAAGTGGGGAAAGAGGCTGGCGGGAATAGGTGGACAATGGTGGGTTCAGAGATAAGTTTAATTCTGATAGAGTGCTTTGTGATGTAAATCAGGTCATTCTCCAGAATGGTATTTCCCAATGTGTGGGATAGTTTGTAAACGAGGATGGCATGACTTTCATCTAAAATCTAAATCAGCCCAATACAAGCATACTTCTCTCTCCATAGCCCTAGGCTGAGCTTATAGACAAAGTTTATTAGGTCAAAGAGAAGTTACAGAAAAAAAAAAGTGAGAGACAGGGTAAATGCATCACTTGTTAGATAGTACTCATTTGCAGAGAGGAGTCACAGTGTGCTATCCAAGGCAGAACTTAGAGTGTACATTCTACCCCTTTCTAGCTTCACACATTCAGTGAATGATATATTATTTAAATCTTGGTTTTCTGTACTGTCACATGAAGACAGGAGCTTAAGGATCGTGCATGCCCTCAGTCCATGTAAAAGTTTCGCCCAGGGGCTGAAACACCATGCGATCTCATGAGTGTCATCTGGTGCTAGTGTCCCTGAAGGCATCCTAACAAGCATTTGAAATATCTTAACAATGCCTTGTGAGTTTGTAGAAGAGACCTGCATAGTTCACAGTTCATCGTATTAAAAGCTTACTTCATCCCAAGCTTTCTTTCTTGGATCATCTAGACACCTTTTGGGAAATATGATGGACATGCCTCTGAAGGACCCAGGCTCAGATTTTTTACCATTAGACAAAGAAATAAAATTTCTCTTCTTTCTGCTTTCTACTTTTTGTTGCTTTCAGCACAATTCTAGTCACTTCTCCCCACAAACGACCCTGAGACCCTAGCCAGTACTTGTCTTTCTTTTTTCAGGCAAGTTGGCATATATCTTTTTCACCAATATTCTTACTTGGACTTCTGGTCTTGGTGTCATCAATTTTTTGTTGTTGTTGTTTTTATAGATTTCTTGCCAATTGAACATGACTTCTTTGATCTTACGTACAAACCAAATCTTCCCAATCCCATCTCTGGGCATCATTAAATGTCATGCACTCCCCACAGCGCAGTGTCGGTTCTGAAATGGGGTCTTGACTTTCAGCTCAGGTAAGTGAAGTTCACCTTTTCCTATTAGTCTTTAGGCTACTCAGTCTTCCATACAGTTGTCATAAATATCCTTTGATGTTTTTGCTAACCAGTAGGGTAGCATCTACAAACTGCATTTAATGAGGAGATTATAGTCTCTTTTTCATATCTTTATACTCAATATTTTGTTCTGTTTCTTGGTAATATTTTTTTTTACTTTGGTAAAACAACTTTATCCCCTAAAACATTTTAAATTGTCACAAAATAATTTGTACATGTTTGTGAGGCAAAATGTGACATTTTGATATATTTTTGCTTTGTGTAATGTTCAAATCAAAGTAATTAGGATATCCATCATCTCAAACATTTTTCGCTAGTTTGTGGTAGGAACATTCAAAACCTACTCTAGCTGTTTTAAATATGCAGTATGTCATTGTTAACTGCTGCACATTCTCCCTAGTGTGCAACAGAACACTAGAATGTATTTGTCTTGATTGTAACTTTGTACCAGCTAGCTGAATTTCTATATTCTCTACCCACTTCCCAGGCCCACTCATCTCCAGTGGCTGGCAACTAATTCTTTACTTTATATTTTTATATTATATATAGAGACTTTGATTTAACAACAGTATTCGATCTTTTTAAACTGTAAATTGTGCCTGGTGGTGGAGTGATGGATCCCTCCTCCCTCCAAAAGAAATCAATGTAATCCAGTTTGTTGGAGAGCCTCGGTATACAGGCTCCTGACTGAAGATAATTGCCCTTCAGCTCCATCTAATTCCATGACTTCAGGCAAGTAACCTAAACTCTCGTTACTTAACCTTTCCTATATACAACGGATCACAGCCAAAAGTTGTTAAACACAGTAGCAGCATATAAATTTTAGCAATTTTTAAAAAATATTTTTTATTTTGTGTGTCTGTACATGTGTGCATGTACTACAGCATGCATGTATAGGTCAGAGGACAACTTGCAAGAGTCAGTTCTCTCTTTCTATCAAGTGGGTTTCTGGCGTTGAACTCAGATCATCAGGTTTGAGGATAGGCATCTTTATAGGCTGAACATCTCACCATCCCTGGTGTTTAGGCTCAATAAGGCTCATAGACAAGCTCTGTAATTAAGATACATTGTTTTTGATTCTCATCATCTGGAGCAGAAACAGAGTGAGAATTAGAGGAAAGGTAGATCTGAGTTGAAAGTGGCAGAGTCTATAAAGAAGGGGAATGGTTGGAAGGACTGACTCCACTGGGGTCACAGTGGGAGGTGAGGTGAGGATAGTATATTGGGGCCCAATGTGGAGGGCTATGTATCCCAAATTAGGAGTTCTATGGGAGACAGCCCATCAATGAATTGCTTGTTCCAGGGCTAGGGAATGAGCATAGGGCATCTCACATGGTATTTAAATCCTCTGCAACCGAGCTACCTCCCTGGAAATTTACAATACCCCAGTAATACATTCAGCTTTGTGTTTTGGGGAGCTGACTTTGAGCATGGTGAGATGGAGAAAGAATTGGAGCAGAGAGACCAATTAAGAAAATAACTCCTACCATTTATTCTGTTTCTGGTTCAATTTCTCTTGATTTAGTTTCCTTTTACATGGTGGGAGTTTTTCCATGATCTTCCACTGACAATCCTAGAGGACACTCTTCCTGGGCTTTTTAATCTTCCTTCCCTGAGCTTGGCCTATTTGAGCTCATCTGACCTCCAGGAATATATTCAGAAACAAAATAGATTATTTCATGCTTTATTTATAAGCCCCGACTCCCATAGCTGCTGACCATGTCCATAATCTCTCTCTCTGTATTAAACATTCTTGGTTTAGTGTGTCGTTCTAATTGTCAAATTGTATTTTTATTTTAAAAGGTGTGGGGGAGGAGCTAAATAAGAAAAATCGATTTGGATGGCATCAGTTTCTTTACCAAGGTAGATGCATAATGTTGGAGATGCTTGTATCCATTCTGGAACCCACTGAAACACAGATGCTATTCACACTAGATTCAGTTGTAGGATACAAACTTTCAGTTAAGTTAGGTGCACAGTGTTGTCTACCTATGACCTTTCAGCTACTTGTCAGCACCTTCCTACTGAATTTTCTGTCTGCTTAAAATACAGCACCAATACCTCTAGGTTCCTCTCCTTGGAAAACAGCCTAAACCACCAGATAAAACTTGTGGAGCTTCAGTTTTATCTCATGCTCTTCCCCAGCAACGGATTGAAACAGGAAATGAGACTCACAGCCAAACATTGGGCAGAGTGATGGGAAGAGTTGGGGAAATAGATACAACAATCTGGAGGGAACAGGAGCTTCACAAGAAAACCAACAGTCCCAAACAACCTGGGCCCAGAGGAGCTTGCTGAAACTGCAGTACCAGCTAAGGATCATCCATGGACTAGACCCAGACCCTTTACACTTATATACCCGATGGGCAACTTAGTCTCCATATGGGTTCCCTAGAAAGGGGATGGGGCTGTCTCTGACATAGTCTCTGTTGCCTGCTTTCAATCACTTCCTCCTGGTGGGGCTTCCTTACCGGGACACTGTGAAAGAAGTATACAGTCCTGATGAAACCAGATGTGCTGGGGCAGGTTTGTGGGGGAGGGGAGCTCCCCTTTTTTTGAGGAGCAGGAGAAGGGGGATAGGGAGATAAATGAGGAACAGAGGGTAGGGTCCAGGAGGAGGGGGCATACGACTGAGATGTAAAGTGAATAGCTAAATTTTTAAAAATAAAGAAATTTTTTAAAAAGAAAGAAAGCATATTCACTTTCCTCCCAACCCAATATGTCCATGAAATAGTTTAGCTGCTGCTACAGGAAGGATTATTATTCTGTCTGAGGTGATACGGATGGTCTCAAGACCTGCAAGCATCCATTTATGCTGAGATGGACTGGTAATAAAGTAGACATGAGTTGGTACTTGAGGCAGAGAGTGATGGTCTGACATGTACAGTGACAGCTGGAGAACCTCCCCATAGCTTGATGGGAGAACATGCCTCTAAGTTTCCTGTAGACCAGTATGCATGGGAATCTGCTCACTTTTGCTCTAAAACAAGTAACCATAAGTGATCCAAGAGGCTTTCAAATCCAAATTGTCCACATTTTCAAACTGACAGACGTTGAAGCCTGCAAGCGAATAGGGGTGTCCCCAAGGAAACTCCAGCTTACTTGTGCTGTTTCTCCCCCTGTAATCTAATGCCAAGATGCAATTAGATGTAATTTGAAATGTACATAATTGCAACTCATTCAGGAGAGATTATTTTTTTGAGAGGTTCAAAATGAGAAAATGTGCACATTCCTTTATAGGTGTCATTGAAACAACGTTGATTTAAATAAATGCATGCAACTACATATCCTGAAGTGATTATTGCTTCCAAAGAAATATGCATAGTAGTCTTTTTTGTTGACTTTTCTACACACTAAAATGTTCTTAGATTGATCTCATTAGTAATGTCATTGACTGAACACAGAAATATTGCTTCAGTAGCCATTTTGCATTTCGTATGTGACATGGCAAAATAAGTATTTGTATTAACTAGATGCAATTGCATTTGCACTGTAGAGTTACAAATTGGTTCCCAGTGATCTGCAAGGTCATTTCAGGTAAAGATGAGAGACTCTGGAGGAAAGGCATTCAAATGCAATTTTATAGCAGGAGCCTGAGTATTAACACTTGTAGCCATGAGAACAGGGAAGAAAAAGCAGACAGAAAAGTTCAATCCACTACAGTAATGGGTTGTAAGAAAATTATATTCCATTTCTGTCTATAATCACTGAGCTACATGACGTAAATGACCAACTACTCAAAACCTTAAAGACAAAGGTAGATGTTGTTCTGTGTAAATATTTATTTTTCTTATTAGTGAGATCCATCACTTCAGTGAGGTTAAACAAACAAACAGTGTTAAGCATTTTAATTGGATTCTAGTTTGGTCAAAATTACACATAGGCTTATATTTTTATATACAAACCTTAATGGCCAACTGTCCTTCTTATCTAGATGTTAGCTGTATAAAATAAGAAGAAAATTACATTAACTTTAGTTTCTGACACTGATTCAACCCTCCTTCCTACTGTCACCCAATGCAGTGGTGAACTATGAACATCACCGATTACAGGTGAGTGATTTTTTAATTTCAGAGCAACACACACTATTGTTCCTCCCAATACATTCTGTCCCTAGGTCCTCTGAAACCTTGACTTTGCCACTTGGGACATCTTAGGTCTTAAGAGAGGGCTAGACTTCTCGGTAGAGTGGAAAATAAACCAAATCTGTTGATTCAGAATTAGCCCTTCTGGAAGGCTTCAGATTTCTCTGGTGTTCTGGGAATGTTTTTGGTCTATTTAGGTCTGAGATTTCCAAGAACCTGGGTGAGAGCCATGGGAACCTCTGTAGGCAAATGCTACTGGGAAGTTCCTCAGAATATACCCACCATTAGCCTGCATCATGAGCTTCACTGATCTGCCGTATAATTTCAGAACTGACCAAGTTACAATGTTATTATGACCAGTAAGAATGGGTTTCTTTTTCAGTCATATTTTGTTTAGTTTCTGTAATTAATTAAATTAAAAATTGAATTGAGTTTAACCTTTCTCTTGCCAATGGCCTTTGTCAGTTGTAGATTTCAGGGTTTAAACAACAAATATTTCTTGTTTACCCTTTTAAAGGCTTGCATGGCATGGCTTCTGGTGAGGGCCAGGCTTCTGGTTCAAAGATGGCTGCCTTCTCATTGGGTCCTCTTTTAATGTAGCAAGAAAGAGCTCATGTCTTTTTCTCATAAAGAAGGAATTAGTCTCATTATAAGGGTTCCTTTCTCATGGCTTTGACTGTTTCCAAGGGATTCAGGACCTAATATCATTAAATGGATTGATGAGTATGTGAGTGATTATGATGTCAGATATATTTTGGAGGGAATAAACAGTCAGTCCATAGCATCTGCAGTGAAAATTGTAGAGTCCTCTAGTGCTTAGGGAAATACTGAATGAAATTTTCAGTGAAAGAATACCTTTTAAAAAAATTTATGAACTATTAATTTCAATTTGCCTTTATTCATTTCAAAACAGATAAGCACATATAATTATTGAACAGCTGCTTAGTATTTCTTGGCTTTGTGTTGAGTAGTCTTCCTGATTGGCCTAGTCTGGTGCCTCTGCACCCCGTTTCATGGCTCTCAGTGCACTTCACTCTTAGCCTTTTCAAGTTACTTTCACTTCTAACCTTGACATCATTTTATGCCTTTATTCATTCCTCAGCCTTCTGCCACTATCCATCTTATCAGTGGTCCTCACCTTTCAGGTTTTGTCACAGATGTAAGCCATTCCCATACATGTTTTCTCAGCTCAAGACAAACTTAATAATACCCATTAGCTGTGTTCTGCAGTACTCTCTAATCTTCTGGTTTGGGCCTTAACACATAGTCAAGTAGTACAGCTGATCATTCAGCCTGACAACCCTTCCCGGGTAGAAGATCTGTAATGCAAGAGACCAGGATATTTGATGTTTCCTCCATGATTATGTTGAGTTCTGAGAGCAGTGACAGAACTGTATTGGAGAGGAGGAAGCTTGGAATGAATGTTAAAACCTCTATGAATAAGAGGCCAGAAAATTGCCAGGGTAGATAAACACAATCATTTGATATCCACAGGATGTAAGGCTCAGCAGAAAGTGTCCTTGGAAGGAGGTAGGTGTTAGTGAGGGATCATAAGTCATGAGAGGAATAAGGCTGTCCTGATCACTGGATGTGTAGGCTGAAACCTCATCTTTGAAAACAGTACTTCAAAGCAGCACTCATAGGATGAGGGAGTTTTAGTTATGACAGGAAGTGAGGACATTTTGAATAGGCTGCATGGGAACTTGCAATTGGCCAAGTAGAACTAGTAGGGACAGTGGAGAGTTTGAGGGGGAAGAGAAGTAGGAGAAATAGGATAGACTGGTTATTCAAAGTAGAATGAAGGTTGGGTAAGATCCTGCAGTTTTTTTCAAGGTAGGTGCATTAATTGAGAGTTCTCTAGGGGGATAGAACCAATAGAATGAATACATATATATTAAGAGGAGATTTATTAGAGTGGCCCGTGGGCTACACAACATTAGAGCAGTCTTTCAGTGGCTGTCTCTGAATGGAAAGGCCAAGGATTTGGGAGTTGTTCAGTTCACAAGAGTGGATCCCTCAGTAATCCCAATCTGGTGTTGGAGCCCCAGAAATTCATATAACTGCTGGTCTTCCATCTACATTAGAATTCTGAACAAGTAGGTTTTGATACCAGCAAAAGAATGCTTGAGCAGCAGGACAGATAAACATTCCAATAACAGTAAGGACAAGTAGATGAAAATCAAAACTTCTTTCTTCCATGTCCTTTCATGTGCCAGATTAAGGGTGGGTCTTCTCATCTCAAATGATCCAATCACAGGCACAACTATTTTTTTTTTTGGTCACTGGAACTTCCTCCTTGGGAAAAACCATAGTGTTGAATTCACTCTAAATTTACTTACTATTTGAGAATTTATGATTCTAGAAGATCTCCTTTGGTATGATGCATAGGAAAACAGCTGTTAGGTGTTGGGACAACTTGGCATTGTGGGCGCTACAAATGTACTTAATTTTCCCATGCAAATTCAAAATTGCATTTTCAACCATAAAAAACAAATCGAGATAGTTTTAGAGTTAGGCTTGTTTCTGTGTCCAGAAGAGAAGAGAGATGAAATGGGAGCAAGATGAAGAATTCAACTTGAGCACTCATTTGTAAATAAGGTTGTTTTGTTGAAAGCGTTATCCCTTATTCCCTGGAATCCTGTAGAAGAAAGTGCTACACACATTTCAGAACTGGCCACAGATAAATCCAGGACAGAATACAAGGAGGCTGGTGTCAGCATTTGTTATGTCAGACTGTCTTATTCTGACAGTACCCTTCACCACCTCCGATTTGCCAAGGCCCACAGGTCACCAATCAGTTATCCCCATCGGAAAGAAAAATTTTGCCACCAGATTAAGCTTTCCATCATGTGGTGAGAGGCGGCACCACAATCTAGCACGTTCAAAGCAAGGTCATTTTGTATTGTTTATTGTACAGATACAGCTACATTTGTATCACACATCTGTGTGGAGTAAGGGATGCTATTTAAGCACCCCGAGCCTCTACTTCCCTATCAGTGTGTTCCATTGACTTCTGGGCTGTAGCAAGACATTAAGAGATGGTGCTTGCAAGAGGGAGAACATTTTAAACTGTTAAACACAATGCACATGTTGGCTATTAGAACCAGTTGCACAAGTAATGACCAAAAAAGTTATTTTTCTTTCTGGAATCCCCAAAGACAATAATTTTCCATACATGAGATTTTTTTTTTCCATCACTGTCTTCTGAAGTACAATCTCTTCCATGTACTTCTGGTCAATTTGCCAGCTTGGTAGCTTTGGATCCAATTGGCCAGGTTTTCTTCAAATCCATTCTTAGCGTTACACTTGTTATTGTTGGAACTTCAGCCCATTAATTGAAGTTTTTCGCTGCCAAGACTTGACCACAATTGAAAGCATGACTGTGGCAGTCTGACTTACACCTGAATTGCTTTACATGTGTTCATTTAAATTTGATCCTTGAAGTATTTGTTTTACTCATTATACTGCCTAATTTGCCCCCAAATAAATCAGGACTTAGTCAATACTCAAATTCTGGAGTAATTGGAGATTTGGTGTCAGCTGTGGCACGGACATCGACTGCATCATGGGCACTTGCGATTTTTATATTGTGCATGAGCAAGAAATATGAATTTAGAGTTCTTTGCCTGCCACTACTAGGGCTGTCTGTGGATATTTTCAGTTCCTCTATAATAAGTAGGGAATGTCACTATCTGCTAAAGACAATGGCTATTTTCATGTCTATCTTACCTGGAAAATAGAGGAAGAGAAATAGATTAGATATGAATGTCTCTCAATTTATCACTGTAGAAATACATATAGTATCTTTCAAAACCAATATACAATTTCAGTTCAACAATCTTGGAGGACAAGTCAGCATTTGCATACAATCCTTGGACAATTTAATGTCTATTCTTATCTAGAGATTTGAATTGATTCTTGTTTGAACAAGGAAAGAAAGAAAGACGAGTTTGATTGCGTTGAATTGATAGCAGCCCTACTCAACCTAGCTCCAGCTGTGCAGTGTTTATTGTAGAATGCTTTTAGGAAACAAAGTAGAAGATAGGGATTCAGGCAAGTAAAATATTCATTGACTCAGGGGAGTTGCTGGTTTGATGCTGAGGCTTCTTCAGGGTGTTGGTCAGACAGACAAGCAGAGGGAAAACCCACAGGCAAGACCCACTTTCTGCCTAATGTATACTCTAGGACTTAGATCTGTACCAATGACTTCTCCTTCTTTACCCATCCATCACCAGGGGAGAAAATGGAACAAAGGAGCAGGTCTCAGCCACTGGTAGACAAGGAACAAAAGGCTTGTGTGGAGTCAGAAACACCAGTGAGATGGCTCAGTAGCAGGTAGACCAACATGATAAGATTAAGTGCTTTTCACTTGGGGAGGAAGGGGCAAAGAGTGGAGAGGCAGAAATTGGGTGGTAGCTTGGGCCTTTGCCTAGTTTGAGGATATGGAGGTGGCTCCCTAGTTGGTACTCAGGTCAGTATGCTTAGGGTGACACAGATAAGCCCAGGAAAGCAAGCCTTATTCTAAGGCCTATAGAACTGTAAAATTAAACACAATGTCTTTGTTTTCTATCTAGAATGAAGACAATAAATTCCTATAGATTCCCAAAATTAACGTTCAAGAAGTGCATTTTTCAAGCAAAGTCCATAAAGGGATTGAGAAATATACTGGGTAGTTCTTGTCAACTTGACACACACTAGAGTCCCCTGAGAAAGGGGAGACCTCACCTGAAGAACTGCCTCTATAGAACTGGCCCGTGGCATGGCTGTGAGGCATTTTCTTAAATGCTAATTGATATGAGAGGGCCAAGAACACTGAATGATGCTATTTCTGGACAGGTGGGCCTGAGTTGTATAAGAAAAGTAGCTGAGCTAGACAGTAAGAAGCATTGCTCCAGGGTCTCTGCCCCACCTGCCTCCAGGTTTCCGGCTTGGCTTCCATCCATGATGGACATAGCTTGTCCAGCCAAATAAACCCCTTCCTCCCCAAAGTGCTTTTGGTCAGTGTTTTATTCAAGCAACAGAGAGTAAATTAAATGACAATATTCTGAGTAGACAAGGCTGACATTTTAGAAGCAAGATTAAATTTTCTTGAGGTCTGTAGCTATTTTTAGTCCATTTTGTTTGATAAGAACAATAATTTCTGTGACAGAATTGGTAGATCTATTTTTATAATAAGATACGATATTCAATATGAGGTCCTGCTTAGGAGGAAAAAAAAACACTTTAGCCTCTTTCCTTCCTTCATACTCAACTCTCTTTTCAAACCAGCACAATCTCCTTGGTCTGCCTCCTGAGTACTGGTGTTACAAGCATGTGCTACCACAGCTGGCACATTTGAACTCCTGCCTGTAAGTTTTGCTTTTTGTGTTTTATACACAAACACAGACACAGACACGGACACACACACACACACACATATATACACACATGTATATGTGTGCATATAGACATGGACATCTTAATGTATACATCTATGCACACATTTCAACATACATGCATGTGTGCATATATGCGTATGTCTATATATACACATGTATGCTTACATATGTATATATGCATATACATATATACACACATGCATGTGTGTATATATGTGTGCATATATGTATACATAAAATGTAATATATACATATGTAAACACACATATGTATATATGTACACTTATATGTGTACACATGCATATATGTGTACATGTATACATATGTATGCATGCATGCAATATGTATGGATACAATATGACTAGATATATAAATATGTATACAAGATTCATATACAGAATTGTTGCTTATCAAAAATAGAATGTTCATCCTTAATGGGGGTCTTAAGTAAAAGCCACACCTTTTATATGTTGTGCAATGTAAAATATTGTAGGAACATTTTCAAGCAGAGGAATACTGTGGCTTCAAAAGGAAGATACAAGGCACTGCACTTTTTCATTTCTAACCACCTACCTCCTCGTCATCTTGATGCTGAGCATAGTGTGATTGAAGGGCAGTGGCATCCTCAACTACAGTCTGCATGACATCTGTTACCTAGAGCTTTGCTTGCAGGCAACACAGCGTTTCTTCCAAATAATGCTGCATTTTAAGATCAGATAACACAGAGTGGCGCTCTTCATAACATAAGGATTTATATTGTGCCTTGACCCTGGGACCACAGCCTCAGCTTCTTATTCTGTGTAGGAAGTTCTGAACCCTAAATATTTGCAACAAATGATGGTATCCCTGAAATGTAGCAAGTGGGGAATATTGCAAAACCCACCAAGACAGAATCCTATTTTAAAGATTGGTTTAAGACATTGTAGCAGCGATGTAAGCAATCTCATGGCCACACAGCAGAGAGCATTGGCTCTGAAAAGCTGGTGGTGCTAGAAAAGACCAATCAGTGCTTAAATCCTCTAAAGTTAGTGGCATGGAGTTGAAGATGTCTATGGAGACCCAGTGTAGACTTCCTAATTAATGATAGAAAACTCATGCCTGACCCATCCCTTGCAGGTGGATTTGGCCATCATCAATGAACACCTTGATCTCTTTATGAAGATTGAGTTAAGGAACACTTCTAGTGTTAGTAAAAAAAGACATTTCTCTCTAGGTCCCATGCTTTAGAAGCAAGACCTCTGTGCCTTTAGCCAAATGTTTGTGCCTAAGCCCTGGCAAAGACAAGCAAGCCACAAACATGACTTGGGGCAACTTGAATTCTGACTTAATGAAGTTTCTATAAATGTGAACTGAACGAGGTCAGCAGACAATACCCAGTGGCCCAAGTCCATCTTAGAGCTTTCCGGGAAAATAGCTACACTCATATTTATGTATTGCCCATGGCTGCCTTTATGTTTCAATGGCATGGTTGAACAGTTGTGACAGAGACCTTATGATTCATAAAACTGAAGATGCTTCTGTTTGGCCCTTTACAGTAAAAGTTTGCCAAGTCCCGGGGGGTACACTGACTGGAATATCACTTAGGAGGGAGCAGCAGCTGGGCTCCTGCAACTGGAACCACAGAACTTAATCCATTCATTTTTATAGCAATCCTTGTTCATTAGAAAGTTTTTTTTTTTCTGAGCTTCTCCTGCCTGCCAGGCTATATTCTAGAATGCTTAGGGAAATGAAAAAGTTAAATAAAAATTCCTGTGTTAATGGAGTTTTCTAAATATTTATTTATCGGATAACTGGTCACAATGATGAGAAAAGTCACGATTATGACTGTATACGATCTGTTTATGTAGGAAAGGGTTCTTTTCAGCTTACAGTTGAAGGGGATACAAGTTCAGCTTGGCTGGAAAGGCACAGTGGCATGAGAGTGAGGTAGCTAGCCACACCGCAGCTATTATCAGGAAGTGGAGAGTAGACAGGAAGTGGGGAAAGGTAAAGAAAACTCAAGGCCCTCCGTCAGTGACTCACTTCCTCCAGCTAGGCTCCTCCTCAAAGTATGTTTCCGGCTTGGGACAAGATGCTGAAATGCATGAGCCAATGGAGGATGTTCCACATGCAAACTAGAAGAGCAGTATTTAAATTAATTATATACAGTTTGATAAATTCATTAGTGCTATAAGCGAGGATATACGCGTGAGGAGTCTTGGGAAGGGGTTGCAATGTCTTGGAGTTTAAGGGAGCATCGGTGAATATGGATGTGGAAGCTGAATGGTGGAGTTCCCTGGATGCAGAAGAGCTGCTCAGCCCCAGGAAGGGCAAAGGCGGAAGCCCTGGGACGCTGTCTACACCCGGACCATCAGCTCAGAACTCCAGGTGGGCTTTCAGCTGTTTAAAATCATCTTGAAAGTATTTTCACCTCTCTAGGGAAATGTTAACAACGTCTGCCCATTTTCCCATAATTCCATTCAACTCTGACACCTAAGGTGGGGCCAGGAGTTTGTTTTTTGAAGTATTCCGGAGCATCTTGGGTTTCCCAGGTGCCTCTGTTGGGGAATCACTGATCTAAATCAAAATAAGAATGCCCTCCACATATGTTGAGAGTCACTTAGCCTCAACTTAAAACACTTCCAGTAATGAGACGCTATTAACTCTTTTAGAGCATTTACTCCATAAAATATTTATAACATTTAATTAATTTATTCATCTATTCAACAGAAAAATGTGTAGCCTCCCACTGTGAGTCAGGTACTAGAGATGCAAGGACATGCGTTTCTGCTTTCATTGTTTTTCTTTTTGTTTTTTTCCTTTTTCTGTATACAAAAAGTATGTATTTTCACCTTAAACAGGTTGGGAAAAAAACCAATAAGAGATGCATAGGGACAGTTGTTCTTTATTCTATAGGTAGAAATAGTAATATTTGGTATATTTTATTTCTTTTTCTTTTTCTCTACAATTAAAACGTTGAAATAGCTCATCCCTCTCTCTATCTAACCCTCCCTCTCTACCTCTCTTTTATTTTCTCTCCCTCCCAACTTTCCTCTATCGCCATAGAAAAAACTGTTTCCTCAAAAGGTATAAGAGATAATTTATTGTGGAGCCACGTCTGAGCAAGCATGTTTCAGGAAGACAGATTTTCCCCTATCTCCTTTTTTTTTTTTTTTTTTTCTGAGACAGTTTCTTCATATAGTCCTGGCTGTCCTGGAACTCACTGCAGACCAGGCTGACCTCAGACTCAGAATCCTGCCTGCTTCTGCCTCTGAAGTGCTGGGATTAAAGGTGTGTACAAGTGCCCTGTAGGAAGACAGATTTAAGTCACCTGAATTTTTGTGTTCTCCAATGTGGAAGAAGTTTCATGAAGTTCTTTTTTATTACATATAAACATATCTATAATAAGCTCTAATGTCTTCTGGCGTGCAGGTGTATATGCAGATAGAACATTGTATACATAATAAATAAATAAAATATTAAGAAAAAGAAAATGTCCCCAACTTAAAGGAGAGGCCTATAAGCATACAAGAGGCCTATAGAACACCTAATAAATTAGACCAGAAAGAAAATCATATAAATTTTTTCAAATACACTAGTGGAAACATTGTGAAGGTGGTTACACTATAGTGGAGAAATCCCAGGTGTTGCCCTCTGGTGCTATTTGATGATTCAGCTTTTTGGTTGTTGAAAAGTAGAGTTTTGTTAATGCATTCCAAAAAGTTTGTATCTGTTAGTCACAGCATATTAGATCCAACACAGAAATTGCTATGGAATGTCAATTTTAGGGGCCATTGCATGGTCCAAGATGAGTTGTAATTGGGCTCTGGACCTGCAAAATTCCAACCTGGCTGAACATGGCTGAAGTTCTAATAGGTTCAATCATCTTTGCAGACAAAGCATAAATTAGCCCTTATAAACATAACTCCTCTCCAGGAATTTCATTTATACCTCTTTCCTTTCTTGAGTGCTCTGTGCTGGGATTACAGACATGTGCCATTATTCCCTGCTAAAATCTCTTCTTCGACTAGTAATATAAATATTTATACATTTATGAAATATCTTTCTTCTATGTGTTTTTAAATAACAGAAGAGTGTCACATTTTTATAAATGCAGTGTGCATCTGTGTGATAGCTATTTTGGTTATTTTAAAATACTCACTATTCCAAAAATACTGCAATTAGTTTTCTTGTAAACATTTTGCAGCACTTTCTAATTATTCAGATAAATATCCATAGGTGGGATTTCTGGGTTAAAAGATGTAGGTTGTTTAGTTTTTTTTGTTTGTTTGTTTGGTTTTGGTTTTTGAACTATCTTGTCAAATTACCTCTTCAGAAAAAAAAATCTTATTTCTCTTTCCATTTTGGTTATAAGAAAAAAATTCTTCATACACTTGGGAATACTGGTATTTCAGTCTTTTGTTTAAAAAGCTGTAATTATCAAATTCTTTCTTATACTGGGTTGGAATTTGCATATTCCAATCTTCAAACTCTTGATATTACTTTAGGAAACATTGTGGAGTAATTCAGTGGCTCTATTTTGGAATAGAATTTCAAATATTTGAAAATAATTATCATATTCTTCAACACCCTGTCTTTAGTTACAGCATTTTCCTTTGTTGTAATAATTACCCCTACAACCTGTTTTTCAGATGTTTCTGGATAATCTTGGGTTAAGCAGAGTTTTTAAGTTAAGTGGCAAGGGATGCTATTGGCTGTTGCCTGACTGCTTGTGTCCATTGAATATCCACATTCACTCACAGAGTACAGTGAGAACTTTTGGGTGCCCTTATCAAAAAGGCCACAAAGAACCCCCTTACTCTTTCTGCAGTGTGACATCACAGAGTAGAGTATCTATTTGTGAAACAGAAAATGAGCTTCATCAGACAAGAGTCTGCAGGTACCTCGCCCTCTAGGACACTACCCAGCAGGGTATCAAAGCAGATGCTGAGACTCATAGTCAAACTTTGGGCAGAGTGCAGGAAATCTTATGAAAGAAGGGCGAGATCGAAAGACCTGGAGGGGTCAGGAGCTCCACAAGAAGAGCAACAGAACCAAAAAATTTGGGCCCATGGGTCTTTTCTGAGACTGATTGATACTCCAAACAAGGGCCACACGTGGAGATAACCTAGAACCCGGGCACAGATGCAACCCATGGCAGCTTAGTGTCCAAGTGAGTTCCCTAGTAATGGGAACAGGGACTGTCTCTGACATGAACTCAGTGGTTGGCTCCTTGATCACCTCCACCTGAGGGGGAAGCAACCTTACCAGGCCACAAAAGACAATGCAGCCAGTCCTGATGAGACCTGATAGGCTAGTGTCAGAGGGAAAGGGAGGAGGACCTACACTATAAGTGGACTTGGAGAGGGGCATAGGAGAAGAGGGAAGGAGGGCAGGATTGGGAGGGAATGAGGGAGGCGGCTACAGCTGGGATACAAAGTGAATAAACTGTAATTAATAAAAAAATGAATTTAAATAAAAAACAAATATACTTTGGTAGTTTTTAAGTCTAAGTCTGTGGCAACTTGTTCCAGTCACCCAAGCGCATTAAGACAATGGCTCCACAGGAACACCTTTCTTTGCATTTTGAACTTGACAATACTACTGTGTGTGCTCAGGCACAGCTTTCCCTGGCAGCCTCCCATTGCATCAGCTGATTGAGAGTGGCAGCTGAAATTCCGAAGCTTTCAGCAAATCGTCTCAAAGTGACAGCAGGAATCATCTGTACCTCTAATGGAAGACCTGGCAGAGGACTCAATATGATGCAGTATAATCTTTATTTTTAGCTTATTTTAATACGTTTTAATTAAAATATAATTACATCACTTTCTCCATTGCCTTTCCCACCTTTATCCCCCATATGTACTCCTAATAATCTCACCCATGATCCCCTAATTCTCAAATTGATAGTCTCTTTCCCTCTGCTCATTATTTTTACACACACACACACACATACAAACACACACATAAATGTGTAAATTACAGCCTGCTGAGTCTATTTTTATTGTTTGTATGTATATGATTTCATGGCTGACAAATTTTGTACTGAGTAAGCAATCAGAGTGCTCATCTCTTAGAGAGGCAAAGTCTTCCTCTCTCAACAGCCATTAGTTGTCTGTAGTTCTTTATCTAGGAGTAGGGCCCCACGAAAAATGCCCCCTTCCTACATTAGTATATCTACTGGTAGGGTCATCTTTATGCAGCCATTTCTAAAAGAGACAGTCTCACAGCAGACGTCCTGGTATTCCGTCTCTTACAATCTTTCCACCCCTTCTTCTTCAATGTTCCCTGAGCCATATATGTAGGAGCTATGATATAGATGTATCCATTGCGTTGGAACTCTCTGTGATTCATTGATTTCTGCATTGTGTCCAGTTCTGGCTTTCTGCAATGGATGGTTTCCATTTGCTGTAGAGAGAAATTTTGTTGATGAGGAGTGATAACTATGCACATCTGTGGATAGAAGGATAAGATTTAGAATGATATAGGGTTGATGTTGGTCTAGTAAAGGGGCAGTGGTGGATTCTTTTGTAAAGTTCATGACCTCACTAGTCCGGCTTATTGGCTAGGTCTCTGGTACCAGGTCTGATTTCCCTTCTGCTCACCAAGCTTTAAGTACATTGGGACAGCTGTTGGTTGTGGACAACATGTGGGTGTCGCTATTGCACTTTTATGCATATCTTGCCACGCTGGCCATTATTGGGATTCATAGGTGACCCAGATGGGTAGGACTCTTAATTGCTTCCTTCCCTTGGCAACCAGCATAGAAATTTTTAGTACTATGGAAGCTAGTCCACAGGAGGAAGGTTTTCAGACCCGGAACTTGAAAATGGTTGAGAGCACAAAGAGAAGAAAAATGTATGAGCCAGGGTCAAACTCTGAATAATAAAGAGAAAGATTAAACGTGTGAAAGCTAGCGTCCCAATGCTTATCATTGATGACCTCTGCAGGTTTCAAAGTTTACTGAAGAGGAGCAAGAATGGTCCAGTGTTGCCTCAGGCCTGTTTCTTGCAGACATGGCTGGGAGGAGCTGGATCATGTACACTTGAGTTTTTATGTAGCAGTCACTCCTAGAAAAGATACAGCATGTCAGAAAACAAAGATTTCAAGCAAAACTATTCAATAGATATGATAAATCAATGTCTAGGTAAAGTCAGATCAGTCATGTATTAGCTATGTGATCATAAGATAATATTTGCCCTTTCTGTGCTCAACTGAATAACAGATATACTGTGGGAACCATAACTCAGAGAGGTAAAGAGTATGTGAATGAATCTATGTAAAGCACATACCAGAGTAGAACATCTGACACAGAAATGCTCTGCCAGTATTATTATTCATGATAGCTAAGATATAGATCAATCCACCATTGTTTAATAAAGCAAAACCACTCTCCAACACAAACACCAGAGAAATTCACCCCACAGATTAATGTCACAATACTAAGTGGCCTCTCTCTAATAAACAACCCCCATTTCTTTCTTCTAAAACACAAATATTCATGTGCTCTTAATTCTTAAGCTAAATGTTTTCTACTGTTCCTACTGTTCAGGTTCTGTGATTTAAATTATTTTAAGCAAAATGCCTCTGTAATGATGAACTATGAAAAGAGATCACAGGCAGAAGCTTCGAGTTCCTATTCCTTCAGAAGCCGCTTTCTAGCTTCTTCCTGCTAGAGACTCCTACATCTTCAGGCTTCAAGAGCAAGGCAGAGGTCCCAACCCCATGTTTGAATTATTCAGAGAACTTCAGCAGTGTCTAAATCTTTATCGATGGTGATCTTTGTGCATGCATTAATTTAGGATTTTTCCAACAGATAGATTAATTAAGCCATGCATCTTTACCAATTAGGCTTTTCCTCATTGGCAAATATGGTCATGAATTGTTTATAGATGTAGTTTTGAGATTAGCTACCAGCAACTCTCCCACAAAGTCATTTAGTTAGTGAATTAAAAGTACCGTGTGTGTCTACAAGTAGCAGAGCCCTGAGAACTGCTGAGCTGGGATGCCCTGTATTAGCTCCATTATGCAAATAGGCATCCCAAGAGAGCCATCCCAGAGACTATTAGCCTCTTTCACCTTTAATAACCTCAGATCTTCTGTACATGATCTGTAGAGATGAAAATATGTTCAGCCTGTGGGTAAAGGTGTTATTAATGCATAATTCTTTAGCTTTCTCTTTCCCTATACTGGAATTCTATTTTGGCAAACCTCTGGGGTTTGGTTGTCAGAGAGATAAAAGCTTGTGAGTACTGCAAAATCTTGGTAAATTTACAGGGCTGGGTTATTCTGCAAGGACTGCCGCCTTTATCTGTGAATAACACGACATCTCTTCTCCCTGCCCTACAACTGGTTGTGCTCTGAGTACTCTTAGCAATACTCCCTGGGTAAAAACCGTTTCAACATGACCCTACATTTCCATCTGTAAATGGCTGGAACTGTCAGTTACAAGTCAAACACAGCTTTTGGAACTGATTTGCAGGTAATGCATGTCTTTTGTGGATAGTGCTGTTATCTGGAAGATGGTAATGATGCCAATGGCCTCGGGAAGGCTCAGGGAGAGTATTACAGTTTGGTGACTAAAAATTGGTCACGTTCAAAGCCAAAATGGAACCTCCTGACCTTTTGAAAAGGTAGTTGCCTGAGGCAAATATCTGCTGACATTCTTTCGTGGAACAGAAGGAGAACAGGAGGATTCACAGGTCTTAAAGAGCTGTATCACAGATTTCTAAAAGTTCATTATTAGTAAATTCAACCTCAGGAAAGTTTGAGAAGGCTGTTAGAGTTGGTGTTCAACCAGAAAGAGGATTTCCCAGCTTTGCTCACATGGTTAGTCAGTGACTTATAAAGGCAATATATTTCTCTCTGTTCTTTCTGCCATTTGTACTTGCATTTGTTGTGGCAAAGTGTCCCTGTAAAGGCCCATATACTGGAGGTTTGATTGCTAGTCTGGGTTGCTCATGATAGGAGTCAGGATCAGTACCTGATGGGTAGGGCTTAGGCTAGGCCATTGAGAGTCTTTCTTTGAAGAAAAAGAAGGTTGGGTCTCAGTCCCTTCACCATTTCTCTGCTTCCTGGCTGTCATTAGGTAAACAGCTCTGGCCTAGCACATCTTCCCCTCAGTGATGCATTGCCCAGCCACAGGCCCAGAAGCAGTGGAGCCAACTGAACACCATGGACTTTTAACTGGCAGACAAATGAAGCCATCCTTCTTCTTCTTTTTTTTTTTTTTCCTTTTTTATCCCACAATAACACAAACCAAATATTATATTAACGAGTATTTGGAGGGAAGAAGACACAATGCCTTTTTGGAAAGGCCCAATATAGAGATCTTCCATGTTAACTTCATATGCATTTGAAAATGCTTTGTAACTGGAGTTCATCTCATGTCAATGACAATGGAAGGTTGAATACATCTTACTGAAAGATGTGCAGATCATACCCATCGCAGATACTTCAAATATCAACAAACCAATGAAAAGTAATGTTGAAATGTACTCATTTGGGCAGGGAGAAGGAAGAACTGATTTGATTTATTATTTTTGTTTTGTTTTGTTTTTTATATAGGGAACTTTGGTATCTCATCCAATGCTTTTCTTATCTTTTCAATTTTTAAAATTGAACTGTAGTTTTTCTCCCCTCTTGCTATGGATCTGCATTTTGTGAATGTTGTATTCATCACCTTTCTAGCATTAAAGTATTTACTGCTGTCATGTTAGTCCACTTTTTTGAATTCCCTTCAGTGGATCTTTATGAGGCACGGTCTTAGTCACTGTTCTGTTGCTGTGAAGAGGCATCATGACCACAGCAACTTGTTATCATTTTTAAAAAGCATTTAACCAGGTAATTGCTTACATTTTCAGAAGGTAGGTCCATGGCCATCATTGGCTAGGGAGGTAGACATGCTAGTGGAGAGGTAGATGAGAGTTCACATCTAATACAAAAGCAGGAAGCAGAGACAGACAGACAGAAAGACAGACAGACAGAGACACACACACATGCAGATGGAGACAGACAGAGAAACAGACAGATAGAGGGAAAGAGACCTAGCAAATTGGGAATGGCATAGGCTTCTGAAATCTCAAAGCACACCCCCATTAACACACCTCTTCCCAAGACCACACCTCCTAGTCTTTCCCAAAGGATGCACCAATTGAGAATCGAGTATTCAAATGTGTTAGCCTATGGAGGTCATTCTCATTCAAACCATCACTGATAATTTGCTTAATTTATTGTTTGCATATATACATACACACACACACACACACGCGCATATATAGTGTGTTGTTGCTCTTGTGGTTCTGTCTGTGGCCTGTTGGTTGGTTTCCTTTCAGACTCTAATTTCTTAATTCTTTAAATATCTTTGATGTTTCTATCACAGCATGATAACTTTAACTTTGATATTGCTACTTTGGGGGTTAAGTTGAAACATATGATCTCCAGATAATATATGCAAGCGGTCTTTTTTTTTCTATTTTTTTTAATTTATTTATTTTTATCTCAATCACAGGTTAGGTACTTTGAATCCCAGGCGTAGCCCCCTCCCCCATTCCCTCCTACCCTCCTACTCCCTCCCTCATCTCCTTCTTCCCCGCCCCCTCCAAGTCCACCAACAGGGAAGGACCTCCTTCCCTTCCATCCAACCCCAGCTTATCCTGTCTCCTCAGGGCTGGCTGCAAAGTCCTCCCCTGGGATCTAGCCAGTCTGTCACTCCCTGGCTTATATGGGGGAGGGTCAAAGAGTCAGCCATCAAGATCATGACTAAAACAGTCCCTGTTTCCCTGAATAGGGTCTTCAGCCCTACACCAAGTTATCATGGGCCCCATCCGTGCGGGGGTTCCAGTCCACATCCACACATGGTCCTTGATTGTAGAAACCGTCTCTTACAAGACCCCTGTGCCCAGCTCAGTTTGGTCTTTGTGGAGCTCTTGTTCTTATAAATTAAATGCCACTAATACAATAGGCTCTTAAACCTGCAGCCTGCTTCTAGACCTAGTTAGAAATTCAAATTTGCATACTGAATCAGTATCAGCATCTGCATTACACAAGGATAAATTATGTATAATATATGCAAATTATATATACATATTACTTATATTTTGAATGACACATAGTAATTGTATGTATTAATGGAGTACCATGTGAAAGTTCTTTGTCAATACTTGTATATTATGTGTAATGTTTGTGTCAGAGCAATCAACATAGCCATCACTCTGAACATTTATCTTTTTATATCTGTTTTGTCAAGGTCCCAATTATTCACATATATAGTAACATTTATGCGTCCTTGAATGATGTGTATGTTGAAGAAGCTCTCTCTGAAACACACTGCATGGCATGGCTGAAGTTCCGCTGTTTGTTAGCTCCCATCTGGGTCTGGGTTGCCCTGATTGGAGTACTTGAGGGGAGGCAAAAGTCTGACTTTGCTCTCAGCATGTGACCGATCTCTGTCAGAGAATTTGGATTTCTGATATCTTGTCTTGAAGTGAATTTCAAATAACTAATGGCAAAGTGGGTACATCATCCTTTTCTGGTTTTCTCTCTGCCTGTTTATCTGTGGTTCACTGATTCAATTTAGTATGTGCAAACTTTCAGATGACCACAGAGCTTCGCTGCTTTAAGACGGATTCAATGGATGTCTGTTTCTTTGAATATATTGTCTGCAATTTTCAAAGCACAAAATAAAATATGCCCGGGTGCTTCATGGGATATTTCAATATCCAAGATGATTCGTATTGTTTCCCCAATCTGTAATAAAAGAGGTGTTATCGTCTTCATTCCTGAATGGATTTTAAATATAAAAGGGCAGCACATGAGTTTGACAGCCAGAGGTGTAAAGTTAAATCTATGTGAGATCAGAAATGAAATGAATTGTCAGCACAGGAAACAGTTATGAATACCTTCTTGGAGGGAGGAAGTGTTGTCATATTTAACTACCATCATATCATGACAAAAACAAGGTATACATCCCAGCCAGGGTCTCATAGGATAATCATGACAAATGGTCTATTTGTAGCAAGAGAACAATAAAGAATATAAAAATAAACTTTGATTCATAGCCAAAAACACTTTTGGACATTTTAATCTTTTTTTTTTCATTTCTAAATAAAAGGCCTTTTGATTTGAAAGGCTTTAAGGAAGTTGTGATTTGATGTATACTGGAATTCTGAAGTCCTGGACATCTAGGTGTTCTGCGAATGAATTTACTTTGGGCTCCAAAGGATTTGTTAAGAGCTGACTCTCCACAACATACATTTCTCAAGAAAGCACAGGAAGTACTGGGGAAATGTTCAGTGGATAGGAGCACTTGCTGTGCAAGTTTGTGGATCTGAGTTCCAACCTCAGTTACCCAGATAAAACTCTGGGCATGGGTGCCTACACTTGTGGCCCCAGTATTAGAGAGCAAAGACAGGTGTTTCCGTGGAGTTTGCTGGCCAGCCAACCTAGAGGAATAGTGAGCTTCTACTTATGATTCAGAGAGAGAGCCTATCCCATGGGAATAAGGCCAAGAGGTAATGATGAAAGATAACTGATATCTCCTTGTGGCTCACATGTGTGTTTGGGTGCATATGTGTGTAACTGCGTGTATACATCTCACACAAATAATAACATATACCACACACATACCACACACAAAACATAGTGCACACAACATACACATGCGTGTACACACACACACACAAAACAAATCCTGCAAACCGGCAGCATTTGCTGAGAATGATTTCAACTAATATCACTGCTGTCATCAGTAGACACTGCACCACACCTCTGTAAACTAGATTCAAGAAGTCCTGCTTCATGACTCTCTCAACTTCACATGCCTAAAGATTAGAATACATGGGAGAATAATATGTCTCCCCGCCATCATGCATCAAGCCCACCACTTCTATTTTCAACAGAGTAGAACACTTAAACGGGACTACAAAGTATGGCACCTTCATGTTTAGAAATATGTAAAGACATCACCCTAACTCTGAAATTGGATATATGTATTCCTCATTCACACACAGTCTTAACTCTCTTCATTGAGTCATATCAGAAGGAGATGAAGAGAAATGACTCGGTAACATCCTGCTGGGCAGAATGGGGAGAAGAAATATGCTTGATGTGTTTTATTGTGCACTCCCTTCACACAAACTCATTACCTGGATGTCCAAAACAGAGTTGGTAACAGAGACTTTGAAAAGGTTTCAGGGTGTGGCCATCTGCAGCTGTCCTCAACACACATTTTCACTACTGTGACCCCTCCCCCATCCAGAGAGACTTTATCCTCACTATGTTTACTTTCCACCCACCCCTGAAGACTTAGCACCGTTCTCTGTGGCGATAGTCTCAGGATCACAAAGAGTTTTGCAATTTTGGAAGGCAAGCCAGGGAGCCGCTCATCTCTTCTCCCCATCCTGCTGCAGTTAGCTTCAGGGCTCAAGTTCCTTAGCTAGGAGGCCATGTTATCTTATGTTTGTGACTATGCAACGCTTCACTCAATCTCTATTGTTGAAGTAAAAGCTGGTGATATTTAAGAGATAAATTTAAGATTCCCTAACTCCCGTGCTAAGTATGTTCACGGCCTCATATTTTATACAGAGTTGTCTTCGTATCTGACTGATGAGATTCTGCTGGAAATAAAAGCAAGCGTGCACAGTGATTCTCAGCAGAGGACTGATGGCAAGCCCTCTGTATCTGTGCATTGGTGGTAGCCTGAATGTGCTTGCTTTGTTCTTTAATTTCCTTTATTGTTCTGATTGCTTGTTACTGCTTGCAAATTCAAGAGACAATGTGTTCCCGGAATCAGATCAACATTGCAAAGAAGTTCAGGTGCACTTTTAAAGAAAGTTCATGTTTGTATATCTCATATATGATTTTCCATTAGATTTTGATGTTTTTTTAAAAAATAGAAACCCTTCCTTTGAAGATAATTTAAAAATATCTTAAATATGAGTGCTTTGTGGGTTTGGGGTATGTCTGTGGAAGAGGTGTGTGGTGAATAGTCTGTGTGTCACCCACTTGGGCTGCCATTACTTGAGATCTTCTGTTGACTCTGAGAAAATTCCGAATTTCTGTAAGCTTGTTTTGGAGAAATATTCTTTTGCCTGCCAAGTTCTAGTATGGCTGAGATGCTCAACGGCTTCATTTAGGAAGGAGTAAGAGAACACAAACACAGCAATTATCTATCCTTTGTCACAGCTGTCACTGCTTTAGTTCATTCATTCATTGACTCATTTGAGCATTTATGCAGCAAATATTTAGTATCTGGTTCAAGTTCCTTTTTCTAGGTCATGGAAAAACAGCATTGGAAAAATCAAAGGGTCTCATTTTCAGGAGTCAGGAAGGAGCTGTATGGATGGGTGCTATGTAGGGAAATTAGATAAAGTGGGTGGAAAGAGGAGGGAGCTGCTCTAGACAGTGTGTTCAGAGAAAAACCGTCTTTTGCAGGTGCTGGGGAGAGCTGCATTAAAAATTGCCAATGAGTGATGATGAGCCAGAGTCGCAAGTGTCTGGGGAATAAACATTAAGCTCCCATACGCCAGGTTGAGTTAGATTTCTTAGAGCAAAGCTGGCCTATAGGAATACAAGAACTGCATATATGAGTTACACTTTGCTAGTAACTTCACTAATTGGAAAGGAAAATACAAAAAGGAAAAAAATGGAATAATGTATTTTCGTTTAAACATGCAACTGACATAAGATTATAAATAAAATATTTTACTTTTTATGTTATTGTGCAGAACTAAAGTCTTCCTTGGAAGTAATTGGGCTGTATTCTAATGTTACAAAATTTATTAAGTGTTAAAGTAGATTCATAAATCCATGTTGTCTGAGAATACTAATTTCCTGAAAATTGAACAAGTACTTACTTTAAAATTCAAATTAAATGAAGTTAAGTGGTAAGAGAAACTCACTCTCTGGATTTCAAGTCCTCAGTGGGCACATATGCTACTTGGCTACTGAAATAGACAGGAACATAGTCAAACTGTGGGGGAGAGAGTGGTGGGCAACTAGACAGAGGTCAGGTGATAGGACTGGAGCTTGGTGCAGGGGCACACAAAAGTTAGGTCTCATTTGATTATGATAGGAGGTCATTTAGATATCAGAATGAGTGAGTGACTGTTCAGATTTTTGCCTGTAAGGGGTCCTCTCAGATCTTGGTAGGACAAAGAATAGAAAGACAGGTACCTGATGGAGGCCACTACATAGGGGGTGAAGGAAGTTTAATATCGCTGATCTGACACTTTCAGGGTGCTGAGACCCACAGCAAAACTTTGGGCAGAGTGCGGGGAATCTTCTGAAAGAAGGGAGAGATAGAAAGACCTGGAGGGGATAGGAGCTCCTCAATGAGAGCAACAGAATCCAAAAGTCTGGGCACAGGAGTCTTTTCTGAGACTGGTATTCCAACCAAGGACCGTTCGTGGAGATAACCTAGAACCCGTGAACAGATGTAGCCATGGCAGCTCAGTGTCCAAGTGGGTTCCCTAGGGACTGTCTCTGACACGAACTCAGTGGCTGGCTCTTTGATCACCTACCCTTGAAGTGGGGGGGGCAGCTTTACCGGGCCACAGAGGAAGACAATGCAGCCAGTCCTGATGAGACATAATAAGCTAGGGTCAGATGGAATGGGGAAGAGGACCTCCCCTATCAATGGACTGAGGGAGGGGCATGGGAGAAGAGGGAGGGAGTACAGGATTGGGAGGGGATGAGAGAGGGGGCTATAGCTGGGATACAAAGTGACTAAGTTGTAGTAAATAAATTAAAAAGAAGAAGAAGAAAAAGAAAAAGATTGCTGGCCAGGCATTCCTTGAAGGTAACCTTGAGACTGAGCTGCTGCATTTGTTTCCAGAGTAAGCAGTCAGGAAGAATCAAAAGTGACTACTGGAATTTAGGCTTGAACCATTGGAAGACTGATAATACCATCGTTAACAACCTATATTTGGTGGGGAAACTGTTGAGACTTCTAAGTAAAGCTGACTTAAGAACTGAAAGGGAAAAGTGTAAAGATGAAATTATTTTGTAAACATGGAAACCTCATTTGTGTCAGAAAACGCTGGTAGGCCTGAAGCAGAATAGGGAGTCTGGGATGAACATGGGGTGAATGACCAGATGCCTTTGAAGGAAGTTGAAGATTGAGTGCATTGTTTGCTGTGAATTAGGTGATATTCAGGGACAGTCTTGTGACCATGAGATGTGGGACAAATACTGAAGGGTAGGATAGCTCTATCACCTATCCATCTGTCTGTCTATCTATCTATCTATCTATCTATCTATCTATCTATCTATCTATCTATCTATCTATCTATCTATCTATCTATCTACCTATCTATCATCTATCCATTGTTGTGGATGTTTTAGTTTATGATATATAAACATGTTCCTGTTAAAAATTCCAAGTTGGGGATTTTAGTTTGTCCACACCTATTAAGTATCTTGTGAGGAATATGGTCTTTGCCAGGTGGAATTGGTTGAATCCTGATGACTTTGAGGGGTATAAATATGACAGCCCAGAGAAAGAAGACATGGATGCTTGGAGGAGGACTGCTTGCTGCTGATATGTTCTGCTGCTGCATTTGCTGTTTGCGGATTTGCTGGTTACCTGGACTTCTGAATTTCTGGTCAACTGATATTGGTATTGCCCCCAAAGAATCCTATGACCCTACCCAGTGGGAAGAAGCAGAGAGAACTCTGTCCCCTGTTTCCACTATCCTTCTTTCCCTCCTATCCTGTTTTGAGGGCTAGGAAGGGAGGTAGAAGCATTTAATAACCCTAAATAAAGTAGGTTTGTTAAAAAATCAAGGTCAACAATCCATCCATCCATCCATCCATCCATCCATCTATCTATCTAATTATCTATCATCTATCATTTTCTTCTTTCAAAAATACAGATTTTCCAGATCCTGTGGGTTACTGTAAAATGGGTACATCTCAATCAACTGGTTTGTCATTTACAAAAACCACATAAACATTTCTATTAAGTGTTCCTATTTTTCTCTTGCCTGCTATGTGTGAACATTGTATACATATTCTAAATTCAATGCTGCATCCTCAAACCTCTCTGCCTCCTATATTTGCTATCATACCAGTGACTGTACTAACAGCATGGCAGGAATTCCAAAGGCATTCTTAGAACCCAATTTCCATTTCATCTGTCTCCTCCTACAGTTAAAACTACCATTTTCTCCCGCCCACCTACTTACATTGTCTTTGGTAAAACTTTAGACATTGCTCACCTGAAAAGAGTCTCCCACATCTGACTTAGTCCTCTTTACATTTCTCAATCTTTCACAAGGGGGAGCTCCTCGTCCCTTCTGGAGAGAACATCTCTGTGGTCGCTTTTCCTCTTCTATGGTTTTTGTTGACCCTTTAATTTTCAAGCAATTATAAATCATCCGGTTTCCTAGAATTTCAAACCTTTGCAAATGAATATGATTTACTTGGACATGTCTTCTGGGGATGTGTAGCCATGCCTTGTTTTCCTGGCCTTCTAAGCCCAGCTAAGGTCCATTTTCTTGGAGAAACCTGCTCCAAAGATGGAGGGGTAACCAACCTTCATTTTGTGTGTTTCCCTCAGACCCTTCAGCAGACTCATTTCTGACTTTAGCTTAAGCATGCTCATGACTGGTTTGTATGGCTGTAACAACTTTCTAGGAAGCCAGTTGCTTGAGCAATGAGGTCATAGTCTTTTTATCATTGCATCTGGAGACCCTGAAAACTTGGTAATGTTTGAATTGGGGAATTACACTCAACACTTCCAAGAACAAAAATATTGGCAAAAATTACAAAATGTATGCAGACTCTCTCTTTTGTCATCATTGCAAAATCATTGATTATAACAAATCTTTACATAGTATTTTCACATTATCAGCTATTGAAAGTCTGCTAGATATGGTTCATAGAGGGGAGGATGTACAAAGATCTTTGTGAATATTATGCAGCTTTACATCAGGGACTCAGGTATCCCCAGAGTTTGGTTTCTGTGGGGGTCCTGGAACAAATCCATTGTGGATACTGAGACACAACTGTATTTTAAGACACGGAACAAACTAGTTCTAGATTTGGATGAAAGGAAAGATGAACTGGGACCTAAGAGGAAAAATGCTTAGGCAATTTATCTTAGGATGAACTGTGCCAAGACGCACAGATGGCTGAAGTCTGTGTAGAAAAAAAAAAGCTCTGATGGAGGCTAATCCATGCAGAATCCTTCCTGTTTGGGGGATGGATTTGTCAATCATATCTTTAAATTGCTCATTGTTCCTCTCAACTTATTTCTTTCTGTGCAGCATTGTCAGAGGTAATCTTAACTCAAGCTAGAGAAGTCTGTTGGACAATACTGATGTTAGACATAAGTTCTTTTACACAGTGTTTTCCAAGCACTGTTTATGACCAATTAACCTTTTAAATGATGAAGGCTTACCTAGAGAGTCAGCAGTCTCCTTCTGCTGATCGTATAGATTTAAGCAATATGCCCAAGTCCTTGTGAAACTTTAAAAATATCACTGGATTTCAGCTGTTTCTCACTGTAAAGATGGCACTGTGAATGGTAGTTGCCTTGCAGGATGGCTATAAGTATCAGCGAATCAATATTTACAAAGTCCTTATAACCTGTAATGTACCAAGCGCTATACAAGAAAATATAAAATCAGTCATACTATTTCCTCTCCAACGTCCCATGTTCCTCTCACAAAATCAAGTGTCTCCACTCACAACCCCTCTTGTCAGTGGTTTCTTTTCATAGGTGTGTCATCTAAATATATGAAGCTCAATATGTGAAGGAGCAATTCAGCTACTGCCACTAAGACCCATCTTTTGTTTCAGGTCATTCACAATGAGATTGAAAGTCACAATACCATCTTGGAGGCTTGCTGAGAACTTCTAATGGGATTGCGTACGTGGTAAAAGGACATAGAACCTGTATATGTACATATACACATACTTTAACTTAGTTATAATGATAAATTGTGAGAGGGTATGAACATGTTAGATGGGACATAAAAATAAACGCAGATCCGTCTTTGAAGTACCCCCAATAACCTGTTCTGAAGAAGGCCCATACCCTACGAGTGCAGCCTGACTTTTCTGGGCTGAGCTGTCCTGACAGGCACTTCTACCAAATAAGAAAACAAAGATCTGGAATCCATTTAAGATCTGGAATTCTTCAGTCATCTCTTTTTCATGATTAAACACAGTCAAGTATTACATGACACACAAGCTAGTAAGACCACATGTTAAATCACAGCTTTTTGCCTGCATCTACTTGACTCCCGAGGGCTTAGCAATTCCCACGTGGTTTTCCGTTCTTCCCTGCCCTCTTCTTGGTTAAACAAGCAAAATGAGAACATGAATGATTTAAAATTCCTTTAAAATTTTTCCCTTTTGCTTTCCAAAGCTTTGTACAGATAATTCTGGTGACAACTGGATTCTTTATGCTCTTACCCAGTTATTGCAAGGTAACACTTATTTTGAAACGCTTCTTCCCCTGTGCTTCTAACAGCTGGTCCATCTTCCCATAGTCTGAGAATTTGAAAAGTGAATCTTGACATACTTGAAAAATTCCTTTTGAAAACAAGAGGTAGGATTCACTTTCATTTGTCAAGTTAGATTGCAGTGTGGCTTTAGAGAACGCTCAGAGTCAATTCGCAGCAGGGTGCTACTGATGATGATTCCTTCCATTCACATGATACAGAAGCAGAGAGAGGAAGGTCAGAATCCAGAAGGAGAACAGCAGGCAGCTATTTATTTAAGAATGTTCAGACAACTCCAGAGCTAACAGTTTTTAATTCAAAGTATGCCCAACAGTGAATTTCCAAAAAAAGCCTGTCACCCACTTCAATGATTATGATATACTTACAAATAAATCACTGTTGAATCCATAGACCCAAATTATTTATTGTAAAGAAACAAACATGGCAATATGCTTTCTATGCCTTTCCAATTAACGTTTAGATCAATTTGTCTTGGTGATGATACTGCCTACTTGGATTATTAAAAAGAATATTATGACAAGTTACTGGAGCCAACTAGATGGAACACAAGGTTCCTGAGACTCAACATTCATTATTTATCCATTTATACTAATAAACCTTTATATCCCACATGTCCTCTATTTGGATTTGAAAGGAGCGTCAGAAGCACAGCCTGCTTTAAATTTATAGCACAACAATATCGTAGACAAAGAAGAATGACATAAAAGGTCAACCCTCCCCAGTACACACACATATACGAAGACAAATGATAAAACAAATTTAAAGACATACATTCCTTTCCCTTTTTTAGAAGAAAAATTTGTCTTCGGAAAAAGAAATCCCAAGATCATAGACCATAAGAAGAAGAGAAAATTGATTTGGGGATGCAAGACTGGATTGAGTTGTAATATAAAAATGCCTGGTCTTTTCCTATTGAAAGGCAAAACTAATTGAACTTGGATTGTAACTCTCCATTATCTTTTCTCTCCTCCTCCTCATTCTCTTCCTTCTTCTCTTCTTGTTCCTCTTTCTCCTCCTCCTCTTTTTCCTCCTTTCCTCTCTCTCTTCCTCCTTTTTCTTCCTTTCTTCTCTCCTGGAAGGGAGTGTAGATACTAGGTGTCATGTCTATTTTAATTTGCCATACTGCATTTTAATTATCAGTGTTTAAAGACAAGACAGGGACAATTTCTAACTTCAAAGCCTTCCACAGCCCAAGCAGCAAAAATTGGGCTCAGATGTTCCTGAATGCAGGGTGACAACAATATGGTGTCTTTATATTTTAGGACTGTTGGCTCATGTAAGAAAAAAAGAAATCTGTAGCACTTCGAAGTGAAGATGAGGACACAAAGCAGCATTTGCTCTTTCTGATTCTTTTCTTAAGTAACAGATATATTTTCCAATGCAGTGCCCAGGCCCAAGTACTGCAAGAATAATTATTTGAATGTGATATTTCTAGTAGATAATGTAATAATGCACTGTTAGATGTTAGTGAGTCATAATATCAGAGAAGAGGTAATATTGGTGGTGACAGCTGATATTGCTGGTACTTACTGAGCTTTCAGGTTATAATCACTGCTTTTGGGTGGATTTCCACCTCTTTTCCCCAAGAAAGTGCATTCTAATGCTAGTTCAATGAGAAATGTAATCTAAGGATGTTGGTGGTTCAAAGTTAAGGGCTTCTGGGAATACAGATAGCATAGTCTGTTTGTCTCTCCCTTTCCTAAGTGCCTTATTGGATATGCACAGCATTTCCCTGTGCTTGCAACTATTTCAAGGTTTTAGAGGAAGGCAACATTGAAGGGTGGTCAGTAACTCCTCTAAAGTCATACAGGCATTGCATTTTTTTGAAATTTCTTTTTTATTTTTATTCTTTTATATATTAATTACAGTTTATTCACTTTGTATCCCAGCTGTAGCCCACACCCTCCCTCCCTTACCTCTTCCCATGCCCCTCTCCAAGTCCACTGATAGGGGAGGTCCTCTTCCCATTCCATCTGACCTTAGCTTATCAGGTCTCATTAGGGCTGACTACATTGTCCTCCTCTGTGGCTTGGCAAGGCTGCTTCCCCCGAGCTATTCACTGAGTTCATGTCAGAGACAGTCTCTGTTTCTCTTACTAAGGAACTCTCTTGGATACTGAGCTGCTCTGGGCTACATCTGAGCAGGGGTTCTAGGTTATCTCCATGCATGGTCCTTGGTTGGAGTATCAGTCTCAGAAAAGACCCCTGTGCCCAGATATTTTAGTTCTGTTGCTCTCCTAGTGGAGCTCCTGTCCTCTCCAGGTTTTACTCTCTCCCCCTGTTTTCATAAGATTCTCTGCACTCTGCCCAAAGTTGGGTTATGAGTCTCAGCATGTGCTTTGATACACTGCTGGGTAGAGTCTTTCAGAGGCCCTCTGTGGTAGGCTCCTGTCCTGTTTCCTGTTTTCTCCTTCTTCCAATTTCCATCCCGTCTGTCTTTCTGAGTGAGGATTGACCATCTTACCCAGGTTCCTCCTTCCTGCTTAGCTTCTTTAGGTGTACACATTTTTGTAGGTTTATCCTATATTATATGACTAGTGTCCACTTATAAGTGAGTATTTATGGGTGTGTCTTTCTGCTTCTGGGATACCTCACTCAGGATGATCTTTTCTAGATCCCACCATTTGCCTGCAAAATAGACCATATAGGTGGTCCAGAAATTTGCAAGTATTGCATTTTAAGGGACTGTTGGAAAGCTTTTGAAGCCCTGGCTGAAATTGTCCCAATGGATAGAGATCCTCCTTTCCTTTGCAACAAGTGCTACGCTTGGTTAAGAGTTAGTAGCAGAGCGTTACTGATTCCCTAGAGATACCTTCTGTGTACTAGCAAGGTGAAGACAGGGTGTGGTCAGCAAACATTTCTAGCTTGCTCTGTATAGTGATAAATTATCCATATCAGCTACATTGAATACTTCTGTTTGAGGAGACAAGATGACATCTACTTCTCAATGTCCAAATAGGAAAGAAAAAAAAAGTCATTGATCTTGGTTGACATCATTGTCAGTCATCAATGAAATAGAAGAGGGAGTTACTTCCGTTAACCACCAGAGAGCTGAGGGGTTTTAAAGCTTGACAAGTATCTTTTGTCCCTTTTATTTGAGAGCAGTGGGAATCTCCCCTGCCTAGGCATTTGAAACAAACAAACAAACAAATAAACAACTGCAAAAACAAACAAATGGAAATACATAAGGAGAGGGCACAGACAGCTATGAAGACAGTATCTGATTGTTTCTGGATAAGTTTTATGAAAACAAAGGGGCTTTTGCACCACTAGAGTTCAGGAAGGCTGGATTAGAGCCGCTAAGTTAGGCCATCATAGAGAACAATGTTGCCCCTGAGCTGCATAGGTACTTTGGGCACCAGTCCATTGAACTTTCATTGTGTCAGTCTATCCCCATGGTCCTTTTGGATTGCTACAACATGTATTTCAACTGTGATTACTGATTATCAAGAATGGGTCATCTTTGGCTGTAGCCATAGTAACCATATATACTGGATCTTCTTGGGTGACACATTTCTAGTGATCATAGGTATTTATAACTAATAGAATAAATTACTTTCTCTAAATCAGGGCACTTTTGTTTTTTCGCTGTCTTAATTTTCCTGTAGGTTAGATCAATCCTGTCATTCTATATCAATGGGAGAGTACCATCACTGATTCAAGCAACATTAACCTTGTCACTCGCCATCCACAGAAATGTAGCATCACTGGTTCAAGTAACATTTTTTTCTGCTTTATTTATGTTTTATTTCCATCCTGTTGCCTGTATTGATCACCCTGGATGCTGATCCTAATATGTTATCTACAAATTTGCACTATGTTTTGCACACATAAACTTAATTTTTAACCAAACGTTTGAATATATGTTGCATCCTTTACCTCATATTTTTCACATTGCACCTTATTTGTTGGATCTACCCATGTTATTTTAACTGCTTCTCCCTCCGTTAGAGGATCCATTACCACATGCACCTCTCCATAAGCAATGCTGCCATAACTGTTTCACACCTGTTCACTTGGAGTTGAACTTGGTCATCTCTTTAGGGTATGCACTCAGGGGAGAATTGTTAGATCAAATAGTAAAGCCATCCAAACTCAAGTAAGAACTGTCAGCTGGCTCTAAACTAATTGTAGGAGTGTTCACCCCAAACCAACATATCATATATGACTTTAAATCCACACATTAATTAGCTAGATGATCAAGAATTCCTTTTACATGGTTTTGTGCTCTTTGTGAGTTATTATTTCCTAAAATTTCATATGAATATATTTACCCAAATTTCAATGGTAGGCCATGTTTTGTTTTCTTTCTGTGTTCTTTTTAGAATTATTTTAATTAAAGAATATGAACACAGTTCAAGATGCCATGTCTCTTTTTAAGGGTATCAGGAGGTCCTTTTGAAAACTCTTTATTAGAATATATTGTAATGGGTTCCATTGGATATTATTATAATGCCATATCTGATGGACTTTGATGATATTTCAGAGAAGGAAAGCCAAATTCTCCCTGCTTTCTTTGTAGCCAAAGGGTATACAGTGACTTAGTTCTGGATAATGAAGATATACACAAGGCTTTTGTTTTCTGGAAAAGAGAACAAAGGCTATTAGTGGTTCTTTCAGGCTCTTCTTAATCCTTAGAACATTGTGTTGGATTGAAACATTGTTTTTTGATCCTTTCCTGCCCTTCTCTGCCCTGTGGAGTCTGGAAGCCTGGATCCTGTCTTCATAGAGCTCTCTCTGTATCAGGGTTTCGGTGTAGTGCTGGCTCCTCCTGTGGGTTCTGGAATGGAGAACTATTTTACTAGCCTTTCACAGCAGGCATCCAGTCCCAGTCCCAGAGAATCATTTATAGTGGTGGTTGTACCTTTTTTTTTTTTTTTTAAATAAAAGCAGTTATTTTTTTCAAAGCAATATAATGATGATTAGTCATTTTCCAGATTTCTGAGATCTCAAAGTTGGGTATAGACACCAGTGACCACCTATGCAGACACGTGTTCTCCCTGTCTATAAGCCCGGGGTGAAAAACACTGAAATTCCCCGCTGTGACTTAAAACCTGTGAGCTTTCCAACCAGAGGTATATGGTGAGTCAAGAGGAAAATAGTTTTATAGAAGATGCTACTGGGATGCTGCATCAGCTCAACCCTACATCACATCTTTCCTTTTACAATGTGAAATACATCTCAGCTGTTATTAGTCAGGTTCTCTCACATGTATAGCCAAAGAATTTTTAATTTTTGCATTGTCTTTGTCATCAGTGAAATGGGTTAAAAGCTTTGGAATGTGTCTATGCAGGTCACTTGGCAAGTAGCTGCTCAAATCTCAGAAACTGATATCAAGTCATTTGAGTAATAATCCACAATTTGAAAGACATGTTTCTCTTCTCAATAACATTTCAAAATGGCATTGATGCTGGCGGAATCTATGCTTGTAAATTCAAATTGGACATTTTGTTATTAGTTCATGCTAAGTGATATTTGAGTAGCATTAATGGATAAAATTAAAAGATGAGTTATGCAGAGATCTATGTGTGAAATGCAGAACAATCCCAAAGAAGTGTGGAAGAGATTGAACTGGCTAGATCTGTAAGTCTGACACAAACTAGAGTCACTTGGGAAGACTTGAAGCATTGTCTTCTTCAGATTGGCCTGTGGGCAAGCCCGTAGAGTGTTTTCTTGATTAATGATTGATGTGGAAGGGTCCACCTAACTGTGGGCTATACCACCTCTGGGACGTGGTCCTGGGTTGAATGAGAATATAAATTGAGCAAGCCATCGAAAGCAAGCTGGTAAGCAGAATTCCTCTATAGTCTCTGCTTCAGTTCCTGCTTTGGCTTCCCTTGACAATGAACTGTGACGTGGATGTTTAAGCCAAAACCAACCAACCAACCAAACAAAAACCACAAACCCTTTACTTCTCCAAATTGATTTGATTTTAGTCATGGTGCTTATCACAGCAATGGAATCCTAATTTAAAAAGTTGGAGAGATGTCTGTGAAATGTAGAGAAAAAAATACTTAAATGTTACGGACACAAATTTTATTTTCTACAAGTATTTCTCATTTTATAATAGCTTATTATAAATAGAATGACTATTTGTAAATGTTCTAGTGGAATCAGAAAAAAAAAGTGAGAAAGGAAAACGTTCATTGTATCTCGTTGACCGAGGAGAACCAAAAGGTCATTAAATTCCTTACTGCTTTCTGAAATGAAGACTGTAAGTGATGCTTTGGTTGGGAAAATCTATTTTTCTAACCCCCTGTTGTTGTTGTTGTTTTGTTTTTTGTTTTTTTACAAACTTTGTGTCTTTAAAATGGAAAGGTATTTGGATTGCCTAAATTCTCTTGCTGTGTTCATAAATCAAAGTAATCATTATCTGCAGAACAAACGAGGGAAATATTGTGATAAATGTAAGTGAGACATTAAATAATATGTTCAAAGGGACAATGCTAATGAGAAACATAAAACCATTACTTTTTCCCCAAAATGACTTATTTGCTTATGTAGGATCTTTCTAAGTTTGTCCCACTTGAAGTGCTCTTGAGGACTACATCTCTTGAGAGATATGTTCATATTCTGGCATGGAACGCTTAGCTAAATTTTCAAATCTAGTTTTACCTTGTCAGAGGTCTATAAAAATAAAATCTTCACCTTCAGTGCCAGCACTGGGACCTCATAATTATCTTTGAATTTTTATTGTAATCTGCAAGGTTTTTTTCCCAGTGTTAAAGCTTTTGAAACATGATTTAAGTATCTGCGACTAGCAATCCAGAATGTGTTTAAGAAGCTCTGTGTGTGTGTGTCATTCTTTCCCCCTTTCTCTCTCTCCTTAACACATTGAACAATATTCTGGTCTCGGTGGACTGACAGCAAATTGACAAACCACAGCAAAATTGCTGCTATACTGAACCTGGGAGATAAAATGGCTGAGTGACAGGTGGGACTAATCAGTTCATAGGTAAAAATCAAGATTGGATTTGATGAGGGGATTTCTTGGTCCGTGGTGGATTCAATCCTCTTTTCAATATACTGAAAAGCCATTTTTTTTTCTTTGCCAAGTTTGATTTCCATTATTTCCCAACCCTCTGTCAGTTTTCTGCAGGAACGTTTCTCACCACTGGCTGTCCCCAATTCTGCAGTTAACCAAACAGCCTGAAGGAAAGAATCAGAGGTAACAAAAGGAAAGGGAGAAAAATTAAATACCTAGTCCCCTGTGAAATCTATTTGGGGACCTATTATTAGTCATGTTAGTGGTTAGCTGTGAAAATAAAACATATAAGATGTCACACTGTGAGGTGCCACTAACAGGGTTGTATTAAATTCAGATTGTATATTCAGTTGGCATCTGGCCAGCTTGCCATATCACTAATAACAGCAAAGAGGAATGACTGAGCATTTCAAAATTCAAATTAATTTTCTCAGATCACCAGAAACCATTGGATCTTACCCAGATGGTTATTTTCACATCTAGATCAGAAAATTTCAAGGAAAGGTTGCTTCCTTGTCTCTGAATGAACTTTGGCTACATAATCCCATGAATCCATTTTCTTCATATATTTTGTTGTTTGTTTTGTGTCTGGGTTTTTGTTGTTGTTGTTTTTGGTAGGATTTGAACTTGTGGCCTTGGACACATAAGGTCAAGGCTACATTTCTTATCTGTACTCCCTCTTCTTCCCCCACTTTGGTAAGGGCTTCTTCTGATAAGCAATTGCTTCTTTTGAGTAAACGTGTTCCTGCCTTCTTCCTTTTCTTTTTCTCTCTAATTGGTGACCTTCAGGACTTCTGTAGGTTGCTTTCAAGAGATAAACTCCCAACCTAGATCCACAAAGCTTCCTAAATGATGCACACACTGATGTGGGTAGGACATTGTAGCCCCTCTGCAGAACAGAGGGACTATGTACTATGTGGATTCAGGACTCTGAGGAGTTAAGGATTACTGACACAAAACGTAGCAGTTTGGGACTGTGAGTGACTTAATCACCTTTTATTACAAGATAAACAATTGAAGATCCTATCTGAATTGCTTTTTTTAGAAGCCAGCTAGTACCAAGATGTTTATGATAAAAATAAACATTCTGGTCACACCATTGTCTTGTAGTAGTAACACCTTCAACTCTTCAATGTGTCTTCTATTACCTGAATATTTAAGCAGATGCTTGCACTCTTGTTTGATTTGTTTGGGAAGAATTTATGTGGCCCTCATGTAGGTCTAAGCTGTGAATAAAATAGTAAAAGTCTCAGCCCCTTGGGAGTTGACATCTTTATTGAAGAGGAACAAGAGCAAAGTAGAGAGGTGAAATGCAAAGCATTTGGCAAAACTGTGGAGATAAACAAAGAAAGCGAGAGAGAGAGAGAGAGAGAGAGAGAGAGAGAGAGAGAGAGAGAGAGAGAGAGAGAGAGAGAGAGAGAGATTGAGATTGATTTAGACCAAAGGGTATAATTCTCATCGGATGCATGAGAGAGGTACTGTTTGAATGAGCAAGCAAAAACCTGGAGGGAGTGACTCAGAAGGATATGAGGGTGAGACTTATAAGCATAGAAAACCAAAAATAGAGAAGCAGAGCTCTTATTTGAGAGTATATGAGATATGTTCCAGAAACAAGAGCATCTGGAAGCTCAGAGACTAGAGGGAGGTAAGTAGAAATGAATGGCTAACAATGGTACATCGAGGATTCAGGAGTTTACAAAAAGCAGGTTGGTTTCCTCATTGGTTCTCCAGCTTTCTCTCTAAATGAGATGGTGACCTGTTTGGTGTTACAAGCAAGAGGGTAAGAAGAGCCACAACAAAGGTAACCAGTGAAGCTGGTTCCTACAGTTAGAACAGAAAGAGAGCAGGAAGGGCTGAAAGGAACTAATAAAGATGCTACTTCAACACAACCAACAGGTGATAAGCTGTTGTGGCTGAGGAAAGGAGTGGTTCTTACAAAGGTAAGACAGTGCTTAGAAAAAAAGCAAGTGTAAGAGAAAAGAACCAGTGTTTATTTTGGACAGGCTAGAGAAGTTCAAAATGCCTCACAGGGAAGGTGACCACATTTTGGCGGGCCTAGGACATTTAAGTTCATGCTGTTTTCATGATATTATGTCTTAATATCTTACCTGTTGTCAGCATCTTTTTTTTTTCTTTCTCAACGTGATCCCGTGTGTATGCTGCATTGCTGTTGCATTCCTGTTGGACATGTGGCTAAATAGCTTGAGGACAGAGAAGAGTGTAGAGTTCAGATAAAAGTTGTGCTGGATGTAAGGGCTTGGTGCATGGGACAAGCATCAAATTGGTACAAATGTGTGGCCGTGTTTGGAAGTGGGAACCCTATGATGAAGAGGCCAACAGACAGATGCTACATCTCTAGGTTGGTTTGTGGAAGGCTATCTGGGCTTGGTTTCTGAAGAGTATTGGAAGAGAAGCTCTGTTTTGTCCCAAAAGATGATAGTTGTTTAGATACTGAATTCTGACCATTGCAAATGGAAACAGCATATTCCTGTCTCCCCCAGCTCTGTGTTCAGTCTACCTCCTGTCTGATATCTCCTTCAGTATTGTTATATCACAGTTTTTATGTGTATGTGAAGAACACAATCTTTGCTGCTTAAAAGTTTCTATGTAGTGCATAATGTTCACTTCTGACATAAGCATTATCTTAGATATGTTCCTTATTTTCTTAAGTAATTCTTCAATGATTTTATTCCTGAAGTTTAAAAATTACTTAATTTTTTTTGTCTTTCTCTCTGTGTGTAGAAAGATATTGAGAGAGAGAGAGAAGAGAATGTATATGCCACTTGTGTTGTATACAGACATAAGAAGAGGGCATCAAGTCTCTGGCAATTGTGAGCCACCTAACATGGAAACTGAACTTGGGTCCCCTGCAAGCACAACATGCATGCACTCTTAACCACTGAGCCATTTCTCTAGCAACTCAATGACTTTTTAACTTAAAAAAAAAAGTGAAATGTATGTGTTCATGTGGGTATGTGTACATATGCATGGGGGTGTGGAAGCCAAAGGTTGACATTGCCTATCTTCCTCAATTGTTGTCTACCTTTTTGGGGCAGGGTCTGTCACTGAACCCAGACCTCCTTGGTTCATCTAAGCTGGCTGGCTGGTTAGCTCCAGGCATCTGCTTGCCTCTGCCCTATAGCAACATGCTGCTTTTACATACGTGCTGGGGATGCTAACTCAAGTCTTCATGTTTGGGCAACAAGCACTTAGCAACTGAGCCAACTCCTCAGCTTCTACTTTGTAAACATTTTAAACCTTATTTTTGGTATACTCTTTAGACCTTCAACATCTCTATTATATTCATGTTAATAAAGTGGTTAAATGCACTAACTCCACTCTCATTTTCCTGTGGTGATTTCACTCAGGGAGTTTATGTCAGCTTTTCACAGTTCACGGAGAGACAGAAAATGGAAGCACACTTACATTTTTAACAGGAAGCTGACCTTCAGTGTAAAGCCTAGTCAGAAGAAACGCATAAGAAAAATCCTATTTTGTCATCTTTGAATTATGAAAAAGTGCATTTGAATGATCGAATAAATCTATGCGCCTATGTAAATCTCCATCTTCCCATACTGAGATAAACAAACCTGTAAGCTGGCTCAGTATCTTTAAATCTTGATGTTTATTAAAAGAGCAAACCGAGTCTCGGTACCGTTTTCTTCTCTTGAAAGCACTCACTGAGTCAGGAAGCTCTTGGAGTGGCAGGAGGTTGGCCTCTCCCAGCCCTGCTCCGAGTGCGTTACTCAGTCTCTGTCCTTCTGAGACACAGGGTCAGGTCTGGAGATGTTTTTGTATAAATTGACAGAGATCTGCTACCAGGAACAGAATCCAGAGTCATGAAGACTCATATTCTTGACACTTTGCCCTGGAGGCTAGTATGGTCAGTTTTCCCAGAGAGCAGGTAGGGCCTTTTTAGAATCAGAGCAGAGTAGTAGGAGCTGCTGGGCCACACTGGTTGGACACAGGTCTGGCTGAGAGACTTACACTGGTTCCCCCACTCACCGTTTCCCATTGGGCAGCCATTACTGCTAGCACTGATCACATTTTGGACAGAGTATTTGGTAACGAGGATATCTACCTGGATTTAGATGATACTCAAATGCAATAAGGCATGTGAGACACCTATGAATGCCTGCTTTATTGATCAGAATTCAGAGCTTGGTGCAGACTATAATTATTTTAATCTATGCATTCTTAAAATCACTGAAAAATGTGTTAATGTTTTTTATTTACCTGTACAAACTCTTTGACAATCAGCTCAAAGTATCTTTTAGAATCACTCGCTCTGGTGAGTTGGAAAGACATCGGTTTAGACTTTTGAAATAATTTTATGTTCTCTAGCTTAATAAAAATATACTGGTAGTATGTAAATATGTTATACACA
Organism: Pachyuromys duprasi; assembly: GCA_028658305.1. Taxonomy (NCBI): domain Eukaryota; kingdom Metazoa; phylum Chordata; class Mammalia; order Rodentia; family Muridae; genus Pachyuromys; species Pachyuromys duprasi. The sequence goes on from CM053751.1 coordinate 55,017,085, forward strand.
CATACATAAATGTAGATTTATATGTCCAAAAGCCGAAAGTTAGCCAACTTATTCTAAGTTATTCCAAACTCCGGAGAAAAACAAATTCCTTAAAACATTTACCTATTTTCCCTCATGTAATAGTCCAAAATAGTCTTGGAAAAATTAAAACTGATTTACTAAAAAAATATGTTTTCGTGGTTTACCTGCGGATATATGCATGCCTAGAGAAAAATATAGTTTTCTGGTGTGTGTACATACTACTTTTTTGTATATCAAATGCTACCATGCTACATATGTTGTCTGCAAGTTCTGTTTCTGGTTGGTGGTTTGTTTTTGAGATTTATCCATGCCAATTTGTGTAAACTTAACTCACTGCTTTTGACTGCTGAATACCACTCCAGCAAATAAATATGCTGTATGTTATGTATTGGCAAGGCATCTGGATTCCCAATTGTCTCCAAACTTAGGACATTTAAAGAGGGGTGTCTGATTCATGAAGCAGGTAGAAAACCTCTCCCAAACTAGATTTCTATCCATTGCTTTCAGCCAGGTCCTCATTTTCCAAAGGTGAGGTGTGTTTTCTTCCTTTGCCTGACTGCAGACACCTGGCCAAGTGCCCTCACCTCCCATGTCTTGCCTCCTTGAGGCCAAAGCAGAGATTTCAGGCAAATGCCCAGAGGCATCTAGGTGCTTGGCCTGCCATTAATTCCATGAATGGCCAGGTATGGTTCTGAGAGAAGTGGGACAAACTGCTTCACTTAACTCCCCTTGTCTCCAGCCTTACTGAGCTGGTCTGAAATTAGACACCAGTGAATTGTTCAGGGCGTGTTTTGGGCAAGTAAACTCAACCATAAAATTATAAATACTAGTCATCCAGAGCTCTGAATGGTTGAGAGCAATAGCTAATTAAGTAGACTGTACAGTACATTTTATTTGCAGAACGCCTTATTGGAGAGACAGAGGCTTCAAGGCTGGCATCAGGTCAGCACAGAATCTTCTTCTCAGGGAAAACAGACTTCATCTTGCAATCCACGATGCTCTGAAATTTCTAATTTGAGGCTTTGTGAAAAGAAGCACAATCTGGTGCTTCGTGCAGCCCATGGCTGGATCCGATCAGGCCCATCTGCTAGTTGGGAAAGACTGGAGGATGCTTTCTTTTCAGTGTTTTAATTTCAGGTGTAGGTGTTTCAAAAAGGCAGCTACTAAAATGAATCATCTCGAGACATGTGACATAAATGTTTAAGGCAAGTAGCATGATGAAGCTGACTAGCAGTTCACTCCATCTAGTGCTCTCTGCAGAAAGTTCTGGTGGACGCAGGCATTTAGAACGGAGCGATCTCTGGGCCGGCCTTTTCCCAGGAGCCAGAGGTACAAGAGGCTGACAGAATTCTCTGCTCTGGAGCAGTCGGTGGAATGAAGTTCTCCTTGGGGGTTTTGGATCAATCTCTGACTTTTGCTTTTCGGATTTCTGCTCACTTGCTGGCTGTAGTTGTGAAAAAGGTGCTTTTGTGCATAACCATTCAAATTCTCCTGGGGACCATCCGGTTACCATCCGAGGCAAAAGCAAAGGTTGACTCTCTAGGGCAGTATTTTCTTTTTTCCTAGTAGCTTGTCAAAGCTAAATTTTATCTTTTTATCTTCCTGTGGCCTGAAAAAGAATAGAACACTATTAAACTACTTTCTATGAGTGTGGCTGATATATAAGAGCATACAACTCCACCCCTAAAATGAAATAAAAAAAAAAAAAAACAAAACACAACCAACCAACCAAAAAATAAAAAATAAAAAAAAAACCCAACCCAGCCCAAACAAACAAACAAACAACAACAAAAAGAAAGCATGGTCCTAAGCTCCAGGTCACTAGATATGGACTTTAAAAAAATTATTTTTTCAAGAGACAACAACAACAATAATAATAATCACTAAAAGCTGGTTCAAATCCTGGGCGGCTCTGTTGCTTTCTGTGCATGTGGGTTTGAACACCCTCAGCATCCGTTTTGCTGCAGGTGCAGACAGTGTTCTGTGCACTGATGGCAGGGATAGATGGAGTGCAGTTGACACAGAGCCTGCTCTGTGCCATCTCTCCCATGACATCAGCTCTCCTGAAGACTGTCATAACTATGCTGACACAATTCAAAGCCTACCAGGGTAACACCTCCATCCAGAAAGCAGATACCTTGCTTCTTGCATGGCAAATGCTCATAGTTTTGTGAACTTGCTTCACTTTAAGTATTCTTACCTTGAGATCACGCCCCTGTTGTGTTTCTTTGTTAGTTTCTTCTCTTCTAAAACACCAGAATATTTGTGTACTCGTCATCTTGACCAGACAGAAAAGGGTTGTTTTGTTTTTAGGCAAAGTTTCACTGTGTTGCCCAGGCTGACCTTCAACTTGTAAACTTATAATTCTTTCTGCCTCAACCTCCCAAGTGCTGGAATTACAGAACTCTGTTGGCCAGACGTGGCTATGAGAAGGCTAAATAAGTTTCCTTCCAGAAATCCCCAGCTCTTCCTTGGTTACATCCTATCTCTACCTTCCATTACCTGCTTATTCCTGGCACCTTTGCAAGTCAGCCCGTGGTTGCTATTGCCTTGGGGATGTCCAACTTCCCCTGTCCTCTCAGTGGAACACAAGCTTGGCTCTCATCCTGGCATCAGCACGGAGATACTGTCCTTTTTGCCTCCTCTCTATGAAAGAGAAATTGCCACTTGAAACTTTCTATGGAATTGCAGCTAACTAATCAAATCACTTCAGTCTGTTTATTTTAAAGACTTAGTTTTTTTTTTACTACTAATAAATTAATGAATTAATTTTTTCCTGATAACCCACTTGTGTTTTAATCTGAGATTTCAGAATACAGTGCATTTGTTAACTCAAGGAAGGGCTGCTGTGGCGGCATTCTGCCAGCTTTGGGGTAGAGTATTAGAGTATTACAGGAAGAGGAAACTCCCCAGGATGCTCAAATAATGTTATACACATAACATGTCCATAATTCTCAGTGACTGAGTCTCTGACTCAGGGTGCCACTGTGGGTCAACAGCCTAATATTCTGGGCTATGTCTATCCTATAATATTCTGTGTCATTATGGTCCTGGAACATAAAGCTTCTGTAACTCAGAAGCTGCGCCAGTTTTAGATAAGTGGTTCGCAACCTGTGGGTCACAACCCCCTTTGGTTGCACATTAGATATCTTGATATCAGCTATTTACATTATGATCCATAACAGTAGCAAAAATTATAGTTATGAAATATCAAGAAGGGAATGGTTTATTTTGGCTTACAGTCCTAGGTGGGTATAGTCTGTCACGAACAGGAGGCATTTGGTCATGTAGAATCCACAGCCAGGAAGCAGAGAAACGATAACATCAACTAAGAAAATAACTTATGGTTGAAGGTCCTCACAACATGAGGAACTGTATGAAAGAGTCACCGCATTAGGAGGGCTGAGAACCTGTGCAGGGTTACATGAAATAATGAGCTTGAAAATTCCGGTCAGTAAATGTGTTCTTTGCATTTCCATCTGTGTGTTTCCCAGATCTCTTATGCTTAGGAGTGAGAATTCTCATTTCAGTCTCAGGCAGAGTTTACTTGTGACAGAAAAGACAGCTTTCTAAAAGGAGGGAGCCTTAATTGAGAAAAGGCCTCCATAAAATCCAGCTATAAAGCATTTTCTTAATTAGTGATTGATGAGGGAAGGTCCAGCCCCATTTTGGGTGGTGCTATCCCTGGGCTGTTCATCCTGAGTGCTATAAGAAGGCAGGCTTGGCAAGCCGCAAAGATCAAGCCAGTAAGGAGCACCCCCCTGTGGCCTCTGCATCAGCTCCTGCCTCCAGGATCTGGGTTCTAGGCTATAAGACCTTGAGTAAGTAGCCACTTTTCCCATTGAGACTCCTCCTTCTGAGGATTCCACAATGTTCCAAAATACTACCCCCAGCTGGGCACCAAATTTCCAAACACTTGAACCTATAGGAGCTATTTCACCTTTAAACCACAATAGATGGTTTATTCAGCACCTTCATGTATACAGTTTGTGCCTCTTCCAAGGGGAGAAACCAGACTTCTCTAATTCCCATGTATAAAACAACCTAAATCAAACAGCAGCCATATATCCCTGAGGCCTCTGTCCTAAACAGAAGAAAATTGTTGACTCCAAATCTGCCCTGATCCAGTGCTTGCTTGGAGAGCACCTCCAAGACACAGAAGTGGCATGTGCATCCTAATGTGTGTGTGGGAAATGATCAAGCTCTCACATCCACGCAGCAAAGCAAAAAAAAATAGGTCATTTTGCTTTGGCTGTCATTTTAAAGTCTGCTTCTGTAACTAGCAGTGAAACCTGCCTTCATTGAATTTATTATCGGACAGGAGCTGAGCTTCTGTGTGCTGATGGCATAACTCCGGGGAGTCACCCTACCACTTGAACTTTAAATAGGCCTCTCATGCTGTATTCATTTCTCCATGAAAAGCACTCTCTCTCCATCTTGCAGGCTTGCCTAACCATGAAGTAGTCAGGCACAGCTGCCCTGCTGTGTCATAGTGTTTGGGGTGCTAACTTGGCAGACTCTTCTCAGTCCAGAGCAACTGCTTGAGTTTTTTCCTTGTCCCACCCTCCCTTCCAAAAAATTACTTTCAGTAATTACCACGGCTCAAGGATGCTGTCCAATCTAAAATGGCTAATGAGAACCAGTCCTTCAATCCAAAGTATAATCAGCTTATAGCAAGCTCCCGTTTCCTGTGCCTCATTACTGTGACACAATCTATTTTTCATACCTCAAAATGATAAGGCATAGTTGGGGGGGAAAGCGATGGCTCTCTATCACTGGGCTTGCACGAAAGGGAGATGGACTTAAGCATGCAGAATTGATTTATTTCCATTCTTCTATTGCTTTGGGAGCTGCATCTTTGAAAGCAGTTAATATCGCAGTTTTGATTTGGCCCTAAGAACAGCAGGCCCTGACAATCAAGCATGCTTATTACAGCCAGGAAGGGGGAAAAAAAGGATTCCAGAGTAGTTCAAGTGAAGCGTGATGTATTTGGACACGTGCAGGGTTAGAGCAGAAAGTATTTTCAATTTGGGTGGAGATCCAAAGGATGCTATCATGAGCTCTGTACTCAGTTTCCTGATCAGTTACTATATGCGTGTTCCTTAGAACCCCACTAGCTTCCTCTGTATTTTCCTTTTTTATGTGCCTGTGTGAACCCTTCACTGTTTATTTCTAAAGGAAGAACATGGAAAGCATCCATCCCAGTGATCTTCACTGGAAGTTTGGGGAATCTGCTTGGCTAACATTGTACAATCTGTTGATAAACACCCAGGCTATTTTAATCTCCTTTCCAAGTTTATCCTCCTGAGTTAATTTCCAAACTGTCATTTTTTCTGGGGGGGAGGGGTGTCTAGGCGGGAAGAAGTGGGGGTTGGTGGTCTGGTGTGATTAAAGCTCTACCCGTCTGAATGTCTGCATGTTCCTGGCATGATTATTTTGGGCATTGAGGCTAGCAAAGCTTGCCTATTAATCCCACCCTCATGATTAAAGCTGCCGAGGGCTGCAGCACTGATGGGTTAATACTGGTTTCTGTGCCCTTGGATTTAATCCAAGTCAGGCATCACTTTGAATGAGGCAGTTTGATGGGCTTCGGGAAGGCTGCTTCTGCTGTCATTGTCCATTTTAGACTCCAAATACCAAGTGGGGGGAAAAAGCGAGCCTCCGACAGCTAGACAGCTCCAAGAAGTATAGATGTCAATAACATAAAGATATAATATGCAGATTAGGCTATCTTTGCTATATAAATGTTAATAGGCAGAAAAGTCTTACAAAGAACCCCCACTCTGCTTTCCTAACCTCCATTCCCAAAGCAGAAAATGAAACAGAAAAATCAGAACCCGTCAGGCAGCTTTTAAATGGTGTTTTTCCCTGCTTTGTCTGAAGATATGTAAAAGATGAAGCTAAATTAGAAAATCTTTCACTCTGGGCCTTCATTTGTATGAAGTAAGTGCACACAACTCACTGGAGTGGGGGGCCTGCAGATTTACTCATTAGACACAATAACCAGTAAAGCTGCTGTCTGAGCTCAAGTGGAGTCTTCATCAGGCAATTAGGGAAGGTGGTGCTTGGCTCCCTCCCCATCCTCAAGAGCCCTGGGATCTATTGTGCTTTTAAACCAGTGGGGCTGTCAGAGGACTCGGATCGAGCATCTGCCCTTCAGCTGAGTCCATAAATTAAGTTCTAGTACTTATGGCATTCTGGAAAAATGAAGCTTTCTTTGGATTCATGAGATGGCTGTTTTACGGATGTTACATAACTGTGCCTGTTATATGGGGAGAATTTCCTACCTCTAACATTTTCAGAAAAGAATTTTTTATACTCTCTCTCTGCCTGCCTGCCTATCTGCCTGTCTCTCTGTTGTAGTCTCTTTGCCTCTTTCTTTGTCTCTTTCTGTCTGTCTCTGTCTCTCTGATTATCTGAGAACATGTAAAGTGGAATGCCTTCACACCTTGGTGTCAGGGTACAGAATTCACAGCTGCCTGCTGACTGTTCAATCAAATCTTTCTTGCTTGAGTGTTAAATTTGAGGGAATTTGAGTCAGCCTATAGATATCTGGATTTATATGTTACTAAATTATTTTCTTAAGGGGTACTGATTTCCCATATACATGGCTCCTACCATTTTTCCTACCCCTGCTAGAGAGTAACACAATTCTGAATTGCACTCTAAGTTATTCATCTATATATGGATGAATCAGTAAACTGCCATTGGCTCATTTACCCACAGCTCTTTAGCAGAAAAAAGGAGCACAAGTTATTTCAGAAATAATATAAATTTACCATCCTGCATTGTTACATTGATCTTAGCTGACATAGTACTGAAAAGCTTCTGTAAAGCAAAGGACACTGTAACCAGAACAAAATGACAGCCTACAGATTGGGAAATAATCTTCACCAACCCTGAATCTGACAGAGGGCTAGTATCTGGAATATATAAAGAACTCAAGAAGTTAAACAACAACAAAAAAAATCAAGTAATCCAATTAAAATATGGGGTACAGAGCCAACATAGTTGTAATAAGCACTATATCATTGTTTTGACAAGATGAACATTTTTTGGTACTTTCTATGTACAGAACTAAGACACATGGTGTTGAGGACTTTCAGTTCGGTCAGATTGGCTGTGCTCAGTCTGAAAGCTCTTGAGATCATAGACCCCTATTAACAATAGTAACAGCAAAAGGGATACCCTAGTTTCATTTCTTATTACTGTGATAAAAAACCCTGACAAAAGCAACTTTTAGTGGGAGAACGATTTATTCAGCGGGCAGTTCTAGGCCACAGTCCATCACATAGAAGAACTCAAGGAAGCAGCTTTAAGCTCATAGTCACAATCTATAGTAGAGAGAGAATGAACCTACTTGTTTTTACTACTCAACTCACTTCCTCTGCGATTGTACGATCCAGGAGCTTGGGCTAGGGAAGGTCAGGTCTTTCTACGTCTATTAATATAAGCAAGATAGTCTCCAACAGATATTCCCGCAGGCAAACCTGATCTAGATAGCCCTGCACTGAGGGTCTCTTTCCTAGATGATTTCAGATTGTAGAAAATGGACCTGATTATACAGGGGAAATGATGATGATGACAATAACCGATTAATGTCTTAAGAGAGTATTTAAAAGGATTTTCAGAGTTTTGAGATTGATTTGGCTTTTGTATTTAAAAGAATCTGTTATACATCAATGATGCTACTCATACAATTCAGTTTCTTTATGACTAAATATTTGAAGCTGGCCACATAGGCTGAAAACTATGTTTTGATTAAGCTATAATAGCTCTCAAAATAAACCAGACCATAGATAAATGACTTTTAAAAACACCAACTACCTGAAAATACTATTTCTTTTTTTTTTTTTAATTTATTTATTTTTATCTCAATCACAGGTTAGGTACTTTGAATCCCAGGCATAGTCCCCTCCCCCATTCCCTCCCATCCTCCCACTCCCTCCCTCATCTCCTTCTTCCCCGCCC
>CM053751.1:55026565-55063600 GCA_028658305.1 Pachyuromys duprasi
TCAAAGACCTCAACATAAAATCAGACATACTAAACCGTCTAGAAGAAAAAGTGGGAAAGACCCTAGAACTCATTGGCACAGGAGACTTCTTCCTGAATAGAACACCGACAGCACAGGCTCTAAGATCAACAATCAATAAGTGGGACCTCATGAAGCTGAAAAGCTTCTGTAAAGCAAAGGACACTGTCATCCGAACAAAAGGACAGCCAACAGATTGGGAAAGGATCATTACCAATCCCACTTCTGACAGAGGGCTAATATCCAGTATATATAAAGAACTCAAGAAGTTAAAAAGCAAGAAAATACTATTTCTTAAGAGTAGAAAGATGAAGAGTATCCACTAGGAGACATGGAACTATTGAGATCTAAGCTGCATGTTTCTCTGTGTGTATTTAGAAACCAGTTTAAGGAATGTTAGTACATTTTCAATGTTTTCTTTTAAATCAGAGCAAAATTGTAGAGGAATACTAATTCAGAGCATTGTTCTGGTAAGAGATCACATCCAAAGACCTCCTAGATCTGTGTGATCCAACTGGAATACAAACACAGAGGCAAGCAGATCTCTGAGTGCAAGTCCAGCCTGGTATAGAGCAAATATCAGGTAAAGAGAATCTTAGGTTCAGGCTTGGTGGCACATGCTGTTAATCCCAAAACATGAAGGTAAAGTTAGTTTGTAGAAGGAAAAACCCATGTTTGAGAGTGATGTCTAACTGAATGGCAGAAATAGAGAAAGAAAGAAAAACTTGACAGAATAGGATACTCCCAATTCTCATGAGAGAACAGAGGAAAAGGAAGCTATGAAAGAGGCAATGCAGAGAGAGAGGGGAGGTAGTTTTACCAGGACAGTAATAAAGAGACAGGTGGCAGAGAGAGAGAGAGAGAGAGAGAGAGAGAGAGAGAGAGAGAGAGAGAGGGAGGGAGGGAGGGAGGGAGGGAGGGAGGGAGGGAGGGAACGAACTCAGGTGAAGACGAAATGAGCTAGAGAATGAGAAGGAGCCAGGAGATTAGAGTAGATTGCTAGAGTTAGTCTGAGGCCAAGCAGAGCAATTCAGAGGCTGAGAGAAAAGCCAGATTGAATAAGTGAGCTGGGAGAGGAGTTTGAGCCAGAAGAGCTTTAAACCAGCCAGCCTAAGAGCTCAATAAGAGCAAGAAAGGGTGAGCTTCCTAAGCAGGAATTTTCAGAGACTGAAAACATTCTAGGCCTAGGTTAGATTGTATGGAGGCTAGAAGCTTCCAGGACTAGGCCCAGGTTAGCAGAAGGAGGCAGTAAGCCTCTGAGACAATAATTGAGCAGGCAAATAAAAGTTCATTTTACACAAAACTAAGAGTTTGAGGGGCTGAAGAAAGGGCCCAGCAGTTAAGAGCATGTGTTGCTTTTACAGAGGACGAAAGTTTAGTTCGCAGCACTCATGTTGGGCAGATCATGAAAAAGAGCTGAGAAATGAAATTAAAGAAGTATCGTTCATTATATGTTGTTAAAAACTCCAACTGGGATAAATTTTAACATGAATGCCAAGAGTAGTATCAGGCCATGTTTAAAAGACGGATTTTCATGCAGGGCATCTATATTTTGCCTTGCCAAGTCTTACTGCTGATGTCGAAGTGGCCCAAAATGTGGATGGTAGGATATTGGTGAGAACTAGGGAGGCTTATGTGCAGGAGCTAGTGTTCTGGAATTCTGTTTCAGGGCAGCTTAGCCAGAGAGACACGAGACACGTGGACATGAGCATTGGTACCAGCACTGCCAACTTCCTTATGTCTCAGTCATGGTGAAGGAGGTCTCTGGGGAGACTTTGTAGGGGTATCGTTTTAGATGCTGAAACCAGGGGTCATCAATATTTGAATAGTCATAGATGGGGAGACATTTTAGGTAGAATGAACAGCATATAAAGAAGCAACAGCCATGAGGCTATTCAGCTGTAAATCATGGACCTTCCCCCTCCCCAACCCCTGAAACCACTATGTGGGTACTTTTGCCCTCAAGAGATGTGGCAAAGAAGTTCACGTACTGAGAAATAGACAGGACGAAGGAACAGACAGGGTGCTTCTGACGCTTTTCCCACTTACTTCTCACAATGAGATGTAACTTACAGATATGACTCCTGAGCATCAAAAACTCAAAAAATTGCTTGGTAATTTTACTAAGAGTTATGAATCAGCTGGGCATGGTAGCATACATTTATGCTCCCAGTACGTGGGGCAGGGAAAGAAGACTGGATCATGACTTTGAAGCCAGCTTGGACTATATAATGAATTTCAGAGGAAGACAGCATGAATCTGTAAAACAAACAACCACAATGAGTGAATGAAAAAAGGAATAAATAATTAAAGCAATTAATCCCATCATTTCCATGCAAACAGCAAAACTATAAGGTGTTATCAGAACTAGTGTTTACCTGGGAAAAACTACATTAAAATTGTTGATGTATTTACTAATTGTTACGTTTAAACCATGAAATACAATAAACCAAAATCCTTCAAGCAAAATTTTCATGGCGTACTGGAGGTTCTCCTTTTAGGTCGAAGTCAGTCATATGATGAGTCGCACTGCACTGATGCGATCTACTAGAGGGTGTGAGAGATGGCTCTGGAGCAGACTCTGCTTCCGGGAGATGATCAGACGGTAATGAAACTGTACGGAGAAACTCGTGTTTTGAAATGTCTAATTCCCCTTTGATTGAAAACCAGTAACCAGCATTGCTAGGCGAGCTATCTGTCACCAGAGAGTACCCTCACAGGGCACCAACCTTCGCTCGTTCTATTTGCAGTCTCTCTAAGCAAAGTTTCAGCGGGCATACTTTTCCTTTCCTTCAACTGTCCATGGCAGGAAGTTTGATCTTCTGTGATGAACATGATTTCTGGGAGCAAAGACCGTGCTCAGTGGTAGGATGGCTTCCGTTACTCAGTTTACTTTTTAACTTCCTTCTGCTCTTCCAGGGCTAGAAGGTGTGTGTGTTGACATGTACATCGAGTTGGAGAAAGCCCTGTACCAGATACTGGGAGACTAGACTGGCAGCATTCTTTAATTCCAGCCCTGGCTGTGCAGAAGGCTTCTGCAGAAAGCCTGCTTGCTCAGTGACAATATTATGTCCAGGGGTGTTCCCTTCCTCCCTCATTTCAGCTTTGGCCTTAACTCCATTGAGAGGCAGAATCAGGTATGAAGAGCTGCACTCCCTAGACAGAGTTCCTCTGTCCTTTCTCCCGGGTTGATGGTGTGGCTGCCTCTTCAGTCATCAGCACATACTTGAAAGATTTGTATTTCAATGACACTGTTGACCAGCCAGACTGAAGTCTACAACGGAGGAAGGCACACAGACATGTCAAATTTAGCGTACTCATTCTGAATGAATAATAACTGTCCTTTCATCTCTTCTTCTCTCTTTGCACCTCAGTCAACATCCTTTGTGTTTTGTTTTCCTCCTGCCTCCCTGAATTACCACCAAAACCATGCTTTGGAAAATAGCTACCAGTTTGTTTCATTTCCAGGTTTTGGGTTTGCTGGGAGATGTAACTCTTGGTGGCTGTTTGTTTGTTAAAGCCTCATTGCATATTGTATGTTAGTTGTTTCTTCTCAAGCTGAGCACTGAGTCTTTTTAGGGACATGATTCTGAATTGGGCTGATACACAGATACTCTTGAGACCCCATCTTGGTGACCTCAGAAGTAACCTAAAACAGTTCTGAGCTTCAGTTCCCTTCTTGTCGCTTAACAAAATGAAGATGTTAAGAGGATGTCACAAGAGATCCATTTGCCATGCTTTGCACTGCATCAGACCCACACTAAGTGAACCAAGCCTTCACCAGCACCTTTAAGATGTCAACAGGGTGGTACACCTCTCTGGGAGCATCAGTTGTATTCTAAGACTTAATGGTTTCTTTGGGAAATACTTTAAAGTATCATTTTACATTAGAACACAAATAATCCCCTAAGAGAAGACAAGTCACAAGAAGTCACAAATATTTTAAGATAAGACTTAGAAAAGTTTTACTCTTGTGACAAGGGCTCCTGAAAGGACAGATTTGCTTTTCTCTGTAATAGAGAGTATGCAAGGGAGATCTGGGGAGACGGTGAAATGCTTAAAGCGATAGGATCAAGAAGAGTCCCATTCCTCTTAAGGATCACAACTCTTTCTCTGAATTTTCTATTTTTTACTTAAGAAATCAGAAATTTTCAGATTCATATATTTTTAGAAAGACTCCTCAATAGTTTAAGTATGTTAACACACATTATTAAAAACCTTACCGTGATTCTTTTGGTAGAAATTTGAATATTTATTTTACAAGTGAGGAAGCTAGATAATCCTTGAGGTCACTGAATGATTCCTCTAAAATTCCAGAGGATAAGTATGCCAATTGTTTTCCTTTTTTCTTTTTGTCAGCTTGACACAAGCCAGGGCCATCTGGGAAGAGGTAACTTCAGTTGAGAAAATGCACCCATTCAATTAGCCCATTTGCAAGTCTGTAGGGCAGCTGTGCTACAATAAAATTATAATTATGAACACTTGAATTCCAAATAGTGTTTACATGTCACAAAATACTTATATTTTGGTTCTTTCTAATCATTTTAAAATATAAAAAGAAATATTCTTAGAATCCAGACTGAACAAAAATGAGCATTGTTTTAGCATTTGCTGATCTTTCTTTGGTCAAGAGAAAAATCTACCTGATCCTTGTTTACACTAAAACAGAAATGGTTGCAAAGCTGGATATTCACGGAACATCACAAGGCTGTAGAGTCACCATGGAGAGAAGTGCTGGTATGAGTTGTAAGGTATCTTAAAATACCTAAATGAACAAACACATTCAAATGCATGTGTACACAAACTGCAGATGAGCTGTATACCGTTTGATTCCTTCCCTTTCAATTGTGAGAGGACAAAAACATTGAGTCAGTGACACACCTTATTCCTAAAGGCTGTGACACATACGTAAACAAATGGGTGCACTTTCCACTTACATATGCCTTACTCACATGTACCTATACACACATAACTTGGTCCTGTGCACATCCAATGCATGCTCATAGAGTAATGCATGGATTCCGCAGTTCATTGTAATGATAACAATGATCAGATGGTCCTTTGAGAATAATAGCTGCTTCTATACCATGTGTATGTTTTGACATGGAGTGAAATAGAAATTATCATATGACACCCTCACCTCCACTGAGCTTGAAGGGAAGCAAACATCATCTCTGCAAGGCTGTAAGCCTCATTAATATGTGTTGATGAAGTCCTCCATCACATCAAAGAATTACCACCTTTAAAAGACGGTTGTTTTGAATAAGAGGTTTAAAATATCAGTACAAAGTAAGTTATCTTAAAAATACCTAAATGAGCAAACGCAAATATCATTAATAGAAACATTGCTTTCTAATGGGCTCTGTAGTGATCTGATTAATTTGAAATGATTTTCAGATGAAAGAAAAAGTCATTTGATGTCCCACTTTCAAGGTCATTTTTTTTCCTCACTTTCCCGTTCTGTGAATTTCTGTAGTTTAGCTTTAACCTTCGCTATCCTTTCCTACATAGTAAGATGTTCCCAAATACAAGAATGATTCCTGATGATACTGCTGCTCCTGAGATCTTCGCCAGCAAGAGAGGTGAACATATCTCTTCATTTCCTGTCTGACAAATCATCTGTCAAGATAACACCCCAGCCAATTGAACTTGGATCTGACAAATAGGGGATGGAGGAGTTAGCTTTCTTCTCTCCCCTAAGAACTGTGGTGTTGTGAATGAAGACATCTGCTAAATTTCTATTTTCTAAGCTGTAAGAATCATCCTTGTTACTTCACAAATTACAAGGGGTGAGCTTCAAGGTGTGTGTGTTTTTTTTAATTCAGTTTTAATATTCACTTTTGCTATTGCTGGTGAGTTTAATGGACCCCATTCCCTCCTCTTCTGATTCTTTTTGTTCATTCTCTTAGGATGACTCTTATAAGTTGCATGTTCTTTGCTCGCCTTATTTTAGTTGCCTGTATTTCGTTATTTTTGAGATATTGGCCAGGGGAGAGAGAATAGAAAAATCTCATTACAGAAGTGATCCTTGCACTCATCCCTCCTTTTCCTTCCTCCATTTCTTCCTCCTTCCTCCCCTTTCCTCCTTCTCCTTCCCCTTTCCTCCTTCTCCTTCCCCTTTCTTCCTCCTTCCTCCCCTTTCCCTCTCTTTCCTTCCTCCATTTCTTCCTCCTTCCTCCCTCCCACAATTTCTCTTTTCATCCCCTCTCCCCCTCTGTCTTCCTTCTTCCTCCCAAACTACTATCTATACTTTACTGCTATTAAATTAATTCTTTTAAGGAACAACCTTACTCATCATCACATGCAAATAAATCGTTCTCAAGTTCAGTTTTCCTATAATTTTCACCAAAAAGACACTCAAAGTAAAAAAGAAGAATGTTCTACACTAATCTTATTTTTGTTTTTGAGGTTTGATAAAACTTTGGGTACTCTTCTCTTTTGAAATGATTTTCATTTCATATGTATGAGTGTTTTGCCTGTAAGTATGTCATAAAAGTGTACTGGGAGTGTGCTTTATGCCTCCAAAAGCCAGAAGAGGGCATGGAGGCTCCTACAACTAGAGTTACATATTGTTATGAGCTGCTTTGCAAATTGGGAACTGAATGCGAGTTCTCTGGAAAAGGAGCAGCCAGCATTCAACTGCTGAGCCATCTCTCCATCTCCTGGATTTCCTTCTTCTTATGAGTTTCTAACCTGATTTCATTGAAACGAAAGATTGAGATATCCAAATGCTTTTCTCTGTAAGCACATTTGGGTACTTGAACAGTTATAGGCTGCACGTTAGTATCTCTTACCTTGTATTACCTAATATGAACTTCTTCCTTTTTATAATTGGGTCTAAGGGTTGCTCCAGGAGATGGGACCCATACCTGACTAGAGGGCAATGTTGGATGTCTTCCACAGTAGCATTTTTTTTTTGAGAAAGAATATCTCACTGAACCTGGAGCCCACAGAATCAGCTGGACTAGTTTAACCCTGGAGCTTGCTGTTCAGAGCTGGGATTTTAGCCCAGCTGCTCCGCAGCTGTTGCGCATGAAACTTGGGTCCTCATGCTTGTGCAACAGGCACTTTAATGGCTGAGTCATCTCCTCAGCCCCTCCTAGTTCGAATTTTACATTCTATAACTCATGTTTCCCAAGGAAATTTCAGGACATGACATTCTAGGAGGATAACTTGGATTTGTACTTCTGTGAGGTCAAGATGAATGGAGAGTAGTATTAAGGTTACTTAGAAGCCAACATGGTGATCTTCAGAGGGTTAGGGATATAGAAACTCAGACATTCAGAACTGCAAGCAAAACTTTGTAGCAAAGACCTCACTATGGTAAACTAGATATTGAGGGAAAGTTTTACCTCCTAGAAACCATGTCTAATTTCTCAGAGACTATGCAACTGATTTGCTTGGTTCTAATTTCAGATTTCCCAATAGAGAACCACATGTCACTACAGAATCCTCTTCTACACTAGAAGGATCTTAGTTCTCATCAGTTCATGCATTTCTTCCTCATCATCAGGGGCTCCTTTAAAAAATCAGAGCAAAATACTGTATCCTAAAACAGTAGCACATTACCACTACTATCCACACCCCATTTTCAAAGACTGAGAGAACTGAAAAAAATAAAATAAAAAATAAAAGGAGTCCTTAGACACCAGAAAAGACCTGGCTATAGTCTACTTTGTGTGGTCCATTTACATTAGGGAAAATCGAGGTCCATTGAAGTGACAGTATTTCCTGAAGACGACTGTGCTGGCTAGTCTTATGCCAACTTGACACAAGCTAGAGTTATCTGAACAGAGGTAACCTCAGCTGACAAAATGTCCCCATAAGATCTAGCTATAAGGCATTTTCTTAATTAATGATTGATAAGGAAGGACCTAGCCCATTGTGAGTGATACCATTCCTGGGATGGTGGTTCTGGGTTCTATAAGAAATTAGGCTGAGCTAGACATGGGAAACACACAAATAAAAAGCACACCACCATAGCTTCTACATCAGCCCCTGCTTCCAGGTTCCTGATCTGACTTCCTGGTCTGAATTTGATCTGAGTTCCTGTCCTGACTTCCTTTGATGATGAGCAGTGATATGGAAATGAAAGCCAAATGAACCCTTTCCTTCCCTATATGCTTTTTGGTTGTGGTGTTTTGTCCCAGCAATAGAAATCCTGACTAAGACAACTAACACAACAAGTTTACCTTAGGTCTTGGCTTGAGAGATCAAAACTGAATCGCTTGTACCCCAGTGCTCTTGGGATAATGGTTACGTACTACCTTCATAGATTTAATATATTTGAGGGATAATGGTTAGGAAAGAAAAACCCTAGTGTCCCTCAGCATTTGTAAATCTCCAAACGGTACTGGGCATGAAGGTCCAGAGTGTGGCTCTCTCATTAATTTCCAGTGTTCCACTTTATCTTTATTTCCCACCTTCTATTTTAGTTTCTCCTAAACTGTCTCTAGCCAACTTTTGTTTTCTCAAGCCCAGGGACTAGAATATGACACCCACAGCATGCTGTCCCCTCTCCAGTTGATATTTTGCACTGTTGAATCTCTCCATTGAACCCTAGAGCCTAAATCAGCTTGGGAAGGAACACTTGGAGCAAGTGTCCTTTGTTCTTCTCTTGGCTCCTGGCTCTGGCCATGTGTTCTAGGCGGGACTTCTAATTAGAACGCGTGAAAGGAAAGAGCAGATTGGAGCTGCTATGTCTCCCTTTGGTGCCAGCAGGTCTGGGGGTGGCATTATGAGCTTCCCAAAAACTCACTGGGAGAGACTTGCTTCCAAAGAAAGAAAATATGGCTCATTAGCGTAGAGGTACAGAATGGGAAAGACAGTGGCAAGTATGGTAGACCCGGGGTGGGTTTCTACCTCTTCTGATCCGTGCTATGATGATAGAAGTTAGCTTGCCCTGAATCTGAACTTGATCCCGTCTTCTCCTTATTGCACACATTCAAGTTCTGTCTCTAACTGAGCTGTCAGGAGTGTAAGCCTGATTTTGCTATCAGTATATGTAGTATTCATATTACAGCTTTCATATGTGTATCTGTTGGGCACAGGATCTGAAGTTTGATGTGTTGCTATATTCTTATTTTTAGAGAAGCACTCAGTACATATCACAATGGCATTAAGAATACTTGATTCTCTGTGTCACTTATCTTTTCTACAACTGCAGACTTTACTTGTGAGGTTGGGAGAACATAATAAATATGAAATATCTGACAATACATTTACAGAAGGCCCCTTCCAGTCTAAGGGGAAGAGTATGTGCTTGAAGAGATCCCACTTTGTGTCCTTTACCCTTTCTGTGTGATTGGGACAGATCAGCCCACTGTCTAAGCTGCTGTGTTTACCCACTAAGTAGGCCTTGTCTTGCAGGAGCATGTGAAAAATCTATGCTGATGTATACAAAGGCCTTTGCCTGTGTTTCAGCACATCATAGACCAATAGTTTCTCTTACTTATTGTTGCTTTGGAGGGACTTCTCCATCTTAGTTTGAAAGGTGTGATGTTTCTGCTTTTCTTTTTAAGATCCCCTCTTTGTCTACATTAGGAACATGTCAGTTAGGACACCCAGTATTTGGATGGGCAGTAGCCATGAAACATCGTGCTGAGAAAGGAATCCAGAGTTAGGAAAAAGAATCAATTCTTGGAACAAACAAGGAACTAGCTTAAAAGTTGGGATTTCTGTCCTGAGTGTATATAGAATATATATATTATCTAAATGGAATAAGTTGAAGCTTGAGGGAAATACTCACTTCTTAGTGCACATGTACATGGACACATAACTCAGCATAGACCAATAAATGATCAAACAAGAACAGATTTGTGTGTTAGGGCTCTCTCTATAACTGAAGTAACTAACAAATGCATGGACATGTACTTAGACCTCTACTTTGAATGTACATGTGGGGAGCTGGGACAAGCATTGGAGGAGAGAGGGAAGGAAGGGGAAAGAGAGGGTGAAAGAGCTAAGAGGAGTGAGTGCCAGAGATTTTACACTCACGGTCTCATGCCTGTCCTTTGTCACTTGTCTTAGCATCCTGGGAAATTAAGGTGATATTCCAAGAGCGACTTCCAGGGACTAAAAGTAGAACACGTGGGGAGAGGAGACCTCCAGACGTTGCCCTGTGGGTATGAACTTGAAGTTGTAATTTTAAAGGTGTCTGGTATTAGGGGGAGGAAGGGAGGACCTTGGCTACCCTCAGTTTCCTGCCTGTTCCCATGGGACGAGCTACACCTGGGATCCAGCTATATACAACTTGCAAAAGAGGGCAAAGAAAGAGTTGGTGTCTAATTCCCCCAGCTTATGTATAATCAAATGAACAATCAAAATCAAAACATAAAAGTATGAACATCTCTAAGCAAAGATGAATGCTAAGACATAGGCGAGGGTGTCATAGAGATTACAGAAACCTGTCATAATTATTATAACTTTTTAAAGTTGTGTCTGTGAGAGGAAATTAATATCAGTGGGCTGACAATGTTCAGGCATGGTAAATTTAGATTTGCATTCAATCTTTCTCCAGCAAGCACCTGCTTTTAATCTATTCCTGAGGCATTATTATTAAAACATAAGAAATATTTGAGGAAGTGGATATTGGTTTCAGGTATTCTCATAGGCTCTCTTTTTAAAACTTACATGTTTGGCTTCTGAAAAAAATATTGGATAATATTTTCAGTCTTTAGCACCAGAGAAAATAAAATTCTTGAAAAGGGCTTACATGCTTGAGTTAGAATTTAGATGTTCTTATAGTCATAAACTAATTTGGGAAAATATTATTGCATCTCAGAAAACAAAAGTAAATTCTAAATTTTGTTTTACATCTATCTATTTATCATCTATCTATCTATCTATCTATCTATCTATCTATCTATCTATCTATCTATCATCTATCTATCTATCTATTTTTGGTGCAAGTAGGCTTTGTCTCAGTAGTACTGATAAGTAGTTAAACCTAATAGCTAAAAAAAATTTCTACAAAACCTTTCTAAATCTATGGTGATTTTGGCCTTTTCCCCAAACTGCCAAGTGTTAATTTCTAGCTGGACTAGTTGTATGATCATGACTAGAGTACCCCCCACCCCATTGTGAGCTATTCCTTCCCTCTAAATAAACTGGCTCAGAAAGAGTATGGGTGGCAAATCTCCAGTCTTGCCTTCAAGGTCCTCCTGTTCCACTTGCCAGCTCTGCAGCCACTGTAATCTACTTGTTCTCAACTTAGACCTCTCGCATTAATACCAACTTCACTGTACCTTTTCATAACCTACATGTAAATAGCTGTATTAGAGGATTATTATGGGTTTAAATTGAGATGGCATATCAAAACTCTAGAGTCTTACATAATTTAAATTCTGATTATGATTTGGTAAAGATTGG
Organism: Pachyuromys duprasi; assembly: GCA_028658305.1. Lineage (NCBI taxonomy): Eukaryota > Metazoa > Chordata > Mammalia > Rodentia > Muridae > Pachyuromys > Pachyuromys duprasi. The sequence goes on from CM053751.1 coordinate 55,037,954, forward strand.
CAATTTGCATAGATTGTACTGTTAACGTGATCAATGATGTAGCTAATTGAATTAATGCAGATAGCAAGTCATTTAATAAAGTCCTTAAGGGATTGCTCAGAATAGGCTAATTCAAAGCCTCCCCAGGGAAAACACATTTTATCTTTTTAGGTCCTAGTTTTCCATATTTGAGGATGGTCATTGTTTCTGAAGATGTGAGGACTGGTTGCTATAAGAATGAAGATTATTATTTTTAAGTTATACTCTAAATCTAAGATTTTTTTTTGCAGCTTTAATTCTCCTCATTTAGACCTTTCTGCAACTGAAAATGAATCTGCTGCTGAGGTCTGTTAGGTTGGCATCACAGTTTCCAAAGATATTTTGTAAAGAAAAACAGAGAAGGGAAATAGAAAGGTCAGGTTGTCCTTGGGGAAGCTGGCAAATAACACAGTGCCAACCAGTCAGTACTTGCATCCTAGCCTGAAGGTTCAAAAGCAGTTGGCTTCACTATGCTTGTTAGGAGACTGATACACATCTCAGTCTCCCAATCTGGCCTTTCCTGTCATCTGGGGCTCCATGCCTACCAAGAATTGGCCAGCCAGCTTCATCAGCCCTGGAGTAAATTGGATTCCTAGTCTCCCAAAGGCTTTCATGTATAACATGGTCTCACTGAATGACTTGGATTTTTCCCACGGCTATAACAGTAGGGTGGATGTGCACCAGGTAAGGAAAAGAGTTCCGGTGAATGCTTCTACAGATGGATAGGGCCTCAGAGCAATCTGTCTTCACAGACACCCTGGGGAAATGGCACAATCAGGATAGAAGACAAAGTTGCTCCATAAAATAATGAGCTGCACCCTCATGCTTCCCACATGGGCTATTTGATACTGTCCTCTTAACATGTGTGTGAAGAAGGCACCACGATCTCCATCTTGCATCAATGCATGATGAAACCGAACAAGAGTGAGGCTAAATAAGTGGCCCATGTCTTATGAATATCAGGAAAATTTCTCTACTTATACACCCAAAACAAAGGATGAGTGGGGTTGTGTCCATGTGTGGCACATTGAGCAGTGTGCAGAGGGTTCTCACACATAGCTTTGCACCTGTATGGGCCATAGACAAGTTTGATATCGTCAAACTTATGCACAGAGGAGATCTTCAAGCTGCAGAGAAGGCAGCCAGTATTTTAGATTTCACCCAGCACCTATAATCTACATTTTCTTCTTCAGAAGGAAAAAAAAAGTTATAAGAATGACCATTTCAAGTTAGCTTCACACTGAGCAGGAAGGGGGATACAGGATGATGGATGCAATGGTCCCAGTTCAAATGTACTAAACAAGAATTGGTTATAACAACCCCTCAGATGCACCAATTTGTGTGCATGGGGAGGGGGGCGGAGATGGAGGAAGAGAAGGAGGAAATGATAGTGTGGGTGTAACATGTTCCAAGGACTATAAGGTTCTTTAAGGAGAAAGTCTATTTGAAGGAAAAAAAAGACCAAGTCAAATAAATAGCTTTCCTAGAATGTCTCAGAATTTTCCAGTTATATTCAGATTGCTATTTATTGCAAAAAAGTGGGGCAGCCTGGCATGTTCCCCACTAAGACTTCATCCTAGCAGTTATTTTATGCCACGAAAAAATGATGTCAGTGTAGCTCAAAGCAGATATGACTGAGTGCGATTTCATCCTTAGGGCAGCGACAGTTGAGAAGTGGCAAGTTAAACAAGTTGAATATAGAACATATTTTAACTCTCTAGTATTATTTCAAGCTTTACCCCAAAATAAAGGCTCCATGAGAAGTTCCCTGGAATATCTTCATGTGAATCTATTTTCACTTTGGTAGGTATTAGATTCTTAAATTTAGAACAGAAAACACACACACACACACACACACACACACAAAACCTCACCAGAAATCCTTCAGGGTTAATACCAAAAGTTGTATTATGAGAGCTGGTATCACTCGACAGTAGGGGGCGCCACACATCTACAGCTGCACACTGTGACAGCTTGGGCAAGGTAGGGTAGAGGCTTGATGGAAGACCATCACAAATAGAATACCATCATTGATTATATTTAAACTGTTTTAAAGATGTCACTGGGTCCTCTGGAACTGAAGTTACAATCAGTCTATTGTGAGGTGCCATGTGGGTACTTGGAATCGAACCCTAGTCTCTGCAAGAATGAAAGTGCTTTTAACCTCTGACCCATCTCTGCAGCCCCATGATGAATTGATTAGAAAATTATATCTGTAGAATTGTGTCTCCCCCCCAAAATGTAGAAGTTTCTAGAACCTGCCATACAGTGGAAATCATAGGCTTGATTCAATGACAGGATTATGGGTAATTTTGTCTTGGATTTATCTACTTACATTAATATTTTAGTTTAAGCAATGTGTAATTTTCAAACAACTAAAGTCTACAAATGACTCTGCACATCTTTAGTGAAATATACTTAACATTTTCTACTCAAAAGAAAATCAAGCCAACATCCAGCATTTAAGAGCAGAAGAAATGAGGTCTAAAAGGTTGGGCAATGTGGTTAGGTGCACCCATGTGGTGGTCTGAATAAGAGTGGCCCCCACAAACTCATATATTTGAATGTTTGGTCATCAAGAGTGGCAACTGTTTGAGAAAGGTTAGTAGGGTTAGGAGGTATGGCCTTATTGGAGGAAATGTGTGACTGGGATTGGACTTTGAGGTTTCAAAAGCCCACAGCAGTATGAGTGTCACAATGCATCCCAACATGGAGATAATGAACTAAACCTCTGAAACTGTAAGCAAGCCTCCAGCTAAATGCTTTCTTCTATAAGAATGGCCTTAGTCATCGGATCTCTTCACAGCAATAGAACATGTAGCGTCAAAACAGGATTTGAATTCCTTCTCCACTGAGATTCTTATCTGTCATCTCTCACCCATGGCAATAATTCTCTTTCTTTACAGTCTTTCTTATTCTGATGACTTCTATGTAGGTTGAATAATGGGCAAACAAATGTATGTGATCCTAATCCTGTGACTTTGTTGTCTAACTTGGAAATCTGAGTAGATGTAGTTAAATAAGGATGTTGAGGTTTGGACATTACTTTGGGTTATTGGGGTGGCCTGGAGTGTTATCATAGTTTTCTCATGAGAGCTAGAGGAAGATTTAACACACTTATACACCTGAAGCCAAGGGGGAGAGGGAGCCAAAGACCACCGTAAAGAGATCAGCAGCCAAGTATTGCCAAGCAATGGTGAAGTACCAGAAGCTGAAAGAGGCAGGGGATGGATGCTACACAGAGCTTCTTGAAAGAGGGTAGTTGTGCTGACGATTTGGTTTCTAACATTTAGTTCGTTTCTGGAACAGTGAGAGAGTACATTTCTATGGTTATAAATTACTCAGTGCTAATTTGTTATGGCTGGCCCAGAAAGCAATGCCAATTCTCAAATGTATTTCTCTGACCCTGATCTCTCTTGTAACCAAAACTCAAAGTTCTATCGTTGCTTAACACAACTTTACCCCTCAGATTTCCTCTATCTGTCTTGCCTCTTTCCCTTGACATGTTTTCTAGTTTACCAGTTCCCTTCAGTCTGGGTTTACCATCTTCCTTTTATCCGTGGTATTTAAAGAGATACTAATTATGCTTGTGTTTTTTATCCTCAACTGTTCTCTGTTGCTGGGACTGCTAATCTAGGCTGGGCTTTTCTCACTCATCTTAGCTGTCTGCAGAGCCCTGCATTCCCATTGTCTAATTTTGTCTTCGTCCTCCTAACAGATTTACTTTTTTTTTTCTAAAATGGCAAAGTTAAGCTATAGCTTGGAGATTCGTGCAGAATCAAGTGCAATATCCTAAAGCACTAAGTGAATAGAAGCCCTGAAGTTTTGTCTGTCCGAGTCCACTCAGTGTTCTGATGGTTACTAGCTATGCCTCTCTAAGAAAGCTACCTGTCCAGGCCTCAATCCTGTTTCTGCAGTTTGAGGATAATGGTAGCCCCTGCTGTGTAAAGGGGTATCAGATAAATGAACTGCATTCAGGTTAAAGTCTTAGAATCTTAAGAAATAAGTAGGAAGCAGATAGCTTCTCTCAAACCATTATAATGTTGGAAGTGATGTTGTTCTTAGTATTTGGAAATGGCCTTCAGGCTCTGTTTGCTTTACATGACCATATCTTAGACCAACCTGTCTGTGTTAGAGAGGATGTTCCACAGTTATAGAACAAAATCACTAAATAAAGGTACCAATAGTCACTCTGAAGAATTGGCTCTCAGAAGGGTGGAAGCCAACATGCCTACCATCTGGGTCTGGCAAGCCTGAGGTCCAGTGTGAAGAAAAACAACCAGTGCCCAACTCCAAAGGCAGTCAGGCGAGAGGTGCTCCCTGCTACTGGAGAGGGAAGCTAGTTCTTCTGTCTTACTGTATCTTCAACTTTGGAAGAGGCCTGCACATCCTTGGAGGACAATCTAACTTTCTCAGCTCACAAAATCAAATCGAATCTCATTTAAAGCACCTTCACAGAAACACTTAGCATAAATGGGCACCCTATACCCCATCAAGATTAGCCTTATTTCCTCTACAGCAGTTCAGTAAAGTCTTGGAAGTTTCAAGAACAAGGCTAGCTCTGTTTTATATTCATGTCACGGCTCAGATTTTTGTCATTGTTTTCAGATTTTTAAACAAAGGGCTATCTTTTATATATCCTTTGACAATTCTATACATGTGACTTGATCATACCCAGCCCAAATTATGCCCTGTCACTTCCTCCGGGACCAATAACGGGTCTCCTTCCCATTGATGTTCTCTCCATTTTTAGGTTCAGCTGTCACTTGCTTTTCTCTATGGCAACTCAGTTATCCCATCTCATCCATATTCAGGTTAGACTAGTCTGCCTCTGCTACTGGCTAGCGCTGCATTCATAGATATAACCACGCTGTGCTAAAACAAGATATGTAACCATCGACTCAAACTTAGACTCAACAGAGGACCTAAACATAGCCTTGCATCTTGTTTTTCATAGCATTTCTCATGCCTGGCCTAGTGCCTAGACCATCATAGGTGCTCAGTAAATATTTGTTGAATAATCCTTGCAGCTTTATGGAAACAGAAGAGGCAAGTACTTCTAGTGAGCAAACCGGGCTTCTATTCACAAGTGATTCTGCCATTTCCTAAATGTAGACTTTCCAGGAGGCACGATGCCTGCCATTCATTCCCTACAGAGGGAATTTGAGGACAACCAGCAGGAGAGCCCTGGCTAAGCTGAATCCCTGTGGATGGTGCCTAGGGAGCGAGGCAATCTCTGAGGCACCCAGGCGGTAACCTTTATTTAATTGGCAAGATGGAAATCAATGGCGCATATGGCACTAACAATTTTAGACTTTTGGATTAGTTTGCAATGATATTTGGTGATCAAAGTAAAAAAATAAAGATTCAATTAATTTTCAAACCGTGTGTGTGTGTGTGTGTGTGTGTTCATCCAGGAAAAAAATCCCAATTCATTTGTTACATCCATAAAAGAAAATCGGGTGTCGAAATTTGTGTGAAGAAAGGGGGAAAAAAACCTCTCTAAGATAGTGTATACAGTTATCTGAAAAGATGTGTATATTCAATAAAATATAAGCTGAAAAAGCTAACATTGTTTGCCCCACCTCTGTTTGGTGCCAAGAAGAGTTGGGTACTGATTACGAGGCTTGTCCATTATTATTTCTTGTTTTTTGTCTTTTAAAATGTTTATTTATTTATTAAAGTTTATTTAGTTTGTATCCCTGCTGTAGCCCTCTCCCTCATCCCCTCCCAATACCACCTTCCCCTCATCTCCTTCCATGCCCATCTCCAAGTCAGCTGATAGGGGTGGTCCTCCTCCCCTTTCCTCTGACCCTAACCTATCAAGTTTCATCAGGGCTGGCTGCATTGTCCTCCTCTATGGGCTGGTAAGGCTGTTCCTCCCTCAGGGGGAGGTGATCAAAGAGTCAGCCACTGAGTTCATGGCAGAGACAGTTCCTGTTCCTCTTACTAGGGTACCCACTTGGAGACTGAGCTGCCGTGGGTTATATCTGTGCAGGGGTTCTAGGTTTTCTCCATGCATGGTCCTTGGTTGGAGTATCAGTCTCAGAAAAGACTCCTGTGGCCACATTTTTGGTTCTGTTGCTCTCTTTGTGCAACTCCTGTCCCCTCCGGGTCTTTCTATCTCCCCCTTGTTTCATAAGATTCCCTGCATTCCGCCCAAAGTTTGGCTATGAGTCTCAACATCTGTTTTGATACCTTGCTGGGTGGAGTCTTTCAGAGGCCCTCTGTGGTAGGCTTCTGACAGGAGCCTATTTCTTTTATTTTTGACTTTTAAAAGCTAACAGACAAAATATTGGTGCACTCTATAGTACTTATAAAAATAAATGTATTTATAGTCTTTTTCTCTGTCCATCTGTCTTTCTACATCCTAATGTAGTTTCCCCTCTCTACTCTCCCCTAGCCATTCCCCACTACTTTCTCCCCTCCCATCCACTCCTCCTTCTTTCCCTTCAGAAAAAGGCAAGTCTCCCATTGATATCAATCAGACATGGCCATATCAATTTTTAGTGAGACTAAGCACCTCCCCTAGTATTGAGGGTGGGCTAGGAAAACCAGTAGGAGTAAAGAATATCTGAAGTAGGAAAAAGAAAAAGAAAAAAATATCAAAGACAGTTCCTTCTCCCATTGTTAGGAGCCCCACAAGAAGACCAAACTACAGAACTGCAATATACATGCAGAAGGTCTAGGTTAGTCCTATGCAGGCTTCCTGGTTTTCAGCTCATCCTGTGAGCCTCTTTGAGCCCAGGTTGTGGGTTTTCTGGTGTTCTTGGCCTCTCTGGCTCCTACAATCCTTCCATTTTTGGCAGGATTCTCTGAGGTCCATTTAATGTTTAGTTGTGGGTCTCTGCATAGTTGCTCAGTGATGCTTCTCTGATGACAATTGGGCTAGGTACCAGTCTACGAGTATAGAAGAATATCATGGATCATTTTATATCCTAGGTCTCTGGGCTATCCAACCTCTGGATCCTGACCCTCTAGGTCAATGCCAGCCCAAACATTTTGACTCTGTTGTAGTACTCTGAATCAGAAATGTCACTCCTCCCCCTCCCCATAGTATCAGGCACTTGACTACTTGGCCCCAAGTTAGTGGCACTGTTTGGAGATGTTTAGATGGTACAGTCTTGCTGGAGAAAATACATCTCTGAGGTCAGGCTTTGTGAGAAACATTTTACCTGCTTCCAGTTGTCCTTTTCTGCTTTATTTTTGCAGCATATGTGAGCTCTCCACATCCATTTCTCCTTCCATGCTGGCCACTTGCTGCCCCACTGCCCCACGAGGATGTACTCTTATCCTTCTAGACTCATAAGCCCAAAGAAACTTTTTCTTCTGTATCTTGGCTTATCCATTGAATTGCCCAGTGCCCATTATCACTAATGTACACAGACAAATCAGGAAGCTGATGAAACTTTCTTTACATTGGAATAAAATAATTGTCTTGATAATTAACTACTTCATTTGAAGATTGGTGCCATACATGGGGAACTGAAAACATTTCTTTAGGTACTTTGAACAGAAAGAACTCATCCCAAGATGTAAGGGGCTTAGACACAGGTTGGGAAGGGTAGAGATATGGATGCCAAGCGGGAGCAGCCTAGTGACCAAAGCCATGATGTTATCACAAAGCTTCATTGTCACCATTCACTCTTGTTACTAGAAGCTGGTGACATAGTATGAGAATGTGACCCTGGTCATTCGCCTCACTGTGGCTACACTCAACAGCAGCAGTGCAGCTGCCTAAAAGCTTATATATCGCCCACAGAGCAGATCCAAACTACTGCCTTTGTGTGTGTGTTTGTCATACAAGCTAAAGTTTTAATTTACTACTGATACAAAGTGAGACAACTACCTTTCATTTTTTTTTATACCTTGATTGGTTTTCTTCTGTATTATTTTTACTTTTATCTGTACTGTGGACATTTGATTTTTTTTTTCTTCAATTATCCTTAGACCCTGGATCAGTTTGCCCAGGCTGCCATAACAAGGTACCACAATCTGAGTGGCTTCAACATCAGACCTTCAACATCTTATTTTCCTAGAGCAACTGTTCTTAATCAGTGGGTCATGACTCCTTTGGGAGTTGGAATGACCTTTTCACGAGGGTCACCCAAGACAGTTAGAAAACACAGATTCATAAAGAGTAGCAAAGTTACAGTTATAAAGTAGCAACAAAAATAACTTTTTGGTTAAGGGTCACCACACTAGGAGGAACTGTATTAAAGGATCTCAGCATTAGGAAGGTTGAGAACCGCTGTGCTAGAGACTACCAGTTGGAGAGCAAGAGGTCAGTGAGGTTGCTTACTCCATGGATGTGGGAATAGCTCTCTTCCATGCCTTTCACTCAACTTTTAATGGAAGGCTTGAGTATTGCCTGGCAGGTAGAAACATTACTCTGTTGTCTGTCTGTCTGTCTGTCTGTCCTCTTGGTACTTTCCCTATGTGTGCTTTTTGCTGAATTTTCTTTTCTTTCTACTTTCTTTTTCTTTTAGTAAACAAAATACAGCTGTACTGGATTAATTTGTATGACTACATAGGTCCTAATTTTTAAGTATTCACACACAGTGGCCCTCTTTCCATATTAGATCACATTCTATAGTGCTGGGGTTAGGAATTTAATGCATGAATTTTGCGGCTGGTACAACTGATTCATGGTAAAGTCTTGCATACACCTTTCGTCTAATATATAAGCTGCCACTTTATAATAGACTTATTTATTTAAAGTGTGATTTAGAATGCCTTACTTGAAGATGTTCTTAATCTTATCTGGATCTTTTCATTAAGGAAAAAAATGTCCCACCAAGATTTCCTTCACACTTTCTATCTATTACCATGAAACTGGAACCTCAGTAAGAGACAGTTGCTAATTAGATGCCGTTCATTTTCAAGTAACAGGACCTCACTCCATGGAACAGCATCACAGTTGTACTGGAGCCCTGACGTAAATGGCAGGCAGATAGCACATCTCACTGCCCTTTGGAGAGACTTTATCCGTGATTTATTTTCCATTTTATCAGATTCCCTCATGTAGCGATTGTGACATGACCACCCCATATTGATATAATGCACACTGGGCCATCCCCGTGGAAAAAAGATGTATGTTCATTTCCCAAAGGGCTCCTACAATTCCCTGATCCTGTGACTCATTGTCCAGACCAGCACCACATTTGTCCCCAAGACAGTCACTGTAGTTGTCTGATTGGCAGTACTCTAAGACTAATGTCATGTTCAGGGAGGATGCATTTTACCCATAGGAAATCCAGGCTTTCCTTTCTTCCACCTTACTTTTCTTACTGGAAAAAAAATGGATCTCAAGAAGACAAAACAAACAGCTCACCATATGTTGTCTATAGCAGCTGCTTACACTTCTTTTCTATTTTGATTGGCACATTCAATAAATGAAAATAGGTGCATCTGTACAAATACAGTTGAGTGTCATCATAGCTGTTGCAACTATGGTGGCTACTTGGAACATGGGTATTATTTTTCAGATATCAGTTCAGAGAGTTTTCAGAATACAAGTCTCCATGAAGAAATGTCATAGGCTTTTATCCTGCAGAGATAACATATAAATTATCCTATACATTATGCATACAACTGTAATATGAATGTATCTTTTAATTATGCTTCTGCAAATTCTAGCCACACTCCCCATCGGTGAAGAATAACATCAGGTGCCAGAAGTAAAATGACATGGTGGACCACAACAAATCATGTTGGGACCAAATAAGAGATAGGGATAGAAGAACGAGGCAGAGTCTTCTTTTCTCTTGGGTACAAAACCAAATCTAAATAGGAGTTGAACTCACTAAAATATAAATCATGTCCACTGTCTTCTCCAGCTTCTTCATGTATTACAAGAATGACCTTTAAAGCACCTTGAGAGATAGCAGCTGACTAGAAAATTACAGTTATTAGCAGAATAACCAGAGATTAAAGTATTTAGAATATTGTAAGAAAAAAAATACTAAGAGACAGATGTTAACAATTTCCAACCTCAAAAGACAGCTACAATAAAACCCTATATTGTAGTGTTTCTGAAAGAATGATTAGGAGACTTGGAATAATGCACTGTACCCAGAAATCTGAATGTGAATAGGTAAAATTACCTTTTTGAGAAAATGTTCATGAAAGTTTGATTTCCGTAAATCGTGGCAAATGACTAATTATATTTATCAAGCATTCACCTCTGCCCCCAGGTTTTTTAAGTGTAATGCTTTCCTTTTTTCTAAATAACGAAAATGTACATTTACACATTTGAAAGACACCCTTAATATAATAGCCACATAATGATTATAGTCTGTTCCCTGCTAACCCTTCAGGAGACAAGACATAGAGAGTATTGGCTAAAACCGTAAAGCTAGTGTTAGAGATTATGAGGTAGAAGAATCACTATTAACTACCATTTCATCCTAGTCCAATCACTTCACTGTCATTTTATTTTCTCCTTTGGGTGGGGAATCCCAGAGTCAGATCAAAGAGACTCTTGGGAGCTTGGCATCTGCTGCCATTCAGGCCTGTCTCTGCCTGTCATTTTTGTTTGACCTCATCTTAGTTACTTAACTTTGTATGCCTGAGTTTCCTCACACCTCACAGGGAGCTACTGATTGCCACGGGAATGATGAGAAATACAAGTTTCATATTTTTAAAGGATTTGAAGCCTTGCCCAGGGTATCTGCTACCTGCTCTCTGGAGGCTCTTAGATACCGAAAGCTCAAGTTATCCTTTAAATGAAACAGAGTTGGGACAATAGAGTGGCATATAGTTCAAAAATATTAAAGCAATTATTAACCATAGCTACTCAGAGTGCGCGGGAAGATTGCTAAATAATGAAATTTTTCATGATGTTAGGGGTAGGGCAACCACGTATTTGTGTTCTCTGGTGACAACCTCTAATTTTTTCCTCTTTCTTTCTTTACTTATTGATTTATTTATAATCACTTCACAGCCCAATACCAGCCCTCTCCCTCTTCTCCTCCCAGTCCCACCCCTAAGCCCCCCTTTATTCATTGTCCCCTCTCCTTCTCAGAGGAGGGGAGGCTCCCAAGGGGTACCAACCTACCCTGGCACTTCAAGTCACAGCAGGACCAAATGCATCCCCTCCCACTGATGTCAGACAAGACAGCCCAGCTAGGGGAAAGGGATCCAAAGGCAGGCAACAGAGTCAGAACAGCCTCTGCTCCCATTTGGGGACCCACATAAAGACCAAGGGAGTCTTAAGTCACCACCTCCTATACTTATGGGACGTCCTGTAGAGGGAGGGAGACAGCAACCCATCCATAAAACCTTTGACCCAAAATTTGTCTCACCTACAAGAAGTGTAGGGATAAAGAAGGAGCAGAGACTGAGGGGATGACAAACCAATGACTGGTTTAGCTTGAGACTCACCCCATGAGAGAGAGCCAGCTCCTGACACTATTATTGATATTCTGTTATGCTTGCAGACAGGAACCTAGCACAACTGTCTTCTGAGAGGCTTCATCCAGTAGCTGATGGAAACAGATGCAGAGACCCACAGCCAAACAATAGGCCAGGTTTGGGGAGTTTTTTGAAAGAGTGAGAGGAAGGATTGAGGGAGCTGGAAGGGTCAAGGACACCACAAGGAGATCTACAGAGTAAACTAGCTTGGGCCCATCTAGTCTCACAGATTTTGAACCACCATCCAAAAAGCATACATGGGCTGGACCTAGACAACCTCTAATTTTAAGGCTGTCTCTAAAATATTCTGTTGTTTTACTGGTTTTACATAATTCAAACCATTTGCAAAGTGTGTGATTCTGATGGGTGCTGGACCCTGAAATAGATTCAAAGAGCAAAACATGTACTTGTTATTTCTCCTCGGAATCATTTTTGCTCTCTCTGTGTGTAACTTTTATATGTTCATTTTGTGAGCCATGGTTATGACTATCTTCTGGGTTCTTTGCCTTTCCTGGGCAGCCAACAGCTAAGTCTTGTTGAGTCTCTATGTAGAGCTTCTACTGCCTCTGTCTGTGTCTGGGACTGCCTCATTCTTTTCTCACACTCTAATACAGCTAAGACATCTAATATATCCAACATCCCCCTCTCTTGTACACTCTCATTGGGCACATATGATTGGCAGGATTCTGGCTACCTCAGACTAGCACTGGTTTCTAACCTACACTTTCAACATTCTTTGTATCTCTTCACTGATCACTTGAATCACTCAAGTTGGCACTCTTCATCCTGGTTATCTGTTTACTCATAGAGCTTCTCATTGAGGGGTTCCTACCATACACACAGTTCCAACTCATCCTTAGAGGACAGTTCTGTTCTGTGACATCTCATTTTGCCCGATCCCTAACTCTAAGCCACAGCCTCTGTGACCCCTGGCTATGGGAGCAATCTCTGTCACTTTAGAACTTTCTAAACATTTCATCCTTTTCTCTATAATATTATTTATGCTTACTTTGTATTATATTTATTTTCCTGCCTATATTTTATTCCCTGGGCTGTAAATTTTCACAGAATAAAATATAGTCTTATTTACTTTTATGTCTCTATAATGCTGAGTGTGGAGAATATGGACACTCAAAAATACTCATTTAATGGTTGGTAGGATAAATGGGGGAAAGTTATGGTATTTATCTTCCACAAGCTCACAAGATCAGCATCTAGTAGAGATTTTGCATATACACATGCACACACAGAGTAAGAGAAAGAGAGAATATCATGTGAATATAATCCAAAAGGCAGAAAATGTATACAAATATCTTAAATACAAATACAAGAAAATGACTAATTGGAGGATTTGATGGAACAGGACTCTAAGGGAGGCTAGAATTTAGAATTTCAGTTGAAGATTGTAAACAAAAAGTCTGTGGTTGAGTAAAAAATGTTCAGCCAAGACTGAGAGGCAGAAGAGACCGTCACTTGATGTAGGACATAGCATCTAGCTAGATCTCATTAACTGTTTGACTTGTGAACTTATTTCAATCCCTTATTACTGGGAAAAATCTCAGGTAGATTTCTATATGGAAAGCTTTTCTCATCAATGCGGTTAAATCTGACTCAAGGTAATAGAACCATTTCCTTAATATCTTGTGGGTACAACTCTGCTATTAGATAATAGTTATTTTGTGAACTGCAGCCCTCTTCCCTTACTGATTGTAATTGATGGTTACTAAAAAATCAGGGGAAGGGAAGTGTTCATTTCCACATTTTTATAACTCAACATTTTGTTTTATGATTGCGGAAAATGCTGCAGATCCGACTTAATATGCTGTCAGTGTGTTTTCAGTGTACACGAAGTTTAAAAGGAGTTGAGTCATTTAAGTGCTATGATGAAGCACGAAGACTGGCAAGCATGAAAATTTGAGTAGTGTAATGCCCTTTGCATAAAAAAGTAATTAATAACTATTGGCCAAAATAGACTTATACGGAAGGCACACACATTAGGTTGTCTTTGGAGTATTCTTCACTTGGTCACCCACATGACTGCAACAGGAGCTGCTGTGCTATGTCTCTGTCTCTCATACATTTATCTTGGCATCATAAAACAATGCCTTATCTTTAAAAGTTAATTCCCTATTTTATGTGTTTAGGCTTATTTTTCAACAGTGATTTTATCTTTACTCAAATAGATGAAACAAAATTTCTTTTTTCATATATTATCATCCTTATTTCTAAAGTATTTTATATATATCTTTTAAAAGTCTAAATTAGGAGCTGGGGAGAGGGTTTAGTTGGTAAACTGCTTGCCAGACAAGTACTAGGACTTATCTTTACCCCCAAGAATCCAAATTAAGAAAGCCTTGGCATGGTAGTGTATGTTAATCCCAGCACTGATGAGGCAGATACAGGTGGATCCTGGGGCCTTCTGGCCAGCCAGCCTCACCTATTTAGGAAGTTCAAGGCTAGTGAAAGGTCTTGATGGAAAAGAAGAGGAAACAACAAAAAGAAAGGAAAAGAAGGAAAAAGAAAAGGCTTGAGAAATCAACACTGAAAGTTGTCCTTTCTCTTCCATGTATTTGCACTCAGACCTACAAGCACATGTACACATACATGCACCCACATATGTGTAAACACACACAGGCATGCACACACAGAGCTGTGTATTTTTCAGTTTAAATAGAACCTTAAGGGATAAATTATCATTTTACGGTTTTTTAAAAATATTACCAGAAATTTCAAACTCATTGACCTATAGGTTTTGTCACGTCACTAAAATCATATCTATTATGCTCTTAAGGAAAACAGAAACACCCAAATCAGAATTAAAATTTTACTTATAATAATTTCCAAGTTATGATGGACATAACAGGCTGCATATAGGCTATTTGTAAAGTGAAAGTTACAGCAAGTGTGGTAGTTCATGCATGTAACCCAGCGACTTGCGAGGCTGCCACAGAATGATTGCCAATGAATTTGAGATTTGCCCGGGCCATATTGTGAGCTCCTTTCTCAAAGCAAACAAACCCTGTAAAGATTTTAAGTTATCTTTTTATAAAGCTAGTGTTAGAAAGTAGAGGCTGGAAGAGATTTTTCAACTGGAAAATGCCCTCCCCAAGGGTGGCTGATTGCAATTAGATTCCTTAGAATTCTTAGTAGGAATAAATTACAAATGTCAATGTCTCAGTGCTACTGTGTGTGTGTGTGTGTGTGTGTGTGTGTTGGGGGAAGCATGCATTGTAATCGTTTTAAAATGTCCTCTTATCCTGGAAATGCTTCCTTCCTATTCCATCTAAACCAAGGGTTGATATGAAATCTGGTCACATCAATATACTGTTTCACGAGGAGATGTGTTTTGTTATTGTTGGTCATTTATTCATATAGGGTCTCACTGTGTCGTCTAAGCTGATCATGGACCCGTGGGCTCAATGATCCTCCCAACTCAGCTTCTCAAGAAGCAGAGATGATTAGTACTACTTCCTGGCTTCATGAGATTTCAGAACGTGGGTCTGCAGAGTTGAAATGCATCTTGTTTTATGGCTGAGCTCTTATGAATAAAACTCAGGTGTTCTGTCTGCCATAGTCCCTACATAATACCAAAAGATGGAGAAAAAATGGCCATAGCCTCTAGAAGAGAAAATCCCAATGGAAAGAGATGGCCTTTAAATGCCAGGGTCCTGACATAGTTGGATTCCTTCAGTGTTTTGGTGTTCGAGTTTCCCATCCTATAGTTAATATATTTTCCTTTTTGGTTGAATTTGTTATAAGTAAGAATTTGTAATGAATGGCCAGACACTGCTACACTCTGCCTTTTCCTGTAGAAAGAAAGCTGAAGTTGCCATTTGGTAAGGATGCAAACATAGCAGACCCTGTGGAGCAAGTGACAGATGTTGCCAGTACTTAAGCTCAGCTCAGAGATGGCAGAATAAAACCAACCTATCTGACTGAGAGCAAAAGGTATTGAGTAAACTTAGCTATGGTTATCTAGAGGACAGAGAGGAGGGAAGAGCCTTCTATGTAGGAGGGAAAGATACATTCTCAAATGCCTGGAGACCCATTCATGGGTGAAGGGGTAGTGTTTAAAGATCTTGAGCTAGGCTCAATGTAGAGTTTCCTTTTAGGAATGTAAACAACAGCACAAATAAGCGAAATTCAGGTTTTTCCTTGAGAATAAATGCAATGGGTCCTTCTCATCTCATGCCTCCATTTTAGCCCATTTCGGCTGCAGTGACAAACAACAGTGATTGTGCACACTACAAACAAATGAGAAATACAACACTGAAGTCTGATAGGTTTGATTTCTGTGAAGGCTTACTTCCTGGCTCCAATTCTGTCATTGTGTCCTTCATTTGTAGACACCGTAGTGAGCTTTCCTGGGAGAGGTGTCTGTTTTATAAGGTCATACATCCATTCATGAAGGGTCCATCTTCCTGATCTAATCGCCCCCTGAAGACTTCGGAGATTGGATTTCTACATACGAGTTTTGGTGAACACTAACTTGCACTCTATGACACCTGGGAAATGAATCACCATCATATACTCTCATTAGATTCCATATGGTCCTGAACATAATGAACAAATGCATAGCTGAAAGAGAGCCAAGTACTCTCTGTGCCATTCTAGCACTAGAATTAGTTCTCCCTTAGATAACCACTATATCAGAATATATTGACATGAAAGAAAGAACTCAGAAAATAACACCGAAGGCAGAATATTAGAATCCCATAATCTTATGTAAGAGCTTGGCTCAAGTTCTTCTCTGGTAAGTCCAAATAGTAGTAACTAGAGGTCCTAGGGTCCATCTGGACACTTGGTTCTTACTGCTGCTGCAAAGCAGACAGACATGAGAGCGGGCAGAGCTAGACACTTCATGTGTTTCAGAGAAGTAAAAGTTTCTCAATCGCAGAGTTGATGGATACAGAATTATGAAACACCTTCTGATTTAGATTCCCTGGAAATGCCAGAAATCTCTTTTTTAAAACTCCCCAACTTACCTTCGGAGATGAGGCAGCACAGCTTTTCAAGATGACGAGCCTTAAATCTCTAAATTAGTTTACCACAAGCCTGTAAATCAAGGCCATTTTTCATTCTTTACTCCGGTGGTCATCCCTCTGCCTGGCTACATCCTGAGGTGGAAGACCTTTCGCCTTCCCCAGATGTGTTTGGAATGCAGCCAGGCTCCCACCTTCCCTTTGTCGCTGATTGCCTCGTCTCTAGAGCAGGCAAGTGCGAGCTGAGTGCATGGGAGGAAGCATGTATGGGACCTTATTAAATCAAGGGCAGTCAGGTTAGAAGCTGCAGCATAACTTATGCCCACCCCCCTGACAGTCACCACACTTATCCGGATTCCTGACCCCGAACTTGCTTTGTGGCCCATCACATTAATTATGGTGATATGAAAATTAAAAACAAAAACAAGAAGCCCCCTTTGTCTTTTTGAGACAAGGAAGTGTTTTAGGACTGTGCTGGGTTTCCTCAGTGTGGTAAGTGGTCCCTGGTGATGCATTTATTGTATTTACTCTTTCCTGCTATCCTATTGCACACTTAGGGGGAAACATCACTGCCCCACAACCCTTAGCTCTCCCTTCCTGTTATATGCTGGGGTTAAGAACATGTGAATTTGAGATAAGTGGCCACTTACATTATTTAGCATTTATGTATGATCAGCACACAAAACCCTATACAGACAGTACTCACAAGCGCGCTGGGTGGTAAGAATGAACTTGTCAAGGTAAACTGGCTTGTTTCATCATGGTGGCCTAGACAGGAATTATAGGAGCCCTCTCTATCTTAAATTCTTTTCTAGGGGGAAATGTGGTAGGGCTTTAAACATGTTTAAATAAATGTGAAGTGAGTTTGAAACCCTTAAGCCTTGTTTCTAAACAGGGGGCTCTATATACTGTAGGCAACAGGATTATATTTCTGCTTTTATTAATCACAAAGGAAGTGCATGCTCAACCAGCCAAGACCAGCTTTATTAGCGAATGCACTTTCCTTGCACCTTCGTTTATAGTCTGCATTCTGAGAGGGCTTTATAGTCTTCCTTCTGCTTATTGCTATTCAGAGTAATTGAGCTCGAACTTAATCCTTGTGAATTCACCAAATAACTCAGCCCACGAGGAGAGTGGTGCTAGCCTTTCTGTCCAGGTCACATGCTGCCAGGCAAGGAGAAAAACCCAAGAGGAGATGCTCTGTGAAAACCTGATCTCTCAAACCATGAAGCTTGAGGTTGAATGGAGTTTTTACTCTTTAGCTCAGTGTTGTTTTGGCTCACCTTGCTACTGTGGAAAGTTGTAGGGGTGTATTTGTGAAGCTGGAAACTTCACTCGCTCTTCCCCAGAACTTACTGCAAAAGGACACATGAATGATTGGATCTGCTGGCCTGTCATCAATCTTAGTGAGGGAAGAGGGAATGACCAAGCTGACATCACCTCTGAGGTCTGGGTTACAGGATCCTAACTGATTTATCTGCTCATTTCTCCTCATTATGAAGAAAGGAAATGGTTTAGTGCAAATATGTTACAGAGATGTTTGGTTAAGGTGAACCAATCCAGGAAAACAGACCCCCACCCTGTTTTCATTGTTGCCCTCCCAAAGCCATCGTTTTTGAATGTATTTACAGCTGTGAAGCCTCCAAAACAGATTTTTTTCCTTAATCAATGAAAGGTTGATTCTGGAACTGCTGAGCCCTTCTCTATTTAGGAGCTAATTCACTAAGAATGGCTTAATGAGAAACCCAAGGCTTTCTTATTCCAACTGAAGGTTAAAGAGAGCAATGAAGAACCAACTAAATAGAGCCCGCAATCATACCGGCTGTGTCTCAGCTAGATGGCTCCGTGCATGGAGCCCTCTTATCCTCCTAATATTATATAGTCAATAAAGCCATGGATTCCTAGCAGCTATGATTACTTGCTCTGAACCTCCACAAGGCATATGCTCTCAACAATCAAAGATGGGGGCAAGGCTCATGGAGCCCTCTCCTTTACTGCTGAATTGTTGGCCACTGATGAATGCTGGAAGAAACAGAGCCGTTCTCTCCAGTTGTATCTGTCCCCTAAGTCTCAGTTTTCACACCCTAAATGAATTTCATCACAGTGCCTGTTTCTTTAAGGTTAAGGAAGATAATACTTACCTTACACAAGTGCTAGATAAATCTTCCAGCGTCTTCCTCCCCATCAGCCCATGGCATGAGCACTTACAGGAGGAAGTTACTAGCAATGAATATGAAGAAGACAGTTCATGGCTTATAAGGCTTATGAAGCCTCAGTTTCAGGACCTGGGAGTCTAGAGACTGTGTGTCTTGTTTGACCTTGTGTATGCTTAATCTTGCACCGGCTGTCTCTGCCACCTCTGTACACATCTGAAAAGACTTCCTGTCCCCTGAGCCTCATGTATTCATGTACCTATCCCTGTGACCCAACTTCTGTCCCTTTCTTTATCCATAATACACTTCCTGTCCTGACATTTATTCTTTAAAATGAAAAACTGTCTGCAGGCTCCTGCCCAGTTCCACTTCCATGCCTTTTTGCATGCTGTTTTCTGCCACAAACCAATTTCTGGCCTTCTTTAGTGAATCCTCATTTTCCCTTGGGGAAAAAAAACATTGATATATCAGGTTAAACACGCCATCTCCCCGATTTTCAGGTTGATGTTAGTGACTCCCAGTACACTTTTCTCAACCATCTGTAATTTCCTCAATATTGAGCTCAGATGAGAGCTCTTCCCCAAACAAGTAATTTATCTCACTGCCTCTAAGACTCAGGAAACACAGAAAAAGAGATAAGAAAAAAAAAGCAAGAGTTGATAGAGAGAAAGACACCAAAAACACATCCTTTTGATACCATGGGGCCAATATAGCCATGAACTCACAACAGCTATTCTTACTTTTTCTGGACCTGCATGGGACATATGCTCTCAACAGCCATGGATGAGGGAGAGGCTCATGGGACCTTCTCTTGTACCATTGAATCATTGGCTCCTGATGAATGCTGGGAGAAGGAGAGTCATTGTCTCTAGTTGACACCTACTGGTGAACCCATCAGGTGCCAGTAGATAGCACAATGCCATGGCCACACAGCTAGCCCTGCTCTAATCCAGAGGGGCTCAAACACAAAAGGACATGTATGTGGGAAAGTAATTAATAAGGTTGGGGGAGCTGAGGTAGGAAGGTAGATAAGAGAAGGAGAGGGAATAATCAGAATGAATTATATACAGGTATGATGTTATCAGAAAACAAATTTAATTAATAAAAAAGACCATCAAATTCCTGCATTTCCTGTAATTATATGCGTGCTAATCTTCACCTCTCCAGTGGGGGCTTTTCAAGCAGAGGTTGTCATTACAAAGCCTGGCACAGGGAGTTGCTTTATACGTGATTTTAGAATATCATAAACTTAGTATGGAAGGCCCTATAAAACTCCATTTCTTTGTTTATATAGATACAGGAGAAAGAAATGGCTAATATAGCTATAGATGGATAGATGGATATGGAAAAGTATTTATACACATATATACATTATATACATATGTATACACACACAGATAAATATGCAAGCATATATTTCTTTGCTCTGTTAGCCTAGAAGGCATACAGGAAAGGTGACCGAGCATCGATGAACATAGCCATTATCAACATGTTGATCTCTAACATCCTTTTCTAACAAAAGGAACCAGGCCTCCTTTGGAAAATGGCATTGTAAAGAAGCAAGGAACACACAAGTTTGTCTTGAAGCAGCCTTAGTGCTGGAAAATAGAAAATCCTAACACCTACACACATGTAACAAAGACACAATAAAAGTATGTCCTAGGGGAATAAAAAACAACCAACTGAGGGACCAATGATCAAAACTAAAATCAACAACAGCAAAGAAACAAAAAATATTGGATTATGATCCAAATACAAAGCTTGTAGATATGACATACAACAATTATTGGATAAATTAATACGTAGAAGAGAAGCCATGCATGTCCTGAGCACGACAATTTAAGTAGGTACTCTGAACTAAAGGAAAAGGCAGTAATTGTCACTCTTTAATGTTTGGATGCATATGAAGATTTACTTCCAGATTAGTGTATAAAAGGGAGAACCGTAAGAACTTTCCATTAGAGCAGTGATTTTCAACCTTCTTGATGCTGTGATTATTTAATACAGTTCCTCGTGTTGTAGTGGAACTGTATTAAACCATAACTTTATTTTCATTGCTACTCCATAGCTGTTATCATTATGAATCATAATGTAAATGTTTTTAGAGATAGATGGTTGCTAAGGGGGTCGTGACCCACAGGTTGAGAACCACTCCTCCAGGCAGGCCACTGTAGTTAGCTTCCGCTGGGGTCAAGCATGTCGATGGGATGTACCTTACTGGATGTGACAGGAAAGACATACTCTCCCTCCTCCAAATTTATAACCCTATTTCAATGATGAAATAAAATCCCAGGTGAGGGGCCTGCAAAAGACATCTGGTCAGTTCTCCAAACTGTCAAGGTCATCACAAAGAAGGAAAGTATGGATAGCCATTGTGTGTATTACACACACAAGAGACACTTAAGAAGACATGATACCCTGTCTAGCACCCTAGATGAGATCCTGGAATAGAAAAAGGAGGTTTGCATAAGCTTGAGAAAGTAGAGTAAGATCCATTGTTAACAGTAATGGACCTTATTTAATAACAAATGGTATCATACTAAGCTAAGATGGGAAAGATAGTGAAGGCTGTGGCCAGGGAGACTATGAGAATCCCCTCCAGTTTTCTATAAATCTGTCACAAATATAAAAGAGAGACTCTAGCAAAAAAATTATTTAGAAAAAAAACCAGGATATATTATTTCTGTCTCAATGGAGATGCACTTTTTTTTTCTTTATCTGGGTAGCTCAGACAAATGAGTTTATGCCATGAATTAACTCAAGAATTGCCTCGATTTTCTGCTCCATTATGTGCCTTTAAGTACTGCACAAGCAGTGGTAGTGTATTCTGCCTATAGTCAGAATTTACTGGTGAAATTAATGCTTTCTTGCCTTAACAGCTAGCCTGGTCTTAGTCTGGCCGATTTTCTGATCATGAGAAAGGAATATTCCAGTTTTCTCTGAGGTTGATTCCACAGCTTCTGGATTTCTTTTCTTGTTGGGATGCTCTGTGGTGTTTTCATTTCTCCCTTTGATGTTTTGGGAGCTGAAGGAGGACCGAAGAGGAAGAATGGTGGGTTTAATCAGAGAGAGTTTTGGGTGTTTTCAGGTACATAGCTGCAATGACTCGGAACACAAAACATTGCCAATGAGCTCCAGGCTGTCCTGATGCTGAAGTCACCTGCTGGATATTTATTTCTAAGACAACAGACATTTTCGTTTAAACAGGAACTGACAATGTTAGCATTCTGTACTGGCTACATTTATGTCAATTTGACACACACTGTAGTCATCTGAGAGGAGAAAACCTTAATTAAGAAAATGCTTCCATAAGATCAGGCTATGGGCCAGCCTGTAGAGAGCGTTTTCTTAATTAGTGATTGATGGGGGAGGGCTCAGCCCATTGTGGGAGGGACCATCCCTGGAGTGGTGGTCCTGGGTTCTATGAAAAAGCAGGCTGAGCAAACCATGCGGATGACAGAAGGGAGTAGGAAAGAGTAGGGTCTGAGGAGCCCTGTGTACATAAACTGTGAAACCTTGTGCAAGCTGAACAGGGGGGCCTTTTGACTGAAAACTTTCTAAAAAAAATTTTCAAGACCATAAAATCAGAGCATTGAATCAGGAAAGCCCCATGGGACTGTCTAACCCAGAAGTCAGTGGAGCCAGCTGTGGCCCCAAGACACTGACAAAACAAAACATTAGCAAAAAAGGAATCAAATCCTCTTGCTGCCTTTTACCAATCATGTAATTTTGGGAAACTTTCTCACATTCTTAGATTCATGTGTCTTTACTTGTAGTATGAACAACTCACTTTACAACATTAATAAGACAGTCAATATAACTATATTGTATAGTAAGCACTTAATAAATAAATAAGGATCATAATATTAGTAATCACAGTCTGAGCAGGAATCAGAGGTTCCGTTACTGGCATCGAACAACTTGTGCCGCAGCTTTCCAGACACAGTGTGTGTAGGAGGATCTGGCTATCAGTTGTCTATTCTACGAGTGGCCCTCAGAAAGGGCCATGTGGAAACCTAGTTTGATGGTGTTCCCCGTTCAGACTGGAAAGAAGGCGGGGGCGCTGCTTACAGTGGTCACCTCCTTGACAAGGGCGCGTGTTTCCATTTACTGTTGATGTTGCCTTCCAGAATTCCATTCCCTCGCCGGGGTCTGAAGTTTCCCCGGGGGTCTATGCTTGACCTCCACACCTGGGGCTGCTGAGCCTGCTTCCTGCTGGCATTGCCTGCCTGTCCACCCGCTCGTTGACCTCCCGCAGGCCAGACCACATAGCGTGTGTGCCCTGTGGCCTCCTTGTTCTCTACACTCTCTTTGACCCGACAACATGACGTCTGTATCTGCCCTCGGGCTGCCTGCTGGCTCTGCTTGTAGCCCTTTGCACCAGTTGAATGTCCTCAGAGTTTGGCTTTTTGCCCAGAACTACTGACCCTGAAGCAGCCTGGCCCTTGTGCTCCAATGCCCCATAGCACACTGGTGAAATACAGCCTCTGCCTACCCTTGCTCTCTCCATGGTTTCCTAAGCCAATAGAGAAACAATGTCTAGAAACATTCTACTTGCTCTGAGTTGGGCTCTACCCAAGTATGTGATGCATTCTGTCTACCCATGAGCTGAATTAGTCACTCGGTTTTAATTAGCACCACTGGGGTGAGTTGCTCTCCTCCAAAGACCCCCCTCCCTTTCCCTGGTTCTAAAAAGGCAGAAAGATTGGGCATTCTTTCCTTTGAGGTCAGCAAGAGTTCTCCGTGAACACGCCTCTTTGTTCTTTATGACTTGATTATATTCATTAAAAATTTTCAAGTAGACCCAGTGCAGAATTACCCCTTTGGGATTATATATACTAGTTGACAATCCTTAATCCTAAGCCATTTATTTTTCACTTGGTAGGTATTGTGGCAGCGAGCCAAATTGCACTGGAAAGATTAATAGCAAATCTGCCCCTGCTTTCCTGAGCTTAATATGGTGCAGTGGCAGTTGCCTTAACTCACCAATAGGTTTCTGCAGTCTACCTGAGGGGCACTCTGGTCTTCAAAATGAGTGTCTCTAGACAATAGATTTTCTATTGGATGAGTAGTTCTCAAAGTGAGTTTTGGCACCCAATTGATTTCAGATACAAATGAAATATACAAGTCCCTAAAACAAGTGGCTTTGTGAAAACCGCCTTTCTTAGCCTATCAGCAGGCTTTGTAATGGTACCCTGTCCTTGGCCACTACCATTACTCTGCCTGCACATCTCTTTTTTGATTCCCCAGATAATCCATAGGCTCCTTCTCTTTTGTTCCCTTGAAGTTTTCCATTGTATCTGCAATTATCCTTAGGGTTTCTGCTGGGGAAAATGTTTCCTTTCTCTCATTCTACTTGTATCCCCTTTACCTCCTTTCTGACAAGTTTGTGCCTTGGGAGGGAAGCTGAATTGATTGTGTCATAGACCCAGTGACTGCTATTGGTGGGTGTGTACCATTCTACCGATGTGTGCTGAAGTCCTAACTTTAGTTCCACAGAATGCAGCCTCATTGGGTTGTTGTAGATGCAGTTAGCTAGCGTGGAGTCATACCTGGGTGAGGCAGACTCTAACCAAAGCTGGGAATGTCTATAGACACTTGTTCTTTTCTGAGGAAATATGAAGGAAGGTGATACATTTACAACCTGGAGAGCCCCCGCATTGTTCTCAACCACAGAACCTGGGTTCAGGAGGAGTGGGGCAAGATTTTCTCTTCTACCCAGTGTCTCTTGTGGCTGCCTTCCCATAGCATAGAATTTCTTTATAAATAACTGAGAAGCATCTCAAATACCCATCAACAAATAGATAGATAAGCGAATATGGCATATATTACCAGTGGAATATCATTCAGCCATGAAAAAATTGAAGTTTTATGAATGTTACCTCATGGATAGATCTTGAAAACATTTTGTTTAGGCAAATGAACCGGACACAGGAAAAAAAAAAGTTTCACTGGTAAGAAGTGCCTAGAATATACAAATTCATCAAGACAGAAAATAGATGGTGATGACCAGAAGCAAGAGAGAAAGAATTGCTTTTTATTAGGACTAGAGCATGTGTTAGGGATTATATTAGTTGCTTTTCTTGTTGCTATGATGAAATACCTATCCAATACAATGAAAGAGAGAAAAGATTATTATGGATGC
Source organism: Pachyuromys duprasi (assembly GCA_028658305.1). Lineage (NCBI taxonomy): Eukaryota > Metazoa > Chordata > Mammalia > Rodentia > Muridae > Pachyuromys > Pachyuromys duprasi. The sequence goes on from CM053751.1 coordinate 55,062,667, forward strand.
AATTTTGAGGGGATATGGACCATTGTAGTAGCAAGTCATGTGTGTGTGTGTGTGTGTGTGTGTGTGTGTGTGTGTGTGTTGAATGCAAGACTTGCTCTAAACCTCAAGGCCTGCCTCCTCCCCTTGGGGACCCACCTCCCCTACCTGGGCTACACCTTTTAAAGGTTCTGCAACATTCCCGAACAGCACCATCGGTTGGGAAACAAATGCTCAAATACATGAGGCTCTGGGGAAAATTTCATATTCCAACCATAACAGGGATGATGAAAGGAACTGGCAGAGAATGGTTGCTGCGATGGTTCCACGGCACTGACGATATTAAGTGCTACTCAGCTGTAAAGCTATGAATGATGAAAATGATACATATTATGATATATATATATATAATTATTACTACTTGAAAAAGTTATACACACCTCTCAGTACTTTCTCCACCATCACCTGTACCTTCTCTCGCACCATGTCTAGTGTGGACCACTGCAATAGCCTCCTCACAGGTCTCACAGCTTGATAGGATTTTGTGTTTGCACATCATCTATACTTCACATTAGCAACATGAGCCTGACAATCAAGACACATCAAGTGGTATCACTTGTGCTTGATGCTCTGTAAGGAGTGCTCATGTATCTCAGTGTAAAGTCCAAATCCTTATTCTAGCTTACAAGGTCATACATGCTGGGGCTCTGTCACCTTAGGCCTAGTCTCCTTCACTTTTCTTTTTTTTTTATATTAAAATTTTTTTTTAATTTATTTATTTTTATCTCAATCACAGGTTGGGTACTTTGAATCCCAGGCGTAGCCCCCTCCCCCATTCCCTCCCACCTTCCCACTCCCTCCCTCATCTCCTTCTTCCCCGCCCCCTCCAAGTCCACCAACAGGGGAGGACCTCCTTCCCTTCCATCCAACCCCAACTTATCATGTCTCCTCAGGGCTG
>CM053751.1:55063700-55089707 GCA_028658305.1 Pachyuromys duprasi
GCCCGGCTTATATGGGGGAGGGTCAAAGAGTCAGCCATCAAGATCATGACTGAAACAGTCCCTGTTTCCCTGAATAGGGTCTTCAGCCCTACACCAAGTTATCATGGGCCCCATCCGTGCGGGGGTTCCAGTCCACATCCACACCTGGTCCTTGATTGTAGAAACCGTCTCTTACAAGACCCCTGTGCCCGGCTCAGTTTGGTCTTTGTGAAGCTCTTTTTTTTAACTTTCCTAGGCAGACTAGCCTCGGTATTGCTCAGACACATCCAATATATTCACACCTCAAGGAGCCTCTACTTGCTATGCCCTCTGCCTGCAATGGTTTCTTTCTTACTTCTCTCTGTCCTTGGATAGCTCTTATCCTATCAGTAATGATGCTCTGATGCTGTCTAAGAAGTGTTAAGCAGTACTCACTCCTGAACTTTATCTGTTGCTGTATTTTTCTCCATAGAAGTTCTCTCTATCAGGCACATCAAACACAGTATTACTTACTTGGTTCTTGTCTAGATTTCTCTCTCTGCCACAAGCCTCGGGAACAGAGATTTTTGTCTCCCTATGTCTCCCATGAACCTAAGAAACTGTTTGGCTCATAATATACTTTTGATAAAGATTTGTTGAATGAATGATCAAAGGTAGTGCCAACGCATCTCCTTCTGACCCAGATGAATAATTAATTCAATTAACAAAAGTTCAGACAACTCCTTGTGATCTGTCTTTGACACTTAGCACATCATTTTGATGATATTTTAAATTTTAGTTTTTTTTTTTAAAAGGGATTCTTTCCTTTCCTTGGTAAGCAGAAACATCCAGAGGGTGTGAGTCGCAGAACTTTGAGCAATCTCCACATAAGTCTATCTGTTCTTCCCTGCTTTGATCTGCAGCGTCATTCACTGACTTTTCAGTGCTGTGCTGTACCTGAATTTCCTCCAACCTCCTGTGCTCTCCTTGACTCTAACCCTTCATGTAGTGTGTGAGGAATCTTCAGAGAAAGAACCAAAAACCTGTTGAGGAGTTACGTAGATACACACACATGCACATATATACATATGTATGATATTTATTACATAGATGTATGTGTATATGTATAGATACATGTATATATGTATGCATGTGTATAGATGCATGTGTATATATATGTATGTATCTCTGTGTGTATGTGTGTAACTACATATGTATAACACAGATTGTAAGGGATTTATTTATTGTAAAGAGATGGCACATGTAATCATGGAGGCTGGTAAATCAAGAGAGCCACTATACTAAAGATCTATGAAAGTCCACAGTGTAGCTCATAAATAACAGCAAGCACTAAGATATAGGTGTCTTTGCTATACATTTTAGTGTGAAAGCTGTGAGACCTGAGCCCCGAAAAGAGCTGATGTTTCCACCTGAGTCTCAAAGCAGGAGACCAGTGTTTTAGCTTAAGCAGAGTGTATGGCTTCCCTTTGCCTCTGACTTACGGACCAGACAGACCCTTTGTTCTGTTCAGGCTGCTTGGATAAAGGGAATCCCTATGAAGGAGGGTTTAGAGTTTACTCAGTCTAATGGTTCAAGTGTGAATCCTGTCTCCGACAATACTACAGACATCGCTAGATATCCTCTGAATGTATGCATGGCCACCCAGGACCTGGTCAAGTTGCCACAGAACTCCTATCCACTATATTTTCCTTCTTCCCAGTGTCCGCTGGGATGTTTCTTTGGGGGAAGCAGACTACAAATTACCCCAGGTTTCCCTTGGAGAAAATTGTCTTCTATCATGTTTCTCCACTTCCAAAGGACAATATGTTGGTTCATAGGCAGCTCTTTCTGAGTTTGAGTGTGTCCTAGGGTCCAGCACAGAACCTGTGACAGAAGATGACTTCTAGCCCTTCTCCTCAATGCTGCAATCGAACATATTTTCCATAGAGGGCCTGCCATCCCAATTCTCTGTTAGCAGGAAGTGAGCAAAGGAAGCTAAAGAGTGAGCGAGAAGGAAGATGATTAGAGTGGCTGGCAGTGCCGTGCCTTGTGGAAGCCAAATGGGAAGCTTGAATAGGCAATGCTTTCTTTCATCTTCACGTTTGCAGTGCCAGAAAAACCTCCAAGTCACCTGGTCAGTGAGCTGAGAGGCTCTCAGGCCCCTCACACAGCAGTCCTGTCACACAGGTCTGTTCTGGAAGAAGACCAGAAGAGGATCTCGGGACCTCAGACCAACTGGAACAAAATCTGCAGGTTTTCTGTGTAGAACCCAGGTGATGGGAGAAACTCAGCCCTGCCACTTGCTGGTGGAAGCTTACATGCATTGGGCAAAGTTCCTTTTAGACTAGAATCTCCTCTGTAATATGAAGCCAGTGAAGGCCAACTTCACTAACTCAGTGACATCCTTCCTCCCTAGTTCAGGGTCCGAGAGACAGTAGAAACTCACAGGATTTAATTTTTATTTTATTATGGAAGCCACAGATGAATGGTAGTAGGTACAATGGTGTGCTTAGGTTTGTATCAGGATAATATAATTAGGCCTTTGAGCTTGCTTTTGTTACATTCCCCACAAATCTTATCCATGTACCATGCATAGTACCATATAGTTCACACACATCAGTCATAGATTTTGTTGCTTTTGGTTGGTTTGTTCTCCCCTCCCCCAGGTATCTGTTTATTTCTGGCTTTCACTTTAGAAGTTTTATTTGACAACTATTAATATTCAGCATGTACTAATTATATGCCAAGCCCTTATCTATATGCGGTTATAGGCTCAGAAGATAAAGAAAGCAGAGGTCCAATCTTAACCAAAGTCATAATATATCAGAGGGTCATCAACAAGTTTGAAATATCTCAGAAGCTGAGAGGTGGTAACCAAAGGTGCCAAGAAGTTAGAGAATGGAAACACTTCTTCTTCGAACTTTTTTTGTGTTTCTCCGGTAGCTCTTGTCTGAATGTATTTGTAATTATTGAAATAAATATTTAATAAAAGATAACCAGGCTCACCCTACAGAATTAATGTTCGCTTTTTACCATGCTCTTGTTTTGAGCAAGATGTATTCTCATCCATATTTTTAAAATTGGAATTAATATGGTCTTTCTGAAAAGTTCAATTTAATTACTACTTTAAAATTCAAAGAGAAACATCATTAAATATTAACAGACCAATCTGCAAAAACAAATTTCACTGGAACTTTGGCTTAGGTAAATGGGGATTTGAAGAAGTATGACAGAGCTTAAGCAATAATAGAAGCAAGAAACAGTTTGAACTTTCTAAGCTTCTTTTTCTTTCTTTATTAAAGTTGGTCTTAAAACTAAGTTCATTCCAGTGTTCAAAAAGAACATGAGAGTAATAGGAGTGAGAGCAGAGAGCCAGTGTGCTCTGCAAAAGAGAGTGAGGAGGACTGGAGTGAATGAATAGACATCACCAGGGTCTAGCCAACACGTCCAGAGCCGTTTTTGTTTTTCCTAGGAGGAGCCATACATCTATGTTTTAATGTAATGTGTCTGAATTTTGTTTTTGATGTTTAAATATCAAGTCTGTGTTAAGCATAATACAAACCTTACAAGTCATACAACCAAGTATGACTATATCTCAAATCAAGCCTCCTCGCTTCATGTTTGAAATTCTCACCTAAAGCTGGTTCCACAGATATGCAGTCATCAACCATAATTCAAGGAACAGAAATCAGTCTGCAAACAGCAAATCTCAGGCCAGCGATCCCTGAGAAGACTCTTTACAATATGCAAGGCCACTGGCAGAAATTCTGATTCAGTTGATTTTGGGTTTTCTGTTTTGTTTTGTTTTGTTGTTGTTGTTGTTTTGTTTAGAGTTGGTTTCGGCATCATGAATAACTTTCAAAACCCCACAGTTTGTGCTAATTGGAGGTAGGTTTGAAAACTGTGCCAGAAGCACACATGTTCACACCCATCCTGTCTGTCACACTCCTTCTTACTACCCTGGCTCGGAAGGACCCCAGAACAACCCCAAACCTTTCCTCAGCAGCAATGCCTTTGTCAGTATGACAGAACCTCTTGGCATGCAAGGACAAAGAAGTCAGTAAATATTCCTTTCAACAGAACGTTGTGATCTGGGCTCATGTGTGATTCATGACACCAGCATGTCACCCTCCATTGTTTCCGGTTCCTGCTTCTCTACGTGCTGCACAGTAGGAATGAAATAACCAGGGCAGATTCCACCTTGCTATTTTTCAATTTTGTGCTGTCTAAGCAATATTCATAACAAGCACTGTGGTAAACCTCTCATAGACTGTCATGGTTTTTCTGTTGTTTGGGTGTGTTTTTATATTTTTGCTCCCTCTAAGTATTGAAAACAAATTAAATCCAGTAAAACAGGAGATCCAGGGAAATTCAGCAAATAATTATTCCTGCCAACTGTGAGTATTTAACACCTGCGTGCTTGGGAAACATTCAAGTTGTTTTGCTTTGTATATTCTCTGAAAGTGCTCCTGGGAGCTTAGGGAAGCTCTTTAGGGTTTGTTATTTATGTATTTATTTTATTTTGAGTATGTTGGCAACAGTCAAGTTAGGTTGAGTTGCAAAGTCTCAGAATATAGCCATGGGACTCTGGAATACTGCAGTTGGTCTGGATCTCATATTAGAGTCAGGTTGGGTTATTAATCTGTGAACTTGGGGCCGGATGAATTCCATTAAAGTAAGACTTTGTACACTTTCATATAATTCATTTCTGTCACACTGCTTATATTTCTCAGTGGCTAAAGGTTCATAAATGGTTCATAAATAATTTTGTGGATGAAGGCTTGGGGACGAGAGTTTGTCATAGCCAAAATGAATGGGGGGCAGGAGGTAAAAGGAAAGGAAAGTGAATTTTAGAGTTTTTGTGGCTTCCCCATATCTTGAGGGAACTGATTTAAAGACCTGTGTAGTTCCTCTTTAATTACCTCAGAGATGGTTTTGGAAAACGCAATTCAAAATGGAGCTTGGTATGATTTATGGCACTATCTTATTATTTTATGAGATGGAATTAAAAATTCAAACCAGCGTAACTGTGGCAACATGGAGTTACTCATTAAGTGGCACTGAAGGCTGCCTTTTATTTGACTGCACCTGCTAGGGAGGAACACGCTGGTACTCGTCCCCATTTGACTGGCTACAGTTCTGACAGGATGTTCCAAGATCAGTCACTGGAAAGCTCTTTGTATGGAATTGAGCCAATTTTCCTAAATTCTGAAATGAGAACAGTTAGTCACCTACACCATGCCACTGAATCCAGAGAATCAGTGACATTTGGCAACCAAATACATGACTAAACTCTCTTACATTTGTTTGTTCTACTTGTATACATGTACAGGCTAGTGTGTGTACACATGTATGTGCAAGGTCATGTGCATGCATGTGTGTGGAGAGGCCAGAGCTGGCATCTTCAATCTCTCTCCATTTTTACGAGGCATGGGGTTTCTCGCTGACTCTGGAACTCACTGATTTGTTAGACTGAATGCCAGCAAGCCCCAGATCTTCCTAGGTTAGCCTCTCCAGTGCTGAGATTCTATCTAGTTTTTGACATGGGTACTAGGTGTTCAAGTCTGTGTGGCAAACACTTTATAGACTGAGCCATATTTCCAGTCCCTCATCTTTCTTTATCATCAAACAGGATTTCAACATCCTTTTTGTAAGTACCAGCTACAGTCATATATGGGGAAACTTCTGATGAAATGACAGTGGAGTATGACTGTGAATTGTAGTGTGAGAGTCTTAAATCTCTAAGCAAACTACTTCAAGGTCTTCCCATGTATCACTAGCATGAATCAGAACAGTTGGTTCCCAATTGCATGGTCTATCTAGGGTTTTTGCTAAGGCCCCTAGGACTACCTCATATTGTAAAACAAATAAACAAACAAACAAAAAACCCCAAACAAACAAGAACAACAAAAAAAACAGCAAAACTATCAACTTGGCCATTAGTGTCTGTTCAAACTCCATGTGATTCTGGCTGTGTGCACTGGATATTTTGTTGGATCAGTATACATGGTTTACAGAAGTGTGTAAAGAAGATATATGAAAAGAATGTAATTAAAATAAATAAACAAGAAAAAAGAAGATATATATTGTCTGTATCTAATTTCTCTTATGGTCATCTTTTCTGTTCAGTAGACCTCCTTTGAAACTTGGTTTGCCCTAGATTTTGGCATCCTCAGTGAATCTTAACATTCCATTTGCACTCTGGGCACAGTTCTGATATGGAGGGGTCATTCTCTTCTTGGTATCTTTCTGCTATTTTTCTCAACTGCTTTGAAGCCATCCTTCATGGACCAGCCAAACATTCTACATCCTTCTCACACCACCTCAAATAAACAAGCAAACAAGCAAAATGAGTCTGGACATTGCAACAGTGATCATCCTTCTGATGACCACACTGTGTTATTCACGGTCTTTGATATCACTATTTCTTAACTTCCTCATAGAGGCAATACAGTAGGATCTATTTTAGAATCTGTTTTAGAGTCCTTTGCTCTTTACTTTTTCAGGCATTTGTCTAAAATAGGGATAAAACTAGTGGGGGGCATCTGGTACCCTCCTTATCTCTTTCCATGTTGGTCCTTTGAGGAAGGATCTCTTGCTAAACCTGTAGCTCAGGTTTCCAGCTAGGCAGGCAGTTAGCAAATCCCAGCAAGCCCTTGTCTCCACCAGTCTTGGTGCTGGCCTTACAGTCTTGTAGGGTGTTACACCCAGCTTTCTCATGAGTGCTAGGATCTGAATCCAAGCCTCATGTTGGAGCAGCAAGTGCTCTTAGCAACAGAGCCATCCTTCTAGCCTCTTGGCTTACCTCTTGATGTGTAAAGTTACTATAATTTTTAGATGATTATTTCTGCACACACTTTGGATCCATTGCTTATTTTCTTACTGGGAAATCCTTATTTTGATAGCAAGAAACATAAGCTATCTTGTTCTCTTCTAATTATAACAACTCAATCAGCTCTTTACTCAACAGGGTACATACCAGATTTCATTCTATTCATTCTAGTTGCTAAGGACACAGCAGTAAAGGAAACAGAAGAAAGAACACCTTACTTCTATGATCCCAGTATGTGTGTGTGTGTGTGTGTGTGTGTGTGTGTGTGTGTGTACAAGCACACAAATAAATAATAAATACAATTACTATGGAGGTGCTCATGTATGGTACAAAGGGAAAAACATAACCAAATTGGGTAGAAGTAAGTCATTTGGATGAGGTTCTGGGCGTGGCTGTATAACTGGCATTTGGACAAGACTTGATGAATGCATGAAAGTAAACCATGGCTGTGTTGACTATCTAGGACAGTGGTTCTCAACCTGTGGGTCACAGCCCCTTGGGGTCTTGTATCAGATATCCATCACATCATACATTTATATTGCAACTCATAACAGTAGCAACATTACAGTTATAAAGTAGCAATTAAATATTTTCATGCTTGAGGGCCACTACAACATGAGGTGCTGTGTTAAAGGGTTGAAGCATTAGGAAGGCTGAAAGCTACTGATCCAAGAAAAGCTTATACCACTTAAAGTTAGAAATATGACTTGGAAGATGACTCAGTTGGTAAAATGTTTGACCTTCAAGCATGAGAATTTCACTTTGACTCCTAGTACACACATGAAAATGTCAGGTGTGGTGGCATGCACTTGTTATCCCAGCTCTGTAGAGGCAGAGAAAGGCAGACCACTGGGCCACATTGGCCATTAGCCTAGCCTACCTTACTTTGAGAGCTCCTGGTTCAATAAAAGACCCTGACCAGTTCTAAAACAGAAGGACAAAAGGCAGGAAGGAAAGGGATGGAACACTGGAACACAACATCTGAAGTTACATCTAACTATCACACACGTGCACCTATGTGGAAGTTCACCTCTTCCACACCAGCCTGCAAGCATACACACACACACACACACATACACACATGCACACACACACATGATTATCAATAGGAAAAAAATCAATATGTTTTCAAACATTGTTAATATCTTATTACCTCCAAAAGATGGTGGCTAGTTTGAATCTGATTTGTCCATATTGAATATTATTAACAGATTATTCCTCTTAAATGCTTCAAAGGTCAGGTCACATCTATGCAAAGAAGTCTGTGGAGAATCTCCATTACTGTATGACAGAACCATTTAGTAGACTGTAATAAGATCTAGGGATGCAAAGACCCAGTTCCTTCTTTCAAGAGTGCTTAATCAATTAGCGACAATGGATTTCATTATGAGTGTATAATAAAATCAATGGTAGACATATGCCTGAGAACTGTTAGAATCACAAAAGAGGCATCTCATATACCCAAGAGGGAGTTAGGAGAGGCCTCCACAGAGAAAAGTACGCTTGAGCCAAATCTACCAGAAGGCATGATCTGAACAGAAGCAATAGGTAGGCTGGACAAGAAACTTCTCTCTCTCTCTCTCTCTCTCTCTCTCTCTCTCTCTCTCTCTCTCTCTGTCTCTCTCTGTCTCTCTCTGTCTCTGTCTCTGTCTCTCTCTATCTCACACACACACACACACACACAGAGAGAGAGAGAGAGAGAGAGAGAGAGAGAGAGAGAGAGAGAGAGAGAGAGAGGAGGTGTAGAATGATGATAAAGGGAGACTGTCTTAAACAGTTACCCATGAGATACATTTTTCTTACCAGACACTGGCCAGCAGAATAGGCCACTATAGCCTCCACCCTGCTTAGACTAAACTAGGTGTCAGGAGTGCTCCTTCTCCTTTTCGCGTTTCTTCGGAGAGTGCTCATCTCTAAGTTCTGATTACAGCCTGCCACAGCCGAGGAGCCCTTCTTCATTATAGCTGTCCAGTGTGATCTAGAAAATGTTTGCCATATACCCTTAGGCTGAACTCACATTAGTTCACTGCTGACTCCTGTCAGTTCAAGGTTTCAAGGGCGTGCATCTATTTTTCTTTCACAGATCATAAAGTTGAGAGAGCAAACTATCATTTTCACATCAATCAACATATTGTTCAACATGGAATGGTTGCCCAATATCTACTTATCTCGAAAGACATTTATATATTCTTTTTATCTTATTTTATTTTTTTGTGCTTTTTTTTTTATTAGACAAGGTCTTACTATGTCTCCTAGGCTGCCCTGAACTCTTGATCCTCCTGCTTCCATCTTCCCAGTGCTGAGATTCATTACTTTAAGTCCGCGTTTTCAATATGGCAGCGACTGCCCACCAGCTGTCATTTATATTAAAATTAATTAAAATTAAATCAGGTGAAAATTCATTATCCCCATGTCATTTGCCACATTCCAGGGTCTTAATACTCCAAATGTAACTACTAGCTACTATGTTGAGTAATACAGAAAAGATTTCATCATTAAAAAGAGTTCATTTGACTATCACTAGGTTACAATATTTTTAAAAGAAATTTCCAGATGGGAAGTGCTTTAGGCCCCTTGGGTATTGTACCTATAAACTGTCAAAAGAGCACCACTCAATTCTATTGCACATGATGTTAAAGTTATTGATGAAACATTATAATTTGACTCCAGGTAATTTATTTTTATAAGCTTGGCAATACACAAGTAGATATTTATTGAAGGAATAAAAATAATAGCATTTTATTGATGTCTACTCTGTGCCAGGTATTGTGCTAATTATATGTTAAAATATTTTATTTCATATATATTTTAATTTAACCTTTAGAATGACCCCTAGAGATGTATATTATTGAAGAACTTAGAACACAAGGGTGAAATAATTTGCCTGCGAAAGGAAGCCAGGAGATAAAGAGAACTGGCCCAACCAATGATTGTGGACCACAGTCTGCCCAGAGTACAGCAGATAAATGCATATATATGTAAACACATAACTTATCAATATCTGCTGCCCTGAAGGAGGAATAATGAAATGCTGCTGTTTTACATGACCCTCTTTCTATAAAATAAGGGTCTGTAGACTTAGAGACATCTTTAAGTCTTCATATACTCAATCCTACCTTCCTTTGCAAGGATGACTACTATTCTGAAGATAGTATTCACATTCTTTCCGTGAAGGTATCAGTATTTACCCCCAAACAATGTATTAGGTGATTTTAAACATATTTCATTTAAAACAGAGCTCAGTAACTTACGTTTTCTACTTCCTACTGTTTTGTCTGGCATTTATCCTTACGGGTACATGTAGATTTGGTTCATTCATCCCAACTGTTTTATATTATCCCTTGCATAAATATGGTAGCTTCGCCGCTCTTCTGATAGATATTTGTATTCCTACTAGTTTATCCGTTGTGTGCTGGACCACAGGGGAGATCTGTGTGCATGCTTTCTTGAGCATTTCTCCAGAATGTTCATCTCTAAAGATCACAGGGAGCTTTCAAATGCCTGCCCGTGTTTCTGGGCATGCACACTGTTAAATTCCTCTAACAGTGCTCAGAAACTTACAATTTCCCATTTCTGCAGTGCTTGGAAACTTCAGACCTCACATTTTTCCATTTCAATGAGGAAGAAATATTTTTGCTTTAATTCTCATTTCCTTGGTGAAGTGGAATGTATTTTCTAACATTTAGTGTGCGTGCAGGTTTCTTCTTCTGAGCCTTGCTCAAGTTTTCTCACTATCCAAGTGTCCACTGGGCTGTTGCTTTCCATTGATTGATAGAAATTACCTATGATCTGGCTCACTCTTGCTGTTTATGTATTTTGCAAATCACTGCTTTAATTTTTCTTTTTCTTTTAAATTTTTTCTTGGACATTTTAAGTTTAAGTGTCCTCAAATGTGTCATTTCCCTCTTTAGGACTGATTTTTAGTGTTTTTCTTAACATCTGATGCTAACCTATCTTCCTCATGTTTTCATTATGTTCACATAATAATTGCACGTTTTCTTCTAGTTGTTTTGAAACTTTGCTTTTTGCATTAAGGATCCTAGTTATTTGGATTTTTATTTCTATGTGTGATATAAAGCATGTATGCAGTTTCATTTTTGTATGGATTAGATAACAAAATTGACATTGTTATATTTCTTTACCATCTTCCTCCTCATTCTATGAAAAAATAAGTTCTGTCAATCACTGTGTCCTCATATTTGTGGGGAACAGAGCCCCAGGTGCTTCTCTGCTCCCATTTCTTTTATTCACCTCACTATATAACATTATAATTTCTGAAATATGATCATGCACTACACATTTGTCTTTGTAAATGTTTTTTAAAATTGCCTTGGGTGGTCTTAGGATTTTTTTTTTCTTGCTTTGTTTTCAGAACAACTTGGCAAGTTTAGGTCTGTTCCGTCTGTCACTTCTAGAAACCGCCTGTTTATTGGAGCAGCTTCTATTGTCTCTGTACTGCTCTGAAGGAGTCCCTTCCATGGGTCCTTCTGAGATTTGGGGTAATGTTCAGGTCAAATATGAGATGGCCAGGGCTATACTTTTATCCTTAGTACAGGATGAGCAGAGAGAGAGAGAGAGCGAGAGAGCGAGAGAGCGAGCGAGCGAGCGAGAGAGAGAGAGAGAGAGAGAGAGAGAGAGAGAGAGAGAGAGAGAGAGAGAGCCCAATTCCAAGGTACAAGGTGTGCCACTTTCTCTACCCAACTTGTCAAAGACAAAGCCCAGTGCTCTCAGAAGGAGTGTGGCCTGGCGGTGGCTCAGGGCTAAGTGCTCCTGGCTTAGGTCCAAGAACTATATCGCCTTTCTTGGCTTTAACAGGCAGAGAAGAGAAAGTGTCTCTTTCTAGTCCAAGTTGCTATAACCACTCAGAAGCCTCTGGCTGCGATTCCTTGTTTTTGCAGATTCTGAAATCTGACCAGAGGAATATCAAGCAGGAAAGACTAGTGTTCTAACCACATTACTCTGTTTGCGAGTTGGGGTTGACAGAAAGGACTCAAGAAAGACAAAGAGGAATGGGAATTTGAATGACTTTACTCTTGAAACTTTTATATGTAATTACAAATAAAAGTTCAATCTTGTGGCTGTGGTTATTCACACAAATATAATCTTCACCGCCTATGAACTCAACTTCCTATTCATTAGTGGCTCTCCCCCGGTCAGTGGACATGTTCTAATCGCAAATGAATTCTTAATAGCTTCAAACCAGAGGAATTACAGTACAAAGGTCACTGTTTATTTTTTAAGTGGCTTTTTGTAACCTAATACCAAAGATTCATGATAAGAAAATTCACCCCTTCTGGAACTGGTTGGAAGATGAAAGGGCCAGGTTGACAATGTCACATTAAAGACACTGAAGTAAAGAGAGGCCCAGGAGTAGCCCTACACCGGATGCATGTAATCACAGCCTTTTGTTTAAGCAAAATTGGAGCTTAGCCTCTGACAGAGACCAGCATTAGCTGGGATATGAGATCTGATGTTCTTTAAAAAAAAAAACAAATTAACAGTAACTTCACTATGATAGAGATTGATTTATTACTCTCTCTAAAATCTAGGCTGCCTGTGGTGGTGCAGTTGTACCATGGAGTACTCAGCTTCCAGTGCCCGGCCTTATATAGCTTCCCAGGATTGTGTGACCTGTTAGCACATGTGTGCATCCTGTTCCTACTCGGAGGACGCATGCCTTATTTGTAGGACATTCCAGAAGCCGTGAAACTGTCTTCTTCTCAAATGGCTTTGGTCAGAATATGGCCATGTGACACAGATTCGGTAAGAGAAGCTGGGAATTGTGACCCTTATTCTGGGCAGCCATATTTCTCAGCAAAAAGAAGCCAACGTGACAGAGATAAAAGAGACCAAGATGGAGACGAAGTGGGTTGTGTTTGTACAGGGCCGATTGGCTTTGATTCCAGTTCACCACAGAGTCCAGGAGAGGTTCACATGCTTCAACCACCCCAGAGTAACTAGCTGTTCCTTCATATCCTAAACTGTGTGCCCAAGGAATTGGTTATTCAGACAGTACTCACAGTTTAGATGCCTTTACTCTGTAGAGAAGATAAGACAGTACACGAAGACAGATATATGTGCCAGATAGAGATAGTGACAGGAAGTTCAAAAGCGAAGGTTAGACTTTCTGTATAGATGGCACTTCACACTTGACACACTCTTTTTTCACGTCTTATCTATGTGCAGATCTGGGTGTTACTTGTCTTTTTAAATGACGAGTGAAGCAGTGAAGGGGAGAATGTCCCAGGCTGTGCACACAAATGTGTGGCCTGTCACTTAGGCTGGGACTCAGTCAGCCAAGACTCAGAAATTGCAGAGAAGAGTGGAAGAAAGACAAAGAAGGTGGGGAAAGATACTACCAAAGATGACACTTTAGTTTCTCAGAAACCCTTGCTAACACTGAATAAGCACAGGGAATTCAACTTACGATGAATACATGGATGTAGAAGACAATCAAACATCCATGTCATGTCCTATAGGACTAGAATGAGCAACCCTGAAATGTGGTGCCTAGGCAACTATCATCGCTCCTTCCTCCCCTTCATAGAGGTGGGCTTAAACGGAAGCTATGAGAAATTGCACACATGTTGAGTTCTAAAATATATTAACACTTGTGTACCAGTTCCCTCTGACAGAATATTTCTAGGCAGTAATCTGAATTTTAATTGGAGCTTGGTCGGAGTTCCTGCTTTTGTTCTCCTCTTCTCTTTTTACCTTCTTTCTCATCATACACATCCAATTATTAGATAATAAAGACCTGATGATGTCAGGGTTGAAGAGATGACTCAGTAGTGATGAGCACTTACTGCTCTTCCAGAGGACCTGAATTTGATTTCCAACGTCAATGTCAGGTGGCCACAACTGCCTATAACTCCAGCTCTAGAGGGAATCTAACACTTCTGGCCTCTTTGCGTGCCTGCACTCACATGTGCATACCCACATGCAGAAGCACACACACACACATAATTAAAAACAACAAAGTCTTTTTTAAAATACCTCACAGGTAATAAGCTAGGGACCAGGATCTAGGTTCTAGCTATAGTCAATGTTGAGATTGTGATCCAAGTTTAGTTCATGTCTAGCTCAGGTCTTTAACATGTTGGCTTTGATGTACCTAGACTCTAAGTAGGTCTGAGCAAAGGGAATCATCAAAGACCTGGTTGCCAGTTGTCTAAATTCTCCTTTCCCAGACCACATGAAAAAAGAGGGTAGAAGGTGTAGAGATGATCAAAGCCTACATGCTTAACCCAGGGCAGTTTTCCCATTTGCATAGCAAAGAAGTGTCAGTTTCCCAGTTTTACCTTAAACAACACGAAATAGTAGCAAGACAGGAAGGGAGAAATGAGTTGGATGGAAGCACAGGTAATTTTGCTCTGCTTTTGTGTTTTTAGGAATGTGCTTTGATCCATACTGTTTTGTGAAAGCCAATTTTTTTGTAATGTTGTGATCCAGGGGCATCTTCAAGTAAAAATAATGGAGTTGACTTACAGCTCTGAGTCACGTTCAGTTCTATGAAGAACTTAAAGTATTAAAATTGTGTATCAAATATTTATTTTTCTTATTTAACTCCAGTTTTCTGAATAGTCATGAAAAAAAACACAAATACACAGATACTAGATAAAAACCGATGATATGAACACTCAAAAGCTGGATTTGTTTTGACCTTGAAGGTTCCTGATAGACTTTAGGGCATTTGGGATTTGGAGCATTAGAGAATTTTACTTTTATTATTGCAGAATATTGGAGTACATGGTTATCCTTTAAGAAACAAAGTTAAAATAAAATGAAATGGTGAAATTTTATGGTCAATCTCTGAATAATGACTTTCCTTCTCCCAGAGGTTATGAATTGCCAATTAATTTAAGGGTTGAGCCTTGTGAGCTTCTCTCCATCAATGCTGGGGTCTGTCTGGCTTATCCTTGTGCAGGTCACCAAACTTGATAGGAGTTCTTGAGTGTAATGGCCACATCAGGTCAAAAGAGAGCATTTAACACCATTCATTCCCTTTATCTACTTCTTGCATTCTTTATGCTTCCTCTTCCATTATAATATATATATGAAATTGGGAGGAAGATGAGCCAGAGAATCTGAGAAAAGTTGGAGGGATGCATGAGGAGATAGATATGATCATATTGCTTTGAATACACATACAGAAATTTCATAGATAGCAAAAGTAATATATGAATGAGTAAAGAATTAATGAGAAATTGTATTTAACTTTCTTAAACCTATCTCTGTTGAAATGAAAAAATGAAACCAAGACTTTATAATCAAGATCTAGTACTCATTCATAAAAATTAAAATGTTTTACATGATATTAAAATTTAGTTTCTACACTTGGTTTCCCCTTTTTTTTCCTGTCAAGAAATGACAGAAATAGACCACAATTACCTCCAGAGAAATCCATTTTTAATTTGAAATTTATGATATTCCCATTGAAAATTTCAAAAGAAAATGTGCTTTTTATATTCAATAACAAAATGCACATTCACACACACACACACACACACACACACACACACACATATCCTTACAGACATATCCTCATCCATAAGAACCAGCAAAACCAACTGACTTCAATGTTGGAAGTCTGCACTGAACCTTGTAAAAATTTAAGAAAGTAGGAAATACAAAAATTGAGACAAATATTTTTACTATATTAAAAAAAATTGGAGCTTGAAAATTTGACTTAGAAGTATTAGACCACACGAATTGAAGAAGCATCCTTTAATAAGAATCAATTAGGACTTCTAGGAATGAAAAATTGCAACACCAGCACTAAAGCCTTTATGGATGGGCTGAAAAATAACTCAGCCAAACAAACAAACAAAAACTAGTGAGCTGAAAGAAGGTTCAAATCAGATATCCAAAACATAGCCCAGGCACAAACAAACACATTTTAAGTAGATATTAAGATACAATGATAGTGAGAAATCTTAATATTTATTTAATTCAAAATTCTGGTAGGTTATGTAGAATGGAACAAGGAAATACTCCAGTGTATAGCGGGTTGATAATATTCTAGCAATGCTAAAAGACACATATGTAAGATGGAGGAAGCCTCTGGTGTGCCAAGCAGGAAAACAAAAAGAAGCATGCATTGAAACACTGGAAACTCAAACCAAACACAAAGGACCATAAAGAACCGCTGAAAAGAGAAATCAGATGACATGGGAGAAGGGGTTAGATAGATAGCCAACATCTTGATGACTGAAGAACATAACTAGAGTCCTTCAAAGCCCTTAGCTCTATGTCCAGGGAAACCATTCTTACAAACACTGAGCAAAATAAGGATGTGCTAAATAAACCTCACAGAGAAATCATCGTGAAAAAGAAATGCTAGGTGGCACATAGTATAAATGGGGGTGGCGGAAGGGGGACAAAAAGATCTGTGATAGATATTCTGAAACACAGAAAGGGAAACGGACAAAGGAAAGCCATGTGCAATTGACCAGGGTAGTTTGCTAAAGCAGAAGACAATACAGTGTTTTATTTTTAGTGATAATAGAACTTTGGAACAAAATTATTGGGATATAATAGGAAGCCAAAAGCAACAACTTACCTTCTGATTTCAATAAAAGGATAAAGATGCAATTATCTGCCATATGGAGATGTGTGTTTTTAAATTTTATTTTAGTGTGTGTGCACGCATGTACATGAGTGCAGGTTCTCACAGAGGCCAGAAGAGGATATCATACATCCTGCAGTAAGAGTTGCAGGTGATTTGAGGTGCTTGACATGGTGGTACTAGGAACCAAAACCCAGATCTCTGAAAGAACAGAAAGTGCTCTTGACCACCCACCAAGATATCTCTTTAGCTCTGGATAATGATGTGTGTGTGTGTGTGTGTGTGTCTGTGTGTGTCTCTGATGTGGGGGTAGGGAAAGAGAGAGAAGAGACAGAATGTGTGTAGAACACGCACACATACACGTTCAGGGCAGTTCCTTAGTTCTTTAAGTGATCTAATTCCAAGAGCCTTCAGAGATGTCAAATCTGCAAAGAATGAGGTCCCTTCTGCAGAATAGTTCAGTCTGTACATGTGACTTTCACACATTACACGGCACAGCTGAAGCCATATCGATGGCTTGTTGTGTGTAAGACAGTGCAAATGCCTCATAAGTAGCTGCTCCACTGTATCAGTTAAAAAAGATTAGGAAGAAGGTATCTTTACACGCTCAGTGCAGAAATAATATTATTCTTAAGACTTCTATCTTAGGTTTTATCTTGCAACCTTAGATGTAGACACCATGAGCTGCCTCTGCATATGAGTGCACGCATGTGCACACACACACACACACACATGCATGTGAATACAACCAAAGCTGGACAATAGATTAACTGGAGATTCATCTATGTGGCATTATTATTGCATCAGTGAGTCTAAAACTCAGGACAGGAGTTTCAATAGTCAAGTTGTGGAAAATGTGCTCAGTGAGGAACTGAGATGGATTTTACTAATCTAGGTGGTACGCTCCTGGATGCGGATTTTATTATTAGCATTTAAGCCTCTCAGGCATTCTCTAATTGCTCCTTCTATGTCAGTGATTCTTCCAGGCTCTAGGTCTCACAGGTCAGTTCTGTGCCTGTGTAGTCATTGACAAGTCATTTTCATCTCTCAAAGCTCCAAGTTCCTGATTGGTCATAATGCTTGAAGATTTTGACTCTCTCTGTGTCCGTTACACTTGCACAGTCTTGCGCATGTTTTCAGAGGAGTCATTAAGGGTCCCTGAACCTTGGACTGACATTGCTTCTGTGTGGCGAATAAGTGTTCTCTCTTCTCTGCAGTTTTAGAATCCATAATTTTGTACAGTAAAGAACAGATAGTAAAAAATAGAAATGTGGTCTAGATAAAGATATTCAGGAACCAACAGGAAGTTACCACAAGATCAGAGGCAGATACGGTTAAAAGGAAAGGTGATTTATTTGTTCTGTGAAGAATAGAATGCTTATATTTGTTTATAAATTGTATGTCTTACAAATAGTAGTTTAAGGAAAAAAGTAACATTTGTCATGAGTGAGTGAAACAAACCAGGAGAACATTTGAGGAAAATAAAGACAATTAATAAAATCTGCCATTTTTCATTTGCTTTTGGCTCCCTAGTTAAACTGAACAACGTGATGTACTGTAAATATCCCACATATGTAAACACGACCACCGTGTCTCTATTAATCATGTAGTACAACAATTGATATTCTCAATTAAAACCCTTAATTTGCCTGCTACAGTGCCTGCAGTCTCTGGAGTAATTACTCTCTTATTTTCCTAGATAACTTATTTAGGGGGAAATAAAATAATGAAATGATCTTAAAATGAAAAGGCCTGAAAATAGTGCTCTCACTTAAATTACAATACTTCACACTCATCTGAGGTTCCACGTCTCTGCAGCTGTGTTCCTGAGGGGTGTTCTTTAAGTTCGTAAAGGGAGAAAGAAAAAACAAAAACTCAAGGAAAGCAGCTGTGTTTTTGATGAACTGGCCTAGAGTTTCAACACTTCGAGCTATAGAGAAATTTACACGGGAATTTTCTGCATTGTGTATCCACGAGCAATATGTTTTTTAACTGTAACAGCATACACCGCCTTTAGTTTTCACAGTGGCGGGGCCAGGCAGAACCCTGTGGAATTACAAACCTGACCTTCAGCAGAAGACTTGGACCCCCAAGCTGAAGACTGCCACTCCTTCTGACCCATTCAAACCCACGAGGGCAATCAGCGAGCAATGAGAAGACGCTTCTGCTGAACTGATCATCAGGCATTGCATGTCTTCATTGGCAGAACTGAGTCATAAAATGGTGGCATGCCCAAAGATGTCAGTGAGACGTTGACCAGGCCTTATATGGCTGAAGAGCTTGACGCTGGCATTCTGGAACATTCTTGGTTCACGGCTGTGCAACCATCCTGCCCTGTCACCTTTCCTCTCAGAGGCTGTGTGCTCCTGCTTTGGACAAGTAAAAACAACAACAACCAAAAAAAATTCTTAGCACCTGAAGCACATTTCAGAGTTTCCTGTTACATTCTCAAGAAATGACCTGGGTTGTAGCCACAAAATTGCATTAAAAAAAAGCCAGAGGCAAGTATTAATGACTCCTTGCTGTACTCTACAGTGGAATACCGTGCCGGTTGGGTGCCTTTCCTGGTGGACTCTATCCTCGGAGCGCATCCACTGCTGCTGAGCAGTCTCCCGGGCTTCTCTTTCAGGCAGAGTCGTTGTTCTCTATCAGGTTTGTTCTCCATCATGATAAAGTGTGTTCCTCAAGGCTTGTTTTTCCTTTTGTGCTGCATCCATCCTGCTGGCTTCTCCTCACTCCCATTGCTTCTGTGCTATGTTCAGAGCCAGGTACAGTCGGCTTTCTCCTTTCCTGAGCAGCGTTTATTTTAAGGGCTCTGTTAAGGGTAGTGACATTTAAAGTTTGCTTGCTTTATGGGGAAAGATGGTATCATTATCATAAACATTCCATAATCAAATTCATTCAGAACTATCACTTGGGAGTCCTGCTACAGCTCAAGTGTTTGTGTTTTCTAAGAAAGAAGACAGTTAGAGGTACAAGGAAACATGTGACTAACCATCATAAAATGAGCCAATCACACAGTGGAACTCAAAGGTTATTTTTGTGGAAGAAAACTGGCAGTTTATTCCTGGAGATGCCTGTCAGCAGACTCAGGTGGACTGTGTTAGTCTTTGCTGCCTGTGATAATGTGCTCTCAAAGGGGAGTGCTAATGTCCCCCCCAAAAATCATGAAACTAGTCAAGGGCAGAAGAACTCCATTTCTAAAGCATTTTATCTTCCCACGCCTGTAGACAGTTTTCCTTCCTTCCTTATCAACTCAGTCCTCTACCTCTGCAACAGTGTCCCAGAACCAATGTGAGAATTCATGTTTGTTTATGTGTAGAGAAGTATGGCGACCTACCAAGATGGCAGACAAGTCCAGTTATCTTCATGACTTCCTGTTTACCGGGGCTGCAGAAGTGCATAGAGCCACACTCATTGGGGCATCCTTACTGTCTTATGAAGGTATTCTGCAAGCAAACTCTGGTCTGTTGGCACTAGCCATGGCCAGGGGGACAATCCACATTTGGTACTCCACGCAGTTCTGTGCAAGTCAATCAGCTTTGGAAGATAGGACGGTTTCAAGTGCATCTTCCCAAATTCACACTGAGAATGTGAGAATGTGTAACCCCTCACATCTGAGAATGCTACTTTAGTTGCAGATACACCTTTCAGTGGGGATCAAATTTAGGTTTTGTAATTGTGTGTAAACTTTACCCAATGTGAACAATTCCCTTTTAAACAGGACATCTACAGATCTATTATGGGGAGAATATTATTGTGAGGTTGCTACCCTATAGGTAGCAACCTATAGGGTAGTAATGGAAAATATGGCCATAATCACTTGTAGCTAAAAGAGCAGAAGAAACATGGTCTCCCTCAGAGCCCCCAGAAGAAACCAGGAAGATGGGCTGGCACCTTGACCTAGGACTTCTAGCCTCTAGGACTCTTGAGACAATAAATTAATGCTGTTAAAATTGCATATTGTGTGGTTTTTCGTCAAGTAGTAATGGGCAGCAGGCTAAACAGAGAAGGTAGGAAAAGAAAGAAGAAATAAGATGACCTTAACCCTAATCCTGAGAATAGACTGAGGGGAGGAAAGAGGGAGGGAAACAAAACAAAACAAAAACAGAAGCTATTCAGCCATCTTATCTTTCTTCTGATGCTGTGACATTATGGGTAGAACATATCACTGTTCTTCCAGCACATGTCACTCTTCTTCATACTCAGTTTTCTCATGATCATCAATATAATGTATCGTTCCACATGACAGAATAAATTAACAATTGATCAAGCTGACATCTATTTGAAATGTGCTTCTGGCTTAGCAAAGTTAATGTAGCATACAGCAACTCTCAGCCATACCTACATCTCATTCTTTTTGAGTGTGAATCTGGGAAAAGTGAAAATCCTCTCTTGGCCAGTAGTCCTCAGCCTCTGTCCCAAATGTGCCACTAAGAAAGAGTAATTCTTCATGGGACATCTGTAGTGGTTTTGGTAGAAGAGAGACACATTTCAATGAATGGCTATTTTCAGAGAAGAATCGCAGAGACACTTATGTAGCTCACATTTATATTTAGGGATGTGAAAACTAAAGTAACCTATTTTGTTCCTGGTGTTTCCAAAAATGCTGTCTGACTGACTGCCCCCTGAAGGTACACTCAGCAGCTGTGATACTCCAAACAAAGTAGTGAGTTGTTATTTGTGGCTTACAGACTTCCATCTTGTGATGGTGTTCCTGCAGATGCCACATATAAGTTTTCTGGATGATGAAAGACATGATTCAGAATGTAAAATTAAACATATTCTCCATATATTCCCCTACATAAGAGTGTAATTTCTTCTAAGTCTATAAGTTGCCTCAGATCAACTCAAGTTAGAGGGAATCCCTCAATCATTCTGAGAAAGGCATAGATTTAACATCACCCCCACAAGCTGTGATCCTTGTCTCCGTGCATTTGTGAACTGACCTTCCTTTGCCAGTGTTAAAAGCAGTAAGGCTTTATACAAGGTTCTTTAAACTTAGAAAATTTCTTTTAACTTCTCCTCCTATAGCCTATGCAATGCAGAACAATGCAGGACTGACTGTATTGTCTTCCTCTGTGGCCTGACAAGGCTGAACCCCTCCCTCAGGGGTAAGTGATCAAAGAGCCAGCCACTGAGTTCATGTCAGAGACAACTCCTGTTCCCCTTACTAGCGAACTCACTTGGAGACTGAGCTGCCATGGGTTACATCTGTACAGAGGTTCTAGGTTATCTCTATGCATGATCCTTGGTTGGAGTAACAGTCTCAGAAAATACCCCTGTGCCCAGATTTCTTGGTTCTGTTGCTTTCCTTATGAGCTTCTGTCACCTCCAGATCTTTTATCTCCCCCTTCTTTCATAAGATTCCCTGCACTCTGTACAAAGTTTGGGTATGTGTCTCAGCATCTGCTTCAATACCCTGCTTTGTGAAGTATTTCAGAGGCCCTCTGTGGTAGGCTTCTGTCCTGTTTCCTGTTTTCTCCTTCTTCCCTTTTGCCTTTCTGAATGAGGATTGATCCTTTAACCTAGGGTCCTTCTTCTTGCTTAGCTTCTTTAGTTGTACAGATTTTAGTATGTTTAACCTATATTATGTGTCTAATATCCACTTATAAGTGAGTATATACCATATGTATCTTTCTGCCTCTGGGATACTTCATTCAGGATGATCTTTACTCGTTCCCACCATTTCCCTGCAAATTTCATTATTTCCTTCTATTTAATTGCTGAGTAGTATTCCATTGTGTAAATGTACCACAATTTCTGTATCTATTTCTCAGTTGAGGGACATCTGGGTTGTATCCAGATTCTGGATATTACAAATAAAGCTGCCACAAACATGGTTGAATAGTTACATGTAATTTTCTTTAAAATTTAGAAAAAAAGTATTGGGGAGCAGGCACATGCCACAGTGCATGTGTTGACTTTAGACAACTTGCTGAAGTCAATTCTCTGTGTCCAAAGCCAAGACCTGGGAATCAAACTCAAGTACTTGGAAATGGGAGCAAGGAACTTTACCAGTGGATCCATCTTTACAACCCCAGGTTGCGTGTACTTTCAAAATAATGTACTTCTATGCCCCCAAAGAAATCAGCATCACGGCAAGTTTATTTGTAGTGACAGACTTTAGAATATATTAATCTTTTAAAAAGTAACCACATAAAAATAGTTGAGGAGTAGATTATATGTTTAACCCACTATTTTTGTTGTTGTTGTTCTGTTCTGTTTTGAGGCAGGATTATAGGTATCCTATTCTGGCCTAGAACTTGCTCTACAGTCAAATTTTATACAGTTTTGAATTCCTATTCCTACTACTTCCATTTCTCAAGTTCTGGGCTTACAGGTAGGCATCACCATACCTGGCTGGTCTATCTTGTTTTTTAAGTGTCAGGAAGTTTTAAATATTATGATGGTAAAGAAATCTTTGAGACAATCATCTCCTTTAAATGAGAGGCTCTTTTTAGCACAGGGGAATGTGGTTGTCAAAGAAATGTTTGTGGTGGTGAGGTTGCCTTATTTGTATCTCAACTTCAAGAAAAAACAAGTTGTAAATAATTTAGTTGATGTTTGAATGTATGTATAGACTTTTGTATGTGTGTTCTTACCTGAAGTTCTTGTTAGGGGTAATACCTCCTTTCTGAAAATGGAGCTGTCTGACTATGCTTGCCAGCTGCACGCTCTCCAAGAGAGCAAATTCCATGGCCCTTGTGTGATACAGTTGCGGACCGAATTCCCTTGGAAGTTGATCTGGCAATATGGAAGAAATGTCACAGTTGTGCATGACAACTCCCTGTGCTCTGCAACAAATGTGCCACCCGGAGCCCCACCTGGAGGTCCACTGAGAGGTACAGCGCTGAGATAGGAAGTGGAAATCTTGAGTTTACAAACAACTATTTTGTGTGTGCAGCTCTCTTCTCTTAGTGCTATCCTCATGCTGTGATAAAAGAAAAAAAATATTATAAAAGAATTGCAATGACCTTACTGTCAGGTAGAACACAGTGAATAGCTTGTCGGGAATAAAGATTTACATTGAAGGAAAACAAACTTAGAGATTCTGGTTCTGCTCTTTGAGCCAGTGAAGAACAGTGCTTTCAACAAAACTACAGCATGTGGTGAAGAGGACTCAAATGAGCTATGTGACAAACCAAACATGATATTTGTGCTTCACATTGGAAGTGGTACATTGCTGAAAGACATAAGGTGCAGAGTATGTCAAATGTGACTAGGAGGATGCTAGCCTGGCTGAAACATGGTGTTTGCCACTGGAGACAGGAGACTTTTTGATGCTGCTGCACATGTAGTTAAGGTACCAAGAGCATTTCCTCCTGCTTTAGGGTATTCTCACAATGGAAATTGTGAAGTTCAAAGACACAAAGGTAACGAACTCTTTCGTTCTTAGATTAAATAAATGAAGTCATCAGCAATATCAAACATGATTCAATAAAAAATTTTTCATTCAACATTTAAAAGCTTCCAGATGGCTTGATTTTTCTCCAAAAATAAACATAGCCTATACTTTTATTAAATAAAAACAGCTAAATTATTTTCTAGGAATAGATACAAACACTGGTAAAATACGCCATTTAGGTTTATCAGTTACATTTATCTAGAATCATAGATATTATATAAAACAACATTTGACTCATTTATTTATCCCATTCGCTTCTTTACTATAGTTTTGACAACCTTACCTACTTATACATAAAACCTTAAAGTAGTTATCATACTAAAAATACCTTGGGTTCTAGATACTCAGAAGTTCCAGGATATGTTAATGGTTTGCGCTTGCTTGCCGCTTCTCCGCTGTTATATGTGGATGGATAGTAAACTGGGGGCTTCAGTACTGCTTTTCCAGCCTTAGCTTTCTCCTTTTAGTCTATCTCTAATAATTATTCATAATATGCCTCAAAATTCAAAATAAAGTGTATGAGGTACATTCAAACGGAAATAAAATTCTCTTCTGTAACAGTTCTAGTAATGTGGCTGGAAACCAAGATAGACCTTGATAAACTTTAATTGGAAAGGGAGGGAGGCAAGGAGAAAAGGGTGGTATGAGAGAGAGAGAGAGAGAGAGAGAGAGAGAGAGAGACCTTGGAACCCCCAGCTCTCAATGAAACATGTCCATCAAATACCTCTTCTCAGGACTCAGGGAACCCCAAATAAGAGGGGACAGAAAGAGCTTAAGAGCCAGAGGGGATGGAGGACACCAAGAAAACAAGTCCGTCTATATCAACATGAGCAAAGCTCCTATGAACTCACAGAGATAGAAGCATCATGTACAGGGCCTGCACAAGTCTGCACCAAGACCTCTGCTTATACTACAGCTTTCAGCATAGTGTTTTTATGGGATTCCTCAGCCTATGAATGAGTTGGTTTCTGATTCTTCTGCCTTTTCTTGGGCTCACTTTCTTTTGTTGGTTTACCTTGCTCAACTTCAATGAGATAATTTTGTTTTATCTTATTATATTTTATTTTTGTTATCTCTTAAAAGCCTATTTTTTCTAATGACAGACAAAAGGGAATGGATCAGGGTAGGAGGGGAGGTGAAAAGGAACTAGGAGGAAGAGGAAAGAGAAATCCAGGATATATTATGTAAGACAAGAATCTATTTTCAGTAAAAGGAGGGAAAAAGAGCAGGGCAAAACCAGATTTCAAGAGTTATGCACTAAATTTTAACATTCTTTTTTTTTTTTTGTAAAACATTAATTGTTCTTGCAGTCATGAAATTGAATAGCTAATTGGTTGAATTTTACTTAATATCCTAAAAGAGTTTACCTAGGAATTAGGGTTTTATTGTTTTTTTCTTTACCACTGTCTATGTAAATTTTGTTTCTAAGCATGTTTTTCTTATCCTGTAAAGATTTAGTATTATAACAATGGATTGTTTTTCTTGGACTTTTCTGAGTTTCTGGACTTAACATAAGTGATGGTTAGTTGTCTGCCAACTTGGCAACGGCATATGCTATTTAATCAAATGGCAGCCTAGGGACTGCTCTGAAGGTGTTCTATAAATGTTGGCTACCATCAGTTGGCTACGTAAAGAACATTGCCCTTGATGATGTGGGTGGACCCGATCCAATATGGTAAAGGCCTAGAGAGCAAAGCCTGATTTTTCTGAACAGATTCTGCCTCAATTCTGCAGCAGTCCCCAGCATATCAGTCTGCCTTTTGAATTTCAGAGTGAACACTGAAATACTGACTCCTGCCTTTGTTTCTAGCCTGCTCTGCCACCTACCCTACATAGTGTAGTTTAGACTTGCTCTTATTTGTGTTGTTCAGTGTTGTCAAGATATACATAACCAATAGGATAGGTAGGTAGATAAATAGTGATGGGTAGATAGATGAATTCATGAGGGATTGGCTCATGTGATTAGAGAGGTCAAGAAGATTCATGAGCTGCATCCTGCAAGCTGAAAGCCTAGTGAACAGATGGGAGCAGTTCCAGCACAAATCCAAAAGTCTCAGAACTAGGGCAACAGAAATGTTTGCACTCAAGGCTCAATGACCAACAATGACAGTCCCAAGAGCAGATAGATGTTTCATCTGAAGAAGAAAACAAATTTGCCTCCCTTGTACGGTTTTTAGTGCCGAGATAGAGAGAGAGAGAGAGAGAGAGAGAGAGAGAGAGAGAGAGAGAGAGAGAGAGAGA
>CM053751.1:55089807-55100187 GCA_028658305.1 Pachyuromys duprasi
TAATATAATAACAGCCATATATTTCAATTCCATACACTGTCCCATAATAGACAAAAATTTCCAGTTCAACTCAAGTGAATCAATATATTATAAATCCATCACAAGTAGAGTTCTTTCTAAAACACAATCAACACTGGATACAAGAAAATCCAATGTACATTTAACTCCAAACTGCTGATCTTAGACAATGATGTTACCTAACTCAAAGATTATACATTATAGGGATGAAAGCAATACACAGATGCAAGGAGATATCAGTGGGACAGATGAGGTCAGAAATAGGCCCATTAACATTTACTGGTATATAACAACACTAAGAAGCTGATTCCACAGAGAAAAGCCAGCCCTTCAGTAATTGATGCTGGAAAAAATCAAAAGCTAGTAGAAAACCACAAATTTCAACATCTCCCTCAAGGCTGGTGCAAACAAACTTCGACAGAGATCCTGACCTGAAGGTAAAACTTTTGAAACTGAAACTTCTGAAATGAAACAGTAGAATACATATGTGCTTTTGGGGTTGTGACGGAATCTCTTTCTTTTCCTATGTTCTTTTCACACGATAAGAAAACATGACCCATAAAAAGACTAATTGGACTCTACAAATTTCAAAACTTACTCTCAGTAACAACACAGTTACAAACTTGCTAAAGTGAGCAGAAATATATCAAAATTAATTATAATTGCAAATGACAATGAAAACAAGAAAAAACTGAACCATATGAATGACCAGATTAAGTCTCTTGGACAATATTTCTCATGGGTCACAGGTGAAATATGTTGTTTAGTAAGAGGGGTCCCTTTCTACCCTGGTCTTCTTTAATTATCAAAGGCAAGTTAGCCTTTTGGGCTTTTCAACACATATTTTTTGTCTCAATATGGTGGTTATTATAAATGAAGTTAGAACTGAATTTTAAAATACACGTATACATATGTGTACGTGTGTGTGTGTGTGTGTGTGTGTGTGTGTGAGTGAGTGAGTGAGTGAGTGAGTGAGTGAGTGAGTGAGTGAGTGAGTGAGTGAGTGAGTGAATGTGTGTGTTAATGCATGTATGCCATGGTTTACATGTGGAGATCAGAGGGCAACTTTTGGTAGTATGTTTTCTCCTTCCACCTTGTTTGAGGCAGGCTCGCTCTCTCTTATTGATTCTGTCATAATGTGTACTCCAGGCTAGCTCTTTTTTGAGATTCTGGATGATTTTCCTGCCTTTGCTTCCAATTTCACCATAGGAATGCATGGATTCTAGAATTGGGCCACCAGAGCTGATTCATTACATGAGCTTTGGACACTGAGCACAGATCCCTGGGCTTTTATGACTTATACACTTGCCCATGGAGCCCTCTCACCAAGCCAGAACTATTTTGCATCTGTGCTTTTATGGGAATTTATCTTTAAAAGGAAAGAATATGGGTTAGAGCTTGTTCTGTGACAGACCAGCTTTCTGACCTTCACCAGAACACTACGTATTTGCAGCCCAGGATGCTTGTGTGTGTGAGTGTGTGTGTGTTGCTGTGCATCTATATGTTTGTGTGTGTGAACGCCTGTGAAAATATATGTGCACAAGTCCATGGCCCAGCAGCAGCTGTTCTTCCTTGGATACCCAAGCACCATCTACCTCGTATTATTTTATTTTATTGGGATGGGGTAGGTGGTCAGGATATATCACTGGAATGCTACTAGGCACATAGGCTAGGCTGGCTGGTTGGGAGCCAAAAGGCTCTACTGCCTTTGCCTCACCAGTGCTGGAATTGTAACTGATACAGATTTTTTAATGTGAAGTCTGGGGGCAAAAGTCAAGTCCTTAAAATGCTAACCCATACTAAAATCCAACCTTCTTTCTTTTCAGATTAAACTACCAACTGACTTGTGAAAATCAACTGAGATAATGGCAAAGAGTAAATTGCCCAACCTATGGCAGTTTGTCAGTGATTTCTTCTCCTTTCTTCCTAGATCCCCAGAGTACAGTTTGTTCCACTTTTGTTGTTGTCTTGACACCTGAGAAGAGTGAAAGTTTAGTAGAATACTGTAACAAAAGAATAAAAGTTTACAGTCTATTTGATAAGCCTCTATGAACTGATGCCTTATAAAATGTTTGAAGCTTCTACTTTGCTAGGGATGTTACCGATGCCACCTAAAGTTATTCTGGAAGGAAACCAAGCCGATTTCTCAGACATTTGTGACTTCTGAAACCTGCACAAGCCTTTATGTGATATGTGTGCTTGAACATACAAAGATGAACAAGGTTCTTTGCCTTGCCCTGGATATACAGATAATCTGATGAAGATATAAACTAAGCGGTGAAATGTCCATGAAGCATAGTTGAATAAAATATATGCTGTGTTGTGACATAAACTGCGTGCTTTCAGAGGTGAGCAGAGAAATTCGGTTTTGATTCAAGAACCACTAAAGTAGATAAAGTGGAGGCAGAGGCAGGTAGAGCCTTTTAGCTCACTAGCCAGCCATCCTATCCTTTCTGACTAATGCAAGATCAGTGAGAGATCCTCCCTCCCCCCAAATAAATAAAACAAAGTAGATGGCACCTGAGTGTCTGAGAAAAGGGTCAACCGGATTCCAAGAAGTCATGTAAAGGTGAAGAGAGTCGGCGCCACACAATTAACATCCATTGGTGTGTGGTGTGGTCCAACTGCCCCATCCATTACACATACTTCCAATGTTAGCTTACTTTAGTCTGTCTTTACTTTTAGGGATGATTTTGTATGTTCAGAGTCTTAGTTTATGGATATAGGTGTGATGTTAGTGTAAATAACAGTGTTTTATTATGTTTGAAAAGTCACTGTTTCTGATGGTAAGTTGGTCATATTTTATATCATTCCTTCTCTGTATGTAATATATTTTCTGCTCTTCAATATTTTTATGTTAAATATATTTGTTTTCTGAACTTTTCCCTAATTTTGGATTTTAGAGGTTTATTATGACACCCAAGTTTCATTTCCTTTGTTTTCTTCTGTTCAGAGTTTGTTGACTATCTAGCTTGAATTTTTTCAGTTGAAAAAACTTTACCTAGAATAATAAAAACAATCTTTTCAGTGGCAGTTAACTGTTTTCCTCTCATGACTAAATAATAATAAATGAATATATCACAAATAAACACACATATGTTCACATAGCGCTATAGCATTTTCAATGGTTGATTGTTTTTCTAACTAGGGATTATAATTATTTTGTCTCTTTATGCTTTTGTGTATTAATTGATGGATCTTCTTAAAATATCTGATATTTTAAGATAATTATGCATGTGCTTCCTTCAGAGTCTTAAATTTTATTTTCTCAGGTGATAATTTGTTGTTTGACAAACTTGATTCCCTCAAGAATGGGATTTATTTGAGCTTAATAGACATTGAACACGTTCACATGAGTCATTGCATGCAATAGTCTTTCTGTAAATGAAATAAATTAATAAACAGTGACTTGATTTTAGGATTATTAGTTTGGGTGTTTAAAACAGGGCATATTTTTTTTCTTTCTGAAGTTGGATTTCTGGCCTTTTGCCTGGTTGATCATTGTCTTACTAGGGTCTCTTCATGATGGCTGGTAGAATTATGATGTATTGCAATACAGTGTGTGGTTTAAAATCCCCATTTTCTGCCCATAGTAGGCCTTGAAGAGTCTCATATATTGTGTGCCTTACTTAGCATTTGCCCAACAGTAAAAGGGTAGCTTCACTTGGGTACTTGGACCATGTTCTCCACAGAGCTTTTTCCCTCCTTAACTCACCTTATAAATTTTAACTGCTTCAGTGGTCTTGAAAGTCTGTTTCTGGCTTTCTGTGAGAAGTGGCATGGCTGCTACCTGCTTGGATCTAACTTTACAGTATCAAGAATTGGATGTGATCCCAGGCAGAAAGCTCAGATGAATGTGGTGTGAACTCTCTGTATACATATTTTCTTCATGATCCTGGACCTGTAGCTTCATGTTTGACACATGGATAGAGTTGGTTCATGTGATAGCAAAGCTTTGTCTAAGCCAAAGTCAGAAATATGGTGAGCTGCACTATTTTTAAAGGATCCATATATGAATGTATGAGCGCACGTGCTCTCCCCCGTCCCAAACACACTTATTTTCAGATAGCAGAAACAAGAAGAAATTTCTTATCCTTTTCTATGACTCATTTGGCTTGCCTTAGGATCATCTTTCAATATGATGCCAACTTCAAGTGACATCTGTGGATTTTGTTCTTTTTCTATTTCAGAGCTTCAATATATGCTGTAATTTGTCTATAAATTGCTGCTGTACCTGATGAATGACTCTGTGAACTTGCCTTGCCACAGTGTTCAGGGTTTTGAGACCTCAATTGTTCATTCTGTTGTGATGAACACATTAGGGTCTGAGTGGAGCACTCATTAAGACTCTAATGTTTTCAAAAGAGAACCATGCCAATAAAAACGCAGGGGGAAAAGTGCTGGAACAAAGTACATTTTACAGTTCCTAATTTTATGAAGCTCTAACAGGATTTATTGAAAACTCTCTTAGAATGTGATTAATTCTACTCTGAGAATAACCAATAATCACTTCAAGATAGATTTAATTGATTTCTTGATAATAAATTGGCTCAGTGCAGGATTTGTTTGGGTTAATTGTGAATACACCATAAAACAATTTGTCTATTTTTTCTGATCAAGGAAATAAGCTCGATTATATGTGGATAAGACCACATTTACAGATCAATAAGTTCTGAAGTAGTTGATCTGTTTTTTTGTTTTGTTTTGCTTTTACCATTTTAACACTAAACTTGAGTCACTGTCTTATAAATACTATTGAGTGATGATGGTTCAGTAACCTTCCAACAACTCACACCCTACAGAGAATTTGAAATCAGAAATTGAAGAAACCCAAGAAAATGTCATGATCAAGATCTCCTTTAGTATTATCATATTAGACTGCTCAGATGGCCATAACAAAACACATGGCATACACATACAACATAAATTTATGTTACATAGCTATGATACTTGATCAGATCCCAGTTCTTAGCAATTGAGCTTTAGTTACCACACTCAAGGTCCTAATTCTATATAGTCACATTGGGGATTAGATTTTTCAAAGGAAACCTAATACATAGTAAACCTCACATTATGGTGTATTTATATATAAGAATATAATCAAATATAAAGAAAGTAGGAATGGAGGCCTTTAGACTCCTGAAATGTTCTTAAACTCTCCTCTGTTAATGGCTACAGTACCAGCTTTGGATGATTAGAATATAAAGGCTTTGAGTTCATCAGTGAATCAATCTGATAGTTAATAACTCGATGGCATTAATTAGACACTGAGGAGACTTTGAGGAAGGGCATAGTTGGAGGAAGGTTACTGGGGTACGTCTCTGAAGGGTCCTTGATTCCTTCTGGTCTCTCTGCTTCTTGGCCACCATGAGTTGAGGTGGTTTCGTCTTCTGTGCCTTTCTATCATGATTGATCCAAGAACTCCGAACCTAGTAACTGTGAATTCCAACTTTGAGGTGTTCTTTACACAGAATTTTTTCACTGCTTTGGAAATCAGTTTTTCTAAAGAACCCAACCTGGTCTGGCTTGGCAAACATCACCAACAGGCCATAAACACCATGACTTTTACCATTGTATGAAATGGTCTTCAGAGTCAAGGCTGAAGTTCCCAAGGGCATAAACTTTCTCCATGTTATAGCTATGCTAGTCCCAGAACTCTTCATTTCAGAGACACAGAAGGAGCTTCCTGGACATGTGTAGGTTTCCTTTCTGGTTTTCCATTTAAGGGTAGGCTGAATTTTGAATATTTATAGACAGAATTAGCTATTTGGAGAGGAGAGTACAGATATATGCTCTAAGGAATCTATACATGTTAGCCATTTCTTAGACAATGCATTGGATTAAAGAAGAAAGAAAAAAGAAAGAAAGAAAGAAAGAAAGAAAGAAAGAAAGAAAGAAAGAAAGAAAGAAAGAAAGAAAGGAAGGAAGGAAGGAAGGAAGGAAGGAAGGAAGGAAGGAAGGAAGGAAGGAAGGAAGGGAGGGACAGAAAAAAGAAAGAAAGAAAGAAAGAAAGAAAGAAAGAAAGAAAGAAAGAAAGAAAGAAAGAAAAGAAAGAAAGACATACAGGAAAGACATACAGGAGAGCAGGAATTTTTAGCCAAAGTCGTTCTCTGTACCCACAAAATCTGAGATGGAGAGAATTCTTACCTACTTTTCCAGCTTTAGTGTTTCTCTTCTGGCTCTCCGTGACTGTCTATGCTTTCTTTGCATGTCTTCTTGCTGTCACATATGTGAACATTGTTTCCTTTGTTTATATTAGCCTTTCCTTGATTTGTTCTCTGCTGCCTGTCTCTATTCAATTCTTAGATTTAAAGTCTTCTTTTCTTTCGAAGTTTTCATACATAGTCATTTTTAGTTTTTTGTTTGGTTGGTTGATTGGTTGGCTTTGCTTCCCTTTCATTTTATCCATATTTTTTCCCTTTTAGGACATTTGTTGCAAAACAACTTTTAAAGTTAGTTACTTTTTAAGGCAACCGGTGTATGATTTATTTTTTCTCCTAACTTCAGAGGATCACAGTTCACCATGGTGGCAAAGGCAACATAGAGTGAGTTGCCTATGGTGGCAGGAACATGTGACAGAAGCTTGCTCACATGGTGAGAACCAAGAAGCAGAAAGTATGGCAGGAAGGATATCATATCCTCAAGAACCTACTACCATTGACAGCCTGCTCTAACATAGCTGACTACAGAATCACCAGCTGGTGAGCAAGTGTTCCAATATGGAAACCTGCGAGGAACATCTTAGATTCAAATCATAACACCCATGTTTGTTTTTAACTTCTTACTGAGATGCAAAATACACAGAGAAAAAAATCAGCATATAATCACTTTCCTTTTAATCTTTTCAATGTAATTGCTTTCGATATATCTGCATATACATATATGTCATATGTATATCTGTCATATATACACATATTTGTATCTGTCATATATATACATGACAGATGTATATATGACAAAAATACATATAACATATGAGTGTATGCAGATATATCCAAAGCAATCACACTGAAAAGATTAGGAGACGCATTTTGGAGAAATGGCTCAGCAGTTAGGAGAAGTGATTGCTCTTGCTGAGACTTGAGTTTGATTCCCAGAACCCACACATGGTGACTCATAACTGTATATAACTCCAGTCCCATGTATATATAACAGAAAAGCAAGTGTATTTTCCTCCTTCAAACATCTGGCTCAGTGAGAGTTTTGTTCTTGCTGAAGATCAGTACACATTATGCAGCCAGTCTCTCTGGGTAAGAACGGAAGGCCTTTCATTTGTACTGGAATGTGCTTCCCCAAGTCTTCTGAGAAGAGATGTCTCTCTTTCTCACACTTGGATTGGTAACTCTCAAATTCACACCATGATATAGGAGATGAGGAGGCATGTGACACATCACTCGTAGACAGCATCTTCTAGACTGACTTCTCAACTATCATTTCCTTCTTCTCCTGTTGTTTTTCTTCTGCCTGTCACTTCCCAACTCCCAATTACCTATTCATCAGACTATGTAAACAATCCGGGCATATGCAAGAAATTGTGCAAAAAAAATTTCATTAAAATGTCTTCATATTGTGCTCAAACAGAGAATTAAATCAATAGCAGGCACAGTTCATCATCTAAAGATCATTTATTTTCTTTCTTTAGGAAGGGGAATAGTAATTTCTCTATTTTTGACTTGTTACAAGCCGTTGAGCCCACAAGTAAAGAAAGGCGAGTCCTTCTATAAGTCTGTTTCATCAGAAAAGGGGTAGGCTTGACATGACAGGCTGCTGAGCAGCTGCAGCAGCAGTCAAGACTTGTTTTGTGTCATAGGACTGGCTGTGCTCTTCCGTGGAATGCAGTCATGAGAGCACAGTCCCACCTTTACATTAAATGAGACTTGGAAACGCCCCCATCTTGAGCACCTAGTCATTAGCTCTTTAAAGAATGTTTGCTCCCCGTAATAATCTCGGAACACTTGTAGACTGGAGATCATGGAGAATTTTCCATCCTCTAGCTAGACAGGAGGGAGATAGGAGGAGAGTGACTAATCTCTCCCAAGCCTTCCTGTGTGCCACTCATCCCAGAACTGCTTTGCCTGAGACAGCTCATTTCATCTGACTCCTGACCACCCCTGGGATCGACAGTTCTCTGTTTGGTTTCTCTGAAAGGCTGAGGTTACCCCAGTGTGACCCTGCAGGACAGCAGAAAAGCCATTCTCACAGTCTGAGACACGGGAGGAGGAGAGTGTCCTGGTGGACCTTAACTATTTAAGATATCTGTATTTGTGACATCATTTCAAGTCTTGTCCTCAAATGATAGGTTGACTGACCAAGGGTTTCTAATATTACTTACATTACATTCTCATGTAAATACATGGTTAGTTGAATGAGATTGCCATGTCAGAGAGACAAGTGTTTGTGATTTAATTAAATAATTCATTTCTATTAAAATTATTAAATTTAGAGCCAGTGAGTTAGCACAACAGGCAAAGGTCCTTGCTGCCAAGGCTGATGTCTTGGGTTCAATACTGGGGCCCGCATGATGGAAAGAGAGAACTGATTCGTGCGAGTAGTCCCCTGCTATTCACATACATGCTGTGGTATAGGGGCTACCCTTCCACACACAAATAAATGAGACATTTAAGTAATGGAAATTTAAATATTCATTTGGATTATTTAAAATGTAATAAACATCAGTGATCATCCTAACACCAAGAAATAACTGTTACTTACAATAAGTATACGTGTTTCTAGTTTATTTTTACGTGTAATATCTATTATTGATATTACATCTATTTAGTTTTATAAAACAGGTTTTCCTATGTATTGTTTTAGTGCTTTTGTTTGTTTTTATTTTTTAAATTAATTTTTACAAGTTATTCATTTTATACCCTGACTGTAGCCCCCTCCCTCATCTCCACCAGGTCCCACTGTCTCTCTCTCTTTCCCCCCTATGCTCTTCCCCTAGTCAACTGAAAAGGGGAGTCCTCCTACCCTGACATCTGCCTCTAGCTTATCAGGACTGCCTGGATCTTCCTCTGGCAAGGCCAAATTCCCAGGGGGAAGTTATCAAAGAGCAGGCGATGGAGTTCATGCAGAGACAGCCCCTGCTCCCCTTACTTGGGAACCCACGTGGAGACTGAGCTGCCAATGGGCTACATCTGAGCAGGAGGTCTAAGTCCTCTCCATGCATAGTCAAAGACCTCTGAGCCCAGAATTTTTGGCTTTGTTGGTGTTCTTGTGGAGCTCCTGTCACCTCCGGGTTCTTCTTCTTCTTCTTTTTTTTTAAATGTAATTTATTTATTTTTATATCAATCACAGGTTAGGTACTTTGCATCCCAGGATTAGCCCCCTCCCTCATTCCCTCCCACTCTACCCATCCCTCCCTCATCTCCTCCCGGCCCCCTCCAAGTCCACCTACGGGGGAGGACCTCCTCCCCTTCCATCCATTCCCAGTTCATCTTGTCTCCTCAGGGCTGGCTGCAATGTCCTCCCCTGGGATCTAGCTAGGCTGTTACTCCCTGGCGTGTATGGGGGAGGGTCAAAGAGCCAGCCATCAAGTTCATGACTGAAACAGTCCCTGTTCCCCTTACTAGGGTCTTCAGTTGGACAGCGAGCTACCATGGGCCACATCTGAGCGGGGGTTCTAGGCCATATCTATACATGGTCCTTGGTTGGAGAAACTGTCTCATATAAGACCCCTGTGCCCTGCTCAATTTGGTCTTGTGGAGCTCTTGTTCTCCCCAAGTCTTACTAACTTCCCCTATTTTTATTATTATTCCCCGCCCTCTGCCGAAGGCTTGGTTGTGAGTCTTAATAACTCCTTTGATACATTGCTATACTAATTCTTTCAGAGGCCCTCTTTGATATGCTCCTGTCCTGTTGCTTGTTTTCTCTTCCATTCAATGTCCATCCCATTTGTTCATCTAAATGGGCATTGATTATACCAACCTGGGTCCTCCTTCTTGTATATCTTCCCTAGGTGTATAGATTTCAGCATGACCTTCCTATCCTATAGGTCTATATAAGTGAGTATCTACCATATGTTTCTTTCTGCTTTTGGGATACCTCACTTAGGATGATCGTTTCCAGGTCCCACCATTTGCCTGCGAATTTCATGATTTCCTCCTTTTTAATTGCTGAGTAGTATTCCATTGTGTAAAAGTACCATAATTTCTGTATCCATTCTTCAACTGAGGGACATCTGGATTGTTTCCAGGTTCTGGCTATTACAAATAAAGCAGCTACGAAAATAGTTGAGCAAATGTCCTTGTTGTGTACTTGAGCACATTTTGGATATATGCCTAGGAGTGATATAGCTGGGTCTTGAGGAATCACTATTCCTAATTGTCTACGAAAGCGCCAAATTGATTTCCAGAGTGG
>CM053751.1:55100287-55153970 GCA_028658305.1 Pachyuromys duprasi
GTAAGGTGAAATCTGTGTCCTCTATAAAACCATCACACCAAGAAATTATTCACTGACTGGATAAGTCGGGTGCAGGATATTCCTGAGGGATCTGAGATGAATGAATCTGCTTCTCCATGTATCAAGGGCATTTACTTTGACTAATAATTTTTTCTCATGTTTCCTTCATCACCACCACCCTTGCAAAACTAAAAGGGTGTGGACTTGAATTTAATACTTGGTTGAAATAAATATATATAATCTAAAATTTTGTTGTTCAGTGTGGTAGACACTAAACACGTGTGGCTATTTCAGTTAAGTTTAAAGTATGATTCCTTAGCTAGAGTTACTAAATTTCCAGTATTTGATATCCATCTCTCTACTAAATCACCTTCATTACCTGCATATGCAGACTAGTCCCATCACTACAGAAACTTCTATTGGACAGGAGTGGTATAGATTGTGGACCATATTGTACACTTCTAGACTTCCATACATCTCTGTATCTTATATTAATTTAAACTGTCTAGAGGATTACTTATTATTGCATAATAATTGGCACAGTCTATTTCTTACTTATTATTTCACAATAATTGCTACCTTCTATTACTTTTAGAATTAGGTGACATATAAATTGCAAATGTGTCATTAAAATAATATTATAAATTCTTACAAAATTGATTTCCAACCATTAGGAGATGACTGGATAAAGTATCAGATTTATAAATGGGATTTAAAGATTGATTCTATCTAGGCTGTTTAGATTTTCATTATTGCCTTTTGTATGAATCTGCCTCTTCTTTGTGAACCTTTGATTGCTCTCATTCTGCATGATGCTACTGTCCTGGTCACCATTACCAGGTTTAACCAGTGGTAGGTGAACAGCAGATAAGTTTCAACAAGTAATAGTGTTAGTCTAAGTTAGGTAATTTGGAATATTTCTTATGTCATTTGGAAATTGTGGCTTAGCTGGAAAATCCTAAAGTAACATTTACATTTTAAAAGTTTCTCACACCTAAAGTTTCCATTGACCTGAGCTGGATTTGAAACAAACAGAGCAACAGTATGTCTTGGAGCTGGCCTAGGCACCTCTTTTCAAAGTGCTTAGGTATAAATGAGGCAAGCATACATTTCCTAGCCTGACTGTGGAGTCACAGAATGCTCAGCCATAAATCAGCACAGGCCACTTTAATTTCATTCCTTGCCTACATAATCAAAACATGAAGCTCCTTTCTCTTTAACACATAATTCTTCTCAATCATTACACAAATCGCCATATTTCTTTATAACAAAGTAAATGCCTCGGTTCAGCTATGATTTACAGATCGAGTAAATTATTAGCCATATGGTTGTTATATGCTGTCCTGCTTACAAAATATGTGTTTTAAGTAAACACATCTAGGGCTGGAAAAGAGGGTCATCCATTAGCATTTAGAGCTTTAAACATCTTCTGTATAGCAAGCACAAGCACATCCAGCTGGATTGTATCACCCTATACATATATTGTTTTTCAGAGGTAAGACTAGGACTCCACACTACCCAATTTATCATTTACAGCACAATTATCATATCCTTTCCAGTGCCACTTCACCTTTGCACTTTTGGGAATTTTAGGGTTTAACTGTATCTGCGCTATTTCCAGATTTCAAGATCTCACTGATTCCACAATAAACCATGAATTTACGATAACCTTACCATAGGCTGGGGAGGGATCTGGTGAAATGAAAGCCACACAGACTGGTGACAAACACTTTCTTATTTTTCCAGGAAGCAGTAGAATTCTCAGAGGCAGCAAAATATAATTGGTTTAGAAAATACATCCAGGTCATGTGATTCTTGGTGGGGAAAACCACCAAATATTCAAGTTCTCCATGTCTGTGTGCACACATGTGTAATACTCAGTTAAATGCACACAGATGTGTATTTGTGTGTATCAGATTGAATTATGAGGAAGATGAAGTTCTGTGTACAGACCAAAGATTTCATAGTCCAGAGTGGTGGTTCTGTTCTTTATTCTAGAATAAAGCAAGGAGACATTTTTTATGGGGAAGCAAATACATTTCATTGATTTGTGTATTCCAAAAATCTTCAGGAAACTATGCACCAAAGACGGGATTCTGTGAAAAAAATTGTCTCGAGACCAAAGGAGTCTTTGTAAGTACAGGTAAGTTTTGGGTATACTACATACCAGAGTTGCAGGAGTTATTCTTGGCATAGTGGTGTTATGCCAAGGACAGTCTCTGCTCATGTCTATAGCCCCATTGCACTGGTCTTTTCATTTACTTCTTCATCCCCGTGTGGAAAGACCTTAGTTCTTGTTGTTGTTTCTCCTGCTAGACTCAGTGCTACAGAGACCGTACATGAACATCTCCTTCGACACCAAAAATTTTCCCGCAAGTGACACTTTTGGTTCCTACAAAATTTGCTATATACAAATCATTTTTCAAAGCAATTGTAGAAATGTCAGCTTAGATTTTCAGGGTAGGAAACTTCCTTTTTGCTATAATTTAAAAAAAAATTAAATCTGTTTATTGTGTGTTTGTGTGTTGCGGGGAAGGGCACATGTATGCCATGATGCTTGTGTGTTGGTCTGAGGATAACATTCAGAAGTCAGATCTCCCCTTCTACCATGTGGGTCCCGTGGAGGAACTGAGCAAATCAGGCTTTGTGGTAGGTCCTTTAATCACTAAGCTATCTTACCAGCCCTGCTATAATTTTTGTCAGTAAAGGACATTCCCATTTAATAAGTCATAGGCTCACAGGGAGTGGCACTACTGGAAAGGATTAGGATTTGTGGCCTCTGTGGAGTAGGTGTGGCCGTATTGCAGCCCATGTGTCACTGGGGGTTCGGGTTCGAGGTTCAGAAGCTAGTATAGGTCTGGTCACTCACTTTCTCTTCCTGCTGCCTGTGGATCCAGTTGTAGGACTTGGTTCCTTCTCCAGCATATGTCTGCCTGTGCCACCATGCTTCTTGCCAAGATAATAATAGACTAAACCTCTGAACCCGTAAGCCAGCTCCTCTTTAATGTCTTCCTATGTAAGAGTTGCCATGGTCATGAGGTCTCTTCATAACAATATGTCATTGACTAAGACAACAAGTGATGCTCCCTTATTATTCAGCTTCTTTATTTTTACTTAATTAAAATTTGGCCGATTAACAGTGATTTTGAACAAGTTTCTAAAGCTCCTGTTCACCTCTTCTGTGTCTACCACTTTAACTCCTTTGGCTGACATATTTACTTGTCTCTCTCCCAGCCATGCTTTACATATTTTCCAGCAGGTACTTATTTTATTTTAAATTCTTCTATGTTTGGCTAGGTTCAGTTCCTATTTTTTTTTTGAGACAGACCCCTCACTGACCCTGGAGTTTGATGTTTCAGCTGAACAGTTGGCCAGTAAGCTCCTGGGATCTGACTATCTCTATGGCTGCCAACAGTGGTGGAGTTACAAATGATTACTAATGTCCAGCTTTTATGTGGGTGCTGGGATCTGAACTGAGGGCCTGATGCTTGCACAGAAAGCACTTTAATCATAGAGCCATCTCCCCAGTTTCCGTCCAGAAAGCTGTTCAAAAGATATGTGTTTCATTGTCATTCTATTCCAATCCTTTTATTTTTCTATGCTGTTTTTTTTTTCTGTAGCATAGACCAGACACCTTAAGAAGCGGATGGAATATGTAGCATGTGAAGTAGATTCAAATGACAGGAAAGAAGATCAAACTCTGATCTTTGGAGGCTGTTCCTGTTCTAGGTGGCCTCCCTTTTGCTGTCTGTTTATATGACGAAAAAGAGCCCTTATTTCCTTAAGCACCTCTAGCTGATTTTTTTAAGTCAGTAACAGGATGTCATAATGCATTCCTCTTCTCTTCAATTAGCTTATTTGATTTTCTTATCAGTTTCCAAGTGTTCTTCATATGTTACATAGGCAACCTCTTTGTCAGTTATACAACACAAACACCTTCTTCCAGAGTCAGGGAGCTTTTTCAATGGCTCCTTTTAAAATTTTACTGTGTATCCTGAAAAAAAAAATCCTCTTCTAGGTCTTGGGTTCATCTTTTTTAAAATGATGGACAGAGAGTCCTTAGGGACATGTCTGGCCTTTATATTCCAAGTGCACAGTACATGCTTAATAAGCACATCTTTGAACAACAGGACAGGGTAGTATGCTTGGCCACCACCTGTCATGTTGATAAACTTCTTGCTGTCCCTGCCCGATTGATCACACAGTCCAGACTGATCACTTAAGAGACTATTCACAAACCACTTTGGTTAGCTCTGGAGTCATCCATCTTTTTGAGCATGTATAGAAATAGTCTTGCAGACACAGAATAGAAAATGGTCTTACCTTTTTCTGGGCAAAAAAAAAAATCACAGAAGCCCCCAAATAATATTGCAGTATTTCAGCAGATGTACTCTCAGACTAAATACATACAAGTTGCTGAAAGCACCCAAAATGGTTTAATGTGTTGATAATCTACCGAAGAATATGATGACTGAACTTGCTATATTTCTAGCAATATGCAAGTTATTGTAACCAACTGAAATAAACAGTGCCTATCAAATATATTATCTGTATGGATAGCTTAAAAGAAAAACCAAGCAACCACTCAGGTCAAGATGACCTGCATTCTCTGGTTACAGAGGGGTCACCTACCTTCTCTGTTTCCCACTGTGCCTGCATAAATGCTGAGACAGAAAGGGTGTTGAAATGGAGGTAGGAGGAGTCTGAGATACCTGTTCTGGGGTCCAGAAGACCCTAGGCTGTGACCTTCTGTCAACAGCACCTCCGCTGAGGCTCATTTTAGTGACTCGTCTGTGTGCTGTCACTGGGGGCAGCTGCCCAGTTGTTGAGCACTACTCCTCACGTTCATAGGAGTGTGTATGAGCTTTGTGGGCACCTACTGCACCAAAACACTAACCTGAGTCAAATGAAAGATATGATATGTGTAACAGAAGCCTTCAACTCTATGAAAGCATGAAAGCTGAGGCTGCACATTGTCTAGTTTCATATTAACATGACCAAGTTGGTGCCATTTGAGAGGAGGGTACTTCAGTTGAGAAACTGCCTCCATAAGACTGGGCAGTAGGCAGTAGGCAAGTGTTGGGCCTCTACTTATTTGATTGATGTGGGAGCAACCAGGCCTTTGTGGGTGGATCCAACCTAGGTCGATGGTCCTGGGTTCTATAAGAAAGCAGGCTGAGCAAACCATGAGCCAGTTAGCAGCACTCCTCCATGGTCTCTTCTTCAGCTCTGGCCTCCAGGCTTTCATCTGGTTCAGGTTCTTGCCTTAGTTTCCCTCTATGTACTGTGATTCAGGATATGTAAGGCAAATAAACCTTTTCCTCTCCAAGTAGCTTTTGGTCAGTGTTTCATCATCGCCATAATAACCTAACTAAGACAAATCACCACCAGGGTATCTCTTGGTGTTACCATGTCCTGTGATTAAAGTCAATGGAAAATTACAACAACCTAATCCAGGAGGGATGACAAAGGCCACAGAGCCTTTGAGAATGAAGCTATGGGTCACACCTCCAGAAAAATAACCTGCTGGGGTGCTTGCTGAGGGTAGAAGAAAGACAGAATGGATGGGAGAGGACGGTAGTTATAAATGACAGCAGAAGCAATTATTCACCCTGTTTTCCTATGTAATTCAGTCTATGATACCTTCACAGACGTGGCTGCTTACTTCAGTATTCATTCTGGCTCTGTACTTCTCAAACTTCTGTATAATTCAAAGGTCCTCAGGAGCCCAAATTTCTCTCCAATCCAAT
Organism: Pachyuromys duprasi; assembly: GCA_028658305.1. Lineage (NCBI taxonomy): Eukaryota > Metazoa > Chordata > Mammalia > Rodentia > Muridae > Pachyuromys > Pachyuromys duprasi. Next base: position 55,106,038 of record CM053751.1, read on the forward strand.
CAAACGATAAGTCTAGTGCACCACTGACTTATCACAGTCAGTGATAAGTCTTGCCAGTGAATGAGCTGTCTTGCCTTTTTCATGGTGGAGCCTAGGCCTCCATCTTGCTGTCAGTGCTCTGTGAGGACTAGTGAGGACATCCCAATCCTGCTGAACCCTTAGGTAATATACATGTATGCTGTCTTCATTAGGGTTTTTTTTGCTGTGAAGAGACAGCATGATCATAGAAATTTTTATAAGGAAACTTTTAATTGAGGCTGGTTCACAGTTCAGACTTTTAGTCCATTATCATCATAGTGGGAAACATGGGAGCATGCAGGCAGACAGAGTGCTGCAGCAGTAGCTGGGAGTTCTACCTCTGGATCCGCAGGCAGTAGGAAGAGAATGAGACATTAGATCTGGCTTGAGCATCTATGGATCTATGAGGGCCATTTCTCATTCAAACTACCACACCACCCACTCTCTGATGCCACTCACAGAAGAAACACCAGACTCCCAGATACTTAAACTTAGATACAGCTGACTGTCACTCCCTGTGCCCACAAAAGGAAACTGCTCACCTGTCTAGCCTGTCCCCAGATCTCATCTGCTTGGATTCTCTCTAGATGCCAGCAAAGTGGCTTGTTTTGTCTTGCTGGCAGCGGTGGGCTAAGGAGCCTTGAAGGCAGTCCTCAGAGCCTGTCTATAACCCCTAGTTCTCCTCCACAGGCCACCTGTGCAGATACACAGCCAAACCAAGTCTTCAAGACTTGGAGAGCCACTGCCTTTTCTGTCTACCCCTTCCCTTCCCAAGGCTGTAACTGAACGATGAGGAATCCTCTCCTAGAGTACACATCTGCACTCCTGTCTTTCACCTTCTGTCTTCTATTCCTTGCACACGTGAACAGGGTCATCTGAACTTTGGCTTTGGCCAGCATCTTAGCTCCTTTCCTCTTCCTGTGATAAAGTGCAATGAGCAAAGGCAACATCTGAAGTCCATATTGGCTTGCCGTTCCAAAGATATGAGAGCCCATCATGGCTGCAGGACAAAGTCGCGGCAGCAAGCGTCAGGCACAGGGACAGAAAGCAAGCGAGAGATCACGTCTTTTAATAACAGAGAGGGAGCTCTGACTGGGGTGAGGCCTTAAACTCTTAAAGCCACTCCCAAGTGACATGCTTCCTCCAGCAGAGACCTATCTCTCTGTAACTTCACACAATGCCACAACCAGAGACCATGCGCCTCAGCCTGTGAGGTAATTCCCATTCTAACCATCACAGTCAGGATGCAACAATGTCTTCTGTGCATGTCTGTGGCTTTGCCTCTCTTCATGAATCATGGAGCAGGTTGATTCTTTGCTCTTGAAGTGTTGCAGTTACTTTCAGTGTCTCATCCTATATACCTTAAATCATCTAGATTTACCAGAAGTGAGATTTTTAAAATTTTAACTTTTTTTAGATAAATTTCAAGATACTGCACCCAATTTGATCAAACTGAAAACCTCCCATCCAAAACAAAACAAAAAACACATACCACAACAACTTGATGCACTTTGTCAGTGTAGTTTCTTGAATGAACACTCCCATCATGCCTCCTTTATAAATTAACATCCTGTGGATGCTAGGTTTGGTTTCATGGCATCTCTTTTGTTTATTCTTTTTTTTTTTTTTGTAATGAGAAAAACCTTACAAGTGTCGATGTGAACATGATGAATGGATCCCTCTTCCCTTTGGAATGCTTATTCTCCATTTGGCCATTATTCAAATTTTGCATCAAACAATGTGTTTTCCATTACAGTAGCTTCATATTCATAGCTTTATATCTGGTAAAGTAATCACAATCAATAGTGAGGTCTTCTCAAGCTTCCTGAAACACCTGACAGCAATTACTTACAACAAATCTTCGTCTCCACTCCCTCTTCCTCTTTCTTCCCCCTTTTCCTTCCCCTTTCCATTTATATCCCGTTCACTGTCATCTTTTTCCTTCTCTCTTCTCTTCCCTCTTCTTTCACTCCTTTTCCCCTTCCTCATCTCCTATCTTCCCCCTTCTTGCCCCCTTCTCCTTTTCTTTCCCTCCTCTTCACCCTCTTTCATCCTCTCTTCCTCTCTGTCTCTCTCTCCTCTTTTCCTTCTCCTCCTCCAAATGACCTCTTTCTCTCCATGCCCTCCCACCCATACACTCTCTTGGTGCTGTTTCTTATAGAAAGGCTGAGTAGTATACTTCACAAGACATTTCAGTAAATGGAAATACATTCCTACATGTGTTAGAAAAGAATAAGGTTTTTAAAAAGCTATCATGATTTAGATTAGAATGAATACAACTCATGTCCCATGAATAACGTGAAATAATGGTTCTGAGAGCAAAATTACTCTAACTTCATACCTAAAAATTAATGGGTAAAAATATCAACTATGACTTAAAAATTAATGGTGATGTAATCACCTTACTAGATTAAAAAAAACTAACTGTAAACCCACTATAATGAAAAAAAATTAATTTAAAATTTCAGTGACTGACAAATGGAAGGTTTTATAGTGCATACTTGAATAAAACTAAAAAACTTATGGCAAAGTTTAATTTTATATTCAAATTGGTATTTTTGATAAAATTGACGTTGACATAGTGAAAATTCTATGCATAGACAGAGAATCCACGTACGTTGTTCTTGATACCTGGGAATAGTTAATGAGTAGTTTTTGATTTATGTGTTTTTTATGGGTAACTAAAAATCTAAGGTAAGCTAGCTTTAGAATATTTGCTAAATCTTTTATTTTATACTTATAGATGATAATTTATTGATGATTTTTAGCTTTTATATAGTTTACTAATAACTATATTGATAAATGAGGTGCCTCAATTTAAAGTTTCTCCACAACAAAGAAAAGAGTAAAGATACAACACACAGACTAGGAAAGACTGTCCATCATATACTGGATAAGAAGTTAATATCCAAAATGCACAAGGAACAGATAAGAAAACCCTGTTTTAAAAAAAAAAATGGGCAAATGATGACATGGAAAGATGCAGAAAAGAGTGAAATTGTTAGTTAGTTTGTTTATTTATTTATTTATTTGTTTGTTTGTTTGTTTGTTTCAGTTTATTCACTTTGTATCTCCAAAGTAGCTCCCTCCCTTGTCCACTCCCAGTCCCACCCTTTCTCCTCCTTCTCCCCCTCTTCCCTTTCCCTAGTCCCCTGATAGGGGAGGACCTCCTCCCCTTCTATCTGACCATAGCCTATCAGGTCTCATCAGGGCTACCTCTGTGGCCTGGCAAGGCTACACCCCGCTCCCCACCAAGGGGAGGTTATCAAAGAACCAGCTACTGCGTTCCTGTCAGAGACAGCCCCTTCTCTTTTTACTAGAGAGCCCACTTGGAAACTGAGCAGCCTATGGACTCAAGATCCAGCCATACCATTCTTGGGCATATACCCAAAAGATGCACCACCATTCAATAAGGACATTTGCTCAGGTATGTTCATAGCAGCTTTATTTGTAGCAACCCAGATGGAAACAACCTAGATGTCCCTCTACCAAGGAATGGATACAGAAAGTGTGGTACATTTATACAATGGAATATTACTCCTTAACTAAAAACAAAGAAATTGTGAAATTTACAGGCAAATGGCAGGAACTAGAGAAGATCATCCTGAGTGAGGTAACCCAGAAGCAGAAAGACACATATGGTATATACTCACTTGTAAGTGGATATTAGCCACATAATATAGGATAGACATACTAAAATCTATAGTCCTAAAGAAGGTAAACAACAAGGAGGACCCTAGGTAGGAGGCTCAAACTTTACACAGAAGGGCAAACAGGACAGACATCAGAAGTAGGAAAAGACAAGAACATGGCAGGAACATTCCACAGAGAACCTCTGAAAGACTTTACCCACCAGGGTATCAAAGGAGATACTGAGGAGGGCAGAGTGCAGGAAACCTTATGGAAGAAGACAGAGATAGGAAGACTTGGAGAGAACAGGACTCCACAAGACCAACAGAGCCAAATATCCTGGGCTCAGGGGGTCCTGCAGAGACTGATACTCCAACAGAGGACCATACATAGAGAGGACCTAGACCCCCCCCCCCCCCGCCGCTCAGAGAATTTGTTAGTTTTAAAAGAAAGATAGACAAGTAACCAACAAGAATAAAAAAAATAAGTTCAATATTACAAACCATTAGAGAACTGGAAGTTAAAAGCATACTCATTAGAAATGTTGTTATTAAAAGATGTTATCAAAAAAGAAAAAGGCTCTGGCTACAGTAGCTCAGACTTGTAAATTGAATACTTCGGAAGCTGGGGCAGAAGTATTTCTATAAGTCTGAGGCAATCCTGAGCTACACTGTGAGTTCTAGGACATTCTAGGCTACAGACTCTACCCAGCAGGGTATCAAAGCAGATGCTGAAACTCATATCTAATTTTGGGGCAGAGTGCAGGCAATCTTATGAAAGAAGGGGGAGATAAAAAGACCTGGAGGGGACAGGCGCTCCACAAGGAGAGTAACAGAACCAAAATATCTCAGCAAAGAGGTCTTTTCTAAGACTGATGTTCCAACCAAGGGCCATTCATAGAGACAACCTAGAACCCCTGCATAGATGTAGCCCATAGCAGTTTGGTATCCAAGTGGGTTCCCTATTAAGGGGAATATGCTATCTTTGACATGAATTGTAGTTTGAAAATTTTTGATTCAAGGTTGCTTGAACCCACAGATTGATAAAACTAACTATATTTGCATTTTATATCCATTTACCTTGCTTCATAAATTGCAGATATGACATTTACCCATGGTCACATTTGCAATCTTCTAGAAATTTATTAAATTCTAGAAGACTGCCTTTGTGGGTTTGGACTTTATTTTTTGAGCTTCATTTCCATGTGGTTACAAACAGGGCAATAAAGAAAACCAAATGAGCACTATTCATTTTAACTGCCAGTATTTTAAAATAAAGAATACTAATATATCCCAAATTAATAAGAACCTTATTTAAGGGATGAAACATTCTTTTATTCCTAATTTTCTTAAAAATCTTTTAAATTAGGAATTCCAGCAACTTTTGGAAAATATTTTAAGTTATCTAGTTGTGTTATTTACCTCTCATTGGATCTCTCCACATTCTTAATTCTTTGATGCTAATTGTTAATGGTGTTCTCAATCCTTAAGAAATACTCAGATAGCAAAACATCCTGAGCCATTATGTAGCTTCTATTGTAATTGAGAATGTGTTTATGAGCAAGAAATATAATTAAGAAATGATAAAATAGAGATATAGAGAAAATGCTTCGGGGATCAAAGGAGGGTGCAATTAACTAGGAGACTATTGGGGGAAATTCACAGAAATGGCATCCTTTATGCTGTAGTTTGGAGATGAGAATGCATTTTCCATGCTGGTAGTGGGGAACAGGGCTGGGTTTACAGTGATATTATTGGGAAAAAAAACCCTTAGATGTGTGAATTAAAAAATGGGATAGAAAATGGAAATATCCTTTCAGGTTGTTCTTTCTGTTGTATGAAAGAGGATATATAATACAAGATCGCTTTGAGGTCAGGCTAATCAAAGTATTAAAGGATTTTTGTCTTCAGCCTATGGGGATGGCCACTCAGACTTGTCAAATAATTTTTACCACGGCATTATGTGTGGAACTCTATTTTACCAAAATGAATGTGGAGAAAATGTAGATGATACATTTGTAAGAAAAAAAAAGAAGGCATTGCTGAGAAAGAGATCAATGTACCCCAGACTACGGCAATATGAGATGTGGTAACTAGAAGAAAAGTCATTATGAGTGCATAAGTCATAAAAGCCATCAACTGTTTAAAAAAGAGGGCTAATAAAAATGTAGAAATAAAGAATCCTTTGAGTTTTCCAGCCTGAGCAACTTGGAAGGCTGGAATGTTTTTTCCCCTGGCAAAGCAAGCCAAGAGAAGAGCTGAAAGAGTGAAAGAAAGGGCAGCATGGGTACTCTCAGTAAACCCTGCGTCTGGAAACAGTGCCCAAAGCTTCTGTGCTCACAGAGGGCTAAGTCTTTAATGTTCTGGAAAACTCCAAATTTCCCTTTTATAGCAAAGCTGTAGCTTCATGAAGGATGTTGCTTTCAAATCTAGAAAAGCTCCAGAATTGCTAAAGACTCTAGGAAATCCTGCTTTTCAGTTATCATGGTCAATCATGTCACAGATGCTTAAGCAGTGTAATGATGGAATGCGCTCAGGAACTGACTCTAACAAAGGTGGTGAAGCTTCAGGTTGAGGCTCACACAGACACACTTGTGCACAAATGTATTATGCTATGCAGAATGGAAAGGAAACGAATTAGTAAACCTGGGACTGATAGCTGTGCGGCTGACGTCACAGCTATGCGGCTCGACATGGTTATCTGAAGGCCATGGTAGGGTGGAAGTGGACATCATTGTATAAGGTACGTTTTTGAAGGCAGGATAAACCCAAGCTTCTTATGTCCACTCAAGACAAACAGAGAAACCCAGTGAATGTTAGTTACAGCCTAGATCAGGTGTGACACCAAGGGAACCATGTGGAGTGATCCTCGCTGCCCGACTCCAGTTCAGTGAAGCACAGGCTTCTTGTCTGGGATGGACATTCAGCATCAAGGCTCTATAAGCACTACCTACCCTGGCCATCCAATCAATGCTAGGACCATCCTAGAGACACGGGACAGGGTGAAATGGAGGGCGAAAGGGGCAGTGCTTTTTTCCTTGTGGCTGTGTGTTTTGTAGAAATTAAGCTTTGCCACTGTGAATCCTCAAATGCCCCTCCTGCCACACACACAATGTGCATGCGGGTAACACATATACTGAATTAAAGCAACAAGCACAGCAACAATAATAAGGCACTTCCTGTTGGCAATAACACTACCCCAGAGGAACTAAACTATGGCAGAAACACAAGAACTTGAAGTTGACAATGTCACTTTAAATTTTCACTTTTCATAAGCAGTCCGTCCACCTTGTCTAGATAGGCTCATATAACGCGGCATATTTTCCCAATTTCCCTTTTCTCACTTCCAGAGCTGTATGGCCACCCCTCCCCTGAAAACCTTTAACTCGCTGCTATTGTTTAGAAAGACCCACTTTCCTTCCTTCTCTCCAATACCTTTCCTGCAATACTCAATCCCTAATTAAATTGATTAGCTAAGAATGCCCTTTATTTTAATTTTATAACTACAGTATAACTTTGTTAAGACATTTTGATGCAGAATAATTTCCCTGGAGTCCTTCCGTGACCTGGAGGAGACGCTAGGATGGAAATTAAAACAGTACAGGCTAAAACAATAGAAATGTCCAGGCAATTCAAGACCCAGGGGTGGGGAATGTGTGCTTCCATTTTGTACATGTGGTAGTAGGCACATTTTGGCCTCATGTCTTTAGATGACTGGGCTGTGTCACACAGCCTCCTGATACAGGAGACCTTAAAACAAAGGATGCCCGGCCATGCAGCACAGAGGCAGACAGCAAGAGCTGGCCTCTGGCTGTCCTGGCAGGTGCTGCATCTTTCACTGGGTCTGTTGACTTTAAGATTTCCTGGTTGGTGTGGCTTTATGAAGCTCTTTACACTCATCTTCTCCTCTTATGACCCTGGCAGTAGACTTTATTAACCTTGGTTTGCAAGAGTCGGGACATAGAACCCCGGAGGATACAGCAAAGTCTCAAGGTCTTCTGCTTCTCAAGATTTTGGCTACTAGACTATGTGGTCCAGGGCCTGGATGACCCCCTCAAAACTGGGTTAAAACTGTTTGAGGATATAGAGCTACTTTGAGGGTTTATAATCTGCCCACTTGATATCAAGGTCATATTCATAATTTTCTCCTTCCTTCTCTTAAGGAGGAATTTCTCACACCTTAAGCTGCAGCTGAGTTGTTGGTTCCTCTTAGGAACTGTCTCTGACTTCACTTGTGTACACTCTGGCTTACATCCTCCGAGGACAATGGGCTTCTGTTTGCTGTGATGGTGTGAGTGATGCTCACACCCTCCTTCAAAGACCCTGTGCATCCATGAGCAAGGCGAATAAATCTATTCATTGTTCTGCCCCACTGTGTAGCAGTGTCTAGCTCAAGTAAGTACTCAATATATATTGTTGAATGGATGAATGAATAATCAAGTCTTACTTGAATAAGTTGACCTATTTGTTAGAAAAGCAATAATTTAATAATCCAGTACTGGGAATGGCTTAACAACTTTCCCCCTACTAAGCACATTTTCTTATTGTGAAACAGACCATGAATCCAATTCCCCTGTGCCTTAAACTATCGCATGTAAGTAAATGAAGCTACATAAAATTAGCTAAGTCAAGCAGAGGAGCATTTGAGAAGTTTCTGTTTGAGGATGTAAAGCCAGTTTCATACACAATGAATTATTGAACCAATCAAAGATGTCAGATATTTTATTGTTTTTCAAAAAAAAGTAGATAGCTATAGAACGATTCATATCAACTGGATCAAATTCACTTCCAGTGTACATTTCAATGTAAGTTCAGGGTAAATGCACCTCAGCTGGCTCAGAGCATAAATGTCAGCTTGTGACACATTTACACATACACAAACTTCCCTGGAGGACTCTAAATCCAATAATGCACCAATGATCTGATGTTTCCATTTTTCTTTGGTGCTAATGCTGACGCGTACTTATTTATAGGTAGGATGACAAAGTGGTTTGAGCGTCAAAGCTGAATTTCTTACCTTGGTCCATGCTTTAATTTTATTATTTATTTGTTTGTTTTGAGACAAAGTCTGACTATATAGCCCAAGGTGTCCTTAAATTTCATCTTGGAAAGTTCCTGCCTTGCTTCCTTAGCTAGCCTCTGTTCTTGATAATAAGAGCAGACTACAAAAACTACTCAGTGGGTCATGAAGCTATTCTACTCCATAGATTGAGAATGATCAAGAGTCTACAGCCTGCTCCAGGGTCAGGCATCAAAGGATGCTCCCAAAACAAAGGCCTCTGTGAAGCAAGTTTTTTTAATGGACTTATATTGGGCTTTTCTTCAAAATTTTGATCTTTTCATTTAAAGAAATTTCAATTTATTTATTTAGTTCTTGTTTGGGGTGTGTGTGTGTGTATTTGTTTCTGTGTGTTTTTCTAGGTGTCTCTATGTCTGAATGTATCTCTCTCTATGTGTGAGTGTTTGTGTGTGTGTGTGTGTGTGTGTGTGTTGCTGTGTCTTGGTGTGTATTTGTGCCACAATGCATGTATGGAGATCAGAGGACAAACTGTTGAAGAAGTTGGTTCTCTCCTCCTAACCACATGGGTCCTAGGAATTGAACTCAGGTTTTCAAGCTTGGTGGCAACTGCCTTTACTCACTAAGCCATCTTGTCAACAGAATTTTAATTTTTAAAATTATTTTGCTTTTTACTTACATCTATAGTATGTGTATATGTTTATGGGATGCTGTAATGTAAGTGAGTACAGATGCCGACAGAGGCCAGAAATGGGTACTGGATTTGCTGAAGTTGTAATTACAGAGTTGTAAGCTACCTGGCATTGGTGTTGGATATGAACTTGGGTCCTCTGCTCCTAACCCCGAGTAATCCTCCATCCCTCACCTATTCTGACCTTAAACCGGGTACATAAGAACTACAGACATCACAGTGGAAACAGTCTTGAGCTCTGAAAAGCCTCACAGGGAGTGTTGCTTGAGTTCTTTATGTGCTGAAGGTAAATAACCTGACAGAAAGACATCAGTAAGGCTGGGAAGTGGAGGACCAGAGCCTCAGCTCTGGTTTGCAGCAGCATTTGATGCAATCATTGGTAAATCACTTTCCTCCTTTGGGTCTCGATCTATAAGAGAGGAAAAGAAATTCTGTGTCAGTCCCTAAGCAGGATTGCACTGAAGCTGCACCAGAAGATCTTGTACTATGCAAAGCCTTTGGGGCAACATCCAGACCTGGGAGTCCATGCTTTTAATAGCTTTCGAGGTGAATCTTAGAAACCGATGGAATGCATATGGAATACATCCCACCACACATTCATTGCAAGCTTTGGCTTCCACAACCAACAGCCAAATCACATCAGACATCCCAGGGCACCAATAGAGTTGGATGGAGATATGTTTGGGTTTGAACTAGCACAACTGTTCATGGGCTTATGAGACAATATATCTGTTCAAGGAGGATATTATTACTTTCTTCAAGGTCTATAAACATAAAATAGGAGACATAGTTGTGCCAACCAAGAAGATTCATGGAAAGCTTTTAAGGATGGGATCCTCATGTGTAAATTCTTTTTTGAAATTTTTATTTATTTATTTGTTTGTTTATTAATTATAATTTATCCCCACTGCAGCCCTCTCCCTCATCTCATCCTAGTCCCACCCACCCTCTTCTCCCACTATGCCCATTCTCTATGTCCTTGAGAGGGGGGGACCTCCTCCCCTTCCATGTGACTCTAGTTTATCAGGTCTCATCAAGGCTGGCTACATCTTCTTCCTCTGTGACCTGGCAACGCTGCACCCCCAGAAGGAGTTTATTAAAGAACCAACCATTGAGTTCATGTCAGAGACAGCCCCTGTACCCCTTATTAGGAAATCCACTTGGAAACTGAGCAGCCAATGGGCTTCCTTTGAACAGGGGTCTGGCTTATCTCAATGCATGGTTGGAGTGTTGGTCTCTACAGGCCTCCCTGGGCCCAGGTTTTTGTTTTGTTTTGTTTTGTTTTTTGGCTCTGTTGTTCTTTTTGTGGAGTTCCTGTCCCCTCCAGGTCTTTCTGTCTCCTTCTTCTATAAGGATTCCAGCACTCTGCCCAAAATTTGTGGTATATGCTCACTTAGAAGTAGATATGCTAATATGTTTATCCTATATTATATTATATCCTATATTATATGGCTAATATAATATAGGATAAACATACTAAAATCTGTAGTCCTAAAGAAGCTGAACAACAAAGAGGACCCTAGGGAAGATGTTTAACCCTCATTAAGAAAAGCAAACAATATAGACATCAGAGGTAGGAGAAGACAAGGAACAGGACAGGAGCCTTCCACAGAGGACCTCTGCAAGACTCTACCACCAGGGTATCAAAGGAGATACTGAGACTGATGTGTAACTTCTTATACGAAAAATTATCTCTCTCCGTAAGTTGGGTACAACCTATTGCAAAGCAACAGAATTGAAGAAGTTAACTACTAGAAAGGTAATGTTTACCAGAGGCTGCCAAAGTAAGACTTTTGCCATTGAGAGTAAAGAGCAGTGCCTTGGAGAAAATGTGTGTATGTGTGTGTGTGTGTGTGTGTTCCTTCCTATTCATTACATTCCTATCTACTACATACTTGAGAGCATGCATGTTTTTGTGCTGGATCTGTGTATGCAATGTATGTATTTTACACTGGATCTGTGTATACAATGTAGGTATATAAGCAGTTTTATGTTGCTCACGGGAAGTAATAGGCACAGTTGCTAGAGAATGCAGTTAGATTTGGGATTCGAAAAGTGACACTTCACAGATTTATATTTCTTTCATATAAGTAACTGATTCAAAGATAAGACATCCTTTTGACATGCTTATTATTAGCATTGCTTGTTTTCTGACAAGTTTTAAATTTAGAACCATAATACTTTTTTAATTTAGACTTTTAAGTACCACACTTTAACCCCCAAATGAAAATTTTCAGTATTAAAAGCCTTTACATTTCAAATGAGTGTGGCTGTATTCAGCCTAGGTTTCTCAGCAGCCAGTGAACATTGGGGTATTTACTTATTTTGGCTTTTTTCATTTTTGTCTTTTCACCTGATAGCTTACTGCAATACAAAATATAACAGCATATGAGTTTTAGGTCAATATGAATAGCTTGGTCTTAGTTGTTCATCTCCAAATTCTGTGTTAGAGAATTCATGGCATGTGGGAGCTTCTGAAAGATAGTGTTAATCTAAAAACCTATTTGGTTACCAAGATGCCAGTTCAAAAGTTGATGACAATCAGTGTTTGTACATTCTTCAGGTAATGCTTTCCCAGTTAGGGCTCCCCGAGGGTGCACCAAGTAACACCTTCTTTAGGGCATGCTAATCGTGCTATTAAGATATCAAACAAAAGTTTCTTCCAGGCTCTTTGGTTTCATGGGCATTCACTGAGCTACCCTTGGAAACTCATTGCTCCACTCAATCCTTTGAGACAAAGATGTGTGAGCAGCTTGGAAACTTGGGGCCAAGGACAAGCTTTATTTGAAAGGCCGGAGTTGAAAACCCTGGTATATTAAAGCTCACTTTGCAGATCACCAGCACTGTGACCTCACTGTGGAGGGAAGGATGCTACTACAGAAGGAAGCTTGCAATTGAGCAGCATGGCTCCACATTTTGCTGAAATCAAATAGGCCCTTTCGTCTTTGTTCGAAGCCTTATTACCTAAGAAATAAACCAGCAGGACATCTGTGTCTGTTATTCATCCTTTCTGCCCAGTTCAAAGAGTGTCAGTTCCCATCACTTGTTCAGTCAGGAAAAGTTTTGCCATGCCACAAATCATTTTCCCAAGAGAAAGTAAAACTCTCATATAATTTAGGAGAGTTAAAAAGTAGAATTGCACATGTAAGCTAATCTTTCAATGATTCGAGGTGTGATGTTTGGTGATTGAACCTAAGGACTTAAATATGCTAAGACAGTGCTCTCTTCTTGGGCTCTCTCTTTATTCTCACTGGGCTATCCATTCTTATTGAGCTATCTCTCCCTTCTCACTGGGCTATTTCTCTTTCTCCCTTCTCACTGGGCTACCTCTTCATTATTTTCAGGTTTTATTTTACATCAAGATCCCATTTAGCTGCCAAACCTGGCTTTAAACTCACTCTGGGGCCAAGACAAACCTTGAACTTGCAATCCTCCCTCAACCTCCACAGTAGCTGGAACGACAGGACACCATGTCCATCTTAACAAATAGTTTCTATGGGCACGATTTTTGTTTTTCAACTTTGTTGTCAGACATCGACCTCCATTTCAATCCTGAATCTGCTATTAACATTTGACTGAATCATTTATGCTCTGAGCTTTGATTTAGTCATTTATAAAATGGAGATGATGGTAATAACCGCAAGTCTGCTTAGAGGATTAAATGCCACAGCCAGTAAGTTCAGGGTTTGCAAAGTTATGGTTATCCAGCCCAAACAAATCCCCCAATTGCCTCAAAAAAAAACCAAACAGGTGTGTGTGTGTGTGTGTGTGTGTGTGTGTGTGTACTTGGGCATGCTCATGTGTGCTCACTCCCACATGTATTTCATAAGAAGAATGGTATGGGATAGATACGAGCGACATGATTTTAGGTGCTCTCTTTGTTGTGTCCCAGTCACATGACTTTCATTGGGCTACATTCTCCCTGAGTTTCTAGGTTCTTCTCTTCAAAATGGACGTACTTCAGGTAAAGGGTATAGTGACTAGAGATGATAGTTCACACAATGCAGCTGGAACATGGTAGCCTTTCACTGACAACAGTAACCTCCTTCCCTGTCTGCTTTGAATATGGAGTGAAAGATGAAATGGAGGAAATGAAATGTCACTGCCACATATTTCATCCTTCCATCATCCTGATGACTATATTGATCACTAGGAACTGTTCAAATCACTTACATGTATCTTGTTCAATTCCTCCATGTAATTCTCTCTCTAGCACTGGGGGAGGGGTTATTGTGATGACTTTTGTTTTATAGATAACAAGCTTAGAAATCAGGATGACTAATTAAGGTCAAACATGGGTCTCCCCAACTTCTAAACCAAACTGATATGGCTATTTCCTTCCTCACGTTGTCAATAGACATTATCAATTAGTCTTTCCTGAATGCCTTTGTTTGTTTGTTTGTTTGTTTTAATGTTTGTCTGTCCTTAAACAATCTTTTCATTGTTGATAGGCCTAACCTAAGTTTTTGGACTGATTCATAGTCAAGATAATACCAACTTATTTCAGTTTGAGTATTTAGTAAATTTAGTTTGATTATTTAGCTTTTATAAGTACATAATTGATATTCACTTGTGGAAAAAACACCCAACCAAGCAAACAAACAAAACCCCCAACTTTCACTTTCTTATTTGCTTTGCAACAAAGGTATGTGATTCGAAGAATCCTTGCCCTTAACTGATTAGACAGCTTTTATGTCTAATAAAAATATTGTTCCTGAAAAAGGACGGAAAATCTTAAAACACAACAGTGTATATTTAGAGTTTTAAATTAGAATGTAATTATATGGGGATTTTTTTACTCCATATTTTTTAAAGAAAGAAATGAGGAGCGCCTTTAATCTTGTAGATGGCTTCATTTTGGTGACAAAACAATTTTAGGAAATGTTCAAGCTTTAGAAGCTGGTCACATCTTGCTTAATTTTGGACCCAGTCCAAACTCAGAAGGACTGAAGGCGGATGCCTTTCCTCATACCTGGCCTTTTAAGTCATCACATTTTATAATTCAACACAGAGATGAGCTGTTGATATGGATTACTGCACTCAGTATAATGAAATTGTCAATATGCTTTGAGATGCACAGCATGTAATCAGACATGGAGCAAAATAGCCCATTCAACCTTTAAAACAAAGCATTTGCCTTTGAGGCCATGACTGCACAAAACAGCTGTGATCTCCACCCAAATGTAGATTATTAGTCTTAACAGTAAACTAAGTATGTGCTTCGTTCCACAATAGTCAGTAGTGTCCATAGACACTTTGTAAACAAAAGATCATTGCTAGATGTGTGTAGGTCAGGCTTCTGCATTATCTGCTCAGTACTACAATGTGGGTGATAAACACCAATGGAGCTTTCTGGGAATCTATTCATGTTCCAAGCTCTTCATTTGTCAACTATGTTGAACAACTACATGGGTGTAAATCTGATGACCTGTAACAGAGCTCTTAGCAAATTTCAAAAATCAACTTAGTGTAAAGAGGAAACATATGCTGGTTTGTTTAACTGTAGATCAATATTTTCTTATAAGGACTCAAGGAAAGACATCAGTTGGGCTCTGCAGTGTACTGGGGATTCTCACAAGTGTTCTGCATTTGTTTTATTCTCTGTTTTACATGCTATGAAGGTAGGTTCTACCTACATTCTAGTTAAAGCGATGTAGTGACCTTTGAATCTCAGAGCTAAGATGAGGTAAGAACAAGCCTGAATCCTGCAAGTGTCCTCATTAGGGTTTTTCCTGAACCATATAGATGTGTTCATGAAGAAATAGGTGAGCTCTGACACTTCCAGCCAGAGACCTTTGCCCTCAAGCAGACCATCAATCTCTGGCTATGTTTTTATGTAGCTTGCCTGGCAAATTCATATTTGTACAACATAGATTGTTCTAGAACCTGGAAATTCAGTCTTTGGGGAAATACCAGGATATATAGAAAACCAAGTTCCCCATATGTACTCAGGAGAAAATGAGGCCAAAATAGGGTAAAGACAATAACAACAACAGCCCTTGCAAATTTTACTTAAAGGATGAGTTGCAGAATGAGATCACTCTCCAGTCATCTCTGCCCAGTTCCAATAATTGTGTGGCTATGTTTCTGGGGATGCAGTTTTCTTTGTTTCTAAGGACACATTGCAAAATTTTTCAGACAGGGAAAAAGAAATCAGATTTTTTTTCAAGTATTGTTTTTCCTTTAATGCATACCCAAGGATTAAAAACTCGTGTTGAGAAAATAATTATAGATGAAAACACAAATAACTGCAGTGCTATTTAGAGACATCTGTAGCCAGAAGAAGAGGCTGAAAGCAGCAAAATAAACACATCACTGAATTCAGAGCCGGAACGGTATTTAAAACCATATTTTCAAATGTTTCTCCTAGAAAGCCTACGCATATGGCTTGGGCAGAGTAACGACTGGGGGCAGAGGTACATGGGTTGTGTTACATACAGTTACATAAACAAGTTTTAATATTGAAACTTAATTATACATACGTATGTATGTATTATGTATGTATACATGTTTGTTGTTGCTGGGTGTCAGATTCTTTCTATATACCTGGGGAAAACAGGTGCCTTAGACAAAGATCTTTGTTCTTAGGGAACTGACATTGATGTAAGATGATTGTCAATTTGACCCAAGGACTGCATGAAGTTAAAAGTCTCCTGGGCCAAATGATGCTGAGTTCTCAATGTCAGCATTAACCTGTATAGTCTAAGCTGTCACTGTGGGAGAGGCTAGGTTCAGCCGTTGGGTGGGAAGACAAAAAAACATCAGGAAGCATGGCCTACGACCTATCACAATAGATGTGCTTCATTAGCCATTCTCAGCCTCATAGATAATGCAGCTGTGGATGGCATCATTTGGTCTAGTGAAGAATTGCCCCGGAGATTGTGTTGACATCTGAGATTTATTTTAATCCCTTTTTTTGCAGATTTTATAACGAGCCTTGTAACAAAGTATGCCAAAGAATCATTACATATATTATAAAATCTTAATAATACAAAAATTAGAAACGTTTTTCATGCATATGTTCAGTTTCTTCAGAATCTGTTGGTTTTCCCTTTGCTGATTAGCATATGGTGCCCTATGTGGGAACCTTGTCTTTATCAGGTCACTCCCTAGATTGCTGGGCACATTTGATTTTGTAATGAATAGTCTTTACAGGATGAATACAGTCTGCCATTGTCAATTTTTGCAGTTTGGGCAGCTAAGATGCTACATGCATGAGTACCTAATCAAAGGGCTGTCCTCACTGATTCACTAAGTAGTTAATGCTATCCTGTGTGAAGCATAGTATTAGGCTCAAAGCAGGTAAAAAAGTAAGGCTTTAGAAATGTGGCCAGAGTTCCAGTGTCAAGCAGTGAGTTATGGGGAACAGTAAGGAAAATCACATGATTCTCTCAAGGGCAGAGAGCCAGAGGAATGGGACCTACGGCAGATGGCATACCTTCTCTTCCTGAGTTCATTTCTTTATAGCTATGAGATTCTGTCAAAACATTCAATTATTTCAACCTGCTTCCTCACTTGACAAATGAGATTAATACTCCCCACTTTATTATGCTACTGTGAAAATGAAAAGGAGTACCTGGCACTGAAGAGACATCCAGAAAAGGTCCTTTCTATCCCCTGTGATGGAATTTAGAGCACAAGATCTTGAGCCCTCAAGCAACCAATTGCCCTCAAAAACTAGGGTAATGTACACAGTTCATCTCGACACATCTTCACAAAATTCTTCTAGTGACTTGACATCTCATGCAATGTTGTTCTTTCTACTTTTACTTCCAACTCTTAAATATGATTGATTTTCCATTCTTTTCCTACATTTCACATTTCCCGGTCCTGCAAACTTTTGCTCTCTCTGACAAACTCTCTGTTTCCTTTACATGGCTTTTTCTTGATATTTTCTTCAGTGGCACACTTCATTCAAGATTTGTCACAGATAAACTTCTACTCTGTTCTTCCCTTCATCAGAATCAGAAGCCTCATGTTATTTTATCTTTAGGTTTTCCTGATAACAACAAGAGATAATGAAAATATGAACTATAAAATAGTTTCTTTGAAATGTTCCAAAAGTTATACTACCATTATGTGAAAAGTTTGAGGTAATAGTAATAGCACTTGTCTTAATCGTTTTTTTCACTCCTGGCTCTTCCCATCCACCCTAAGGAGATAGATAGTCAGGCTCTAAACTTGTAGATTCTACTAAAAAGTTTGCTTGTGAATCCTTCATTATCTGTCACAACTGCCTTGCTCAGTCCTCAAATTTCTTTAGACATTCAGGATTTTGATTCCTAAAATGAAACACACTGGGTATATATCCTAAAGAGAGCTCATGGAGAAAATGTCCTTAGTGGTTGGGAAAGGACATATGAAGACAATGGGAGGAATTACAAAACATGAAGATGGCATCTTCTCTTTTCCTGCGTAATGAAGATCAGCAGAGCCACCAGGAGGTGGGGCAGGACTCACTCCATACATGATGAACTATGGTTTGTGGGATATGCGCACAATTCTGGAAGGGGAAGGGAAGGCACTTCAGTGATAGTGAGTTTCCCACAAGTCATTCAGATAAAGGCATGGTGTCAGATTAAAGCTGATAAACCAGAATTCAGGACTGCTTTATGATGTATTTTACATTATGTCACTTGTTAGAATGTATTAAATATGATGGAGGAAGTAAGTCAAACATTCTATTGGGAATGCCATTGTTGGGAAGGTTGTAATTTTGAATATTGGGTAAAGGGATGATTTCACTGAAAATAAAACACTTTTAGAACATTTTAAAAGAGGTGAAAGACACTCATAAATCAATATAGAGTATTCCAGACAGAAAGACAAGAACTGTGGATTATAGATATATGATATGTCTGTTATAGTAAAAACAATTGGTAGGAAACCTCTAGAAATGCAGAAAAACAATTGGTAGGAAACCTCTAGAAATTGTCCAGTAGGCTGAGCCCTGACTATATACGGCTGCTGATCACTTTCAGTGCAGGCTGTTCTGAGCTGAGCTGTACTTTGACTAGAAACTCCACCCCAGATTTCAGAATAACAACAGAATGTAAAACATGACATATGTAATGTTTTTCTGACTGCAAGTTGGGAAGATAATATTTTGGATATATTGTGATCAAATAAACTCAGATATTAAAATTAACTGCATCTGTTCTTTTGGTTCTTTTTAAAATGTGACTACTGAAAAATTTAACCCTGTATTCTGCCCCTCATATGGCTCATATTATATTCTCTTAGCAACGCTATCAGAGAAGACAATATCTGAAAAGTGGTAAGAGCTTTGTTTTTAATCCCTGTAGGTCACTGGAAGGGGATTTGCAAACACGGTCTAAGTGAGAATAAAACTGCTGGAGGATTTTGAAGAATGGATGGGAATCATCCATCCCTCTATCTATGTAACTATGCATCTATCTGTGTATCTATCTGTCTCTCTCTCTATCCATCCTCTCCTAGGTTGTCAGAGGACAAGGATGGAATGAAGGAAACACATTAGAAAGTATTCAAATAAGCCAGACCAGATGTTCCCTGACTTGAGTGGCAATATCGATGTTGAGAGGGGGTCAGAGACCAGAGAATTTCCTGATGTATTCAAAGTGGAATGTGAGTAAAAGAAAATAATTGAGAGTTACTCCCTCGTGTGTTGGCCTTGAGCACACATATAGATTCAGTCTGCCATTGCTGAGATGTAAGGAGAACAAGTATGGATTGGGTCAGACACTCTAGATCTGCACATGTTAAGTTTGAGATGTGCACTAGGCTTCCAAGTAGAGGCTTAGTGAAGCTGTTTGTTGTCACAGTCAGGGGGAGTGATTAGCACAAGATAAACTTTAATATAAAGTTGGTATTTAGAGCTACAAGGTTGGACGGCATCACTGACACAGTAAGTTAGAAGTAAAGACAAAAGGCAAGAGGACATAGCCGGGGTCACTCAGAGTTCATGAGTGAGTCCCTGGTAGGCTGAAGCTTCACTGAGCATGCGTTCTCCAGCACTCTCCCCGGGGTGCTCACAGAAGCACATGGAAGAAACAGCAGGATTAATTTTAAAGGTTCTGTTTGTTCTGAGCTGGGGAGTTACAGCAGGAAGAATGCTAGGCAGCGCGAGAAGAGTCAGATGTAAAGTGTGTTTCCCCGTGTGCGCATATGTCATGGTTTTAACAGAGAAATTACATCGTGATGAACTCTTAGCAACGTGCACATCTTAATAAGTCATCGAAAATCCCAGTGATCCTGACACCACAGTGTGCCGTCAATGATCTTTAAGCGTCCCTCTCATAAAATCCTGGAAGAGCTTTAATTTAAATTTAATTGTATGTGATTTTAATTTGTGAGACTATACTTGATAATGCTTAGAGTGGAGCTAGCTCAGCACTCTGCAAAGGTTATTCATTTCTCTACCTGTCTATCCATCTATGTGTTTTTATAGTCTAAAATTGCTAACCATAAATAGTAATCTTCATCTTTGAAGTCCCTATCATTTTTGGACTTTAGGAGACTAAGATTGCCTTTAGCTTTTTTTTTTTTTTTTTGGTAGCTTTTTCTTTTTACTACTGCCTTCTTTCTCAGACCTCAGTCACATGCTAACATGAGCCAGTTAGAAGCTGTCCTTTGTGTGGAGTCTTTTTTTTCTCTTTTGCACTTTCAACCTCTACTTCCTCTGTTCTAGGATCACACTGTCATTTCCGTCTGTGGTAATAGGTTTATCTTTCTGCCCGAAACAATGACAAAAAGCATGCACTGTATGAAAAAAAGCTTGGTGAGGCACTTGGCGCTAGGCAATGGAGAAAAGTGACCTCTGAAATACAGGAAACAATTTGAATCCTACAATTGTTTGAGTTTCAGATCAGGAGAAAGTTTCCTGGCTATCTTATAGTAAATGGACCCTAACATGGTTTGACAGTTAAGTGCATGGAAAAGACAAAGCAGCTATAGTTTGTAGGATTTAGCATTGGGGAAAAGAGGGATGCATGAAAGAAGATTCTAGAGAACCATGGATGTTCCATCTTGACATCCTTCATGGATATGAAGAAACTAAGCAAATCTAGGGAAAACAACTTTAAAAGGGTCAACGCCAAGGTGACTCATCACCTACAGGGATAATGCTGCTTTCCACTAGTTGTACAGAAGATCGTGAGTCACCAGAGACCCTGGGAGGAAACTGGCTAAGCAGGAAACATTCATCAGAAGGAGTGTGGCTCTAATACTAAGAAATATTAAATTCAAGAACCAAGATGATTAACCTATTTCCAAACAGGCAAATTAAAATTCCAGAATATTTATAGGAATGCCAAATTGTCTTCTAGCAAGGTCTTTGTCACTGTGTCAGTATCCAAAGAATTATTGGTCACTTAAGAATTAGGAATAACCCCTCATTGAAACCAACCCAAACTGAGAGAGGTCTCGAAATAAGTAAAGACATGGGATGAGTTTTGTGTTCTATGTACTTAAAAGCTGCATAAATGTGAAAACAAGCCCACAAAGTGTTTACAATGGAAAATAGCAACATCTGAATAAAGGAACTGACTGGAATTTGATATTTTAAAGAAAATATCAAAGGCATAACAATAGAAACTACATAATTAAATGAAAAGATTTTTTTTAAGAAAGAGGAAAAGAACAGTGAGCGCCCAGAGAACTTTGAGAGGCTGGCGTAAGCAAGTGCATTCATATCTTTGAGGAATAGGAGTCACAATACACATTTGGAGGAACAGACTAAAAATTTTCAGAATTCAGTGAAAAGCATAAATCTGCAGATCTATAAAACTTGAGCTTGGGACACAGATGCACTGTGGACTGCTTGCCTAAAAGGTGTGAGGCCCCAGATATAACCCTAATATTAACTAAAAAAAAGTTACAGTAAAAACTCACGTTGATCTGGAAACCTCAATGAACGCAGCACAAGAAACACAAGAAGAGTTATGTCATTGCATATGACAATCAAGTGCTCGGTAGCAACTGTGTTAGTGATGCTTGTGGGCCGCACCAGAATTCCTGGGATTATTATCAAGAGGGGGATCATTAAGCTTACCATTTCTGCAGTGTCCTGTCCGAGACTGGAAAGAACCGAGTATCAGAGAGACCACAGCTTTGTCTCTCTGCTGGGTGCGAGTGCCAAATATGAATGACAGGGAATGTGTGGCAGAGAAACCCTGCACTCCTCTTAAGCTGGGAAACAGAAGGAAGAGAGTCAGTGCCACATTCCTCTCTGATGGCACAACCTCCAATTCTCTAAGGACCTGCCCTTTGAAGATATTACTACTCATAAAACCACATCCCTCGGGACTAGACCCTTAACACAGGCGCCTCTTGGGAACACTAAACATCAGAACTCTAGTATCACATTTTAAAAGTCTTATAAGTAGCCAGGGGGGAAGAAAGATATAAAATATATAAAGGAACAAACTTAAATGTTTCTGAAGAATTCTCATCGAAAGACTGAGAGAATAAATTGACAAACATTTTTTTAATTTTAATTTTAATTTTTTTCTTCACAGTTTATTCATCACAATCCTGATTGAAGCCCTTTTCCTCAACTCCCTGCAGTCCCACCCTCCCTCTCTCTTCCCCCCATCCCCTTCCCCTAGTCCACTAAAAGGGGGAGTTATCCACCATTGCCATCTGCCCATAGCTTGTTAAGTCTCATCAGGGCTGCCTGGGTCCTCTTCCTCCACGACCTGGCAAGACCACATCATCAGGGGTGAGTGATCAAAGGTCAGTCAACCGAATTCATGGTAGAGGCAGCCCCTGCATGGAGAGGATGTAGACCCCCTGCTCAGATGTGGCTGATTGACCGCTCAGTCTCCATGTGCATCTCCGAGTAATGGGCGCAGGGACAAACAGTTTTCAATTACTAAAGAAAACAACTAAAGACTGTCAATCCAAAAATATGATCAGAGTAAACATTTCATTAAAAAAAATCAAAATAGCTAATTCATACATAAAACGTTACCATAAGTCACTAGCAGGTTTGCCTCATAAAAAAATGTTCAAATTAGTTTTAAAGGCAGAAAGAAAATTAAATATTTAACAAAAGAAAAGCCCAGTGTAATTTTGTTTACACATATGTATATATCCATATATATATGACTTTCATATATATATATGTATGAAAGTCAAATGAATGGCAGACTATAATAATACAAGGGTCAAGAGGCAGCAATGGGGGTACATAAAAGTATTCTCACAACAGATTTGAGGTGGTATCAGAAAAATACATACCTAATAGTATACACATGTAGACACATCTATAAATAACAATGCACAGCCTAAATATTAGCTACATTATATACATACTGACAAATCAAAAGAGTTAAAACAAAATTATGAAGAAAAATCTGTTTTTCATTCAATTGCATTTAATTTTAAGTCAGGAGATTACATATTAAACTCCTGGAAATGCATTCCTTTGGTCAACATATTAGTTGATTTTGAGGAAAGAACAAAAAGCAATCGGAAAACATAGAGTTTTTCTGAGCTCTGAAACACTCACTCATAGCTGATCAGTCCTCACTGATCCCTCGGGCAGGGGGTGGGGGAATCAGTCAGTCATCTCTGCTTGGCAAAAAACCTGAGAATGGGAAGCTTACCCCAAGATACAGGATTAGTTGGTTTAAAAGGAGTAAGGGAGCAGCCCATGTCCTTCCTGCATAGGGCAGTAGCTAAGTTAGCTGCTGGGCCTCATTTCTGATATGTGGTCTCCACCCTAAAGCTGAGGTGGCTTGTGGGAATGGTCTTTAAAGCAAAGAGTAGATATCATCTATGTACATATGTCAACCAATTTGAGAAGGAAGAGATGAAAACCTGAAAGATGACTTCATAACATTAACCGAGAAGACAGAGTGGAAAGAAGGAAGAGGCATCAGCAGCAGTCTTGAGGCTGGAAAGAAATGCATTTTCCTATCGGAGAAGGAAGGAAAGAAGAATCTGATGAGAAAGAAGCACAGAGGGGGTTATTAGTGTGCAAATAGAACAGTGGGCATACACATTTCCTAGCTCTGCTTGAACCACACCTGACTGTCAGATGCTAGTTCTCTGGTCAAAACAACAGTAAAGAAATACGAAAATGGTGCTTTTAGTTACTTAATTTTTCTGGTATATCAGGAAGCTATTATTAAAAGAAAGCAGAACAGATAATGTGAATGTGGTCACCGAGAGAAAAACCTTCTACCATTCATATAACTTTCCTGTGCGCCAATTCATAGTGCTAAGAATTATATTTCACCATTTTTAAATAAAAAGTAATTGATGGAGGTGGGGCAAAAAAATGGCTTCCCACCGCTTTCCCAAACCATCTCTTTGGGGACTTTGAGATAACTTGGTGTAACTCATGTTAGGTATCAGGAAAATAAGGACCAGATCAATGACATCACTCATAATGGCAGAGACAAGATTAACACCCATTCTTCTGTGCCTTATCTATACCTTAAAGATTTACTTTCATATCCCTACTGCCCCACAAGTACTGACTATATTATGTATTCTAAAAGGATAAAAACAAATTCATAACATAAAATGGATATTTTGAGAGAAAAACAGCCTCGGGAATAAACTAATATGTACAGAGATGTCACAAGCAGGGTGAAGACAATTAACAAGATGAGATGTATACATAGTTATTTAAATCAAATAAGTGGGAATGTATGATCTTATATAATATCATGAAGCCATCTATTTGCTGATCTGGTGAGAGCCTCACCAAAGGGTATTTCATTTTTCGTCTCACTTTCTACTTTTTTTGTTTGTTTGTTTTGTAATCCTTTTAAGGGGAAAAAAATCTTGCTAAAATTGAAGTGAATACATTTAATGCAGTATAATCAGCTTCTAAATCTACTTAACTGGAGCCCCATCATGCATTTAGCGTGCTGAATGAATGGCACAAATGGGAAACGTATTATAATGAGGACCGGGTGAATTTTGTGAGACTAAAACTTCACTTTCCTGAAATGTTTTTAAGCATCTGATTTTGTAGTCAAGTATATCTCAATTTGCATATCTCTTTATTTGCATTTGACCTAGACACCTGCATTACTTTTTTGGAGAATTCTGCTTTTATGGTGCTTTGGAACACTTCAATGATGCCCCACTATGACAAAATGCATTTTCCTTGCTGTGGAGCTTTGAGGGGTATGGTGTGATTATTTTTAAACATTTCTCTTGCTTACATTTAAATTAGAACTATTTGTTTACTTCTATTGCAAGGTTGTTTCCTTTTTCTAGGTTTATTTTCCCACCTGAGTTTTTAAAACTAGATGTAGTTTTAGCAATGTGGACATTTTCTGAAAACTGAATATGCATGGGAACTACTGACAGTAATTGCAAGTGCAAACATAGAAGTTCCCTAGTTTTGCTGCATTTGCAGCCTGTTATCCTGTCTGTCTCTCCTGGTGTTGAGGAGACAAACAACCGTACCTCTCAAGTCCCAAATTGAACCTATCAGTTTCCAACTGGCTGTGTTACAAAGCAGTCAAAACGATGCATCACTCTAAATGCCCTGCTTCCGAGTTGGAATCCTGGGATTACCCTTGAGTCCTTTCTGCATGTTCTGTGCAATCTAGCCTCAAGTTAGTTGGGCTGGCCTTGATTGGACTTTCTTTTTGCTTCTCTATCTGCAGCATGCCATTGGCTTAGTTCAGGCCTCCGTACTGCCAGAATTTGACCATTTCAAGAGCCCATTTACTGCTACATTTTCTATCTTAAAATTAACATCTAAATATCACACTGTTTTTGCTAAAAATGCAGAATACAACATGTCTGACTCGTCTTTATGATAAAAAAATATTGTGTCTTTATTGTATCTTCAATGTCTGTTCTTGATCTCTTCATTAACCTCAAACTTCCCACTGGCTCCTCCTCAAAGATAGCCACGTGGCATGCCTTCTTAGATATTATTGCAAGATTTTCACGTACTTCTGGACTAATGTGAATGTTACATTTAGAGCTCCCTTTTCCTGACTACAGAGTTGGTGGTACATGCCAGGAACCACGTAAGACATGGTTTCAGATTATGGTTGGTTATTATAGCTCAACCCTTCCATGTATTAATTAGGAAAGAACTTTGACCAAATTACTTAGTTTTCCCAAAGGTCAGTTTTCCCATCTGGCAAATGGTGGTGGTGATGCTATGCACTCCCTGGGTTTTCGTGACGTTTATGTGAGGACAATGGTGATCAATGGGTGAGATCAATGCAAACTCTTAGGAATAATCACACATTGTCAACAAAGGCTAAACCTACTTCCATAACGCATCCTTTAGAAGCTGCCTAGACTTGTACTTAGTTCTTGCATAATGGGGAACATTTGTAAAGCTATGAATTTTCTCTACCATACTTTAAATAATTGTCCAATTTGCAAGTCAAATCTATGTGATTATATGTAACATAATCCATCTTCCACAGATGCCCATGTAAAGGGGTGAGAAATTAGTCACCAAGAAAATATTGATAGCTAGCTATTATTATTAATTAATAAATTATAAATTTCTAGGGCTCATGTCTTGGATTTTCTTAGGCAAAAGAGTTATCTGTAATTTCCTGGTCTTTCAAAGTTGGGCTTCAAGAAGACATCTTCTATATAGTGCAATATAGGTGCAAATGTATTATCTATCATCCAGAAAAACCCTGCTGTTTCCATCCTCTGCCTTAAAGTGTGCGTGTGTGTCCCAGTCAGCCTTTTCTGTTAGTGTTATTTTGCCTCTGGGTTCCAACTTCAGGCCTGCCTAGAGAGTAGCAGGGGTGGCCAGGAGAAGCCCTGATTTAATAAGTCCTTTAAAGAGCCCCGCCAGGGCTTACCAGAGGGCTGACTGCCTCCGCCTCCCCTAGCTGACATCCGGTACAGCCAGCTCCTATTCTCACTCTCTTTGTGGTCAGAGCTACTTCTGCTATTGAAGTGAACCTTTCACCCCAACTCCCAGAGCAGCCATCAGCGCCTTCTTCTCAACAGGCCAGAGAGCAGGAGAAAATCTTGCTCTGGAGTTGTTTGAAATAAGCAATTATTACAGTGCCCGGAAGATGTGGGCAGAGAAAAGGTGAGCCAAACAAAAGGTGTCATTGGGTGATGCCAGGTTCTCTCTGCCCTAAGATACGCTTTAAACTTTTCCATGGGATTAAAGGTAATAAAATAAAATGAAAATAAAGGACACACACAAGTTATGCTACTTACATTAGGAAATGGTAAAGTTTGCCAGTATGAGAAACAAGGGTTTATTTTATGTTCTCTACCAAGGCCCCTAGGGCTGTTCCTGCTGGCCTTGTAACTGAATCTCTACACTTTCTTGTCTCTAGAGAGGGCTTCCATAACTCAGAATAAAAGACCATCATCATTTCAAGGTAGGAGTTTACCGAGCTCTGGCTACATTCTCTCAGATTAGTGATTCTCTGTCTCCCTAATGCTGTGACCCTTAAATACAGATCTTCATGTTGAGTTGACTCCTAACCATAAAATTACTTTGTTGCTACTTAATAATTGTAATTTTGCTACTGTTGTGAGTTGTAATGTAAATATCTAATATACAAAATACCTGATATGCATCCCCAAGGGAGTCACAGCGTGTATCATGAGAAATGTTGTACTAGATAGTTTTAGGAGTTCTGCTATCTAGCTAATGCCTCTTAGCGGTCCCAGAGAACAAGGATGTGGAAGGAGGGAAGGCGACTGGACTGGAAGCTTCCCTCAGAGTCTACATTTAACATTCTCTTATTTGGAAGATTGTCGCAATACATTTCCTGGGAGATACATAGAGAAATTTTTTCTTACCCCAGGTAAGGAGGACACCAACCGATGTCCAAGTCCATTTTTGAGAACCAATGGAGCTATTGGGGTGACTTATAAGAGTGTCCATGACTCAAAAGCGCTACGACATCTCCAGGGTAGTGTAGAGGCTGCTACAGTATGAGTTCACCAGTTCACATTCTACTCCAGTATAAGCTCTGGGAAGGGAGAGTCCTTACGACAATCACACTAAGACTTGTGAGCCACAGAGCTTACAGAACTCCCAATTCCTCCATCCTCAATGGTTTGATGTGGTTGAATACTGCTGAACAGATTCAAGACGATAATATCATGTCTAATCCGTAGGAAACACAGCACAAATGTTTCCTGAGCCCCTCCATATGTCAGGTGCTATGTGGGCTTCCAGTGGCAATGAAGACAACATCACCATCCATGACTCTACTCTTTAGACAGGAATGAAGGAAGGGAGGGCAGGTGTTAGGGGAGCTTGTCAAGAAAGACTGAGGAAAATAAGTTCAATGACTGATCAGAGCTATAGAGAAGATGCCGAGAAGTTTTCCTCAGACGGAGCTGAGGACTCAGCCAAGGAGTATGTTCAGGAATGGAGGGAAGTGAGAATGACTTGGAGGGGAAGGCAGGAACTGAGTCACATGCATGTTACAAGGTACCATACATAGTTTTGGTATCCTTCTTCCATACTGAATTTTATATAAGCTTTCATGTCCTTCTTCATTTCCCACTATTAGGCTACCCTCTTTCCATCTTAGGAGGCAGCTCTCTTCCTGCTGTGAGAATAGCCTAGTTGTGCCTATTCTTTGCTGTTGCCAAGTTCATGACCATTATTTCCAAAAATAAGTAAAACAACACTAACCACAATAATGGCAGTTGTTTATTGCTCTCTTTGTTGCATTTCTTCCTTAGAGCCTCTCTAACATTCGACTCAATCTCTCATAGGAGGCTTTGATACTCTCAAGTCTCATCCTTGCTGAGGGACTTCTGGAAGCAGACTACATGCTTGTGTGTCTAGGTGCCTGAGTCCTACTGTCCTAGACTCTCCTTCCCTCCATCACTGCAGCAGAAATGTTTCTCTGGGATCATGAGAGCTGGTGGATTAGTGTGCAAAGAGCACAGGGTCCAGCATTAGTTCTGGTAGCTCTGTTTCTGGGTTGTTGTGAGGACTAAGTAGAAGAGCCAACTTCAAGTACTGAGTACTATGTCTGGCACATGGCAGGCAATCAAGTCATGCTCTTTCAATTTTAGGAGGCAGCTCTCATCCTGCTTTGAGAATAACCTCTCTGCTCCTATTCTTTGTCATTGCTAGGCTCATAAACCACTATTTCCAAAAACAAGTGAAACAACTCTAACAACAATAATGAAAGTTTTTTTGTTGAGCTCTTAATATATTCCAGGAGTTTATAAACATTAAACCATCCCAACATCAAAAATGTCTTTCACAGGGACAATATCAACCCTTTTTATAAATGAAGAAGTTAAAGCTATGAGACTTTAAGTCATCCAAGGTCACTGAGAATTGGGCTGGCTTTTGCAGCTGTCCATGCATAACTGATTGCATGTTTTTAGCTGCAGATTGTTCCCAGGATGACTTATCAAAAGCTGACTGAGTGTCCTGGGTCAGAGCTAGTGCTAACATCTACTGTTGGGCATTTCCTGTGAAAGGTCCTGGGTCCTAGTGCTTCAAAGTGTTATTTGGGGATAATGACACTTACCACCCTCAACACCACATAATAAAGATTAATTAGTGGATTTGGGTAAAGCACTCAAACAAAGAACGATTTGGGCATAATTTGGAGTCTCACCTCTCATTGATCTCCAGCACCCTTTTTATTTTGTATTGATTCAGTGTTATTGACCAGCTTGATGGCCATTAATCAGGATGCCTTAGGTTTTACTATTTCTAAATGAAATTCTGCAAATTGGTAGTCTGAGGTAGCTTGTCATGGTATATCATACTTACAACTCTCATTTTAACTGTGGCTTTGGAAGACTGAATTAATTCAACCTTCAACAAGTTTTAAAAAAATACTTTAAAAAATAGCCATTAACACACAGTATCACAATTTATTGCATTGTGTCATCCAAAGGCTCCCAATTTGAACGCTTAGGATAAGGATAATTTCTTAGTCATTTTAATTTAAATGTTTCTGGTAAATGCCAAACATAATGCTCAACATGCAAATTGATTAACATTAGTAAAATGAAGCATTTGTGTAAAACATTGTGGTGTGCTCAGAGTACTCTCCAACCAGAGTTGCTTTAGGAGCAGACACTTAAGGACCATTAGAAATAAGCTTGAAGCAGTCAGGTGAACAGATGGCTTGGTTTCTTTTATACGCTCCTTTATTGTTATACTATATTAACCCAAAGCTACCACGAGACTCTTAGAGTTATTCTCCAAATTCTCAATGTCTCTGTTTTATGTTAAACTCTATAACGATAGGTCTATCACAAGATAAGAATTCTGAAGACCCAATTTTCTTCCTTTCAGGAGAAAAAATCAATATTAAAGATTCTGCATATATAATGTGCATGTAAACTTCAGACAGAAATGTATAGAGGGATTATAAGGCCGGTTTAGGCAGCCTATCACTGCAAGTGGCCCAAGTGCGTCTCCCTTGCTCATTAAAAACCTCATCTAGTCTTGAAAAACAGTAAATAAAGTTTAGACTTAAAAGAAAACTTTTTGACTGACTTCCACTTCTTCCTTGTCAATTTCAGCCACAATATAACTCTTCCCTGCTTTCTTATGACAGAATATAATCTGGAAAATATTTAGCAAATTTAAATGCTGGAATTTTTAAACTCATTATCTCTTCTTATTTTTACTTTATTTTATGCTTTTGCCATCCAGGAAATTAGAAGAGGTGGGGGGCTATTGTGCTGTTTCTTTAAGAGGCTCTGGGTGGGCAGGGAGAAAAGATCAGAGATGTGCAAGCCCTTTGTACTGTGGCAATGCTATCTCTAAGAAGTGGGGATCAGCACAGGAAGCATATACTCACACAGCTATGTGTTCAGAGGAGTTGACTAACAAGACTGGTAAATTCTAGAAAATGTCAAAAAGATTGGGGCTTGACTCAAGTCTTAACGATAGAGACACGAGTTCTTTCTCTGAAATAGTGGGCTTTCAATGTGAAGCCCCAGGACTCAACACTGTAGTACATAGTGGCAAACCAGAATATTGCAAAGAGAGTGTGAGAGAGAATGCCTGTAAAGAGTCAAGTTATTCTCTGTTGCTTGTAGTCTTCCAGAAAATGCCTGTTCATCTGCCACTTTTTCTCATCCCTGTACTGCCTTCTACCCTGTCCTACCTACAATCCCTTCTCTTTAAGAAGTCCAAATACAGCTGAAGTTCCATGATAGAAGCAGGCCCTGGGCACTGTGGATAGTATCATCCATAAGCAGATGAACCTGCACTGTATTAGAAGACTAGCTGAGCAGGCCCAGGAAGAAACCAGGAAGCAATGTTCCTCTGTGGTCTCTGTTCCTCTTCCAGCTCTGGGTTCCTGCCTTGGCTTCTCTGGATGATGGACTGTCACACAGAAGTGCAAGAAGAAAGAAACCCTTCGTTCTCTAATTTGCTTCTGGTCATAGTGTGTATCAGAGCACCAGGAAGCAATTTTGAACAGGTCCTTACACTTGTGTGACAAACACAAAACTTCCAAACCAAAAGCATACATCTTTTGTTCTAAGACTCCACTGCCTTTAAGAGAAGAACGTCAAAATTTGGTCATAAAGAATGACAGATGAAAATGGAGAAGCCATGACTTCCACATTCCAACATGACAGCCAGAGTAGAGAATATCTTGATGCCTCTGTGCTGCTACATAATAAAATGCAAACAAGAATGAGACTATATTTATGCCATCAATGTACAGAAAGTTACACAGGCTGAACAGATATCAAAGTATCTTGGACTTTAAGGAGATAATCGAAACTGTTTGAAGCACTGATATTATTCAGAATGGATTTGCTTTAGGTTGCTGCCAAACATATTAATGAACATTGCTATTACTTGTCGCTGTGCTATTTTGTTTTGTTCCTTCAACAGCAAGCATACCCCATCCAGCTCCATAATTGCCTAGCAGATTGCTAAGGGGTGGTTTTGGATCGCTGCAGATGGTTCCTCCTATAGCCAGTTCCTCAATCCTTGTTTACTCTGCCAGTGGCATGGGTCATGATCTTCTAATAGCTCATTTAAAGGAGAAGAGGAAAGTATGGGGTCTTTCTGTTCACAGTTCACTTGAAATCAGCAGCCAATAATCCATTGTCATGGATACAATGGTACAGGCAGTGAACAATTGCTGAGTATGGCAGGCTCATTTCCAAATTACTGTTCAAAATACAGAATGGACATAAACAGTATATTTGTCAAAAATATTAAATTGATTACAGAATAGCCTATTTATTGAGCAATCAAGACTACAGTAGTCATTGATACATAGCCCACTTGAGTGCAATAGGAAAATTTGTCAAGATGGAGCCAAAGTTGAGTTCAAGTGGGAGGTTTGAAAGTTGCTGTGGTGCTTCCAGCTTATCTATTATCCCCATGTGTGCTGTGATGGTGTTAGCAGATCTTCTGTCATGTTTTCTTGATCCTTTTACAAAACATTCAAATCTCCAAAAGATCCAAAATGTGCTGTTTGAAAGCACTTTGAACATAACAATAGACAGATACTCATCATCATAATTCTTCCTCCTCATCTTTCTTCTCTTTCTCTTCTTTTTACCTCCTTCTCCCCTCCTCTTCCCTTTCCCCTTCCCTCTTCTTTTTCTGAAAGAATTGTGGGATGGTAAAGAAAGTTACTCTGTAATCACTTCTTCCTCAAAATGTTCATGTTAGGAGAGAAAAATACTTGACTATTTATGTACCAATTGAAGGGACGTGTTTGTCCATCAAACTGTAGACCATGCCCTACATGCTTACCAGGGATCAGAGAGGATATCCAGTGCCCTCTCAGGCAATCAAAGCCTCAGATTTTATCTGACAGAGATGATAAGGCACAACCACTGGACAACTGTGGATGCCTCGATGGATCATTTCTTCATGAAAATGTGGTCCTGGCTCATATCTTTAGCTACAAACTGTAGTAGATGTTTTTAAAATTATTAAGAGAAAGATAGAGATTGTGAAAGGATGAGTGGAAAGGGAAAATTAAGACGGAAAGGGAGAGATGGATGTAGGGAAAGAAAAGAAAAAAACAGAGGCAGAGGCAGCCAAGAACATAATAAAAAGAAAGTAAACTAAACAACAACAACAACAACCAAACCTTTTGGCTCTTTTTGACTTTTGAGAGCTAACCAAAGTCCTATAGCGATTTGACGCTGCTTTTGATGAATGCTATCAACGACAATAGATGCAGCTCCTGAAGTTTAATTCTTTATAGAATGCCATTTGAGGAATTAGAAAACAAAGGAGAGAAACCTAACTAAGGTTAATGTATATGAAGGCCATCAAATAGTTATACATGAGATTTAATAATTTTGAGGTTAAACACTTAAGCACTAAACTTAAAACCTTTGGTAAGTACCCAAATAAAAAACAAATTTAATAAATGGCTAATCTGTGACAAATATATTTCTTAAAAATCACCATTCTTGGGCCTGGGGAAATGGCTATGTCTGTAAAGCACTTGCCATGCAAACATGAGGACCTCAATTTGAATTCCTAAATCCACATAAAGCCAGATGTGGTAGTGTGTATCTGTAATCCCAGCACTCTCATGGTGGGATGGGAGGTGGAGATAGGATCCCCACAGGCTCTTAGGCCACCTAGACTGGTGTAAACAGAAGAAAAACAGCAGGAGAGCCAGTGGAACTAAAAAACAATCCCAGAGATTATCTTCTGACTTCTGCACATATCTAAACAGGTATGCAGACACTGGCACAAACATGCACACACACCACATATACACACATGCCCACACAATTACAACTATATCGTATATACACACATACAAAGATTTTAAAACTTCATCCTAGCATGTATTAAAATTACTGCTAAGGTATAGAGAAATTTAACATTTATTAAACTGTGCAGTCCTAATCCTGAACCCGTGCTGGCATTTGTTACAAATCATTAAACTTTATCTGAGAAAATAAAATTAGGCCAACATTTTGTCCATCAAAAAAACAATGTCTATGACATTTTAACATATGACCAAAAAGCTAGCCAAGTTTGAATTTTCTTCTTCTTCTTTTTTTTCTTGCTTTGCAGGATGTTTCTAGAATTTTTGTCCAAGTTTTTTTTAATACTATTTATTTGGAAAAAAATCCATGATGAAAGAATACAACTGAACTAGTCCTAGATAATATTTAGTGTGAAGAGAGGAAAAATACAATGGACTTCAAATATTCTTTGAAATATGACATGTGTTTTATATATACCATATCTGCCCCAGGTAACGTCAGAGGGATGACATTGCCAGCTGTGGGCCACGACAGGAAAGTCAAATGCTTGTCTAGACACTGTCTTTGATAACAATGAGCATTTTTAGAAGGCTATAGAAAGCATCTCCTTTTCTAAAAGGTAACTAGATAGGATGATGTGTTCTCACATTACCAATAATTGCTGTTAGAATTGAAAGTATAGCATTGTTGTTTCTCTAACTGGCTTGTGTATCAGGTTAGAAACCATCCTCTCTTTCATAAATGATATTCAGTGAATAGAGAATAATTCTGGTTTTATAAAAGCGATGCATTGTTAGGGACATCATTATCCCGTTAGGTAGTACCCCAACTTTTATAATGACCTCCTCTTTCAGTAGATTGTGTGAATCTATATGGATGGGCAGCTTTAGTTGTGGCTCCTGAACGTTCTCCTTTAATGGTTCCTATTATGCTTTCCAATCAGATTGTGCTGCTGTGGGTTTGTTCCTCTCCACGTCTTTTATCATTATCAAGACTGCATATACCATATATAACAAAGCGCTGTGGCACCCCCCCTTCTTTCTCTTTCTCTCTGAGGCCAGGGTGAGTTGGATGGTGTCCTGAGTAGAACTGAGCCTGTAGAAGCACAGCCAAGCTAGCTGAATTGAACCTTCATCAGGTTACAATGCAAAAATATCATGACAAAAGCCTGTGTTCCATCTTGTCTTTTGATGAGTACAGTTCAAAGCAGAAACTGTTCCCATTTAGCACTGACTGTGAAATCTCTAAACTGGTGCCCTAATTACAGCCTCGAAACACGAAGACCTGTCCATTTGCGCATCAGCGGAAAGGAAATCCTGCATTGTACTGGGGTCGGGGTCGTGGTGCTGTCAGGGAGCTACCACAGTGTGTAAACGACTCTTTGTCTTATGTGAGTTTTTTTTTCATCCCCTAACAGGTTAGAATGAAAAAATTTTCAAAGGTGTAGCAAAATGTAGAGGAAATTTCCAGCGAACATCTGTATGCTTTCCCCCTAGATTCTCCCATTATTGGTTTATTATGCATACTTTAGCTCAGATCTTGCTTTCCGTCTCTCCCCCCACCCTTCAACGTAATCCATTGTGTTCTTGTAAAGCTTTTCCAAGTGAATCACAGCACAGCTCTCTCCTAAACACTTCAGCCTGATGTAATGGTTTTGATGAAGAAAATGGATGTATTTCTCCCTAACCAACTTTGAAAGAGCAATTTTAGAGAAGCGAATAAAGGTAGAGGAAATTATTTCCCAGGAACAAAGATATGAGGAAAAATAAGTTTTGAGACACCACCTAGGGTCATTTTCTGATAGGTTACTCTAGTCTTGGTGGAATTTCAATCAATATACCTTCTTTTCGCTCCTGAGAGCGGGAGAGGGGTTGCTAATCATCAGATTTTTGTGAGGTTCTTAGGGATTGGCAACACATTAGATTAACTCAGAGCCACAGAATGCTCCTACTCTAAGAACTGCTCATGGATTTTGTTTTTATGCCACTAAGCAGATTGTAAACAGGCCTATTCATATATGCTGTTAGAATTAAACTGTGTAGTTAGGACAACTTGGGCTTGGAATGAAATAGCATTTACTCTTTCATGAAGCTTTGTTTGGCTAAACTAATGAACATTAAAGTAATTGAGACACTTCTGTACCCCCAAAAGGATCACGTTGTCTTTCAGATGCACAATGAACAAATCTTCCTAAGTCAGAGAGAGTTGGGTAGATTAGCAAGCAAACTTAGGGTGTGGAAGTCAAATAGAACGAAGTGCCCTCACACAGATGCTAGTATGATCCACCTCCAAGGGTTTCCTTCATTGGAAACACAAATAAATTATAGGGGCAGCACTCAGACTGACAGGCGAGTGGAAGAAGGGATTATTGAACTTCAGAGTGCTTCAGGTTTCAGTGTTTCGGGGATTGAAGTCACAGCACAGAATGTAAACTGAGTGTGCAGTTCAGCCTTCATGGCAAGGAGGACGAAGAACAGTACTCTTATTGCCTGAGGATAAAGGGCGGGAGAGTGGAAAACAGCCATGGCAGGCTAAGTGGGGCTCAATCCAAGGATTAGAGAAAAAGAATACATCAAATCTCATCAAGGTTAGAAAGAAACAAAGAAAATGTTTTAGGGGTTGAAAGAAGATCCACTCAGAAGGAAACTGACTGGAGAGATACAAACACTGACAGCTGGGCACCCTTTTACCGAACACGGATTCTGGTCCATGGGTTCACCAGAACTACAAGCCCTGGTTTTCTCTTTTGTACAAAAATGTCTACACAGCCATGGTTAAAGTCTGGACCAAGTCTCACCAACGTCCACTCACTACTTCAAAGTGTCTCTGTATGTGAAGGTCTGGAATCATTGCTATGTCCCACCTCCCCAGGGGAAGCCCATAAAGAGTGTGATTGGAGAAAAGGCCAAAGATGGTGTAGTATTTTGGTCTGAGGAAAAAGTACCAGAAAATGAGAAATTTCAAGAACATAAGTCTTCCAATATTAGGGGAAGTTTAAGCCATTCTCCTAAATTCATACTGAATGTTAATTGAAAGTATAATTACTTCTCATGTGCTGTTACTGAGGGAAAGAAAAAGAGGGAAGAAATGGAGAAAGGACATGCGAGGACGGAGGCAGTAGAAAGAGAAATAAAAAGTGAAAGAAAAACTGGAGGTGAAACACTTACTAGTATCCCAGTGTTTTATTTTGAAATCTCCTCCTTTTTTTTCTACCGAAAACTACATTACACACAATATTCTCTCAGGATAATTAAGTGACTTGATTTATGCTTTCTATAACTGTGTTTGGTTCACTCAAATTTTAGTTAAAAAGAAAAATGAATTGTATGATATGAAAATGTGCACAAATTCTATGTTTTAGTGTGCATATATGTTTCTCTGTGTGAGTATAAAAAGCTTATAGATGCCAGAATAGGACATCATATCCCCAGGAACTGGAGTTACATGTATTTGGGAAATGAAGGACCATCTGATGTAGGAGCTAGAAATCAAACTTTAGTCCTAAAGAGCAGAAAGTATCCAAACTCTGGGCCATCTCCTCAACCCCAGTGAATTCTAATATTATATGCTTATCTTTTTCCCAAACTTAAAACTCCATACCCATTGCCTTTCTAAAAGTCAGGTTATGCTGAGCTCAAAGCTCATTGGACAGAAAGCATATATCTGGGGCCTTTTCTCTTGTTAGATTCCTTTGGTATGCTACATACATGAACATTTCGCACACAAACACACACACACAAATCCAACATTAGCTAAGTTAAGTTAGTAATGTTTTAGTAGTAAAAAAACAAACAAACAAAAAAACCAATTCCATGAAAAGGAAACACCATCTAAAAATTTCTGGAAGAGTCCTCAGAAATCACTAGCAGAAAAAGCTCTGTTTTGCTACTGGTATCCACGAGCCTCATCCACTCTCACATGCAGCCCCGTTGCCTTCCTTCTGCCCTCACTTGACACACATGAACTCGTGGTTCGTGAAGTGTTTGTCACCTTCCTAATAAGAAGGAAGTCAGGAATTTATCAAGTGAAGCTGTGTTTCTCCTCATCCTTTGTTCTTTTCACAAAAACAAAAGTCAATGTTCATTTTCTATACAGCCGCCTTTGCTGGCAACCACCCATTGTCTTCTTCATAATGGAATAAATTTGAATTTTAGCATAGGCCTACTTTAGAATAGGTACAATCAATAAGCAATAAATATAGGCTCAGGGGATTCTGAGAATGAAAATAGCTACTACCTTGTGCATGCTGAAGGGGAAAAGGCTGAGCTGAGTGCCCAGAGGAAGGAATTAACAAGATAAATTGGATATAGAAGTTTTCTACTGCATCGTTGCCAGAAAATGGAAAAATAAATGCACCCTTTATTTTGTCATCATGTATGAGATTTTCATATCTATTCAATAAGGTTTCCAATATTATGCAATAGATTAAAAGGCCACAAGTTAATTGTAGACATTTTCAATGATTGGCAAATGCAGACTTTTTTTCTTTTTCATTTGTCATCACAATTTTCATACTCTTTACCTATACGCCATCTATCTATCCAACTACCTTCCATCTACCAAGCCACTTATCCATTTCCACCCACCTACCCACTCACCCACCCATCCATCCACCTATCTCAAAAAGAATACATCTTAGACATGTACGAACATTCTGAAGAAGAATGGAATAAATTTCCTTCCCCAAGTGATTTCACAGTGTAATAACATACCATATCTTCCAATTGGAGGTTCATATCTGGGTTCATGAAGTGTGGTCTCTATGGATGGAATATAAGCTTGTTAATTGGAAACACCAATTAAAAAGTCATTTATACATTTTTCATAAATGAACATTTTTAAGTAAAACAAATAAATATGGTTTATGGACTTGACAAATTTTATACGGATTTATAAATATTGAAGCTTTAACAATGAATCTGCCTGATGTTCTATGATTCTGAAAAGGTTTGGGTTAAAGCTCTGACAAGGAAGCAGGGCAGGTGCAGAAAACCTAAGGAAATCTTTGGGAATGGCACTGCCTGGCAGGAGAAGCCAGCCTGGGAAAGGCCTCAAATGCAGTGCTGCAGAACTTGGCCTACATCCCGGAGGTTCCAGGAAGCCAGCATCAACGAAACAATGTGGTGAAACTCCCAGAATGGTTTCGGTCTTTTGGTAAGCTGATATCAGGTATAGTCTAGAGTTTGTTGAGTTAGCAAAATAACCTGGACACAGAGACTGTGAGTCAGAAAGCCTCCTTTGCAATGCCACCAACCACAAGCCATGTGAGTGAACATGTATAAGCTCTTCATCCTAATTGAGATTTAGTCGCTGCATCTACCAAAGAGGGAGAAGGCATTTGCTGTTCTGCCCTTCCAGGGCCATTGTGTATCTCAAGGGAGACAAGTCCGTGGATGCTCTGGGCAAACCGGGGAGCACTAAACAAGACGTGGAATGCTAATGAGTATGAGTCACCACAACTGAAGCATAAAAGCGTTCAGTAAATATTTTCATAGATTTTTCTAAGTGAGTTACTAAATGCTGCTGTCTTGTTTTTTTTTGTTGTTGTTGTTGTTTTTTTTACTTTAAATTCATCTAGCATGCCCTTAGTCAGAAGATTAAAAGTTCATGTTCCTTCCAGGTTGTTGTCTCTCTGTTTTCATAGCACCCAAACACAGCCCCCAGCACAATAGTTCAACACATACTAAGCAAGCATTCTTACATGGTACTGTTCTGGTAACCAGCTATTCTATAGGCGGCCCTTTCATCTCTTATCTCCAAACAAACGAAACCTCCACCTCTCTCTTATTTCTGAGCTTCAGATTCAAAAATATGTTTTGAACTCCCAGGAGGCCTTGTCTCTGTTTTATTTGTGTTCTATGTCATTTC
The DNA here is from genome assembly GCA_028658305.1 of Pachyuromys duprasi. Lineage (NCBI taxonomy): Eukaryota > Metazoa > Chordata > Mammalia > Rodentia > Muridae > Pachyuromys > Pachyuromys duprasi. Next base: position 55,144,916 of record CM053751.1, read on the forward strand.
CTGCTCTCTTAAAGGTAAGATTAACTTGGTTTTCTTTTACTTCGCCATGTATTTCTTTGTTCCTCTAGCAAGCATGAAGTGTATCTCCACCTAGTACAGTACTAGATTCTAGCAAAATCATAAGAGTATTGAAGCTCAATTCAAGGGGGAGAAGAAATGGATAACAGAAGATTTGTAGGCACCTTGAGCAGGCAGTGATTGACATTGCAGAGAACTGGCGAGGACTCGTAACTAAGGAATTAAAGGATGTCAAAGAAAGGAAAATTGTTGATTAATTTAATCTAGTACAAATTGCCCCTAAAATGATTTCAGATGTATCTTAAAATCATAGGTGATATGTTGAAAGTGAATGAGGAAATCAGGACACTGAGCGAACAGGAAGAAGAAAATAAGATGAAAGCAGGATAGGATTAACCTACAAAAATAAATAAGTCAGATTCCAAGGTTTCTTAGATGTTCATTGCAGATTTGGCTCTGGGCTCCCACAAAGAAGAGCAACATTATATAAGATGAATCAGAGCATACTTAAAATAAAACATAAACCACCCATTTATTGATCTCAACCTTTCTTGACACTGTAAGACATGGCCTTAGCAGCCACACAAGGAGAGTCTACTGAAATCTGAGCCATACTTTTGTACATCAGAACTGCAGCCACCAGGACAGTATAGGAATCTGTTCTCATAGCCTTCCTGCTTGGAACCAGTGGCTGATATCTATGCCAAGTTCAGTGAAAGCACTTTTATGTTGTCTGATATATAACTCAGAATAATAAATACAATTTTGCCAGGTTGGGTTGGTATATGGAGCTAAAGGAACAAGACCTACTACAGTGAAGAGTTGGGAAAGCAGTGAGGGTAGCTGTAGGGCCATGCAGAGTTTGGCATTCCCATAGCTTCGGGTGTGTCTGGGAGCTCCTGTTGCCTGCAGGATGAAATCCAAACTCTTGGTGTTACATCATGACCCTTGATGATATGGTGTCTGCCTTTGCGTGCAGCCATAGCATTGCTTTGTCCACACCTTGGAACCATAAATTTTAATTTTCCCGAACTCTTTCGATTTTGTCTGTTTGCTGTTTCTTATCTATCCATACTTTGCCATGATCGACATGTCATGTAAATTCAAGGCTCATCATCTTCCATCAGTTCTGGAAAGAACCCCCCATGCTGAGTTGACATTTCACATCTGGATTTCTCAATGCCTTTACCTATTGTGGTGTGTGTGTGTGTGTGTGTGTGTGTGTATGTGTGTGTGTGTGTGTGTGTGATTGGTTTGTAGTTTGTTCTCTCCTCTCTAATCTACACTGATATAAGATTCTGTCCCATTCATTTGCATTTCTCTAACACCTTGCAAAATGTCTTACACAAGTAGTCACTCAATAAATATATGGGAAAGAAGCAGAAGTAGAAAGAAATGAAGAGAAACGGAGGTGACGGGCTGTCCAGGACACTAACATAGTTAGTTCAGAAACTATTGAAAAAATAAACTCTTATTTTTTGTTATTTGGTTTTTTTTTTGCAGAAGATATGAGTTTCATATTATAGAAAAATGGAGAGCCAAAGAAGGCACAGGAAGGAGTAAACATGATAATGGAACTTTTAGGAGGGATAACTGGCCGCATTGTAATACAGGACTAAAGGCACACAGATCAGTTGACCCTTCTGGAAGTTACACTGATATGATATAGCACAGGTCTAGTCTGAGATGAGGTCTGAGAAAACAGTCCATAGACTAAATTGCTAAGACTTTGGAGCTGTTTTTAAAAACCTGACTTCAAACATACATACCTCATCAGCCAGTTCTTTCCTGGCATTAATAACTGTTGTAAAGCAGATATACATAAAGTGGGCCAACATTAAACACAGAAGTCAATGATCTGATATATTCATGCAACTGTAGCTACCACTCTACACCTCAGTCCTAACACATTAGAAGTTTCTTCAAGTCCCATTTTAGACTCTGTCACTCCCTAGGAGTAAATAGCCACTTCTCTGATTTTTATCACCATTTACTGGTTTCATGTGTCCTTGAGCTGGGTGTAAATGGACATATAATGCACACTCTTTTATATTTTCCCTTATATTATGTATGATTGCAATTTAGTCATTTTCACTGATGTATAATGTTCTACCACATGAATATACAAATATTAATCTATTCTATTAGTGGATATTCAGGTTATTTTTCTAGTTTTTACATATTGTGAATGAAATTTCATCACTTTGAATTGCCTTGAATTATTCCATGAGACCTACTTTGTCTGTAAAAACAGTTGTATCACTCAAAGCCTTGAACTGAGAGACTAAGTTATCTCTGATAGTTATTATCTCTATTACGTTTGTGAACAAAACCAGTTACGTTCTTAGTAAAATTAAGATAATTCTCTGAGCTTTCCACTTGGCTCTCAGGACCAAGGAGGTTCTAACTACTCTAGAGAACTTGGTGGTCCAGATGACATGAAGGAATTTAGCATCTGCATGAGATCATCAGCTGACTCTGATTCACTCACTGTTGAAGTTAAGGAGTCTGACATGCATTAAACGCCCCCAATTGTTGAATAAGTCAATGAATGTTAATAATAGTTAGCAATTTCATCCTTCAGCTTCCCTGTCTAAGCAATAAGCCTTTCTAATAGACATCTTAGTCATATAGTAAGCCAGCACAGAATTTGTGGGTAAGTGACTGAGATACAGCCTTAAGCCTGCCCCAATGGCTCCTGTGTGCATCTCCACTGTGTGGAATACTGTGTACATTACTCCATTCCCATTATTTTCTTAGCCACTGTTTTCTTAACATGACATTCTCAGAGTGGTGAAAGTACTGTTTGATCAGGTTCTGTGCTCCATGGAGCACATCTCAACGCTAACTTCTGATGGAGAACAGATGTTGCTTGCCTAATACTCTCTGTTGCTACTTTAATCTTTATTCCACCACATGCACTTAGCTCTTGTGAGTCACTGCAGATACTCTTAATATTTACCAAACAGAACCACTTATGTAACAGCAGCCACTGTGAGTGCATCCTTCAGAAGCTCACTGTCCCTTTTCTCTTTACTCAGCTGCTTCTGACAGGGACCCTGGTCATAACCACCTACTCACTACCAAAACAACTACATGCCGAGTGGGTAATTAGACCAGCCTTTTTGTTTTTGTTACATGATATCCAAATAGCTGGTTTGATTCATGTAGAAAAAGTGACATTTTTGTTGTTATTGTTTTGAAAGGGAGATAGGGGCATTCTTTTTAGATGGGGGCATTTTGAAAAGAGAGACTGCAATTAATTTTTATATATTTCTTAAATTGAGAATATTATGATGATTAAATCATGAAAACTCCATTAAATCTGGCTGTACTTTCCTATACCTCTCAATTTGGGGCTGTAGTTTGACTTCTTAGAAACTGTCTTTGATGAATGCCAAGGTTTTTGTGGCTAGTTAAGGAAGCCATTCTAGTTTTTCTTCTGGGTACCACACTCTTCCCTCCAAATGTCAACAAGGCATCTAAAAGTGTCTCTTTCCTCATTTCTAAACATTGTGCAACCTCATGTCCTCCTTGATGACTAGAAGTCATTTGTATGAACTGGTGTCCACTCCCCCAGACACTATGCCAGTCAATCACACATCTTTGGGGATGTCTAGAATTGATCCATTATAACTGCAGCTCCAAACTCCCCAATTACTCCCACCAGCAAGACTCCTTTTCTTTGCACTGCTATGACTCAAGACTTAGTACCACAACCACAGATGGATTATTGTCTTTTGGTTCCTTTTCTTCTAAGACCAACCCTCCTCCTACTGTGACCCTGAGTTTTATTTGACTTGATCATTTTTCCCTGTAAACTTAACACTAAACAATTACACTTCCGCCTTAAAAACTTCCATTAACTAAGCACCCAGAGAACAAAGAGTCCTTTGTCCATGACTTCCTTTCATGGGATGGACTTGGCTTGGTGTTCCAGCATTGGCCTCACCCTACTCCAGCAGGCATTTGTCACCCTTCTAATAACAAATTCCCTCAAAGGTGTGATGTGGTTGCTCTTTGTAGGACTGACTAGCATTCTTCTTCTTAATACTTACGCAATTCAGAGATGAGAACATTCTTAACATGCAGAGCCCAAGCATGTTCAACTATGCAAAGCACGATATAGAGGCCCGCTTCTTCCCAGTTCCATACTCTTGGCCCACTATTCGGTGCTTTTCCTAGTTCTAGATCTACACACATCGTCTTTCTTCACCCTGAGTCACCTTCCATTCACTTAAAAAAAGTCTCATGATACCTTTTAACCGTTGAGTTGAATGCTAGCTGCTCTGGGAAGTGTTGTGTAGTTTTTAACTGTGTCTTGCAATCTACACAAGCCTGGGAAGAGAGCATCTATGCACATGTCCTAGAAGTCCCCAGCTAGAGAAGAGGCTTCTTTCAGGAAAGCAGGCTGGCTTTGCTTTGGTGCCCTCAAATCATGCTCAGTGGATATTTGGTTAAAAAATGAATGGACAAATCACTTAACTTGTCATTTAAAGTATGAAACAGAAAAGAGCCACAGAAAAAATCACATTGGAGGATTGAAGGTCATGTTCTATAAATCTATACAAGTAACACTAAATGGACTGAGATTGTTGTATTATTTATTTAGGAATATATGCGTAGGTGAATATATATGCACACATATGTGTTTATGAACTCACCTATATATATATGTATGCACACACATGTGTATCTTCATATTCTCTCTCCCTCTCCCTCCCTCCCTCCCTCCCTCCCTCCCTCCCTCCCTCCCTCCCTCTCTCTCTCTCTCTCTCTCTCTCTCTCTCTCTCATTAAAGAAAAAGAGACAAGGATTTCGAGAGAGGGTAAGGGCGATACATGGAAGGGGTTAGAAGGAGGAAAGGGAATAATTTCCAAAGCCAACCTTTCCTTGACAATGGAAATGTGGGTCTCTTACTCAAGGGCCAAGTGGAGCAGTTTCCAAGCATGCTCATTTTAGGAATGCACTCCTTAGGAGGGTCATTGTTTTAAAACGAGAATTGAATTTTGGATTGAATCTAATTTCATCAGTATTGAGAATAAATTTGTTTTATTTAACCTTTAATGAATTTATTTTTGATAATTTTATACTTATCTAAAGATCATTCCTAACCTGTCCACTTTGTCAAATTTCCCTCTTATCTCTATTACTTGCTTGCTTTCTCCCTGAAGTTTCCTTTCAAACATTCACGTGTGTGTTTGTTTGAGTTTTTGTTTTTGTTTTTGTTTGTCTACCGAGATTAACCACAATCCTTTGATTGACCATGGGTTTGGAACTATTTATTGGAACTTGATGAGCTTTAGTAGGTATATAAATGAAGACAATGGCTGTCCCTCCACTAGAATCTATCAATAGTCAATAGTGTCAGCAGGGTACAAGACCAGCCCTGTGAGTCTTTCTTTGAGTCACGATTGACTGTTGGCAGGCCCAGTCTTGTACAGGCCCAGTACAGGCAGTTTTTATAGTGAAATTATGATTACATTGTGTCATGCCCGGAACATAATATTTATAGCTCTTCTCCCTCCCTTCTAGCTCTTATATTCTTCCATCCCTTCTGTGATGATTCTTGGGCCTTAGGAAGCACAGTGTAAATGCCCTCTTTAGGACTAAGAACTTTAACAGCTATGTGTCTCTTCATTGACTCCAGTTCATTACAGAGAAAAGCTCCCCTGATAAAGGCTGGGGTAGCACTTATTGATGGTCATGAACATAAATATTTAGAAGATATCTTGGTGCCATGACAGTTTTGCTAAACAATAGTAGTCAGTTCACTCCAGGGCCAAAGACCTCAGCCATAGGTTTTTGATGGAGCTTCTAGTACCAGGCATGAATTCTTTTTCTGAGCCTGGGTTATCTCACTCAGTGTAATTATTTTTCCATTTTCATCCATTTATCTATGAACTTCATTTTTCTTTACAGCTGAGTAAAATTCCATTGTGTATATATACAGTATTTTCATTATCTACTCATCAGTTGGTGGACATCTAGGCTGATTCCATTTTCTGGCTATTGTAAACAAAGAGTAATGAACTTGGTTGAACAATTAGCTCTGTGGCTGGACGTCAAATTCATTAGGTATACATTTGGGAGTAGTATAACCAGGACCAATAGAAATTCAACGTCTAGCTTTTGAAGAACCTCCCAAACTGATTTTCATAAAATCTATTTCAGCTTACTCCCTACCCCCACCCCCACATCAGTGAATGAGGATTCCTCTTTCCCACTCCTCATCAGTATTTCTTGTCATTTGTTTTCTAGATGATAGCCTTCTGAGTGGGGTGAGATGGAATCTCATAGTAGTTTTCATTTGCCTTTCCCTGATGACTAATTGTGTGAGATACCTTTTTGAAGTGTTTATTAGCCACTGGTATTTTTTACTTTGAGAATTCCTCTTCTGATTTGCACCCCATTTTTAAATGTTGTCTGTTTTCTTAATATGTTTTTGGTTCTTTACGTATTCCAGATAGTCCAGATAGAGATAGGGAGGTATAGCTAGCAAATAATTTTCTCCCATTTGTGGGCTTGTACTCCACTAACATTGTCCTTTGTTGGTCAGAGGTTTTTAGTTTCATGAGACCCCATTTGTCCATCGCTGATGTTTAACACGGTTACTGGAGTCCTATTCAGAACTTCCTTGCCTGTTCCTGCATGTAGAAATGTACTTTCTATTTTGCCCCCTAACACTTTTAAAGCATCCTGTCTTGTATTAAGGTCCTTGATCCATTTGAATTGGGCTTTTTATAGACTGAGAGATAAAGATCTAGGTTCCTTCTTCTACATGTTGATATCCAGATTTCCTGGTACTATTTGATAAAGTTGCTTGTCTCTTCTCCAGTGTGCATTTTGACATATTTTCTAAAAATCAGGTAGCTGTAGTTACATAGATTTTATATTGGGATGCTCTATTGTATTCCATTGAGCTGCCTGTCTGTTTTATGATTACCATGCAGCTTGTATTCCTCTGGCTCTATAATATAACTTGAAATCAGGAGTGATGATTCCTTTCACAGAATTCTTTGTTGTTGTTGTTCAGGATTGCTTTGACTATCCTTAATCATTTTTGCCTCCATATGAATTTTAAGGTTTTTTTTTCTTGTTTGTGAAGAGTGGCCCTGGAATTCTGATTGAGATTACACTGAATTTGTAAAATGCTTTTGGTAGGATAGGGTTTTTTTTTCACAACATTAATTGTTATTATCCATCTCCCAGTGTCTTTTCTTAAAATGTAATTGTCTTTTATTTATTTAATTTAGTTTATGTTCAGATATATTTTGTGGCTATGGTGAGTGAGATTGTTTCCTGGACTCCTTGATGCTATATTTGTCATTAGTTAATTAGAAGACTATTGGCTTTTGCCTCATACTTCTATATCCTGGAACTTTGTTGAAAGTATTTTTCAACTCTATTTTTTGGGTGGATTCTTTAGTGTCTCTTATGTATAAAACCATGTCATCTTCAAAGGGGGAATGTTGGCTTCTTCCTTTTCTATTTGTATCTCCTTTATTCCACTCCCTTGTCTTACAGCTCTAGCTAAGACTTCAAGCGTTGCACTAAATAGACATGAAAACAGTGGACACCCTGTTTTGTTGCTGATCTTAGAGCAAATTCTGTGTGTTTTTCTTCATTTGGCATCACATTGGCTATAAGTTTGTCATGCATCACCTTTATTATGCTGAGATATAGCCCTTCCATCCCTACCCACTTTGTTTTATTATCAAAACATTGGATTTTGTCAAAGACCTTTCCCATACCAGAATTTTTTTCTACTCCAAAGTCATAGACAAAAAGGAACTTCTCCAAAGCATCATCATAAAAGAAAATCCATTTGTAGAGATGACAGGAGGTTCAGCAGTCCTGGGTCATCTAGACAGATTAAGGAAAGAGATAGAAATCATGAAAATAATTAGACAACACAAATTCTTTAACCATAGGTAAGGTGAATGTGTTGTGGCTCCTTTTTGGATGTCTAAACCCAAGTCTACATATGATGAGACATTGCTACAGTGATAGTAACTCATAGCATATGCACAATCTGGCCTGAGCTGGCGTGTACCACAGAGGGTCAGACATTTCAGAAGATGAAGAGCAAAGAGATTCAGGAATAGGCCAAGACAGTATATGAGTGTTCCTGCCTGTGGTTATTTTTAGTACCCTGAAACCAGTGCTGTAGCTGACTAGAATCTGATCACCATCCCTTCTGAATATTGTTTATGAATTGCTGAATGTGTATTTGTGCTAACTTAGTTGTATGTGTAGAGTTTATTATACAGTACAGAGATAGTCTGTTTAAATGCATCTCTGGTTATTTTTGTAAGGCTTAGTGAAATCCCATGGAGTCATCTGAACCAAGTAGGTATAAATCAATTTGTGTTGCCCTGATGGGCTGCTGGTTAGGTAAAAGAACTGAGTTGCTACAGAGGTCCGCTTTGTACCTCCTCATACCACTGTTCAAATAAGAGCTTACATGAAGAGAACACTCCTCTTGGATCAGGGGAGATGTCTCAATGGGTAAAAGCACTTGCTGTTCAAACATGATCTCCTACATCAAAATAAAAACCCGGGTGTGGCAGCACACACCTGCAACCCCAGCGTTGGAAAGATGGAGAAATGTGGATAATGGGAGCATTCTAGCTGTCTAATCCAGCTGAATCAATGAGTTTCAGGTTCAGTGAGGACCCTGTCTTAACAAATAAGGTGGAATATGATATAGGAAGACACAGGCTTTGACATAGCTGACTACTGCATGCACACACATGAGTGACCACACCTGATACAACCTGCACACACACACACACACACACACACACACACACAGGTATGGACACAAACATGCTTGTGTTTCCTCCTGACAACGTATCAGTTGTCTTCTGTTCTCAAGATATATGTTTCCAGGAACCCTTCTCCATTGCTGGTGGGAATGCAAACTTGTACAACCACTCTGGAAATCAATTTGGCGCTTTCTTAGACAATTAGGAATAGTGATTCCTCAAGACCCAGCTATACCACTCTTAGGCATATATCCAAAAGATGTTCA
>CM053751.1:55154470-55197685 GCA_028658305.1 Pachyuromys duprasi
AGGTACTTTGAATCCCAGGCGTAGCCCCCTCCCCCATTCCCTCCTACCCTCCCACTCCCTCCCTCATCTCCTTCTTCCCCGCCCCCTCCAAGTCCACCAACAGGGGAGGACCTCCTTCCCTTCCATCCAACCCCAGCTTATCCTGTCTCCTCAGGGCTGACTGCAAAGTCCTCCCCTGGGATCTAGCCAGTCTGTCACTGCCCGGCTTGTATGGGGGAGGGTCAAAGAGTCAGCCATCAAGATCATGACTGAAACAGTTTTTAAAGTCTCTGTACTCTTGATTCTCATAGTAGACATCGGGAATACAATACTTGAGGTCTTTTCAGAAAACTACTGATTTACTATTAAAGCAGTAAGTGAGATGGCAAATAAAGTAATTTAATTAATTGATGGTATTATTTTTCTAAGATGAGGGAAGATGAAGAAGAGAAAAAGAAGTTTATTCTAGCTGAGAAAGTAAAACAGGACTTCATGGAGGAGTCTTAAGTTCCTAAAAAGAAAGTATAAGGTAACCAAAAAGGCAGACAAGGGAAGGTGGTGAGGAGGATGAGCAAGAAAAAGACAGTTTATTACAAAAGAGCTATACAGGAATGAAGTGATACTGCATATTCAGGGATGCCTGTGGTGTTGACATAGCTAGAATATAAGTTCATGGAACGAAAAGCCTCGTGGAAACTGGAGATGTGGCTCAGCTACAAAAGAACCTGCTAGATAATACGAGGGCCTGAGTTTGGGTCTCCAGCATCAACTTAAAAGTCAGGCATGTTGGGATGTGTCTATGCAACCCCAGACCTGGGAGAACGGAGAAAGATCTCCTAGGCTCATTGTCTAAACAGCTCTGCCAGATACTGAGCAGACAAAGACACCTGACACTGATTTTGGCTTCCACATGTACTCACACATATCCACACGTACACAAATAAACACATAACACAGCAAATAAATGTACAGTTAATAAATATTCTGAAAAATTTTTTATGGGGACTGACATGGTTATTTAAGGACAGTGGCTGTGGGGAATTGGTGTTGCTATAGTCACAATGGGGTGCTCTTTCAACTAGTCTGATGTGTCATTATAATTAAGCTGTGTTCTATGGAAGCTCTAAAAGGATTTTAGATGCTGATGGGACATAACCATATTTGCTTTGTCAGGAACAAGGAGATGGCTCAGAAGTTAAGGGTACTTGCTGTTCCTGTGGAGGATTAGGAGTTAGCTCTTAGAACCCGCCTACGTGACTACCTGACAACCTGTACTAATTTGCAGGCATTGCACATATATGATGCATATGTACATATGCAGGTAAAAAAAACACCTCACGAATAAAATAGAAGAAATATTTTAAATTGAAACAATAAAACAATAAAAATAAACAATAAAACAATAAAAATGATGCACTGAAATAGGACAAGATCAGGCACATACATCAGGCATATTTGAAATGGTTCATATACTAAAACATGAGCAAATTCACTAAGAACAGGAAAGCCAGGAAACATCCTAATGGCAGTGTCAACTGGACTTGGCCAATCAGTAATTGGACATGGATAGGATTGTTTCTTATGCAGATAGTCACATTGTATGCCATGTCAAACATGGCAAATCTGTGGAAAAAAACAAAGCTCAAACTGAGGACATGTTGAATGGGGAAGATGAATGAGATCTGCAGGGCAATTGCTGTGCTGATATTTAATTTAAACAATCTGTTTCTGGAGCAGCAGGCTATGCATTTGGAAGTCACCAGTACCAAAATGACTGTGGTTACCAAGCAGCATTTGGGAAGAAGAGTATTGGTATGGGGACTATTTCATGGGTAGAAATTTAGCAAAGGAGAGAGTTATCACCAGACGAGGCCAAGAGGAAAACTTCAGAGAAATGGGAGGGGTAAGGAAGGGTGAGGGGTTAGAAAAAATAACAGAAGGACTGAAAACTGTAACATTACTGAATTAGTGTTATGGAAAGAAAGAAAAAAAATGAGAGTGAGAACACACAGAAACAAATATAAAAGCTCCCCCTCTGACAGCTTTTGAAAAACTACTAACTGGACAGACACTGACGTGCCACTGACTAGAAGTGGCTGCCATGCAAAAACACAGACAAAAAAGGTCACAGTCACATGTGAGTTTGGACTCAAAGTATGTGAAAGAGGTGTCAAGAGATGAAGTCAGCATGGATGCCGGGCTAAGGAGCATGGGCTTTATCTCAGAGGCAACATCAAAGCCTTCCAAGTAGGGCAGAGATAATTCAGAGTTGTGCTTCAGAAAGAACATTCTGACAGCTCTGAGGAGGAAGTGTGGACCAGAGCCAGCATGGCAATGGAGATAAGCCGAGAGCTTTGGGAGATCTCAGCCAGAGAGAGGGGACCTTCATGAGGGCGTAGCAAGTAGGCAGTCATCCTGTGACTGCTTTCTGAGATTTGCTTTTCTTTCTGATACTGTGTGCCTTCTCACTGGACCCCAGAGCTCCTGATAACAGCTTGCCCAAGATAGATCAGAATGAGGTTGCACATGGTAGTGGCATTGTATGGTTATCCTTGGCTTCCAATAAGGCAAGATTCTAGTCTGCAGTTCACCATAGCCTCAGCTCTAATATTAAGGAGAGATGATGGTATCAGAACCATTGCAGAGTCATTCAGTTGCAGAGCTGATTCACTTCTGTGCTTTGTGAGTATCACTTGCATGGCATAATTTCTACCAATTATCTTACATACTAGCCCCCACGTTATCATAGATTCAAAGTTAGCTTATGTTTGAAAATAGTGGTACTCACCTAGGGATGTGTTCCCTGACCCCAGATGACATCTGGAGACATTTTGGTTATAACAGTTGGTCAGGAAGAGGTATATCGTTGTTGGTACATAGAGGAGTGAGGATGTTCTTAAGAGTCATGCAGTATATTAGAGTTCTCTGGTATACACACACACACACACACACACACACACACACACACACACACACACACACACATATATATATATATATATATATATATATATATATATATATATATATATATAATCTTATCATAAAGATGTATGTTTCTGGCTTTTGATTATCTCCTTCCAGCCATGTATGACCCCATTACCAAGTAAAATATAAAATTGAGTGCGTGGCTTGTCTATCCCAAGCCAAAATTTGTTTTTAAAACTTTTCTCAACTCACTGGTACTTTTCCAGCCATGTTTTAATCTGATGATTTAGGGTGTGCACGGAAGTTGAAGTCCTCCTACCTCACTGCATCGTTAGACTATGAACAGATAAAACCAAAAGGGAAAGGTCCAAGTAATCGTTTGATCAGATTTAGGCAGAATTATTAGCAGTTTGAGTACCTATCAAGTTTGCCGCATCCACTACAATACTGATATCCTATAGAAGATAACTACAGTGATGTTTTGTTATTGGAATGGGCCCTAGGAGGAGATGCACTGATCTTCACATTTGTGTGTTGAGACCGAGTCACAGATATAAGATATTTACTGTCCCTCTAGAATAGTACCGTCACTGTCTCCTGTTTGGTAAGAAAATAGATCATGTTTGTGATACAGTCTTCTCTTCCAGGATATTTCTAGGAAAGAACAAATTCTGGCAGGATTCAATAGGTTTATGTCTTTATAAGGCAGGAGACGATTCACACTTCCCACAGCTACTAAAAATGAATTAGGTTTATATTAGAACTCTCATCTATGCCCTCAGAAAGCTCCATTTTTGTCACATTCTGACTTCCTTTTTTTCTAGCCATGATTTATGATGTTAGAAAAAAAACATTCATACAAAACACTACGTTTACCATAAACTTAAATATACATCTATAAGGCAATACTTATCCATTCAACAATTCAAGCAAATGGTTAAAAAATCTGGAAGGATTGGGTATTATACACTCATATAAACTCATGGCCTAGAGTTAGCAGCAGGTCATGTGAGAGTCCCAGGAAGGCAGGCTGGGATGAGGACCAAGTGCTGTGTATTCATCTCTGGGTAGTGAGCTCCGAGGAGCTTGCCTCAGGTTGCCTGCAAATGTCTTTTTAAATGCCTTCTTGAAATTTCTGGACGGACACTCACATCATATTTTCTATTTTGACATGGGGGTGGGGGCGAGTTACCACCAGAGTCACAGTTCTAGCAAGTGCTGTAACTCAGCTCATGAATTGTGAAACGTCCATGATTAAAATGATTACAATGACTCCTCTTGGTGCCCTTTACTTCGAAAGGCATTTCAAGCATTTGCTTTGTAACTTAGCTTTTGAGGAAGGGGACTACAGCCATGTAGATGATAGTCTAAATGGGGAATCACTGTCTGCTCTCTCCTGTGTACCTCTGCCGCTGCATGTGTCATACTGTGGATTATCTCTTTATATGACTATCTCTCCACTAGGATGAGGACTTGAGACAAGTATGTCTAACCAGTGTTTTTTTTCATTTTTCTTTCTTCCTTTCTTCTTTCCTTCCTTCCTTCCTATTTCCAATGCACAGTCTGATTATAAGCATGGAAGGCTGGTTAGGTGGATGGGTGGGTGCCTGGATGGAAGCAGGAGAGGTGAAAAGGACTGTCTATTTGGCACCAAGGATATTTGCAGCATACACTGTTAATGACTTTGGGGGCAAAAGTATATGAATTTCAGAATAAAAGACATTTGAGATATGTTCCACTGTTTGGGGGTCTGCTTTTTAATAAATGGAAGGACTTTGCATAGCTTATATTTATTTCCTTGTGTGTTGTGAAATTTTGAGGAGTATGGTTCACAGTATTTCACAATGTACCTGACAGAAGGACAACTACTAACTTGTCTACCTGTTGAATTTGTGAACCTCAGTTGGCTAGAGCTTTATTCCTCTGAGGTTCTTCAGTACATCACCTTTGGAAGCAAGTTCAAAGTCATTTGTGAGAAAGAAAGGGAGGAAAAAACTCGAGAGAAGAGATATTGGGAATAAAACTCTCATAGCAAGTGCTATGAGCTTATGCAAAAGGCAAATCTCATTAAGAGAACTATGGAAGGTGTTGAGCTCACATTCATGGATAAGAAAAGATTAACAAGATGCAGAGGGGAGAGGTTCCAAGTTAAAACAGTATTGAACTTACTTTTTGCTATGCTTAGCCTTCCGTAGATTCATGTCCAAATGCGTCACTTGAATTGAACTGCTCTGTGTGCTTTTTAATAAAATACCTAATGGAGGTATAAACCCTTTCCCCAACTAGCTCTGTGGTATCATCTTTGAAGATTCTCTTTTTCTTTCCACTTGAGACACCTGGAGTTCTTTCTGTCTTTCAAGGACGCTAAGTATACTCTCATAACAGGGTCTTTGCATCAGCCTTGCCTGATCTCTAGAAGATGATCTCTTTGTCACCCCCATCTCCCACATAACTTCTCTTTGAAATGATTTTTTCTGTCTAGAATATTATACCACTATATTGTACTTATATTGTACATAGTATATACCACTCATTCACCGTTCTTCATTTTTATCAGACTATTAACAACCACTTTACCTAGCTATCAGTGAATATTAGTTACTTCCCTTTGCTTAACTAGAGCCTTAATAAAGGTGCTGAATGACATGTCAAAAGGCATGCTAGAAAATAGGTGAGTATTTCCCTGGTCTGCATCGAGCCCCTGGCTTAGCTGAGCTTAGGTCTTCTCTGTCTTTACCTTCCAGGACATGCTCAGATTAGGAGAAATCCTTCCTTCGGTATATTTTACAACATAGGAACATCAAAGGTGTGCATTAATCCTAAATATTTTGTGTACAGTTGCCAAAAGTGAAAGGAAATTCTGGCCAGAGAGTTAATTCATAATATTACTCTAAATTCAATATATCTTTGTAAATGGTGAAATGTTGTAGAACCATGTATTGCTATTACTAATGTTAGCTGGCAATCACTTTTCATTTACCTTTATTTTCTGAGCCAAATTAATGAAAAATGACCTATCCTTCTAATGAATAATTTGTCCCCAGGCATAAATTGGATGTAGTCATAAACACATTAGCAGTTTCAGGCTCACCGATTTTAAAACTCTGATGGTGGAAGGGACCTTAGGGATCAACTAGCACAGCCCCCTCATTTTCGTATTTATACTTACAGCACTAATTATTACAATCTGCGGCCATGGGCGATGGTCGGAAGGCATCAATAGACCCGCGGGAATGCTCCACCAACCTGGCTTCTAATTGCCTGTTACAACTCAATCCTGGCACAAGAGGGAATTCATTTTTCCCCCTTTGGTGTGAACGGATAGCCTTAGTCCACATCAAGTGTTTACATTTGTATTCAAAAATGAGAGGGGAGGTGAAGGGAAATAAATAAATTCCCAATCTCTGTCAGAAATCAACAGAGATGTTTCTGCATCTGGAGAAAATAGTCTGTGTTGAAAATGGACTCAGTGTTGTAAGCCATTCTAAAATGAATAACTCGATGCCAGAATTCAGCGGGTAAAGAGCTGGTTATGCAAGAGTGAGTTCCAGAGTTCGGATCTCTAGACTCTGCATAAAATCCTGGTGTGCAGGCAGACCTACTTGTAATCACAGAAGATGAGAGGCAGAGACAGGAGGTGCACAGAGCAGGCAGGCAAACCAATTAGCTGAAGCAGTGAACTCCAGGTTCAACAGACCTTGCATCCTGATGAAGACACTCCGTGCCAAAATTAGGCTTCCATATGAATGTTCACTCATAGATCTGCACCTTCACATATATGGAACATACATATCCAAAGCACATATGAACATACATACATACACATATCACACACATATTTTAACACATATAAAAATAATGAAATAATTCATTTTACTTTGATATATATATGTTATTATGCATTGGATTAACATGTTTATATATACTGCTTTTTGGAAACAGTTTCAGAAATTGTATAACATTTAAATGACTTTTTAATTCTACAATATACAACATCTGGTTTAACTAACTTTCACATGCCTTCACTCATCACCTCTGAATTGGGGACATGGGCTAAACTGTTTACCAAATGGGTTTTCAAGCCCAGCTCCACTGTTAAAATTAAACAGGGCTAAACACTCAAACATCATACTTTCAGATGACTAATAACTCTGAGCAATAAATTGCCTTCGATAGAGATCTGTGTTTTGTAATGAAAATGTAATCGTAAAACTCACACTGGAGTTTCTATCCTGCCCAGCCAAGTTACCATCAACAAACATGTTAGTACCTGCCAGCATATTTCAGCACCTCGATGTCAGAAAATAAGGAAATGCCAATTTTGCTCAGAACTCAACAGATTCCACCTACTTAGGCGTCTCCCAACTTGTGAGTTGAATGTAATTTTACAATTCCGATTACTCAATCAATGGTCTACATCTTTCAGGGATTGTGTTTCTTATTCGAGAGGCAAGTTGTAATTTATAGCAAAGTTTTTTTTTTTTATGAAATGTTTCCAGTGTTTCATAGCTCCTTTAACAAGAGCATTTTATGACAGAATTATTCTACTGCTTTCTCATGTCCCTTGTTGTGCCTAATCCCATGTGTCAAGACAAATGTTTTCTATCATCCAGACTCCTTTATACATTTTATGATTTATTTGTAGTCATTCATTCCACAAACATTTATTGAGCTTCTTTTTTAGGGCAGGCAACAGTATGTTAGGTTTTATTCAAAGATGAATAAAACATAATCCCTTACTACCAGGTGCACATGAGGTAACAAGATAGGCGTTTATGTAAATTGATGCCTGCAATACACTTTTGTAAATAAAGTAATCAGGTTGTGGATGAAGATACTGATGCTTCAATTGAAGGGACACTTCTCAGCAGAATAAGGAAAGCCTGCAAAGGGAATAAAGTTTTTTTTATTATTCTACAGAAGTAGGGGTTCTCTAGAAAAGAAGAGAACCAGGAAATGACAAATGCAGAAAAGGAAAAGGAGGCTCTGGAAAGGATGCTCACATAAGGAGTGGCAGGAGGTAGTCAGGGAAAGCCAGCTTAGAGTGACACTGGTGAAATGGGGAAGAAATACCTTACAGAGTCCACTGCCAAGGAAGTGGGATTTTCTCCTAATAAAGTGAAACATTACAGGGTATTAAAATATTAATTTAGACTTCTAAAATTATTTCCTGTTATTTTACCTGTCAATTAAAAATTCACTTTTTTGGCACTATGATTGCCCATATTTCTACTAAGAATAGCTTTAATACAAGAATCTGAAGGCTGTGGAGCATGCTATACCCAACATGAAGCGGATAACGTCCAGACCCATCTTGAGCCTGTGAAGTCACGAGCATCTTTCTTGGGAGGTACACATGAGAGTGTGAGTATGCGAAGACCTGGTCACCTGAAAGACGCCAGGTACTTAAAACCCTCTTGATTTGAAAAGGATGATAAATAGGTTCACATTGGCCAAAGAAGAGTAAGACCAAGTGTCGCAGGGAAGCAGAGCCAGGACGTAGAATGGGCAGCAGTAAGCTTGGAATGGCTTCCTTCTGCCCTAGCTGTCACACCTGCCATCATTTGGAAGGTTTGGAAGCAAAACTCAGCAAACAGGAACATAAAGAAACAAAATTACACGTGTCTAGATAACTTACAGAGCATGCATATGAGGTAGAGTGTGTTACTCCTCTCCCAGCTCTGAAAGTTTCCTCTATCCTGCCTAGATGCTTGTTATTTGCTTCAGGCACCATTATACTTTGCATTTGTCATCATATTGGTATTATTTGTTCCTATGAAATGAACATCTTTTTTTTTAATGTATAAATATAGAAATTTATTTTTTTATAGTCACTCATTCTGGGTCTCCAATTCTTTTTTAAAATTATTTTTATTAATTACAATTTATTCACTTTGTATCCCCCCATGTACCTCTCTCCTCCCCTCCCAATCCCACCCTCTCTCTTCCCTACCCATGTCCCTCTCCCAGTCCACTGATAAGGGAGGTCCTCCTCCCCTTTCCTCTGATCCAAGTCTATTAGGTCTCATCCTTTATGTATCAACTCAGACTGACTGCCGCTGCCTCCACCCTCAATGTCCTGCAGAGCTCTGTGGGTCTTGGTGGGATTTAAGAGCTCCTTGTATTATGATCTGGTCATTGTCTGACCCTTGCAGCTACCAGATGTAAAGCCAAGTGCATTTAGGGCTCCACAGTCCACTTTAGTGATGGTGTATCTCATGTTGAACTCTCCACTTTTGTGTCAGCCCTTTGTGTCAGCATGAGATACAATCCTCCTCTTCTGTATCAAAGGGCCTTGTGGATGTTTTCCCATCTAGTAACTTGCCATTCTATGTTCTCCTATTTACTTGGAAAAAGTATTGAGCATGGGTCCAAAGCTTGCTACATTATAAAACATCGGGTCTAGAGTATCTGATCCATATTAATGACACTTTATGTGAATGTGTGTTGAATTAGATGAGAGATGGGATTGGGCAGTTACATGCTAACACTCTATTGTCACTTTCTACAACATGAAGTATGTGCGAAATAATCATTGTTATAAATCCATATATATGCTTTGCATATACATACATACATATATTAGTATATATTTTATATATGCGTGTGTATTTTCCATGATCTAAAAGAAATGTTGACTCTAAACACCACAAGCCCACCTCCTTAGAACAAACACAAGGCTAGCTGTACATTTCCAGAGCATTAAACACGAGAGGGTTAGCAAGCATCTCTCTGTCTCTCTTGGCTCAAATCAAGGGCCTTCCTTTCTCATAATACACATGTGTAAACACCATGCTTTGTTTCAGTCTCCTTGTTTCCTCAGAGTCTCTGCGATGACCCCATTTTGCTAGCATGCAAAGGTTCAGTCATGAAACACAAACATCTCAGGGAACTTTACAAAGCTTTCAGGCAATGCCATTAATAAGCATTTCTTCAGCAGTCATCACTTCAAATAGCAAAATTGGAACATAAAGACAAAGTTCTTTAAGGACCCAAAAACCCAACATTTAAAGAAAGTGAGAAGAAACAGATCACCACCTTCTCCTTAACCTATTTTCTATGATAACAAATCATAGATCTCCTGCTCACTCCTCTTCCTCACAAAAGAAAAATCCGTATCACACATTAAGAGAGTCTTCATAATTTCTGTAATTTCCCATTACCCTGATTTTCAATTTTCTCATGAAGAAGAAATTTCTGACGAGTTGAAAAGAATATAACAAAGCTGTCCAGATCTAATTCTACTAAATCTCCACAATATCATAACAAAGTCTTCAACTGAAGCACCTGTTCTTCAGGGCACCTCAGGGGGTACAGTAGCAGTTTTCAGAAGTCAGTGATATTTACAGAATGACAAACCTCAAACCTCAAATTAGTGTTCCTGTTTGTCCTTGGAGTCCAAATTGTGATGCGTTAAATTAACATCAGTAAGCACATTAAGATCTCTCAAGAGAGCCTGGTTGTAACCCCAGTGCATATGGAGGCAGAGGCAGGAGGATCTCTGTGAGTTTGAGGCCAGCCTGATCTACAAACTGAATACAGGACAGTCAAGGCTACACAGAAAAACCATGTCTTGAAAAGTAAAATAAAATAAAAATCTCTCAAGAGATACAAAGACCTTGTACCATGGTGGATAAAACAGCTAAATAGAGGGCTCCCAAAAGAAGAAACACAAATGGCCAAGAAATGTCAAAAAACCTTAGTCATCAGGGAAATGCAAAACAAAACTACTTTTAGATTTCATCTTGCACCAGTCAGAGTAATGAAAATCAATAAGACAAATGATAGCTCTTTCTGGTAAGGATATGGGTTAAGGAGAGCACTCACACATTGCTGGTTGGAGCACAAACGTGTACAGCCACTATAGAACTCAGTGTGGCCATTCTTCAGAAAGCTGGGACTAGATCTACCTATAGCAGATCAAGCTATACCACTCTTGGACATACACCCAAGACACACACCCACTCTTGGACATGCATCCCGCTATAGAGACATTTCCTCATCCACGTTCATGGCTGCTCTACTCATAATAGCCAGTGATCAGAAATAATCTGGATGTCTGTCAACAAATTAATGGATTTAAAAAAAGTGTTACACTTACATAGTGGAATATTACTGAGTTGTTAAAGAATAAAATTTATGGCAAATGGATGGAACTATTAAAAGAAATCATCCCAAGGGAGGTAACCCAGACTCAAGAATCATATATGATATGTATTGCTTATATATGGATATTGGTTTGTAAGTCTTGGATAAGCATTCTACAATCCTTATAACCAAAGAGGTTAGGTATAGAGTAAAGGATTAGAGAGGAGGGAAGGATATCCCAAGAAAGGCAACATAGAGTATATAGTTACGAGTAGACTGGAGAGGAACCGGAACAAGAAGATTAAACACAACGTGGAGGAAAGTAGAAGTTATGGGAAGGAATATAGGGAGAGACAGCTAAAACTAAAGGCTGCTTGAGGGATCATATGGAAACCTACTACAGCAAAAAGCTTCTTAAAATGTGTATGTATATAAAAGAAATTCATGTGGAATCACCAAATAACAGGGAGCAAAATCCACAGCTAGATGTGGCTCACCACCAAATGAAATCTTTAGTGCCAAGAATGGATTACATCGAATTGAGGTGTTGGCCAGAGAAGCTCTATTGACACTCTGAGCAGCTTAGGCTATTGCCAAAGTACTGATCGCTCTCTGCATGCTGATGATAAGGCCCTACAGCTGAAGACAACACCTATAGAGCTTATTGAACATGAAAAGGTTGAGCTAGTTCCTAACAGGAGCCTTCGTTCCTAACTGATTAGTATTTATGGTACTAGAAAGAACTCAGCGCTCCATCAGAGACGAAAGATAAACACTAACAGCTACAAAACCTTTGATCTACAATGATGACCTACCTATATGATATGTTGCTGCAATCATGGCACAAAAGTGAGACTATTCAACTACTATCTAGCTGGATTCAAGGACCACTGCATGAGGTAGAAGCTATGCCTGACATAGCTTGAGGGAAGACAGCAATAAAATGACTCCTAGCAACTTTCTGCTATATTCATAAATCAGTGAGTCCCTCAGCCATCGAAGAGAAGCTGAAATATTTTAGGCCATTAAGTCATTGATCTGACCAATGACCAGAGAAACATAGAGAAATTGTATCCCAAAGGGATTTGTGTCACTTTTGTTCATATTCCAGTGACCAAAACAGACAATAAGAAGTGTATTCAGTTCAAAGGGAGAGGCATAATGCAATACTACCATTTGCTCAATGAGAAGAGAGCAAGAAACAACAGAGGAGAGTATGAAGGGCTTTCCTGGATGGCAAGGATTTGTGGTTGTTCTCAGTATTCGTTAGCCATGTCCCCCCTTTAAGTTCTGTAGCAGCACCTGTGGAATATGCCCTCCCACAGCCTGAGCAGTCTTACCATACACAACTTGCTTACAGACACCTGGAGGTTGTGGGCCACTGGACGCTTTAGTCAGTTGGCTTTCAGTCCAAGCTTTGGGTTATTTAACTTCTTTGAAACATTAGCTTTTTACACAAATGCTAACAACAGGTTTTCACAGTTGTAGACACAGCCCTTTCCTTGCGTCGACAGAGCGCCTGCCTGAGAAGATGTAAGTAGTAAATCCCCTGGCTTTCTCATCAGTTCCCTATTCTGTAGACACTCAGTGGATTTCACAGTGTTGCTGTAAAAACAAAATAGAGGCTAAAGTCTCCCTTCTTGAGCCATTTTGTGGAAACCTTATGTCCTGATTGGCTTTGCTAGTCTGTGATTTCTTAGTATGAGCCTTTGCAAATTGTGGAATGAGAGCAGTTGCTATCTCCCCTTGCTTCCTGTTCTTTAATTTGCAGACCATTTAGAAAAATCAGGCATTCCTTTTTCTGGGCTCATCTTTTTCTTTTAACATACCTTGTCAACTGTGGCCAACAGCAGCCACCACATACTAACAAGCTAACATTCTTCCAATATTTATTCCCATGAAGGGACGATACGGGAGGCCTGAGCTGCTGTCAGAACTACTGCAGCATTGGCTACAGTTTTACTAAACCCTTCCCTGCAGCTCTGGTATTGTCCATCTTGTCAGTATTCAATTGTTCCATACTGGCCACTGAACACCAAGCCATGGCTATGTATTTCACGGCTGTGCTCTCATGCAGCACATCGAATGTCTTCTCCTTTCCGGCTTGGTCCAAAATGGCAGCGTTATGCTGTAATAAAAGGCAACTCTCAATATTCAGAGCCGTAATGCAACAGAAAACAATTTTTGTCACCCGTTCTGCCTTGTCACCACATGTCTGTCTCAAAGTTTAGATAGGCTGTACTGCACGAATTTCAAGTGTTACTTTTCCTCGGGGAGAAGACTGTCTGTTTACCCCAAATGGAGCTTGACGAAGACCAAAGAAAGGATTCTGTTGAAATGCAATTTAATAAACATATGGGAAGATGGCCGAGGTGTTACTTACATAAATCTGACTGACCCTCACACAACTGCACCCCCAGACAAGCCTACCCCATCACTGTGGAACTTGTGAAATCTTAACACCATTCTACGCCCTCCCGTGTTCTCAATCAGCTTCATCATAACCCAAAGTCCTGCTCTCTGGCGCTCTGGTGGAATATTGTTTCAGATTTTGCAAAGCTACCTTCTAATTATGTATTTGTCTACTTGTTTTTATACTTCAAGCTCTTGGAGGATAAAGTTCCACTAATTTTTCAATTCCAAGGACCTATTCACTGTCAGGCACATGATAGATTCTAAAGACATTACTATGGAGGGAATTTGTTTTGAAAAATTGATTATATTACAAAACCTGCAGCTGACTTTCCCTCTAGATTAAGATTGTAATTACACATTTTAACATAATGAGATTTGAATTTTAATAAAGAAATTTGGTCTTATAATTGTTTCTTATTTGAAATACCTTTTTCATCTCATGTCCCATTATCGCAGCCTATGCTTTCACAGACTTTGTGTACAGCCTATGCTCTGTAGTAAATGTATTTTGTTTTATTTGTTCTCATTCACTTTGTATCTAACATAATTACTTTCTGTCATTAAAAAGTTATTTTGTCCATATTGACCATAATGATTTTTTTTTTTGCCATTTGTCTCAAACGACTCCTGCTGATTTCAGGATAATGCCACAACAATTTTACAAGGTTTCTGGGACCACTCATGCTCTCCACTCTTCATTTCACTCAACTCTCATTTCTCCTTCTCCAGTCTTCCAGTTCAACACACTGTCAAAACTACATCTGACTTCTCTAGGTTCTTCAAGCCTATCACATGTCCCATTTCTGCATTTTGTGCCAGAACACTCTCTTCCTTTCAGCAAATCGATATTCTTCTGATATTGCTTCTATCAGAGTACAACCA
The DNA here is from genome assembly GCA_028658305.1 of Pachyuromys duprasi. NCBI lineage: Eukaryota > Metazoa > Chordata > Mammalia > Rodentia > Muridae > Pachyuromys > Pachyuromys duprasi. The sequence continues at coordinate 55,168,763 of CM053751.1, forward strand.
TCCTTGACTCTTCCTAGTCTGGGCCATGCTTTCTTTGCATTTTACCCCAGTATGCTATAGGCCGTTTTTTTTTTTCTTAATAAGTACCACCCTTCATGATTCATGTCCATTTACTGACCTAACAATGATGGTAAGACTTGCTCTAAACTGATGGCTCTTAACAAAGGGCATCTCTGCTCCTGAGCTGTCATTTGGAGTATCAGTCGGTACCCGTGATAGTTCAGATTGGGAGATATTATGATGTGGTAGGAGAGGTCAGAAGTTCTGCTAACGTAGTACATAGGACAGACCCACGGTGGGTCTGTCCTTTGACCCAGTGGCATTAGTGCTGAGAATGAGAAACCCTGAAGCAAGTGTGCATTGTGCCTTAAAAGGCCAACATACCACATAACTATACACAAATAATTTGTAATCCACCTCTAAAGTTAAATATATTTATACTTAGTAATGCACTTTAAGTATTTTTATGATGGGAGATTGTGAACCAAAACAAGAATTTATACAGCACTGGAATAGCATGGGATAGGTACTTGAGAAAGGTTACTGTTTGCCTTCATCTAAAGGCTGGTCAAAGTTTAGAAAATCAGGTCACAGAAATTGCTCAAATATCTGTGATTGTGGAATATAAAGCAGAAGATGAAGGGATTGTTATCTGTGTTCAAAAACCTGAAAGAGTATTTTGTAGAAAAAAGATTTGTTCTAGTTTTGTACCTCCAGAAGGCAAGCTAAGATCAATGGAATCAAATACTGACGACTATTTCAGTATTATAGAACGAAAATTTTCTGATAATTTTGCCACTGGGGTGAAGAAACCTAGTATCTCACTGTAGGCAGTTGTCTGTTGGAATAAGATGAGGGGCAGAATAAACTACATGATCATAAACACAACAGATCTGAAAATGTATTGTTAAAAAGTCTGAACAGAGACGGGAGGTGGTAGCATATACCTTTAATCCCAGCACATGGGATGCAGAGGCAGGTGGCTCTCTACAACTTGAAGGCCAGCCTGTTCTACAAGAGAGTCCAGAACAGCCAAGGCTACAACATGGAGAAGCCCTGTCTTGGGGCGGGGGGAAGGAGGAGGCTGAACAGCCACAGATGACATGAAGGGGAAAGAGCAATAATGGATATTGAGATTTAGATGGGTAAAGGATGGTGGAATAGAGCAGATGGGTGGAATGAGGGATAACTAATTCAAAGGTGTTTGAAAAGCCATGTATATGTACATACGCACACACACACATACATACATATGCATGCTCATATAAAATGCTTTAATTTCTGTTGCCTTGTACCAGGGAAGGATAAATCCCCTTGAATTATTTATTGGTCAAGTGTGTTTTGGACATGCCAATGAGAAACACAGGTGATTATCATTATTCTTGTTCACACAGAAACATGATGGTAATATTTTCTTGCTGAAGGCACCACACCACCCCTTTAGTCATAAGACATAGAGAAATCAAATAATTATTGACTAGGAGGTTTACCCCATGCTGCATAGCTATCATAGTACCTGCAGGTGCTGTGTAGGCCCATGACTGAAAGAGTGGCACAAATGTTATGTTACTGCTTCCTGATAAAATTCAGAGCCTGATTTATAGGAGGAAACACATGCCTGGTACTGTAATTGGACTAAGAATCAACTGTTATGGAGTTCACAGACTCCAAAGGTAAAAACTTACTACTATTGTTTTAAATGGACACGGTATCAAACTGTCCTTTAAATTCATATCTTTATCCTCAAAGATTAGTGCATCTCTCAGACCTTATCAGGGAAGTTTCGCTATACACTGGATGATGCTTACCACTGGAGCTCACAGCTGGTCAAAGTGTAGAGAGTTAATGTCAGTGTAGTGCTCAGCCACAAATGAGACATCGATATCACATCCCCTTGAACATAAGAACCACCTTGGAAGAGAGAGTAGATGTAAGAGAAGGCATCAAGGAAGACCTGAATGAAACTCTGCCTCCAGGACATGGAAAGGTTGCACTCATGAGCTCACAGAAGGTGTGGTTGCCCATACAAGATTTGCACAAGATCAGGCTAGTAGACATTCTAGCATGGATTGAAATGATGTTAGAGGACCCCCCTCCCCACATCACAACTCCCAGCTAAGTAACTAGTAAAAGTTGATGGCTTCTGAGGGAGAGAGAATTAGTTTTCTTTAAGGATGTGGCCCTTAACAGGTTGACCATGCTGCTGTGGATGGATGGCCGCACAGACAAGAGTTTACACAAATTGTATTCAATGAGTTATTACAAATAAGAAAAGGGGACACAACATTGGGAGGACTGGAGAGGAGAGGATTGATCTAGGAGGAGTTAAGTGGAGTGAACAAAATACAGAAGAATTCTCAAAGAATCAATAAAATAATTTTTTTAAAAGGTAAGGTAGTTGTGAAGAGAATTTCAAAAGTTCATCGTCTCCTCCAGTGTTGCGTGTTACATGTTTAAAGTAGAAGATGAAAACTCATTCTTAGATGTGTGCTGTGTTTTTAAAAATATTTTTTCATAGCAGTTTTGAAATCAGCACCAAACATTCATAAAGCGTGAAACCTTAAAGAAACAAACCAGCTTTTTCTTTTAATGTGAAAAAGTAGGTCACCTTTATTGGAAATGTAATAGTTTCCTATCAGATGTTCACAGTGAAAACAGGAATCTGTAAGAGAGTAACCTTGGGAGAGTGAGTCATGACGTTACACCTCAGCCTGATGACACAGGTTCTAAGAAGGAGACAGCCCCAAAGAGATACAAGCAGCCAAGGTCAAAGATGTTGGTTAGTGCTTGGGAGGGTCACTTCAACCTCTGAGGACCACTATCCAACCAATTTTTGATGGAGGGCATTCAAACAAGTTAAGCTTAAATGAGGCTTGCATTAGAATTTCCTCATTATCTTGTGAAACTTGAATTAAAGCTTAATTTCTATGATTTGTGAGGTTATGTTTTAGAATTGAATGGAAAAAAATTAGAGTCTAAATAGGACATGTGTTGGTGAATTTAGTGAACTTTTATATGGTGAATAGAAAGTGGCCTTTACATTGATTGTGTAAGATTCTTCCGATCAGGCTGAACAGGGACAATACACATGCCTTCTGACAACGGTTACTATTCAAAGGGAAACCACAGAGGCCAGACCTGCAGGCTCATTTATTCTCTGGAGCTAAACCGTCTCCCAAGGAAGGCAGATGCATTTTCTGAGATAGGCATTTCATCAAATAACAGCTGATAATGACTAATCAGAGCTGCCTGGTGGCTCAGGCTCACATCTGTTTTAAAGATTCGCTGAATTCTTACAGAGCACAGCTTTTGTTCGAGACACCCTTATGGTCACCCCTAGTCTAGTATCATTAGACCTGGCCTCAAATTGGTTTACGTGATGGCATCTACCATACAAACCAGAGTGGAAAAGAACGATCAGATATGTTTGAGATGAAAATGAGGCTAAGTTTTAAGACACATACTCATTAATGCAATAATGAAAATGATTTTTAAAGAGAACCAATGGTTTCTTTCATGACTGTCAGAGTCACTGTTTACATGTGGGAGGCAGAACAAAGTCACACAGAAGAGAGTCTCAGTAGAGAAAATCAGAAGCAATATGTGACTTTATATAAGCATTTTAAACAGGCTACCTTGCTCAGAGACCTCAAGAATGACAGTTAACCCATCGAGTGCTGACCTACATTTCCTTATATTTATTTGTAACCCACTGAACATACCTACAGAAATATAAAGATACATCTCTTCTGATATTGCCTACATTGCCTTACATCATTCCTAAGACAGAAGTAGGCACATATAACACATTCCAAAATACATTTTGACTCTTGACCTAGGTTGTAGAAATTAGTGTCAGAAAAAAAGAGAGCTTCCAATGGAAATTGAGTTTTCAAAGGCTTAAGGAGTGATTTATATAAGGAGTGCCTGTCCCTTGTTTCAACATTATTCTGACACAGGAGTGGCATAACAGAAATGGATAATTTTGAATGGTGAGTAGAAATCTTTGGTGGCATTGAAGTAGATGGAATTTTAGAGCCATTATTAAAATCACACTCTGGATTAGAGTGATATAAGACAAGATTAATTCAGCATTTTCATTTTTGATTTTGATTAATTTTGGATTTTCATTTATATTGTCATTAGTTTTAAACACTTTTGATCTTGGGCTAATGAAGGCTTGGTTAAAAATATGTAAACGATAACCCCCAAAATTTAGGAGGCAGAGGCAGGAGGACCCTGCATTTGAGCCCAGCCTCAACTATATAGTGAAACTCTGTAACAAAGCAAAATAAAACGAAACTAAAACTAAATGACAACAAAGATAAACATAAGGTGTGACTGGTTGTTTTGCTTACTGGCAATAATAATAATAATAATAATAATAATAATAATGTTTTCCATTCTTTGTAACTAATGACCTCTTCATCAACTTCTGGAGTCTCTGCTGGATATTTAGAATTTATCTGGGAAAAAACTCTATTCAAGTTTCAAGAAATCCTTTACACATGATCAGTCAAATGTCTTCCCTGAGGTCAAGAACACAGCCCTGAAATGTTGACAGTGCCTGCAGCTCTCTTGTGGAAGTAATCTACTGGTCCAGGGCCTCCTTGTTCAGAAGCTGTGATGACATTTATGTAAATGCCGGTATCTTTGACATGTACGATGAATCTGTATAGGAGTCAAAATGCCGCCGTCCCTAGAACAGACAAGTTATAGGGTTTTGATTATATCAGGATGTATTCAGGATCTCCTGTATTTGGGCAGCTTACATTAAAGCAATGCACCTCTGAGGTCTTTCAGGTGAATTTAAATTAGTGGAAGTGACCGGCTTATGTCTCACAGTATCCATAAATCCCTGCAGATCAGGAGCCACGTGGTCTCTGTTTTTCATTTTCTACAGAAAAGAACGTCACTTAATATTTACTGAAGAAGTTTTAGGGGTCAAGTTTTGTGTAGGGCCTTAACCTCAGGAAGTCTCCAATAGGACCCTAAGTGAGGTCCAGTTGTCCTCATTTGCATAAAAGGGGGCATGAGCATAGGCAGGTTAGTCACTCGCTCAAGATAAACACAGCTAATATGTGTTTGAGCTGGAACTGGAATCCAGATCTTTCCAGTATTGTTTGTAATCATCATCCTCTTTTCCCTCCTCAGTTAACAGTAAAGATTTTTAATCTTCTGCACTTCCACCACTCTAATCACCTCATATTTATAGAGCTAACATTTATTGGGTATTGACTATGTTTTAAAGCTTTGTGTTTAAGTATTCAATATTTACCCAGATTAAATCCTCATATGGAGTCTTCAACCTGGAAAATACATATAATTGCTGTCAGTCCTGTATTATACATAGGGAAGCCGAGTCATGGGGAAAACTTTGTAAACTGCGTGGGAGCATAGGTTTACAGATGGAAGCCAGGGTTGGAGCCCTGACACTCAAAGAGCTTGTCTTTGTATTCAGCTGTTCTCAGCTGACGTACTCTGTGCACTGTGCTATGTAAAACATAACACACACAGGCTTAGCTTTGACCTTGAAGCAGGCATGTAGTGTATCGCTGTGTAATTACCTAATAGAGATGCCACAGAGAGCTTCTCCGGGTGTCTTGCTTCAAATGGTTTATGCACTTGCCGAATCAGACTGAATAAATAATACTAGGCTGAGCTATGCCTTTTACATGTTTAGGAATCAATTTTTTCTATTTAAGAAAACTGTATTTCAGAAAGACCAATTCTTTCTATTCTATTCAGAACACAGGAGATTCTTCAACAAAAAATACATATAATTTATATACTGTTTGCCTACCAAGCTATCCTTTCTATTCAACCTAAATTAATTATGGAGGATATACGAGGTCAAAAAGGATTTTAGGGTATCTGAGTATCTATTCTGTTTCAAACAGAGGACTCAAAGTAAGATCTTAGAATTGCTTTGTGTCTTTAAAAAAATAAAATAAAGTAAGTGGGCATCTTGCTTGCCTTTGAAGATCCCCTTGCTAATCTCAGATTGCCATCTGAAATTTTAATTAGTGATTTAAAATGTGCTTACACAAAGAACCTTGTCCAAGTTGTCTGTTTCTGCCAAATTAAACTATTAAACTAAGTAACCTAATTAAAATCCTTTTAGCTTTTAATCAATATTTTATTTACATTCATATTTCCTAGGAAGCTTGATGAGTTTTTCTAGATGTGATAGTTATGGCTTCCCTGTTTATCAAAGGTCAATTTTAAGGAGTTCCCTTCTCCAAGGCCACAGAGTCAGCAGGAAACTGATGAGGACACCTTTGGTTCATGCCCCTGTGTCCTCTACCAGCTCTGGCTGCACAGAAAGCAATGTTGCTTGATGTTTGTACAGCCCAGGCTCATAGCTATAGGCCAAACAGCACCATTGCTCTCACGCCTCTAGGCACTTGGTCTTTCTCCCAGAGACCCCAACAGCTTCTTTAAAAAAAAATGACTATGACACTATTTCCTACCTTATCCATTTTTAAAATGTGACTTTGATATTCTTATCTCAGAGAGGTAACATTTGCACTGCCTGTCTTTGAATATGGACATAATTGTGACTCTGGCAGTGTTGAGACTATGTGAGTTATATTATATGTGTGTGTTTGGATGTTTGTGAGAGTGTGTATTGTGTTGTGTTGTCTCATGTGTTGTGTATTTCTTATAATATTTTTTACCTTGAGACACTGTTTCTATAATTCATCTAGTATGCAGATAGGGAACACACAGAGTGTACACATTCACAGGGAAAGGAATTTGTGGCCAACTCTACAGGTGGGCTGTCTCAGAGTGGGTCTTCTGACCCATGAAGTCATTAAGCTTAAGCCACCTGGAGCAGACAAGCCATCCTTTGTGAGTCTGGTGCCAATTCCACATCTGTGAAAAGTACTTAAGATGTGGTGCCTGGGGATTTGTTGTTGCTCTGCAACAATGGAGAACTGAGCTAGCTGGGGGAAAATCCTGAGAAGTGGACCAGTCTTTTGTTTCTTAGATGTGTGCTTTGCTGCAATAAACATGACTGATACTCTAATTCCTGATTGACTTAATATAATGTTTCAAAAAACTTAAGGGACTTTGTGGCATTTATTCCTTGGCACCATGCAGAAATCTTGCCATGTTGAGCTCTGGCATGGATTTTATATCTGTGGTTCAGACTCCTTAATCATAGTAAATAGTTTCTTCCTTCTATTCTTTCCCTCTGGTTTTCTACCTGAATAGGAATTCTATCAGGCCAGCTTCTCTCATTTCCGATTTTTCTATTCTCTTTCATTCCTTTGCTTTCTGTCTTTCCATGTTTTGATCTATTTCCTATGACAATTGTAATTTTTTTCTTAGAAAACTATCCTTTGAGACTTGAAGTACCTTTTACCTGAAGTCACAGGCAGTTGGACAATGGGGACATATTCTGAGAAAGAAGTTGTTAGGGTGATTTTGTCATTGTATGAGTGTCATGGAATGCACTTACTCAAACTGAGGTGGCTGTGGCATTCTGATGATGCAATTTATGGGTACATTGTTGAATGTGTTTTATTGTGGGCCAAAATGCCATTATGTAACCTGTGACTAAAGTCTTAATGTTCTTGAATTTTCTCTTCTACTGCTATTTTCTCAAGATGTATCAGCCTTACTCATCTCTAAATTAGGGTGAATGGTAAGCATAGTTAAATAATTTTTCTAAATATTCTTTCTTTTTTCTCTTCCTACAAATTCATCTGTGGAGGTACATTTACCACATTTTTTTGCTATTTTTATTTTACTTTGACTAACAGATTAAAATAAAATGGCTTTCTGCATGGTCTACCTGTTCTGTCTTTGATATGGGAGCATTTGCAGGCTCATTGGAAACTGGTAAAGTGTGAGGCAGAAAGATGACTTTCGCGTCTTTGTGCCTCTCCTGTCCATTGCAGCCTCCACCTCAGGGTGTCCTGATTGAGCCATTCCGCAGGGCACTCTCCTTTCTCCATTGAGTGAGCTAAATTCACAGGGAGGAATTTCCCAGGATTCCCAGTGCATAATACAGACTATCAGAGTGCTGATAAATGAATAAGGAAAAAAGTGTTGGCAATCTCAGAATATAGAATATGAGACATTTGCCTCCATTTTGCATGGGATCCCTCTTACCATTTCTGAAGAATGAATTTATTGTCTTTTTTCTCTAGGCTTTGATCTGAACTGTAACTACTGTACAAAGAAACTTTTTGTTATCTTTTTTATTACAATTTATTCACTTTGTATCCCAGCTGTAGCCCCCATCCCTCATCCCCTCCCAATCCTACCCTCCCTTCTGCTTCTCCCCATGATCTTCCCCTAGTCCACTGATAGGAGAGGTCCTCCTACCCATTCATCTGACCCTAGCCTATCAAGTCTCATCAAGACTGGCTGCATTGTTTTCCTATGTGGACTTGTAAAGCTGCCACCCCTTCAGAGGGAGGTGACTATCTGACTGAGTTCCTGTCAGAAACAGCCTCTGTTCCCCTTACTAGGAAACCCTCTTGGACACTGAGCTGCCATGGGCTATATCTGTGCAAGGGTTCTAGGTTATCTCCATGAATGTTCCTTTGTTGGAGTATCAGTCTCAGAAAAGACCCCTGGGCCCAGAGGTTTTGGTTTTGTTGCTCTTTGTGGAGATCCAGTCTTCTCCAGGTCTTTCTGTCTCCCCCTTCTTTCATAAGATTCCCTGAACTCTGCCCAAAGATTGGCTATGAGTCTCAGCATATCTACCTGCTGGGAGAGTCTTTCAAAGGGCCTTTGTGGTAGGCTCCTGTCCTGTTCCCTATTTTCTCCCTCTTCTGATGTCTATCTGGTTTGTCTTTCTGAATGAAGATTGAGCATCTTACCCAGGGTCCTCCTTTTTGCTAAGCTTCTTTTTTTGTTTTTTAAATTTTTACTTTTTACATTAATTATATTTTATTTGCTTTGTATCCCAGCTATAGCCTCCTCCTTTCTTTCCTCCCAACCCCACCCTCCCTCCCTCATCTCCTCCCATGCCTCTCTCCAAGTCCACTGATAGGGTAGGTCCTCCTCCCCTTTCATCTGCTTCTAGCTTATCAGGTCTCATCATGACTGGCTGCAACATCCTCCTTTTGCCAGGTCTGGCAAGACTGCTCCTCCCTCAGGGTGGGTGGTCAAAGAGTCAGCCACTGAGTTCATGTCAAAGACAGTCCCTGTTCCCCTTACTAGGGAATCCACTTCGATACTGAGCTGCCATGGGCTTAGCTTCTTTAGGTGTTCAGAGTTTAGTATGATTATCCTATATTATATGTCTAATATTCACTTAAAAGTGAGTATATACCATGTGTGTGTTTCTGCTTCTGGGGTACCTCACTTAGGATGATCTTTTTTTAATTCCATCCATTTGCCTGCAAATTTCATTATTTCCTTGTTTTTAATTGCTGAATAGCATTCCATTGTGTGAATGAACCACAATTTCTGTATCCATTCCTCAATTGAGGGACGTCTGGGTGACAATTAAGAATAGCACTACCTCAAGATCCAGCTGTACCATTCCTAAGCATATATCCAAAATATGCTCATGTATACAACAAGGACGTTTGCTTGACCATGTTCATACCAGCTTTATTCATAATAGTTAAAGAAATTTTTAAAATCTCTTTCTCTCTCTCTCTTTCTCTTTCTCTCTCTCTGACTCAGATACACACACACACACACACAGACACACAAAGATAGACACACATACGGGGTGGGGGGATGTGTTCATACCCTCTGTGGTGTCTTGTGTTGTATTTTGAAGAATGAAAAGCAAGCTGTATTCCTTCTTTCCTCTACCCATTCTTTCTTCCTTCAGCACTGCTTCCATCTTTCCTTTCTATTCTTTCTATTTCTTCTATTCTTCCATTCCCACCAGCAATAGAGGAGGGTTCCCCTTTCTCCACATCCTCTCTTGCATGCATTACTCCTTGAGTTTTTGATCTTAGCCATTCTGTTGGGTGTAAGGTGAAATTGGTCCTTTTGATTGACATTTCCCTGATGACTAAGAATTTTGAACATTTCTTTAAGTGTTTCTCTGCCATTCAATATTCCTCTATTGAGAGTTCTCTGTTTAGCTCTGTACCCCATTTTAATTGATTTACTTGATTTGTTGTTGCTTAATTTCTTGAGTTCTTTATATATTCTAGATATTAGCCCTCTGTCAGATATAGGGTTGGTGAAGATCCTTTCCCAGTATGTAGGCTGTTTTTATGTTCTCATGACAGTCTCCTTTGCTTCACAGAATTTTCTCTGTTTCATGACATCCCATTTTTTGATTTGTTGATCTTAGAGCCTGTGCTGTTGGTGTTCTGTTTAGAAAGTTGTCTCCTGTACCAATGAATTCAAGGCTCTTCCCTACTTTTTCTTATAACATATTTAGTGTGTCTGGTTTTATGTTGAGGTCTTTGATCCACTTGGACTTTAGTTTTGTGCAGAGTGATAAATATGGATCTACTTGCATTGTTCTACATATAGATATCCAATTAGACCAGCACCATTTGTTGAAGATGCTCTCTCTTTTTTTTCCATCGAATGGTTTTGGCTTCTTTGTCAAAAATCAAGTATCCGTAGGTGTGTGGGTTTATTTCTGGTTCTCCTTATTTGATTCCATTGATCCACCATTCTTTTCTATGCCAATACCATGCAGTTTTTATTACTATTGCTCTGTAGTACCACTTGAGATCAGGGATACAGATACCTCCAGGTGATCTGTTGTTGTACAGGATTGTTGTACAAGATTGTTTTAGCAATTCTGGGTTTGTTTTTTTTGTTTGTTTATTTTTTCCAGATGGAATTGAGAATTGTTCTTTTAAGTTCTTTAAAGAATTGTGTTGTTATTTTGATGGGAATTGCATTCCCTTCCCTTTTCCTTCTTTCATCTTTTTCATTTTGTGTGTGTATACATATTTTTGCATGTGGAGGTGTTTGCATAGAGGTGATAGTGTGATGCTGGGGCTCATTCTCAGTTGCTCTTCTGTCTTATTCATGGACTCAGGGTCTAGCAACCAATGCCAGAGTTTCCCATGATGGCCAGTTTGGCAAGCTAGTTTTCTCTGAGGATTGCCTGTCTGTATTTTCTGAATCTGGAATCACGGACAGGCTCCTAAAACAGCTTGTCTTTTAGATGAGCTTCTGGGGTACTGAACTCTGGTAATCCTAATTGGCAGCTTGCATGTCAGGTGCTGTCAGAGATGTCTTCCCACCCGGAAGTTTAGTCCTTTCTTCTCTTCTTAGTTTTCTCCTCCTCCTTTACTGCCACCTCTTCTCTTCTCCTCTTTTTCATCTTCTTCCTTCTTCTCTTCTTTCCACTATTCTTATTTCTCCTCTTCCTTCTCCCTCCTCCTTCTTGACTTTCTTTTCCTCTTCTTTCTCTTCTTCCTTTTTACCCCCTCTCCCTTGCTATTATTATTTCTAGTAACTTGTCTGTTAGTAATAGTCCTTTATCCTATCCATTTTCTCTTGTTCTTTTTTTATCATTTTTCTCTTTATTTGTTGATTGATGAAAGCATACGGCAGAATTTGAAACAATTTTGTTGTCATTATTTTATTAAGCTTTTGGAAGTGAAGAAAAATACCAATACCATTTAGCTATTTTTATGTGGCATCAACCTAAAACTGCCTTAGAGCAATGAGCTCTAAGAGACATCACAGATCACCTAAGGAGTTCTAGAATTCTTACCCTGCCCAGGTAATCTCTGTCACAGAAAGCATTACCACCTCCACCAGCTGTCAGGCTGCATTAAGATGAAGGACACCAACTAAGACCAGTCAACCGTTGACCAACTTGATAGCCAAGCTGAGCACTGGAAGTACATGAACAAGCTACAGAAGAGCAACTAGGGTAATAGTAAGAGCTGTATCCTTGGCCATTAGCAGCCTACAGGCTGCAAGCTGGACATACCTGTGATCTGGATCATTCTGGGCCCAATTCAATCATAAAGGTTCTCACAAGAGGTTACATGGAGAGTTAGAGTCAGAGAAGAGCTAAAGTGAAAGAAGTAAAATCAGAGTGATGGCCCTGTTGAGAGCAGGCCATAGGCAAGGAATACACCTGGGTTCTAGGAAACAGACAAGCCAAGAAACAGAGTCCTTATTAGAAGCTCTTGAAAGAGTACAGCTATTCCCACAGCTTGAATTTGGGACACATGACTCTCAAAGGTATCAGATGACAAAATCGTATTGTCTTAGACCATTAAGCTTGTGATGAGTTATTAGAGTAGTAATAGGAAACTCATACCTCCCATTCTTCTTCTGCTCAGACATGATATATTAGGGCTTTTGGCGTATCTGCATGGCATTTCTGATAATGCGTTTTGGTTGTTTGCCTGTTTTTAAAAATGCAATTGCTGTGGTTGGATCTTACATTCACCCCAATACTGTGTGTTTTCTTCTATTCGTCCTCCTCTCTTCCTCCTCTTCCTCATTGTTTTCCCTCACAGACTTCAGTCACTGGAGCTGCTGGGAGATGATAAACCTTACTTCTGTTCACCATGAGGAAAGTAGTTCTCTGTGGCATCCATTTCCATTCATGATATCCAGCCTTGACATACACCCAGAAGTCACACAGACAGCCAACCATGGATGGAAACCTTTGAAACCATGGACGAACCTAAATAAAACTTCCTCCTTATATACTGAATTTCTAAAATATTTTTTCACAGCAATGGAGAGGTGTTTGAATTAAAATCTGTTTTGAAAAATATACTTATTATATACATTAAAGTGTTTCTGGAAGCCGGGTGCAGTGATGCATGCCTGCAAGCCCAGCACTCAGGGAGGTAGAGGCAGGTGGATTGCTATGAATTTTTTGGTCAGTCTGGTCTACAAAGCAAGTCCAGGACATCCAAGGCTAAACAGAAAAACCCTATCTTGAAACAAACAAACAAACAAAAAATATGGAATTCAAAGGTACTTTACTTTCATTTTTAATAGATCATGGCACTATTATTAACATACCAAGCATAATAATGAAGTGTTTGTCATACATCACAACAGAGGGCTTTAGTATGTAGCATTTCTCAGTTCTAGTGGTCTATACTATTATTTCTTCACAGCACACCTTGAAAGCACATATTCTAGTAACATTACATAGGCTGAGAAAATTGCAGTTTGGATATATAGGTATATACATATATTCATATAACAATAATCAAGTTTGCTTCTCTTTTTAAAGCAGGTGATCTGAGAAAGTAAGGAGGGAGAGTTGACTCAGCCATGACCTTGCTTTCTAGTTTCCTTTTTCCTGTGTCATCTCTTGCTACCTACTAGATGTTCTGCCATCTCTGCCCAACATCTTTCAGAGTTAAAATGTACTTTGCCAAAGTTTGATCAAACACATTGAAATAAAACTGGGAACAGAGACTGCCTCTGACATGAACTGATTGGCCTGCCCTTTGATCACCAACCCCTGAGGGGGGAGCAGCCTTACCAGGCCACAGAGGAAGACAATGCAGCCACTCCTGATGAGATCTAATAGACTAGGATCAGAAGGAAGGAGAGGAAGACCTCCCCTATCAGTGGACTTGGGGAGGGGCATGCGTGGAGAAGGGGGAGAAAGGAAGGGATTGGGAGGGGAGGAGGGAGCTACTGGGGGGATACAAAGTGAATAAAGTTTAATTAATAAAAAAAATCAATATTTAAAAAATGTCCAGAGATATCATCTGACTTCAAATCACACAGCTAGTTGGGGGCAAATCCAACATTCAGGGGTTCCTGAATTATCTTCTCGGTCTTAGCTCTAACAGTAGCTTTTTTGGAGTGAAAGTAAAGGCTATGAGACACAGAGATTTTTAAACATTTATTCACAAGCGATATTTAAAATTGCATGCTACACTCAGAATTAATTTTGCATCTGGGAATAATATCTTTCTAAAATTGCTTATAATACTTCATATGGTATTTTGGCTGAGTCCTTCTTTTGTTAACTTGCATGTCCTTGATTGTCAAGTATATTCATTATTTTCCCTCGGCCTCCGTTTCTGGGGCGGTTTTGTAACACATGCTTTATAAATTCTTTTTTGTTTCCTCTCAAACAATGTTCAGTGTCCTTATTACTCATAAGCCAGAAGAAAATGTAGCCAATGCTTCACAGGTCTCCTCAAAGGCTCTCCTTGGGGCTGCTGTGCTACAAATCACATGTTTTTCTCATCTGAAGTACAGCCTTCATCAGACGCCCATTTAAGAACAAGCTGCAGAGAAATCTGTTGCGAACAGCTTCTGGAGACACCCAGAGTCACTCTTGCATGATCTCCTTATCAGCATGTCCTCAAGGCCTGTAGGGAATGATGTGATACCAACTGCTTCCACTTCTCATTTATTACTCAACCAGTATATGGTGACCACTGACGCATTTAATTTATCATCCCCTGATATAAACACATCACAAAACAAAACAACCTTCAATTTTGCTAAACCAAACCACCTACTTTGTTCCTAGGAAAATGGAATGCACACAGCTAAGGAACACATTTCATAATGGGTATGGTGTCATTATCAAAGGGTTTCATAGTTTACTTAGTATCACCATCAAAAAGAAATTATAGTATTCATAGTCCACCTCTTCCCATTTGCCTGTGCTCTGAGTTACACCACACAGTGGCAAATGAAGTCTGAATGCTGTTTCCCTCATTCCCCAAATGGGGAGCACATTCACAGTTAACTGCGGAATCCTAAAGCCAAGGTTTCCTTTATCCTCAGAATCTTTCTTAACACAGCCAGTATTCCTATTTTTTGTGTAAACGAGACACTGTTCAGCAAGTCTATATTCTAGTTATTTTATATCTCTATAAAACAGCATGGTCATCATATTCCAATCATCAACCAGGGCATGACAGTTATTACTATTTTTATCAGCATCTTCTTTTATTTTGTCCATTGCAAACTTTTAAGATATTTTTAAATAATTTTACAAAGGCCTCTTAGAATTGCCTCTTCCTCTAGTGTGACCTCTCTAAGACACAGTGTCCTCATAGGCAAAATTCAATGGGCCAGATTTAGTTTCTCAGTTTTAAAGTCTACTGTCTGTTTCAAAAAGCATTAACTGAAATACACACACACACACACAAACACACTTGCACATTCTCATATATGTACACTGGTCTAGTTAGGGTTACTATTGCTATGATGAAATATCATGACCCAAAGCTAGTTGGGGATGGGTTATTTCACTTACAGTTTCATATAACAGCTCATCAACAAAAGTAGTGAGGGACCTCGAGGCAGGAGCTCAAACAGAGGCTACGGAGGGGTTCCATTTACTGGCTTTCTTTTCTTGGCTTATTCAGCCTGTTTTCTCATAGAACTCAAGACCATCAGCCCAGGGATGGCCCCACAATGGACTGGGACCTCCTACATGATTACTAGGTAAGAAAATACCCTACAAGCTTGCCTATAGTCTGATCTTATGGAGGCATTTTCTCAATTGAGTTTCCCTCCTCTCAGATGACTATAGCTAGTATCAGGTTAACATAAAACTAGCCAGTGTGCACACACACACACACACACACACATATTCATTCATACATATGCATCTACACCACCACATACATACTCATACACACATACAATCATACACATACATACATTCACACACTCATATATATGCATATATATGCACATATATATGCACACATACTCTTTTACACGTATACATGCATTCACCCACAGTCATATGTTCACATACACACACTTACACATGCATGTACATACAGCAGTGTACACTGTCTAGGTTAGTTTTTTTCTTAGAGTCATTCAAGTTAGAGTCATTCGGGAAGAAGGAACCTAAATTGGGAAAATGTTTCCAGCAGATTGGCTTGAGGCAGAGCCTGCCGGGCAACTTCTTGGTTAATGATTGATGTGGAGGGCTTTGCCAAGTGTGAGTAGTGCTACCCCTGAGTAGGGTTGTATGAAAAGCATGTTACGCAAGACATTGGAAGCAAGTCATAAAACAGCACTCCTCTGTGACTCCTATTTCAGTTCCTGCCTCCAGGTTCCTGACTTGAATTCCTGCCCTGACTTCCCTGGATGAGGAACTACAGCTATAAGATGAAACACACACAGACACACACGCACACTCAAGTATAATATATATGTGTATATATATATATGTATACTCATACATTTGGACAGACATGCACACTCACACACATAAACAAACATATTTAAGTAGCCTCAAAAGATGATATTTAAGGGGGATACTGCCAATGTAAGTATCCCCCCTGAAAATGTGTCTCTGAAACTGCAATGTGTGTATAAAACACAAAGTATTTCCAAGACACATAATGAAATATGACAAGTAAAATCCAGCACGAGATGCATTTTTCTGCCATTAGTAAACTGTAATATTTTGATGGAATTAGTGACAACAAATAATAGTCACTTAATCAGTAGGTAGCTTGTGAACAAGCAAGTAAACAAACATAAATTGGAAAAAAGAAAAAAAACACTCTGTTTTACTAGGGCCAGGGAAAGAAAAACACTAGAATATTACAGCTAGGGAACACAGACCTTTTCTAGAAGTGGGTTTCTAATTTTTCCTGTAGCCCAGATACGTCTTCCTACTTATTCACAGTGACAAAAATGCACCTCATTTGGGAGGGAGTGGAGACCATGTCCCACTACAATTTACAAGTCACAATCTGTAAAGACACCATCACACATCAAGTTGACTTCAGTCAGCAGGACTTTACACAGGGAAACACAGGTTTAAATGCAATCTAAGGCAAGCCAACTCAGAGCAATGGCTGTGCCCAGGAAGTTCAAAACCAGTAGGAGTGGAGGAATGTAGGTGAGAAGATTGAATGCCAAAGGTTCCAGTCAGAAATTAGCTTAGAGGCTCCCAGTCAGCTGTTTGTGACTCGCTAGCTATCACCATCCCAGAGACATTAAGATCTAAGTGAACTTGAAAGAGCTTTAAATAGCAGTGAATTGAGTGAGGGTAACTTTCTTCTGGAGACAGAGTTTAGATGCAGGTCACTGGTAAGGCAGCACTGAACCATTGAACAGTTTTTTTGTGTGTGATGATTTTATAGGAAGTCCTTGTGTTGTCTCACTCAGAAAGACAGATATGGAGCAGCATTTGTGATGCAAATTTAGCTGGTGCTTTTAATTTAGGGTTATTATGCCTTATCCTACTTGTCTCTTTTTTGTTGTTTTGTTTTGTTTTTGAGAGAGGGCCTCATACTCTAGTTTAGGCCTCCTTGGAACGCATTGTATAACCCATGTTGGCCTCAGACCTAAGGCAATCCTGCCTCAGTTCTCCATGTACTGGAATTATAGGCATGAACGAACACACTCAATAGTCTTTATTAGTGGTAGAATCTAAGGTTTGACAGTCTTTAGAGGTCTGGGCAGTGTTCTGATTCTATTTATGGGACCATAAATCCCTTAGGTCATGTGATTTGCATTGGCCAATACAACATTAAGAGGAAAGTGGAGGGCAGTGATGTGTCCCATCTATCCAGAATCGGTGGAGTTCTAGTATATGGTTGAGTATGTTGCTTTTTCTGTGTTATAGTGGCCTATAGGTGTGGAGGGGATTCTGTCACCCTGTACCCCTAAGTGACAATGATGGAGAGCATAGTTGTAATCAACTTAATAGATCAGTGGATATAGCCTGCAGAAGAGGGAAATACTATTTTTCTGTCATTTTTACTCAGATTTTGGGGTTGTTAGTTACTGCAGCACAGTGCGGCCCATCCTGAAATGCATGCAGCCCTGCTCTAGCATTCACTGCCAGGGTAAAATTATATGGCAAAGAGCCTACAATAGCAACTTCATTGCAGGGAGCATTTGGTTGGAAATCCCTTTGGTTTACTTAACAAACCTTGTTTTCAAAATGTTATGGTCAAGTCAATGCAAGCTTCTCTTGCACTGCTGTTTTAAACCCTATTCCCTGGTGCTTGCTAGGTACCCCCAAGTCTTGGAAATGAAAAGTAGATCTAAAATCCAGGAGAGAGAGAGAGAGAGAGAGAGAGAGAGAGAGAGAGAGAGAGAGAGAGAGAGAGAGAGAGATATTCAGATTTAATGAGCCAATGTGAAAGACTAACTGGAATGAGGAAAGGCTGAGGGCTGTCGCCACATCAGAAATAGTCTGAGAGCAGTATAAGTTATAAGCACCACTGAATCAAATCTGAGACTTGAGATTCCCCCGCCGCCCCCCATCTCTCTCTCTCTCTCTCTCTCTCTCTCTCTCTCTCTGTGTGTGTGTATGTGTGTGTAGCATCTATGATAAACTCATGCCACTATTCAAGAGTGAAGTTGTATATACAAGGGATTCACCCTGCTGCTCTATTTCTAAGTCTCAGGATAGCCCCACCCTCCAAGTTTCTCAGTCACTTCTGTGAAATTCCCCATCTGTCTTAACAACCATATTTCAATATTCTCAACTAATAGCTGCCCTGGCATCAAGGTTCTGCATTAATTACCTGTCCTCAGCTCACTGTTATTCTTGCATGCATTAGGTTCCCTGTGTCTTTTGCAATAATATCCTAACAGGCACTGAAATGATGTGGTCCTTAGAAAATACTGGATCTATTTTCTCCAGCTCCCAGATCACAGTAGAACTGCCGGGGGTGGGGGCTGCTTCTTTAGTTCTAGACACTGTTCATAATTATGCCTCATTTTCCGCTCATGCTATCCAATATCTGTATATTCACTTTAAAAAAATCTAGGGTTTAATTTTTTTATTTTTTTATTTTTTTAATTTATTTATTTTTATCTCAATCACAGGTTAGGTACTTTGAATCCCAGGCTTAGCCCCCTCCCTCAGTCCCTCCTACCCTCCCACTCCCTCCCTCACCTCCCTCCTCCCCGCCCCCTCCAAGTCCACCAACAGGGGTGGACCTCCTTCCCTTCCATCCAACCCCAGCTTATCCTGACTCCTCAGGGCTGGCTGCAATGTCCTCCCCTGGGTTCTAGCCAGTCTGTCACTCCCCGGCTTGTATGCGGGAGGGTCAAAGAGTCAGCCATCAAGATCATGACTGAAACAGTCCCTGTTTCCCTGGAGAGGCTGTGGAGAAAGAGGAACCCTCCTCCATTGCTGGTGGGAATGCAAACTTGTACAACCACTCTGGAAATCAATTTGGCGCTTTCTTAGACAATTAGGAATAGTGATTCCTCAAGACCCAGCTATTCCACTCTTAGGCATATATCCAAAAGATGTTCAAGTAGACAACAAGGACATTTGTTCAACCATGTTCGTGGCTGCTTTATTTGTAATAGCCAGAACCTGGAAACAACCCAGATGTCCCTCAGTTGAGGAATGGATACAGAAATTGTGGTACTTTTACACAATGGAATACTACTCAGCAATTAAAAAGGAGGAAATCATGAAATTCGCAGGCAAATGGTGGGACCTGGAAACGATCATACTGAGTGAGGTATCTAGGGTTTAATTTTGTGTGTATGCTTGCGTATATATGCCTGTTAGAGTGGAAGTGTGCATACAGAAGCCAGATGTCAACACCAAGTGGCTTGTGCAGTCCCTGTCTGCCTTACTTCTTGAGGCAAAGTCAACCTAGAGGCAAAGTAAGCCTAGAGCTTGCCATTCATGCTAGACAGACTGTCTAGCATGTCCTGAAGATCTTCCTGTCTCCACCGATGAGGGCTGGGGTTACAGGTGCCCAAGATGCACCTCGACTCACTGAGCCACGTTTCCTCCCTCTACTCCCTTTGTGAAATGTAAAAATAATTTGTCACACTTGGCCAATTGCATGCCATTTCCAGATAGGACACATGTTGCTTGGAGAAGATTTGTTTGTGCCATTCCTCTCGGTGTCTTTTCCATGTCCTGTGCTCCTTCCTCAACAAATTCCCTTTAAGCAGTTTTTGATGCGTAGACAATGGTAAAAGTCCCCACTTATTCCTGTTCACAATAAATCATGTGCAATATTTTACTAGCATATTTATTACTGGCAAAAGATAAGATCAAGAAGCTACTATATTTGTAAGGTCCTATTCTAAAGGACATCTATCAGTGTTATTTATAATTGCTTTAAATTTGAGGATTCAAATATTCAATAATTACAGAGAAGAGGCTGAGGCAAACAGATCTTTAGAAGAGGTTTATATTCTGATGAATTTGTGAGGAAATCTATTCATTTTGTAGCTTGCTTTCTTTCAATAATAAATGATCAGGTTGTGAAAAAGAGACAGGGCTGCAATCTTAAAGAATAATTTACCGTTTCATTGTTTACAGGCACAAATGCCCAATCTGATTACAAATATGCTTCAAGCAGTTGTTAAAGGCCTCTTTGGTTCATTTTTACTTCTAAGAAAGGGAATATTAATATTGTTGAATGTTCATATTATGCAAGTGGCATTCACAGTATGGCATAGTGTTAATTACCCACCGAATCAATGAAAAGAACAAAAAGCAATTGTTTGATTCCAAATAAAAGGTTGGAGACATTTGAATGTGTGTACACGTGTTTATATTCTGCTTCTCTAATATCGTGCATCGGGAGACAAACTGGTATTCATCAAAATGAGCTAGTTTTATGGAAAATTGGTGCAATTCAGCATCCTTTCCTAAATTGGAGTAATTTAAATAGAAATAAATTATAACGGTGCTTTTCTCGGGCTTCTTAGCATGCGCCAAAAAAATATTCATTAGCTGTCCCCACCGGGGCTCAGGACACTAAGAAGCACTGTGTGAAGATGGGTTCACACAGCCTCGACGTCACGACAGACAGCATCTGTCAATAAAATTGTGAATGCTTTCAAGAGCAAGAAAGCTAAAGAACATGGATCATTTGGGATATGGGTAGGTGTGCTAAAAATGAGGATGCGACTTCTCCCTTAATAGCTCAATTTAGACTGAATTTGAGCTTGTGTGCTGTTTATTGAAATAAAAAAGACAATAAAATGAAAGAGCAGACATGCTCCATGTATTAGAAGGAGATGAATTATCAGCAGCTAGATGAATAAATTCTAATTCTATTTTTCCATATTGTAGCAAAGCGATCCTGTATCTCATAATCCATAGACCATCACAAAATTTAAGTGAATGCAATTTGTTAATTATAGCAGTCAGTTTTATCCACAGATAACTCTTCTGTGGTTTTATTTGTTTATTTAACCATGTGACATTTCTGCAAGCATCACATATTAGCAGTCTTGACAATAGATTAATTGAATTTTAAGCGTCTCAACAACAGCTAAAAAATAGGCGGAAAAAATGTAAGAGCCTCAAGTAGTTTGAAACAGCAGTAGAAGAACTCCTATGTGTGTCACCGTGGGCCAGGAGAGGCAGGAGAAGGAGTGCAGTGGAAATAGGATTTCAGTACATAAGGTGGGGAGGGCCTGGAGAAGAGAAAGAATATGACCAAAATATATCCTATGAAAAACATTTTAATATAAATAAATGAATTTAAAATATAAAAAGAATCAAAAAAGAAGGGAAGACGAAAAGCAATAAAGGAAAGGCAAAGAGCACCCTAAAGCAAAACCAACAGCTTCCAGAGACTGAATTCAAACATGTCTCCTTATCTGTTTGGGGTTCTTGTGCTTTCTCTGTGGCTCTTTTCCCTGTTCGTTTGCCTTGTCCTATTCTTCTTTGTATTTTTTAATTGTTTTTTTTTGGATGCCTGTTTGTCATCTAATGACAGATAGAAAGGGCCTTGGAGTTATGTGGCTGTGAGATGGGGTGATTGGGGAGCAATGATGGGTGAGGGGAAATGTAATCAGACATCAACAACTGGCAAAGGTTAAAAGCTACAAGGAGACTTGAGGGTTCTGTGTGCCCTCTGAGGGGTAAGATGCTGGGTTAGCCATGTCTTTAATCTATGTCATCATTTACTGCCTCTAACTCTCCCTGTCTTTCTGCCTCTGTATTTCTATTGCCACTAACATTAACCCTGAATAACAACCACAAAGATTAAATGAACGATACAATTCTATATACTAAAGAACACATACTCAAACCAAATACAAATCAGAATGGAATCTCTCCCTGCCCTGCCCAAACTTCAGGACAAACTTAAAAGAAAGCAAGAAAGGAGAATCAGAGGGATGCATACCCAAAGAAACTAATACACATCAAATCATAATGTGGCAAACTCAGACCTGAATATGTTAATAGGGACCTTAAACACTGTGATTGTCACATGGCACAGAAGGAGCATAGATAGAAAGCTGGACATTTTATAATATTTACAAGAAACTCAGCTAAAATTTAATGACCTGCGAATGGAAAAAATGAATATGTGTACCATTCAAACATTAGCCACACACACACACAAAAGAAACTTTTAAATGACTTTTTTGTTTTTTATAATTTATTTAATATTTTTTATTTTATGTGCATTTAGTGGGAAGGTGTCAGATCTCTTGAAATTAGCAGACAGCTGTGCACTGCCATGTGGGTGCTGGGAATTGAACACGAGTCCTTTGGAAGAGTAGAGAGCACTCTTAACTACAGAGCCATCTCTCCAGCCCCCAAAACACTGTAAAGCAGTATTAATGTCTGCTTATTTAATATTTCAGAACAAAGAGAACGACTAAGGATGAAGCATAGCATTCACAATAACAAAAGGCTCATACAGCAAGAGGACACAGGAGTTGCAATGGTGGGCTCAGTTAACAGAAGCTGACATGAGGGTGACTCCTAGCTATAGGGAGTATATAGAACATGAAGCTGTCACCTTCCGTAACCAGGCAAGATTTCCAAAGAAGGAAGGATACCAACCCATCCATAACTCACATAACTCACATGTTTTTTTCTTTCTATTAGAGGATTCAGGGAGAAAGAAGGAGCAGAAAGTGAGGGAAGAGCCAAACAATGAGTGGCCCAACTTGAGTCTCATGGCATGAGGAAGAGCTCACCTCTGACACTATTAATAACATTCTACTATAACTGTACACAGAAGGCTAGCGTAACTGTCATCTGAGTGGTTTCACTTAGCAGCTGATGAAAACAGATACAGAAACCCACAGCGATACATTAGGTGGAATTCAGGGAATCTTATGGAGAAGGAAGAAAGGATTGCAAGAGCCAGAGAGGTCAAGGGCACCACAAGAAAACTTACAGAATAAACTAACCTGGGCCTATAGGGGCTCGTAGATACTGAATCACCAATCAAAGAGCATGCATGGGATGAACCTAAGCCCCCTGCACATATATCACAGATGTACAGCTTGTTCGTCATGTGGGACCTCTAGCAGAAGGGGTGAGGTTTGTCTCAGACTCTGTTGCCTGACTTTGTATCTATTTCCCCTGACTGCAAGGCCTTGTTTAGCCTCAATAAAAGATGTGCCCAGTTCTACTACAACTTGATATGCCAAGGGGGGGGGAGGCTAATATCCATGGGAAGTCTCCCCTTCTCTGAGGAGAAAAGAAGAGGGACACAGAGGGATGGGAGATGAGAGGTAAGAACCGGGAGAAGAGGAGGGAGGGGAAGTTCTGATCAAGATGCAAAGTAAATTAATTAATTAATGACAGAAACATAGGCAATATGCTGGGCGCAGTGATTCAGTGCACTCACCATAATAAATGTTTACATTGGACGTAAGAAAAGAGCCTAAAATAAATGTATAGTTTTCTGTATCATAAAAAGTATTAAAAAACAAATAGAAGTTGATCAAGGCAAAGAAATAAAGAGGAGCAATCAATATGATGAAAATGAAACAATGGATAACATCAATGTAAAGAAGCTAATTACTCTAGTAAGTAGACAATATTAGTCAATCTTTAGCAAACCTGAAAGAGAGAGAGCAGCAGCTATAAATGGTAGAAGAAATAAATTATGATACATTAAACTTCCTGCAGATGTTAAAATGTATAATAAGAGGCTATCAGGAATAGCTTGATACTAAATTTGACAGTTTAATAACAATGGATCAATTTTATAAAACAAGAAAACCCCAAACTCAATCTAGGTAAAATAAATCATCTGAGTAATTGTTCACTATTAAATCAATATAGTTCATCATTTAAAGACATCTGAAAAGAAATCTCATGCTTAGAGTTTTAGAACTGGTTAATTATCACTGGGTGCATTCCATCTCTTCTGGCAAGACACATACACAGAGAGAGAGAAAGAGAGAGAAAAAAACACCCCTTATAAATCAGGCATTATCAGACTGATAAAAAAGAAGATGAAGAGCATACATAGGAATAAACTTGCATCCTTATGAAAACATGAGCCATTTTGATTAACAATGTGCATGAAGAATGGTTATATCCAAATGTAACTTATTTTAAGCATGTAAAGATGCATCACTTTTTTAAAATTTCTTTCACCATTTGAAAATTGGTCAATGCACTCTGTCATATCAATAGGCTAAAGAAAAAAATGGATTTTTTTTTTACCAAATTGACATCTATTCATGATATTTTAAAAAGACTCAGAGAAACTGAATTAGCTCACCCTAATAAATAGCTAGTAAGTGAACTTGGTGCCTGTAAGAATGCAGGTTTAGTAAATAAACACCAGTCTCAATTCTAAGTGCTAATAACAAATAAAAAGCCATGGAGATGAAACACAAGATTCACAGTGGCTCCAGAGAAAGACATCTCTGTTATGCATTGAACAAAATGTATATCGATGTTGTAAGCTGAAAAAAATTAAATTTAGCCGAAGAAATGAAGGTGGAGAGTGAGTTTGCTCAGGAATTGGGAGGGTCAATGGAGTAAAGTTGACAGTTGCCCCCACACTGATGTAGAGGGTTAATATAATTTCCATTAAAATCCCAGCAAGGATTTCCCAGACAGTGATCAAAGTGTTATAAAATACTCACAGGGAGACAGTAAGCTTGTGGAGCTAGTGTGAGCTTAGTAAATGCTCCTAAGGTAGGAGCCCGTTCTACAGCTTCCACAATGATGCAAAGAAGAAAAACACTTCAAAAAAAAAAAAAGACAAATTGCTAATAATTGAGAAAAGACCTTGGTGTCACATATAACTTACCAAACATGACATCAAATAAGGAGGTGTTGGGTTTCAATTAAACAACCAAACTCTCAAAAGTTTGTGGACAAATTCATAAGGAAAAACGGGTTCTTGGTTGTCTGCCCTAAAACGTCTGTGGAAGTAGTGTTTTTCTCAAGACTGGCTTTGGAATGGCTGTTCCGCTCTCTTCTCCTCTCTGTCCTACAGTGTCTCAGCAATCACCATCCTTGTTTATTAAGATGTTTATGGCAGGAGAGCCCACTCAAATGTTTTACAGTGTACAGCTCGTTTTCTTTCTATGTGGGTCATATTGCTTTACAGCAGAACTCTATCACTTGATGAAACCTCTCTCTAGGGTCTTTTTTGTTGTGGTAAGAGAGGGTAGCTGTAAGGCTCTGTGCCGTGGCTAAGAGCGTTGGTGGAGAAACGCCTAAGGTGCCGAGTCAGGCAAAGCCCTTCACCGACCATGCGCCCCCTTGTTTCAGCTCAATGCCTCCCTCATACCTATCTCCCATCCTACTTCTGAGGTTAGGCCATCCCTGCCTCCCGTGAGGCTAACTGCTCATCATCTCAGTTTCTCTGCTCGAACCACCTCTGCTCTCTTGTCATCTCCTCGGGAGTGTGTAGAGCCCAGGCTTTCTCAGGTACTCCTGCTCTCCATATTTCGCCTGTTCGTTGCAGTTTAACACAGGTTTAAGATGCCAATGTTACCATGTTACGGAGCCCTCTGAAGCAAGAGAATGCGTGGCCTGTCATCCGTTTTACAACGTGGGCACAGAAATTTCATTAATGTAAATATTATCTTAATATTCATATATATATATAGTCGCCTTTAGTTTTATTTTGTTACTAATATGGGAAAATGGCAATGAAAATATAATGAAAAGGCAAATGAGGAAAAATCTGGAAAAGCACTAAAGCAAGAGTTACAGCGCTCAAAGATAATTCAGTTGGTACTAAAAACCCCTGAGCAATGGGGAACACAGGACAAAATTGATGTAGTAAATATCTAGTGTTTCAAATTACATCAATAGAGTAACTTAAAGTAGAGGTTTAATCACACGAAGGGAATTCATAAAATCCACTAGTGTCAAAATAATGATGAAAATTTAGCAGTGTGGGTTGGCACATCACATGAATATGTGGAAATAATTGCCAAATGTTCATGTTACATGAACTGTGCACTTGCTCCTAGAGAATGTGACATGACAGGAATGGAAGGGGGAGGATGGGCAAACACAGCTTTAAACTCCTGTGTTTATTTTGTGTAAACAAGTATGAGGGGCCCCTGAAGCCTGTATATATTTATTCATGTATCTGTGTGATGTATTTTAAGGAGGAGAAATATATACTCTTTTTTTGTCCTTGGAAAGTTTTTATGAACCCCAATTCAACTTGTGTGTGTCTTATGAAATAGGTTTCCACCTGGTTCTTTCAAGCATCCTAAGTGATAGTTATTCCCTTCTCATTATTTCTTTTCAAATCACCTGTTGTCTGTTGTCTGTAGTCCTTCAAAATATTTCTTCCCACTCCCACCAATGGCCCCTTTCTATTTTTCTCAAGTTAAACACTCACATCTAAAGAGCCAAGTGAGTATGAACGTGTGGTATTTGTTCTTTCTGCATTTAGGTTACCTCGCCCAGCATGTTTTCTACTTCCATCTATTTACCTGCAGGCTTCATAATTTCATTTTCAGCTATCCGGCTGGATGAAATCTCACTGTGTATTGGCTGTGTATGGGCTGTCACCTTCTGAACTGAGCTGTTGTGAACAGAGCTGCAAAATCCATGGATGAGCATGTGTCTCTCATGCTCATGTAAACCATATAAGGAAGGAGGGTTCTTTGCATATGTGTGCAGGGTAGTATGCTGGGATCAACCCATATGGAAATTACTGTAGCAGGTTCTCAAATAAAGCATATAATCATTTAAAAGAATTTGACAAATAGAGAAAATTCAAAATATACAAATGCTTGGAATTTTATTTACATCCCATTGTTTATTCATCTGTGCTTATTCTCAGCCAAAAATAAATAGCTTATAAAACTGGTAACCAAACCCTTTCTAAAGTAAGATCACACATTTTGACCAATTTATATAAATATTTTAAAACAGTTTAAGTTATTACAAGTCAATAGAAACCATTAGAGCTTAGGAGATCATTTATTTTTAGATATCTTTGTATAAAATACTGACTTTTTCAACAAATCCTTATGTTTAACTATGATTGCTCCTCATGACTAATTTCAAACATTAATTCCTCAGTACCTCTGTATGGAGATGATATGAGCTCATATTCTCAACCACAGCACTCACTGCCTATACAAAATCTTATTACAATAGTTAATGTGATTATTTTAATCTTTGCAAAACTGAAAGAGGAAAAAGCATATTGTTACCATTTTTAATAAGGTTACTTAACATTGTATATTTTCATCATTTTATCTATGTTTTGAAATTTTATATCAATGTGTAATGTGTTTAGCATGGATTTATAAGAATTAGTTTCATACTGGTTTTGAGACCTCCCTGCATATTAAAGATAGCAATGCTGAATTGTATTGTAGAGATTTCTCAGCCGCTCTAAAATATGATTCATAAAACGTAAGCATGGACATAAAATTCACTCACATTTGTAAAAGGGAATCCCGGGACAGGAGAGGGGGAGAGGTCTGTGGTTCCTGTCAGTGTTAGGAATAGCTAC
Source organism: Pachyuromys duprasi (assembly GCA_028658305.1). Classification (NCBI taxonomy): domain Eukaryota; kingdom Metazoa; phylum Chordata; class Mammalia; order Rodentia; family Muridae; genus Pachyuromys; species Pachyuromys duprasi. Next base: position 55,196,344 of record CM053751.1, read on the forward strand.
TGTGATCCCTCTATAGCAAGTTGGGGAGTACAAAAGCTATCAGTAAGAAATTTTAGCTATACCAAATATCCTCGTGTTTCTGAGCATGGTACAGAATGTGGCCAGCCAGCACGGGAGAGCATGATGAGGATGTATCCATGGCTGTCCTGATCATCACAGAAGAGGTTGGTATTTACTAGTACAGAGGGCTGCTTGGAAAGCAAGGCGCCATGTGGGTGTGGAAAGCAGATATTTGCAGCTGTGCGTAACTTAATTGGAACATCATAGCTGGCTACAAGTTCGAGGCTGAAATTTAACTGTTTCCAGAAAAAGAAAGTCAATTATCCCTCACATCGGTAGATGGAGACCCCCTTCGCTATGCTGATAAAGTACGTATCTTGTAGATATTTCTGTAAAGGCTCACCAGCAACTCTTCATGGTGACTGTCTCTGAGAAGTAACAAGACATCCAGTATGGAATGGGACTCAGTCTACACTGACAGTTTTATGTGCCCAGATTTATTAAGGCAAATGTATTCATTAGACTTGTAATAAAACTGAATAATTCAATGTATATTTATATGGTGTATAATATGCATGCTTACATGGAACATTATATAAATATTATATATGGTGACATTTTAAATAGCTAGTACATTTTAAAGATTCATACTAAATTACCAAATTACTAATGTGAATTTATATTCAGTGCTGATTTCCTTTAAAAAACATTTTTTAAAGGAAGATATTTTATAAAATGAGAGGCCTGTGATATGTATCATAGTTGATAAACAGTTGTTTGCATCATACTCCCGGGAGGAGCTGATAACAAAGTTCAGTGGTTTGAACTGGTTTTCCATCTGTCTTTCTTCTCTTCCTCTGTCTGTGTGTCGGTCCATCTCTATATTTCACTATCCAGTATAATATTCCTCCGGAGAGGAAGAAAGATGTGTCTCCCCTTTGCTTCTACCTTTACTCTCTCTTTAGAATTCCACAGGCATAGAAAAACATACTTGTATTTCTGTCACCGCTGAATGCGAATCCCCTTCTCACCCAGAATGGCCTGATTATTATTCTCCTCGTGGACGGAGGCAAATGGCTGTGCTTGCTTTCTGAATGTAGAACTGGGATATACAGACATTTAAATACACTTTTCACTTATACATGAGTCACTTCTCAGTGAGCCCTCTCTGCGCCTGGGAAAGATGAGCAGGCAACCTGATCCAAATGCTACTCAAAGTGGCTAAAAGATTCTTCAAAGCTGATTTTCTTTTTTTTTTTTTTAATTTATTTATTTTTATCTCAATCACAGGTTAGGTACTTTGAATCCCAGGCTTAGCCCCCTCCCTCAGTCCCTCCTACCC
>CM053751.1:55198185-55223884 GCA_028658305.1 Pachyuromys duprasi
CCTGCGAATTTCATGATTTCCTCCTTTTTAATTGCTGAAGAGTATTCCATTGTGTAAAAATACCACAATTTCTGTATCCATTCCTCAACTGAGGGACATCTGGGTTGTTTCCAGGTTCTGGCTATTACAAATAAAGCAGCCACGAACAAAGCTGATTTTCAAGAGATTTCTTATCTAATATACAATAAAAGCCACATTTGAAGATGAAAAACAAGAACATTCTAAAAGAAACTTTTAAAGTGTTTATTCAGATGAAATACATTTGTAATAATTGTTTTTATTGGGATTGAAATTATCATTTAGTAAACATCATAGCACACACATACAAACGCACACACCTTAACACACACAGAAGGAGAAATGGAAGAAGGGAGAGATGGGGAGGGAGTTCTCTGAAGTAGAAGAAACATAGATTGGAGACCAAGGCATCAAGCCGTACTTTGGCCTCATTCTAGACGCAGGACCAAGTCCTCATGCTGTTAGTCGGGATGATGTGTTGCCACCCTTACTAGCTGGCCCTGTGTATACATATCAATCAATCTAAAACCGATCACTGCTGTGCATCGAATCAAACTCAGTGTATCCCTCCAAGCGGCCTGGTCAAAGATCATCATCTCCAGATATAAATCAGTTGTGACTGATCTGATTTATCAATGTTTAGCTGAGACAGTTTGCAAAATCTTGTTTCTTCTTCTAAGTTTTGTAGAGGTGACATAGAGAAAGAATTGGAAACATGCATTAACAGGCAGTCAAGGCTGTACTGGAGATGTTTCTGTCTTGACTTAGGCAAATTGGAACTCAAATATATTCACCCTTTAAAACTAAAGTTTAAACTTAGGACAGGAACAGTTTTCTGAGTGTGTATTATATCGAGGTGGAAACAAAAGATTGAAGAGTCCTGGAGAAAGCTGTTGGAGGGAGGAGATAGTGGAAGTGGATAAAATTTTAAAAGGCATTGTGTACAGGTACAAAATATTCAGACACAACTAATCTTGATATAAATGTAGATATAAATATAGATATACTGTAGACATAGTGATATAAATGAGCTCTGAAATGTTTCAAACAATTTGATGAATGAAAAGCTATTGGATCCAGATACCCATACATTGAGCAAATCACATGAAATTCTGGCTTCCTAAAATTCTGTGGACTCTGAAATTTCCTCCTAGGAATATGTTTCTGTTTAGGACCTTTCATTTGTTGTAGCAGAACTTCTTCTTCTTCTTCTTCTTCTTCTTCTTCTTCTTCTTCTTCTTTTTCTTCTTCTTCTTCCTCTTCCTCTTCTTCTTCCTCTTTTTCCTCTTCTTCTTCTAATTGTGTTACTACCAAAAATCTTATTAATTAATGAATACTATTTCATTTCTTGTACAAGTAAAAGAAAGAAAAATTTACGTTTGGGACTGAGGTCAGAAATTCATTACAATGTGCCTGCTCAAGGGAGGGAGGGAGCTGGGCTGAGGACACAGAGCTTCACAGGCCACAGTCAATTCTTTCTTGGTCTCTGTGTGCAAGGACTGCAACAATGATGGTAACACCACTCTCATAGTTTCTGATTTTTGTAAATCTGCAACGCAGAAAGGCACAGTGGAACTCAGCATCTCACATATCCTACCGTCTTTTACACTCACTTTACCACCATGTCTGCTTTTCAGTGCAGTGAGCAATAGTTTCTCACTGTGTTTACTGTTTAAACTATTTAACAATATTGGCACGCCTACAGGTGTATAATTTAATGTGTTCAGCGTAGGAGGGAGCTTTATAAACATGGCCCTGTAATGTGGTGCCTCAACATCACACACATGACACTGATTTGGAATTAGTGTAAGCCGGAAGACAGAAACATCTATTTCTCATGAAGCTAAAGTTAAGAAATTTAGGTGACAGATAATCCATACTGAGTGAAAGAGCGCAGGATCTCACATGCATGTCTCCATACACACACATACAGACACGTGCAGAATCACACACATATCCACAGAAACACTCATATACATAAACAAGTACAAAAACATGCAGTTGCACACCCACACTTTCACATGTATAGAATCATACACATATACAAATGAACACATGCATATACATGTATATACATGCATGTACACATATAAACAAGCATGTATACACACATAAACATACACATATACACATATATACAAATATTGACATATTTATATACACACATTACACACATCCATACATATGCACAAACACACGTGCATACCCCCAAGTACATACACATGTAAAGATGCTCACATGGTCATGCACCCACAGGAATGCTCATGTAACTAAAACCTCTAATCCTTAAAGAAATCAAATCTAGTGATTCTAGATGGAAATAGCCAATATGAAATATTTTAATTGTCCTGTTAGCCCAGACTTCTTAATCATTTAATACATCTACTTAAACAGGCAAGTCCAGAAAGGGAAGCTTCAAATAGCATTATGATTACCTCCTGTTTCTTCTTACCTTGGGGTAAATGTTAAATAAATAAGACATGAAATTCGTAGCTAGCTAATTGAAACATCCAATAAATGATTTGAATACATATGAATCCGAATAATTCAAAGACACATTAATTAACTAGAGGAAAATTAAATTCCTAGCTGGTGACCTATTTGGTGCATGACTCAAAAGAATTGCAAGTATTTATCAAAATTTTACAGAAGTTTTCATAGTGTTAATCATTCAAGACAATGAAGGCATGCTCATTTTAGACACAACAAGCACTCTGTTTGGGAGTCATTGAATTGAATGCAGAAACCTCAGCCTCTGTGCAGGGAGTAGACGGAAACTGAAGGTAAACAAACAGCCCTGGTCAGAGTTGGCATGATCCCCAGTGAAAGCAAAAGCTTTTCATGAAGTGTGGTCTGGGGCTATGTCAAGCCAATTATTCTGTAATTAGAGCTGTGATAATAGTCCTTCTGTAATGAGAGTTTGGGTCCACATAGAAGTCAGGAAACTAGAAAGTGGCCAAGGGAGGGAGAAAAAATATTGCAACTCTTTTTTTTATTAATTACACTTTATTCACTTTGTATCCCCCCTCCTCTCCTCCCAATCCTACCTTCCCTCCCCCTTCCCCACACATGCCCCTCCCCAAGTCCACTGAGAGGGGAGGTCTTCCTTTCCTTCCTTCTGATCCTAGTCTATCAGCTCTCATCAGGAGTGATTGCATTGTCTTCCCCTGTGGCCTGGTAAAACTGTTCCCCCGTCAGGGTGAGGTGATCAAAGAGCAGGCCAATCAGTTCATGTCAGAGGCAGTCCCTGTTCCCATTACTATGGAACCCACTTGGATACTGAACTGCCATGGTCTACATCTGTGCAGGGGTTCTAGGTTATCTCCATGCATGGTACTTGGTTGGAATATCAGTCTCAGGAAAGACCCCTGTGCTCAGATATTTTAGTTTTGTTGCTCTCCTTGTGGGGCTCCTGTCCTCTCCCTATCTTACTATTTCCCACATCTTTCGTTAGATTCCATGCACTCTGACCAACAGTTGGCCATAAGTCTCTGCATCTGCTTTGATATTGTGCAGGGCAGAGCCTTTCAGGGGCCATCTGTGACAGGCTCCTGACTTGTTTCCTGTTTTCTTCTTCTTTTGATGCCCATCTGCTTTGCCTTTCTGGCCTTTCCCTCTTGATTAATTTCTTTAGGTGTACAGATTTTAGTAGGTTTATCCTATTTTATATGTCTATATGAGTGAATATATACCATGTGTGTCTTTCTGCTTCTGGGATAGCTCACTCAGGATGATTCCAGTTCCCACCATTTACTTGCAAATTTCATGATATCCTTGTTTTTTATTGCTGAGTAATATTCCATTGTGTAGGTGTATCACAATTTCTGTATCCATTCCTCAGTTGAGGGGCATCTGGGTTGTTTCCAGCTTCTGGCTATTACAAATAAAGCTGCTACAAACATGGTTGAGCAAATGTCCTTATTGTGTACTTGAGTCTCTTTTGGATATGCCTAGGAGTGGTATAGCTGGATCTTGAGGAAGCGCTATTTCTAGTTGTCTGAGGAAGTGCCAGATTGATTTCCATAGTGGTTGTTTAAGTTTACATTTTCACCAGCAGTGGAGGAAGGTTCCCTTTTCTCCACAACCTCTCCAACTTGAGTTTTTTATTTTGGCCATTCTGACAGGTGTAAGGTGAAATCTCAGGGTCGTTTTGATTTGCATTTCCCTGATGGCTAATGACGTTGAGCATTTCTTTAAGTGTTTCTCTGCCACTCGATATTCCTCTATTGAGAGTTCTCTGTTTAGCTCTGTTCCCCATTTTTTAATTGGATTACTTGATTTGTTGCTTTTCAACTTCTGTAGTTTTTTATATATACTGGATATTAGCCCTTTGTCAGATAAAGGGTTGGTGAAGATTCTTTCCAAATCTGTAGGCATTCGTTTTATTTTGATGACAGTGTCCTTTGCTTTACAGTTTCATGAGGTCCCACTTATTTACTGTTGCTCTTAGAGCCTGTGCTGTTGGTGTTCTGTTCAGGAAGTTGTCTCCTGGACCAATGAGTTCAAGGCTCTTCCCTACTTTTTCTTCTAACCAATTTAATTTGTCTGGTTTTATGTTGAGATCTTTGATCCACTTGGACTTTAGTTTTGTGCACGGTGATAAGTATGGATCTACTTGCAGGAGATCAAGGGGATACAAATTGGAAAGAAAGAGGACAAAGTATCACTATTTGCAGGTGATAGATAGTATACCTGAGTGACCCCAAAAATTCTACCTGGGAACTCCTACAGCTGATAAACACCTTCAGCAAAACGGCTGGATACAAAATTAACTCAAAAAAAAAATCAGTAGCCTTCCTGTATACAAAAGACAAAAGGGCTGAGAAAGAAATTAGGGACACAGCACCCTTCACAATTGCCACAAAAGACATAAAGTACCTTAGTGTGACCCTAACCAAGGAAGTCAAAGACTTGTATGAAAAAAATGTCAAGTCTCTGAAGAAAGAATTAGAAGATATCAGAAGATGGAAAGATCTCCCATGCTCATAGCTTGACAGAATTAACATAGTGAAAATGGCCATCTTACCAAAAGCAATCTACAGATTCAATGCAATTCCCATCAAATTACCAACACAATTCTTTACAGACCTTGAAAGAAAAATTCTCAACTTCGTATGGAATAACAAGAAACCTAGAATTGCTAAAATAATCTTCTGCAATAAAAGATCTTCTGGAGGGATCTTCATCCCTGATCGCAAGATGTACTATAGAGCAACAATAATAACTGCATGGTACTGGCATAGAAACAGAATGGTGGATCAATGGAACCAAATAGAAGATCCAGAAATAAACCCACATACTTATGGACACCTGATTTTTGACAAAGATACCAAAACCATACAATGGAAACAAAATAGCATCTTCAACAAATGGTGCTGGTCTAACTGGATGTCTACATGTAGAAAAATGCAAATATTGCAACTCTTAACCAAAGTATTTATTGAAGAGAATTATATATAATTATATAACAGTATTATGCTGCAAACAAACAAAGAACTTTTGTTTGGAATTTCCCCATATGTTAAAACTATCACATGCCATCAAACAAATGAAATGATGCAGAAGTTGTCATAACAATATACAATGAAATATTAGTCACCAAAGGAAAAGAGTCATGCACTTACAATTTAGACAAACTTTATGAGTTATTGAAATGGAAGAAAGCAGGAGCTAGAAAACTCTCATCTCCAATATTCCATTTATATGAAGAGGCAAAAAATAGAACTGTTGTCACCAAGACCTAGTGGGATTAACTACAAAACACACAGAGGGAGAAATTTTAAGGAAAGGGAATAAATTTCAGGTGGGAAGGTGGGAAAGAGAATAATGGTACAAGAGGAATTAATTAGGGTGGAAGAGGGAGGGCAGGAGAGGGGAGGGAGTATGGAGAGGGTTAACTAAATCTGGAAAACACCATGTGGAAACCTATTATAGAAGCTTCCTAAAACGTGTATACATGCATGTCACATACACACACATATACATCATATACAATATACATACACAGACACATACAATGAAAGTTTAAGTAGGGTTACGATGGGGGGCAAGGTGCCTCTCCTAGGTAGAGTGCCTCTCCCCCAAAGCATTTGATATCAAATAAAAGGCAGAGATTAAGTTTTTGGTCAACGGGGTCCCATAGACTCACAAATATCACAGACTCTTGCCATTGTTCTTGGTTACCTTCCAGAACTTGATAGTAGACCTTACTGTTGAGTAGATGAATGCTTAAGACACATAAAAAGGTGAAGTAGGTGCTGATCTAGAAACTTCATCACTACTGGCTAGCTTTCATAGTGCCTGAAAGTCCTATTTACATTGTGAGAGGAGTCAATCATCTTACCTAGCTGTGAGCCCCAAAAAGGTGGAACTCAGAGCTTGTGCTGTGCCCAAACCCCTTGACTGGCTAGGTCAAGGGTCTAGAGGGGAAACTAACACTATTATTCTGTCAAATGGGCATAGTATTAACCTATTTCCCAAATTCTTATTTTTATACCCACAGATTAGTGTATCTCTCAACCCTAATCAGAGAAGCTTATTTTTGCAGGAGATGGTTATATGTTAAGAGACCCTTCAATAGGTGAAGGTACAAAGAAGAGTCTGTAGAATGCTCAGCTTCAAAGAGGGCAACTACATTACTTCCCTATGGCTCAGGAATTATTGCGGAAGAGGGGGCAGAAAGATTGTAATGCATAACAGTAATGAACATATATACTGAAATATTACTTTCTCTACATGGTATTATTGTTACACACATGAATTCACAGAGGCTGTGACTGCATGTACCAGACATGCACAAGATCAAGCCAGCTAAAATTTCGGTATAAGTGGACAAGGGAGGGTCTCATGAATTCCCACTCCTATCTGAGATGCTGTTGGCAACTGGTGTGTTCTGGGTGAGAGAGAAAGTATCACTGATACAGCATCCCTAAAGACCACCCATGCTCCAGTAAATGATTTTACACACATGCACAAAAAGTGAGTACCAAGTGGAGACAGTGAGCACATGAGCTTGAGAAGGAAAACTTGGCGGTGGAATTCAGGGAATGACGATGGGTTGGTCAAAGCATGTCATATTTATGTATGACATTCTCAATTTAAAAAAGTGTTTGCATTCAATAAATTCATCTCAAATTCACTGCTTATCTTTTCTTATCTCTGCCCCTTTGAGGATATGTTAGAACATAGCAGTTGCCCACTGTTTTCATAGAAGAAGTTGCTGTTAGGAACTGGAATGCTTTCCAGTACTTCTGAAGAGTAAAGAAAGATCTGTTAAATTTGGCCAAGAGTATGTTCCACTGGTGCTTTCTCATTCAGTCTGAAAATAAATAACAGCAATAATATGTTCTTCACCTAATAGATGCTACCTATGAAATTCAATATTGAATCTCTCTTGAGTATTAGTTAATGGTCACTATTTCTATTAGATTAGGAGATTAGTGATAAATGAATTGTAATATGTGATTCTGGAATAAAAAATGTCAAATTAAGCTATCTTCACTGATCTTAAATAGCTGTCTGGATCAAATTAATATACTTTGATAAATTAGTTTTCAGAGTAAATATTTAAGTATAATAAATATACAAAGGTGACAATATGAAGCTCAGATTTATAGTAATTAATATTCAGATTGTTTGGCTGCTTTAACAGAAACTAGGGGAAGATTATTTGAACAAGGTAAAAAATATTTTTTTTTCTCTCATGCTAAATCAAGTTTCATCGGTGGTCCAGGGAGGTAGGGACACCTCTGCAATGTAAGTCCACTCAGGGCTTCAGGGTCATTTTGACTTGTCATCAGTCCATCTCTTAGTATGGGCTAGTGCATCCCCATGGAGACAGGCAATGCCGGCTCATTCCGGTCATGCATCTCATGTCCCAAGCCGCATTCCAAACTGTCTCATGGAAGTTTAGCATATAAGTTAAATATACCTGTTGGCCAGAATTTTTCCACGTAGGATTACAAAATACTAGGAAACCTGGGAAGTATACTATCCAGCAGATTGACCACACAGCTAGCTGAGAGTCTTTTCCTAAAAGACAGAAAAATGGATATGAGGAGGAAAATATCAGTTTTGACATGTGGTGTCATAAAGCTTTGAGAAATGCCTTTGTTTCCCTATGTGGGGAATTAATTATATTATAGTATGGTCATATCACTGTCCTAAGCTAGCATTATTATTTCATATGTCTTGGAGTAGCAAGTCATTGCTACCATTCACTTTATCTTCTTCCATTCTGTTGTCACTTGATATCTCTCTGTACAGGTTGACTTCTGATATTTCCATTTATTCTCTAAAGAAAGGTATAAAGGTAGGTCCACAGTGCCTACCTTTAATTTTTAAAGCAACTAAGTGTTTGGACAAATGTCTTTATATATCAAACCCTAAATCCCTTCTGTAGGAAAGAGTGTTGTTAACATTATTGGGTGAGATTTACAGATAATTTATGAAAAGTCATTTTCAGTACACATAAAATTTTCAGATAATCTTTATTTCGATTCTGGACTATACATTATTAATTGAAGGTAACATCTGTGCTATAGACTTAGTACCAACTGTTATCAAAAGCATTCTTGGTTTCCTAACTTTACGTCACCTCTAAAAGGTGTCGCTTTACTCCGTGACTGTTTTGACAGTATGTGCTACTTCCTAATTTTCAAGCTTTCATTTGACAACTTACAGTGTTAGCCCATTTTTAGTAACTCACCATGACAATAACATATATTGGTTTTCATTAGTCAAATATATTTTAAAGGAGTTTTTGCATACAGAGACAGCAAACTCCAAGTACTTCCCTCATAACCAACCTCTGTCACAGTTTCTAATACTGATAGTGACCTCAGTCTTTGTAATCTGCTTGTGATATCAGGATTGGTGCATTTTTAATTAAGTCTATATGTTAGAGTTCAGGTTTTAAAAGACATATAGGAAGGCCAAGTATCCACAATACAGTGTCATGCAAAAATACTTCCTTAAAGTCCTCCATGCTCCACTGTCAATTCCTTCTTTTTCTCCTGGAAGTCCTGTGAAGCTGTTGTTTCTGTTTAGTGGCTCCATGATTTCACCTTTTCCAAAAAGCCATAAAATTAGAATCAGCTGGTAGAGCAGAGTGGTTTCTTTCACATAACAACACTAATTGAAAATGTCTCCATTTTCTTTAAGGCCATAGGTTTTTTATGTTGCTGAAGTGCACAGTCCATTGTATATGTGTAGCACATCAAAGAAGACAGCACATCCTGTCTTATCTGAAACACATCCTGCTTCCATCTATTTTGGTAACTTATGAATGTAGCTGCTATAAGCATCTATGTGGATGCTTACATATGGACACACACAAGATTTTGACTGGTCTGGTAGATCACAAGGAATGTCACTTGTTAGAGAACATGGTCAAGTATATGTTTGATTTGTAAAGAAATGCCAGACTGTCCCTACAATGTAGCTTACATTTTACATGACTGTCAGCAGAATGCCCTGTCTTTCCAGAACAATATTTGCTGTTAGTGCTTTAGGTTATCATTCTAGGATGTATTTAGTGAATATACTTGTAGTTTTAATATACAATTTCCTAATGACCTATCATGCTGGACATTTCTTTATGTGATTGCTTGCCCTGTGTGCATCTTGTTTGGTTAGATCTCCATTCAGATCTTTTGTCATTTTCATTTTCAACTCATTTGTTATTTTTCTATTGTTGAGGTTTAGGGTTTTAAAAGGTAATTCGAATACCGGTCTTTTATCAGACATTATGTACTCAAAGATACTCAACTATCTCTGAATTTGTGGTTTGTTTTATAAAACACTGTTTAGATTTATTAATTTGTATTTTATGTGTATGAGTGCTTTGCGTGCACATATGTGCCTGGTATTCAAGGAGGAGTTAGTAGACGTTCTTGACAGTTGTGACCATGTACATGTTGGGAACCAAGCCCCTGTCATACGCAGCAGCAGTCAGTGCTCTTAATTGCTGAGCTGTCATTCCAGCAATTTGGATCTTCGTTTCCTAACTGTGACTTTTTTTTTCAGATCAGATGTTTAATTTTCATGAAGTCCAACCCATAAATTCTTTCTTCCATGAATTCAACTTTTGGTGTATGTGTATTCAAAGGGCCATTAACAAGCCTAGGATCACCTAGAAACTCTTCTTTATTGTTTTCTAGAAGTTCTGTTGTTTTCTACTTATTTACCAACATGTTTTTACACCAGCTTCCTTGTGCTCATGTACCTGATTGATGGCACTTTTTACTGTAGGCGGTCCCAGAAGAAATCTCTCTGATTGACACAGATGCTGCAGTTTAATTACAGAACAAATATACAAAGTTACGCTGAAGTTCCTCCTGCAAATTTATTCATTTTCAGGATTATATAGTGTAGTTCTTTTGCATTTCCATATAAATTAGAATCAGTTTGCCAATTTTTTCTCAAAAACCCTGCTGAGATTTTGGTTGCAATTTCATCAGTTGGTGAAAATTGGCTCCTGCAATTCAGGAAACAATTGCTAGTTTTTCCATTGGCTCCCATGATCTTGTGTTTCATGCAGTACAGCTTTGTAGATTTTACTGTGTAGGTCATGCGCATCCTTCCTCAAGCTTGTCTTTAAGTTTTTGCATTTCGTGGCTTTGTAAATGGTATCGGTTTTTCAAATTTTTGTTTTTGTTATTGCACCATCTTGATACACATGCGATTTTGCTTTAAGCTTGTATCTTACACCACATGGGATTACTTTTGTACTTTTGCACTCTTTTTACAGTCTTTGACACTTTAAACAGATCAATGTATCACCACAAAGAAAAAGCTGCATGACTTTTTGTTCGAATCTGTGGCTTTTTTTTTCATATGCGTGTCAGTTCCTTGAGCTGCACTATACTAGCTCAAACACTCAATAAGACGTTAAACATGAAAGATGTTGGCCTTGCCTTACCCCTAATCTTGACCGATAGGTTTGTATATAAAATGTTGGTTACAGATTTATTCTAACTTCTTCCACAGTTTAGCATTTTCCCTATTATTTCTATTTCTCTTAGTATTTTTAGTATTAAAGGAGAGTCAATTTTGTTACATGCTTTTTCATGCAATTTTTTAAATGTAGCTTAATACAGTAAGTTGAAATCAAGTATTTAAAAATATTATATCAACTTTGAATTCAGCAGACAGAAGAAAAAGCACATGCATCAGAATGTACCCTATATACACACTGCTGAATTTAATTTACTAATCTTGTTGATAATATTTACGTCTGTATTCTAGTTAGTTACAGTTGGTCATATAATTTCTGACTGATTTGTATAATTGCTCTCAAGACAAAGAGACAAAGGGATAGAGAAGAGAAACAGCAATAGCTTGAGTATGGAGAAGTATGTTGAAGTCAGGAACGATGTGCTTCTGTAGCAACTGTAATGCTGAGGCAATAGGGTTCGCTGAGGCAGAAGTTAGAAGCCAACATGGGTACCATAGTGAGACCCTGCTAACAGAAAGAAGAAAAAGAAGGAAAGAAGGGAGGAAGGCGAAGAGGGAGGAAGGATGGGAAAGGGAAGGAGGGAGTGAGGGACAGAGGGAAGGATGGAGGGAGGAGAGGAAGAAAGAGAGAAGTAAACTTTATTGGAAACTTGTGTTCTTTCTGCCAGTTATATTGGGAATCATTAGGTTTGGTCTTAAACCTTTTTAATTTTTTTTTCAAAATCTTTACCTGATTAGTACCTGGAAATTCTCACAGCAGGTACGCTTTGTTTAACAAAAATGTGAAGTCCTGTGAAGGGAGAAACTATGTCCTGCATTTCTTCTTCTTCTTATGGCTGAGCATAATAAGGTGGCAGAGACCAGTACCTGAGGAGCAGCTGGGAGCAGAAGGCTCCGGAGACTTTGTAAGCCATGAGAGTGTATTTTATTCCAGGAAAGGTGAGCAATCTTATATCTGGGTCAGTTTATTCTGCAGTAACATTTAATGATAGTTCAGCACATTATGTTGTCCTTAAAATTATATAAGACCATGTAAAACTTCTCTGTTATTCAACGCCCAGTTGTATCAACAAATTTCTTTCTTGTTACAAAATGCCTCAGTGGGTAAAGACATTTGCCACCAAGCCTGATGACCTGAATGTGACCATGGGACTCACAGGGTAGAATGAGATCAAGGAGTCCACAAGTTGTACCCTGACAAACTGTACCATGTATGCCTTGGCACCTCCACACACAGAAAAAAAAAATGAAGGTAATAAAATGAATGTTTTTATTCACGTATTTATTGTCTTCAAATTATTTAACACCTCAAAACACAGTGTCCATAAAATGTATTACTGATTGGTAGCTCTTGACATTATTGAGAATATATATGAGTGTTTGTGTGTATATCCATATACATGCATATTACATAGGTATGTTACATAGTTACATGTAATATACATATACATATAATTTGTGTATATCTAAAAATATTTGTGAACCATATTCCATGCATTATTAGATATATATTATATATTGAAGTTCATATTGTATAATACATGTATAATGCTTATATATAATATACACGTAGGGTTACTATTGCTATGATGAAACACCATGACCAAAGCAACTTAACGAGGAAAGGGCCTATTGGGCTTAGGCTTCAACATCACAGTTCTTCCCCAAAGAAAGCTAGAACAGTAACTAAAGCAGCCTGGAGGCAGGAGCTGATGCACAAGCCATGGAAGGGTGCTGCTTACTGGCTTGCTCAGTCTGCTTTCTTACAGAACCCAGGACCACCAACCCAGGTGTGGCACCACCCACAAAGGGCTGAACCCTCCCCCGTCAACCACTAATTAAGAAAATGACCTACAGCTGGACCCTATGGAGGCATTTTCTCAATTGAGGTTCCAGCTTTTCAGGTGTGTGTGTGTTACACACACACACACACACACACACACACAGAGTGAGATATGTACATATACATAAAAAACATATACATATGCACATACTCATACACACATATGCTTTATTGACTTTCTCAGGTATTTTTCTGAGACATTTATCAAGCTTCAAGGATATTAATGCAATAGAAACTCATCTTAATGTTTCCAACAGAAAACGTCCAAATGCTCTTACTGAAATAGTCCTCCTTGTCTGGGCTGAAATATCAATAGTCAATCAATATCAATTTTATGTTACAAGATTAGAAACACAACTGGGAAAACATTTCAACAGACCAACATCATTCATATGAAAGAGGCAACTGTCAATATGTCAGGAGGGACATGACCACCCGGACAGAAGACTCCCACGTATACTGTGAACCGGGAGCAATAGAGGAGTTGGCTGTAAGTCTATGTGTGAGAACAGAGCATGGATTGCTTAAGGCATTAGGTTGAATGTCTTATATCAGAATTCCAGGCTCAGCGATGAATCAGAAAGGGAGAGGTTTATGAAATGCAACGTTTACGTTTGCGAGTAAGGGGACAGTAAGAAGATATAGGGTCCCCCCTTGCCTGCCTCACATTTGGACAGATCCCATTTCAGCTTTTACGAAATCTCTGCATCATTTAACATTGTACTTACAAGTTCATGGATTCTCAGATTCTATTTCCTTGATGGGGTCCAACTTCTCCCTGAAAATTGAATCATAATGACAAAACATTTAATGCATACTCCATAGCTATCCACTGGCAACATCTGACTTCTTTGAAAATTCAAACTATATTTTTATATTAGGTCCAGTTGTTCACATCTTGAACTAATTTTTGAAGATTCATTGCTTGTAATCAAGATGACAACTTTCCTCACTTAATGTTTTGAATCCAAATTATTTTTATAGATATTAGTAAGAACAGTAATCCAAAGTCATGAAATTAAAACAGAGTTTTAGTCTTCTTTTGTTGGATATTATCAATTTTTGAGTTTGAAATGAGAGCCTAGTTGAAGAAAAAAAGTATGTTAAATAGTTTTTTAAATGAACTAAAATCTGTACACCTAAGAAAGCTAATCAAGAAAGAGGACCCTGGTAAGATGTTCAATCTTCACTCAGAAAGGCAAATGAGATGGATATCAGAAGAGGGAGAAAACAGGGAACAGGAAAGGAACCTATCACAGAGGGCCTCTGAAAGACTCTACCCAGCAAGGTATCAAAACATATGCTGAGATTCATAGCCAAACTTTTTGCAGAGTACAGGGTATCTTATGAAAGAAGGGGAAGATAGAAAGACTTGGAGGGGATAGGAGCTCCTAAAAGAGAGCAACAGAATAAAAAAAGGGGGGAGGGGCACAGAAGTCTTTTCTGAGACTGATACTCCAAACAAGGACCATGAATGGAGATAATCTAGAGCCCTTACACAGAAGTAGCCCATGGCAGCTCAGTGTCCAAGAGGGTTCCCCAATAATAGGAACAGGGACCATCTGTGACATGAACTCATGGGCTGGCTCTTTGATCACCTCCACATGAGGGATGAGCAGCCTTAGCAATCCACAGAGGAAGACAGTGTAGCCAGTCCTGATGAGATCTAATAGACTAGGGTCAGATGGAAGGAGAGGAGGACCTCCCCTATCATTGGACTGGGGGAAGGGCATAGGAGAAGAAGAGGAAGGGACAGTGGGATTGGGAGAGGATGGGGGAGGGGGCTTCAGCTGGGATACAAAGTGAATAAACTGTAATTAATAAAAATAAAATCAAAATTTTAAAGAATAAATGGAGACAAGATGAACTGGGGTCAGATGGAAGGGGAGGATATCCTCCCCTATAGGTGGACTTGGAGTGGGCAGGGAGGAGATGAGGGAGGGATGGGGAGAGTGGGAGGGAAAGGAGGGGGCTATGCCGGGGATGCAAAGTACCTAACCTCTGATTGATATAAAAATAAATTAAAAAAAAGAAAAGAAAAGAATAAAGCTACCACCAAAGCACCCACTTTAAAAGGTCAGATAACATTAAAAAAAATGTTTCACTCTAATCTTAAACGTTGGTAGAGTTGATATACTTTTCGATTCAAGTACTCTTCATTTTTTTTAAGTTGGAAATAAATGGGTCAAGAAGGGGGAAAAATAATAAATGAACTTGTTTATAAGTGCTTAATTTAAGTTTTAAGTTTTATGCTGAGTGTGACAGAATATCTATTATTGGGACCTTTTCTCTTTTCAAATCATTTGATCAAATACAGGATTCCAATTTTACACAATACATAATATAGCTATACCTCACTGAGACTTGATATAATTAGGTTTGTGATCATTAAGATAAAATGGGAGCAAAATTGTTTTACACCTTCCATTTAAAAACAAGTCAAATATTTTACTTAGTATAGTGCTGGCTCCTTCTGTACAATATGGTACAAAAAGTGAATTGATTATTAATTACCTCTATTCTTAAAGCTTATCAAGAATATGTGATGAGTATAATTCACTGTGTGAAAGTGGGTCTTCTTGTCTCTTTTCTAAGTATGGGAATAACATAAAGTCAAATAGACGCCAGTGTAAGAATTCTGCCATAGATATTTTATACAGCAAATATGGGTAGAAATTTTTCTTAATTGTTTCAATAATTTCATTTAAAATTTACTCAGAATTTTAGGTTGAAACAATAGCCAAATTCCAGTTTCTGAAGGTGGAGGAACTGAGCACTGTTGCATTTTGTGGCTATGACCGGAACTATTCCCTGACATCCGCAATGCCTATTGTGACCCAGACTACAGCCATTTGCAGGGTTCGATGGAGTGGGTTAGCTCCCTGTTATTGTCTGGAGGGCTCAGACTCAGTTCTTTACCAGGTGGATTTTTTCTATGTGGCTGCCTCAATCTATCACAGCAGGCTTCTCCTAGCTGTCTCAGAGAAAGCCAGGTGGAACCCATCTTGTTCTTTCTGAGCGAGTTCTGATCTACTTCCTCTGCTCATCACTTCCACCATGTTCTTTCTGCTGTGCCCCAAACCCACTCCACTACAAGATGGGAAGGGCCACACAAATGCATAAATACCACAAGGAAGGGAGCATTGAGGAGCATCTAGGATCTAGTCATCAAAAAGCTGAAGGCTCTTCTTTTCTTCCTGCTTTTTGTCTTATACCTTATCATGTCTGATAAAAACATGGCAATTGCAAGCCAAAAGCACTCACAAGTAAATAACACAAGTATGCCATTAGACTAACAGACCCACTTGATTACAATCTAGCACATCAAAATTTCCAACAACTCCATCTAGAGCCCAGAAAAGATCTACTGTAAGCAAATATCATTTATTGTTTTACTGGAGAAAACGCCAGGCTGAGCGTCTTTGTTAATGATGACAGTTTTGTAACTATTCTAATTGTTACTTGTTTGGCTATCACCATCGTTTCTGAAAACTGTTAAATATCTTAAAATTTATTTTGACACAATAATGACTTCCCATCACTTGAGCACGACTCCTTTGCTCATTTGCATATTGTAGGCTAATGGGGGGTAATGAGTAAAAACACTATGGAGAGAAGTCATCACACACACACACACACACGCACACACACACTTTCCCACTTGTATTTTCCAAGTACTTTTTTGTGACTCATGAACAGCCTGCATCAGAAGCATCCCAATGCTGATAAAACAAACAAACAAACAACAACAAAACAGCAACAACAAAGAGTGGCACCCGAGATCCAGCCTTTACTTTCGGTCTCAGCTAAACTTGGTACACACAAAGCTAGTGGCAATCCTCCCCTTCAAAGCATACTTGATTTCCTCATTTTCTTTGAACCCAGAGTCCATGCATGCCAGTCAGGTGCTCTCTTACAAAGCTC
The DNA here is from genome assembly GCA_028658305.1 of Pachyuromys duprasi. Classification (NCBI taxonomy): domain Eukaryota; kingdom Metazoa; phylum Chordata; class Mammalia; order Rodentia; family Muridae; genus Pachyuromys; species Pachyuromys duprasi. Next base: position 55,214,927 of record CM053751.1, read on the forward strand.
AATTCTTTTCCTTTTTGTTTGGCTACAGGGTCCTGAGAAGTCTAAAATGTGTGATCCTCCTGCCTCAGCCTCAACTCGAAGCTTCCATTCCAGGTCCAAGCCACTTGGCTGGGCTTGCATTATAGTTTTTTAGATTTAGCAAAACCTTGTTTTCTTTTTCTTTTTCTCTTTCTTTGTATTATAATATTTTACTTTTTATTGTTATTAATTACAGTTTATTCCCTTTGTATCCCACCTGTAGCTCCTTCTTCCCCTCCTGATCCCAACCTCCTTCTTCTCCACCCATGTCCCTCCCCCAGTCCACTGTTGGGGTGGTCCTCCTCCCCTTCCATCTGACCCTAGTCTGTCAGGTCTCATCAGGAGTGGCTGCATTGTCTTCCTCTGTGGCCTGGCAAGGTTGCACTCCCCTAAAAGGGAGGTGATCAAAGAGCAGGCCAATCAGTTCATGTAGACAGTCCCTGTTCCCATTTCTAGGGAACCTACTTGGACACTGAGTTGCCATGGCAAAACCCTCTTTTCTACCTGTGCCTAGCCATGCCCTTTGGGGACTGAGTTTCCTTGTTCAAGGATACCCCTATCTCATGTGGTCAGAAAGCACATTTCCAGTATGAAGTGTGGGTCCCACATCTGAGTCACAGGCCAGTGTGTCCTCCAGGTACCCTTGCCAGGTTGCCTCATATTCTGTGGGAGGAAAGAATCTGCAGGCCGGGGCTGGGATTCAGAGCGAACAAGTCACCACAAGACTCCTCAGCATGTGCCCCTTTAAAATGGTCTTAAAATTTAAATGTCCTGTATTTTTCTTTAGTGGAAATCATAAAGCAGCTTTGGATAAACAGCTTTCTCCTTTTTAGAAAGCCGTGTGTATTCATCACAGCGCAGCCAATCAATGAATCGCAAAAGGTTTATAATTTTTCTGACTCCCATGGGACAATCAAAGGCTAAATTTTAAAGGATTAAAAAATGTCAACTCATAATACAAACTAGGTTGGCCCCAGGGCCTGAGATCAGAACCATAATTCACCATGTTTACAAATGATATCATTCCTTCTAGAGTGCTAACTGTAAACTCACCGATAATTAGAGGAGAAAATGAATTACACCCACGCCTTCCTTTTCTTTCCTGTGTCTGAACTGTCGTGACATATGGATTCTCCATCAGCCTTCAGATCACACAGGAGGCCTCCCTAGAAGACAGTCTTGAAATCAATAGGCAGCCAGGCTTTCAGATGGCACATACGGAATGACTATAGACTTTCTAAGGAGGAGAGCAAATGGCTTCACTAAATGAATCCTCTATGTCATCCAGGCGGATGTAAGCATGTCTGTGAGCCTTAATAGAAAAGATCAAAATATTGCATTCCTGCTAGGTAACTCACACATTTGAGAAGTCATTCTTCTTCAAGGGATTAGTTTTTTCTTTGTTGTTCCATTTCAGCCAATCCCCTTCCTTTGTGCTCAGAAAGGCGCCATTGTGCATCGCAGCCTCTGCAGATGGAATGCTCCGCTCCATTGTCCACCTTGTTTCCCTCCCCCTCTGTCCTCGCCTATTTTCCATCTGTCACTCTTCTTTCTTCACTAATTTAGTTTCCAAATCTGCATTCTCATTTTCCTCTGCCAACAGAAAATATGTCCACTCTTAGATAATGCAAATAAAAGTAGGTGAATGGCTCATGGCTCCTTGGCACTCACTGCTTCTCACTGTCAGGTTGTACAGTCTGAGGAATGGAGAAGTCTTCCAGTACCAAACTGCCGCTGAACTTCTAGTACGAGTCATAATGATTTTTCACCACTTCAACCCAGCAAAGAAGCCACTCTTTATCCACTGTAGCCAAAATTAGATAATACATGGACTTTTAAAATATTGGATTACATTGGTACAAAAACATAAATATAAGTAAATCCTATTTTGGAAGAGTTAACAAAGGTAGAAGACATTAAGTGGCAAAGAAGAGTAGAGATGAAATAGGTGGCCAACTTGTACGTTAATCTTGAATATATTAGCTGATTCATTAGAAATTGTGTGTGATGTGTATGTGAAATGTGTGTATGTGGGTGATGTGTGTGTGTGTACATGAGCACTTTTCCGCCAAAAGGTGTAGAGAACAATCAACCATAATATCTCTGGACAACTGGCCTTGGTCTATACCTGGAAGAGCAAATTAGAGGTTTTTAAAATTTTTTTATTAATTATAATTTATTCGTTTTGTATCTCAGCTGTATCCCACTTCTTTGTCCCTTCCCAATCCCTCCCTTTTCTCCTCCCTGCCTCTCCTCCAGTCCACTGATAGGGGAGGTCCTCCTCCCCTTTCTTTTTTTTTAATTTATTTATTTTTATATCAATCACAGGTTAGGTACTTTGCATCCCAGGCGTAGCCCCCTCCCTCATTCCCTCCCACCCTCCTACTCCCTCCCTCATCTCCCTCCTCCCCACCCCCTCCAAGTCCACCAACAGGGGAGGACCTCCTCCCCTTCCATCCAACCCCAGCTCATCCTGTCTCCTCAGGGCTGGCTGCAATGTCCTCCCCTGGGATCTAGCCAGTCTGTCATTCCCCAGCTTATATGGGTGAGGGTCAAAGAGTCAGCCATCAAGATCATGACTGAAACAGTCCCTGTTTCCCTCACTAGGGTCTTCAGTCCTATACCGAGCTATCATGGGCCCCATCTGAGCGGGGGTTCCAGGCCACATCCACACATGATCCTTGATTGTAGAAACCGTCTCATACAAGACCCCTGTGCCCTGCTCAGTTTGGTCTTTGTGGAGCTCTTGTTCTCCCCAAGTCTCACCAACCTCCCCCAGATCTCAGAACCTCCTCCCCTTTCATCTGACCCTAGTCTATTAGGTCTCATCAGGACTGTCTTTCATAGTCTTCCTCTGTGATCTGGTAAGGCTGATCCCCCTCAGAGGGAGGTGATCAAAGAACCAGCCACTGAGTTCATGTCAGAGACAGCCCCTGTTCCCATTATTAGGGAACCCACTTCGATACTGAGCTGCCATGGGCTATATCTGTGCAAAGGGTTCTAGGTTACCTTTATACATGGTTTTTGGTTGGATCTTAAATCCAGTCGAGAAACAGGGCAAGGAGTAGGGCACAAGAGATGAGTTTAAATAAAATTACTCTTGAAGACAAAAATTACCGTACCTTCTTTAAAAATTATTGGAAACTAGTGTGTTCTAGAATGTTTTCTGAGGTAACAAGAAGGAAAATAAGCTATAAGAAAACAAGGTGTGCTGTAATTTCAGAATAAGTTGCACGATTTGTCTCTGAGCAAAATTGGTCATAGCTGCTCAGGAGAAATAAGGCAGAGGGAGGGTAGGCTTTCTTAAGTTCTAGCACAGTGGTTCTCAACCTTCCTAATGCTTTTAATGCAATTTTAATACAATTCCCCATGTTGTGGTAACCCCACCCTAAAATTATTTGTTGTCACTTCATACCTGTAATTTTGCTACTGTTATGAATAGAAATGCAAATATCTGACATGCAGGATATCTAGTGTGATACCACTGTGAAGGGTCATTTGAACCCCAAAGAATTCATGACCCACGGTTTGAAAACTGCTGGTCTAGCAGGTCTGATTGGCAAAAGCTCCTGTCTGAGTGGTGCCAACATAGTGCTTCCATTTATTTGGATCTCTGCTCCTTAACCTTACAGTCTCCAGCCCTCCACATTTGCTAAGACCAAAGGCTGAGCTGTTTCTTTCCACCCCTGCATACATTTTATCATCCCTCTTCTTCTTCAGAGGGTGTTCAGCATAATTTGGGATAAGATATAAAAACTGATTTTTCTTTGACCCCACAAAACACTTTCCAAAATATAATAATAAAGACTTTATTATGTTTTACTGTGTCAGTGCAATGTTGATGCTTTTCAAATATAATTTATCTGAGGGTTACTGATTAGTAAATGTTCTTTCTTAACTTAGTTTCTCTCTTATCTGCTTGGCTTTTGCCATAATACCACAAACATCCCTAAAGTCTATATTAGTGCATTCCTTTAGCTTCTCCCCTTGATCTGTAGAAGTACACAATGAGGCAGCAATCTCTGTCATGGTGTTCTATGGATACTGGTGTTTCTCAAAGCGATGTTCTTGTTCTTCAGGCCTTCTGTGATGAAAATATGGGAAGAGCTTCTGTTGTCTTTGGGGGAAAAAACAATGAAAATGTCAAGGCAAAATGTCAAGTCAGTCCCAGTAATCAGAACAAAGCTAATGGCTAAAAATATGAGGTAGTAAAAATGAAATTTTATGTCTGTCCAGGTTGCTACAACAAATAGTTAACTGATTTTCAATAGAAGTAAAGATAATATAGAATTTATTGTATAACCCATCAGCATTTATGTTAACTATGCCCTTCAACTTGACTGCAACACACAAACACACACACACACATATTCTCTCACACACACATTTTTCTGTGATATTAGTCTCAGGATTTATACTGATTAGGATATAAAAAACAAGATAGTGTAGAGCTCATCTCAAATAATGAGTCCTCCCTTTTATGTCAGAAGAGAGGGGTTAGTGGGGAGACGCCTGGAGATTGTGGTGAATGCTACTGGATGCTGGGCAAGGATGAAACCCACACAGTGTCAAAATAAACCCCAGTGGGAATCATTGGAGACCCAGCACACCAGCGACTTTTCTCATTGCTAAGCTGAGACAGCTCATAAGGAGCCATTTAAGGAAAAATGGTTCATCCTCATCCACAGATGGATATTCATTGTATCATGGCACACAGGAATGGTAGGCGGAAGCAAAAAGCAAAGCTCTTACTGGGGCTGGACTATAAAACCTCAAGGTGTATCTCCAGTGACCCACTTCTTTCAGTAAGGCCCTACCATCTAAACACTCCGTCGCCTTCCCAAGCACTACAACCAGTAGGGGACTGAGTGTCTGAATGAATGAACTTGCGGTGAACAGTTCACATTCAGATCATAACACCCAGGGCTGAGCTTATTTTAGTCGAAGGGCAGAACTGAGTTCTGATTATGTTCAATTACCTCAGGCCTGTTTGCAGAGTTGGCCACACAAAAAGATGGGAGAAGACGCTTGTATTTGAGAATGTGGATTCCACAATGGAATATGACTCCTGCTTTTGCTTAACCTGGGTAGTTCAGATTCTATTACTATTTATTATGATATTCCGAGTTGCTACAAGTAATAACCTGGGGGTGATAATAAAATTGATAAGATATTTAATTATAACCCTACAGAACTTACAAGCTGGAGAAGTGAAGCATGTAGGGTGGGATGTGATTTTATTCATTAAGTAAATATGAACTGAAAACCGAAAATATAACACAGGATCTATTGTTTAAGAAAATAGACCCTCAACTCAAACCCTAACTTATACATCTTTCCTAACTTACATATTAAAGACAAAAGTGGAGAAAGTTTAAAATTGATTCATGTTCACCCATTATTGTCTGAAACCTCAGTGCTTAAAGTCCTATTTATAAATACTGTTGACCTTTTTGAAGAAGACTGTATGTTGAAGCCTTTCAGTGTTGCATTGGCTCTCTGCTTACCAGTTTAGGCTTTTGGTCAGGATTTATTCTGTACCTTTATTAGCATATGCTAATTGTAAAGTGTAATAGATTTCTGATATGATTACAATAGGCTGTGTTCATATCACGCTCCACCCTGGCCCCTGGCCCCACTAATTCTTCTTAAGTGTCTAACACTCTAGTTGGCAGCATGATCCCAGGAAAACAGATCCTACAAATGAGGCCAAGTCTCAGGCAAAAGCCAACTTTCTTCAGAGTGTAAGACAATTTATACTCTCAGAGTGAAGGAGAGTCACCTGAATAAATTCTACCATCACAAGTACAAGTCTCAGTTGGCAAAACCATGCTTTTCCATGCAGGCATATGGATAACCACTGAAGTAAACTCACTCTAACCACTTCCGCTACACCTAGAAGGAGCAAAAATATACACACTTCAAAAGCAGTATTGTGTCTTGAAGTAATGGAGGTCACAAGACCCTTGCTCTCTAGTTTTCTCACAAGTACTCAAAATTCTCACAGGTCTCCATTTTTGGACTGTGTGCTGACACACCGAAGGTCCTCCTTTCCCATCTAGACACCCTTCTACTTTCACATCTCTGTGCCTTTCCCATCTAAGACCTGTGTATGAGACAAAGCATTTGATATCTGTCTTTCTAGGCCTGGCTCTTTTGGCATGACATGTTGATTTTAAATTCTATTTACCATTGTCCTGCAAATAGCATGATTTTGTTCTTAGTGGCTGGATAATACTCCATTGGGTATGCGTGGTACACATTATAGAACTATCATCCATTGACGGGCACCTAAGCTAAGTTCATAACTTGTCTATTAGGAGTAGTTCCTGTAGTGACCATGTATACACAGGTATCTCTATTGTAAGCTGACTTTGATTCCTTCATCCATAATTCAGTGAGATCAATCCTATTGTAGCACATCTATTTTTATGTCTTTATTAACTTCCAACAAGAAAAGGATGGGTTTGAATGAGTAACTACTAGTCTGTCCCTTCAGCATGACCTCCCTGGGGACATCTGTCGTTAGCCAACTAATCATTATTTCTATGAGGTTATTCTATTCAATGCATTTAGACTACCAGGAATTTCACAGAAAAGAGAGAGTCCTGATTCAGAGTTTACCTTCCACACTATTAGGAAATAGAACTGTCATCACACCTGTACCTTCCAGAGGGAGGACATTCCACCGAGACCACTGTCTTACTGACAGCTGCCTGTTGCTCCATAGAACAAAGATCTAATGACAGCAGTTAAGAGCAAGCATCTAGTAGCCTTTCAAATAGGAAGTACACAATTTGTTTCTTATGGGAGACAACAGGAGTGCTAATTTCAGCATCTAGACATGGCTAGTTGATCAGAAGTTATTCCAGGAAAGATCACCCTCTTGACTTATTCTTTTCAACCTCACATTTTAGCCTTCAGTGAGGACAGCATGGCTCACAGTGTGAGTGCAATCTATTCATCAGCCAAAGCACCCTGCCCAGAGAAATGCCTTGTTGAATTGTGAAGTCATCTGCTCATGTTAACACAATGGTTAAGTTCAAGGAAAAGACAGAAGAATGTGAACATTTTATCTGCACAGGAGAAACCCATAAACACCTTGGACCTTAGTCCTAGGAGGACGAATTCATTTTCATAATTCTTGAACTAGTAAAATATAGGGCCAGAGACACAGCATCATCAACTCAATTATTTTAAATTAATTTATATTTTAAAAAATTACAGTTTATTCACTTTGTATCCCACCTGTAGCCCCCTTCCTTAACCCCACCCAATCTCACCCTCCCTCCCTCATTGCCTCCCATGCCTCTCCCCAAGTCCACTGAGAGGAGAGGTCTTCCTCCCCTTCCATCTGACCCTACCCTATCCGGTCTCATCAGGACTGGCTGCATTGTCTTCCTGTCTACCAGTGGCCTGGTAAGGCTGCTCCCTCCTCAGGGAGAGGTGATCAAAGAGCCAGCCACTGAGTTCATGTCAGAAACAGTCCCTGTTCCCCTTACTAGGGAAACCACTTGAAGACTGAGCTGCCATGGGCTACATCTGTGCAGGGGTTCTAGGTTATCTCCATGCATGGTCCTTGGTTGGCCTATCAGTCTCAGAAAAGACCCCAGATATTTTTTTTACTCTGTTGCTCCCCTTGTGGAGTCGCAGTCCCCTCCCGGTCTTTCTATCTCCCTCTTCTTTTATAAGATTACCTGCTCATCAAATCAATTTGAAAATAAATAAAAATAACGATTGACATGTCGTCATTAAGGTGGCCAAATTCTCCCCTTCTAGGTGTTCATTCTGATTTATTCTTTACATCAAGGACAGGTGTACTTTGCAATTTTGTCTGGGTTAGTCTGTCTCTGAGGCTGAAGTGTGCTAAACCTACTAACACTCAAGACTCAGCTGAGGAAATGTAACCTTTACCTACTAGCAGATCACACTGAGTGTGGCTGGAGACTATGGCAGGGAAGTTTAACTGTGGAGTGGAAACAACACCTTAGCAGGCAACATAGATTCTTGCCATGACTGTGGAGAACAGGGGAAGCGTGACCCTGGCTTCTACCACTCATTGTGGATATACATACTCGAGGACCTACGTACAGTGATGCATGTTCACAGGGTTGATACAATGAGCCATCTCAGCTGTAAGCACCAGTAAACTTTGGCCTTAAAAATTCAGAAAAAGTATACAGGAACTTAAAAAGGACACATAACGAATCCCCCCTTAAGGAATATGAGCATATTTTATTGGACACATATTTTATATTTCCACAGCGTTTTCTTTTGAATGTGGGTATTTGAGGAAATTGGGAAATTTGGTTAATGAGTGTTAGCACTTATATAACACCTCGATTCCTTCAGTTTTGCTTGCAGAACTTGTTTTTTTGTATGAGTCAATGAACTTGCACAGTTCCATGTGTCAGATGTCTTGGCAAACTTCATAACTGGTTCTTATCCAGCTTTAAATCTTGCATCTGGCAAGTGTTTCTGCAAATTCCCCGTGGTAGACAACCAGCTGCCTTGCAGTTCTCCCAGTCTTGGGGTAGAGCACTTGCTCACAGCGGCTGCCACACCAGAGGCCATGTGTTACTGGCTTACTCCTTGCATCTAGTTAAGACTATGAGGCAGAATCCTGGTTAATAACACATAGTCAGAATTGATATTTGCCACTTATTGCCCTGGGTCATGTAAAATAAAGCCACCATTTTAACTTCTAAGGTGTTGCTCTTTCGTAGATTGGTATTATTTCTGGGCCATGGATTACAGACAATGGTTCAGCCATTCTGGATATCTCTGTCCTCCACCTTGGAACATGTTAGACGTTCTTTTTTTTTTTTTAATTTATTTATCTTTATCTCAATCACAGGTTAGGTACTTTGAATCCCAGGCGTAGCCCCCTCCCCCATTCCCTCCTACCCTCCCACTCCCTCCCTCATCTCCTTCTTCCCC
>CM053751.1:55224384-55261600 GCA_028658305.1 Pachyuromys duprasi
GGCACACACAGTGGGTTTGGGTTTGTGTGCATCAGCTGTATGCCGGGCTGTCAGAAATGGTGCCAGAGGCCTTCTCTGTCTGGCCCGTGGACAGACACCTGAACTGGGGTTTTTGCTGGCGGATGCGTGCAGCTTTCGCCCTCAGTGTGCGGTCTGGTCAAGATGGTCCCAGGATCCTCTCAGCCATGGGTTGAGACAGAACTCGGGTTCCTCCCAGATCTGCTGGTGGACTCACACACTGACTGAGTTTTTGCTGGCGGAAGCGTTTGGCCCGCACCCCTGCAGTGTGCGGACTGGTCAGAATGGTCCCCCAATCCACTCAGTCTGTGGTGGTTCCCGCGATCGGTTCGCGCCCGCTGCACACCCGTGGGTTGATGCAGAACTCGGGATCCTCCCAGATCCGCGGGCGGACTCACACACTGACTGAGATTTTGTTGGCGGAGCGTTTGGCTTGCGCCCCGGCAATGTGCGGACTGGTCAAAATGGTCCCCCAATCCACTCAGTCAGGGGTGGTTCCGATTATCGGACCGAACCTACAGCACACCCGTGGGTCGAAGCAGAACCAGGGTGCAGTGTGCGCTCGTAGGGCGCAGTTCAGTGAAAACGGTTCCTGGTTCCTCCCGAGACTGCCCGCGAGACTGTGTGATCCAGTCTATAATGGCGGGTGCGGGCACCCAGCGCAGCAGCTCGTCCAGATCAGAGCTGTGCGCTGCTGGTCACCGGGAAATTTCTCCAGGTAATAACTGGGTGTCCCTAGGGTTTTCCCACTTGATTTTCTCACCGTAGTAGTTCCGCTCACCTGGCATTCACAATGCTGGCGTTTTAGGTCCCAGAGTTCAGTCTCCTGGTCGCTGCATTGTTTCTGCTGTCCTACTCCTCAGACACAGTGTTCTCTCGTGGCAGCCATCTTGGATCCATGTTAGACGTTCTAAGCAAGAAATAAGTCATGGATCAAATTATACAAGTTTAAAAATAATAATGACTTTATATCCTTTCTTATATGATCTGTGTCTACTTGTACCACAATGCTATCCCTTTCTGCTTGTCTTTCATTTTTGTAATATATCAATAGAGCTCCAGATAGTATCTTTGCCTGCTAACAAAGTTATAAATAATTTGTAGCCAATTATACACAGCTTAATGTAGAAAGGTCCCTCCAAGAAAGGCATCCCATATAAACATGGCAATCACATATTAAGACTTGGTCAGTGGCATCAGAGAATTTGTGAGTTTAACTTCAAGGCAAATCTGGGTATCGTGATTTCTCCAAGGTCATTCACAGAAGGTGGTGTTAGCTATTATACAATTACGATGAGATTCTAAAATAAATTCTCAAAAGAGGAGGAAGACAGGAGATTTCCTTTCATTTTATGTCTCTTCTGTCTTAAGCTTTGTAGAAAGCACTGAACAAAGGCATAAGTGTGTATGCTGGTTCTCCCAAATTCTCTGACCTGAATGCTATGGGATGTAATCACAGCAGGGACAGCTATGGCTGAAAAGAAAATGTATTGATATTCAAGGCTTTGTAGCAACAAAACAAACAACAAAATGCCAACTCATGGTCTGATAGCCACAGTCCATTTTCCAATCATGAACCTTGAGATGTATTTAATAGGAGATAGAGAAATGATTAACATCACGGAGAGTCAATGACAAAATCCAGTCAAGTAGAATAAACTTAAAATGAGCAACAGAGAAAATGCCCCAATTAAGAAGAAATCGCATTAAGTCACTGCTGTGGTTCTATTTCACAAGATATTTAAACAGATTTAAAGAAATGGTGGGAAACAGAGAGGTTATCTAAACCACCAGTGTTTCAAATGCCAATCTGCCAGGCTTTTCTTATAGGCTTTCAGAGTTAATGGCCAAATGAAGTAAATTAGACAACGGAATGAGATCTTTAATGTAGGTATTCAACATGCATTACCCCATGATCACTCACTTTCTATTTTTTATGCTCAAATGTTTTTTTTTTCCTTTGAAGATATTTTAGTCCTAGTAGTCTTTATTCATAGTTGACTGCTAAAATGGTTTTGACCAAAAGATAAAATAGTACTGGCCCTTCATCTTTCTTTTTCTTGATGTACTGAACCATCAAAATTCAGTCCAAAAGCCACTTTTATTCCTTTCCTGCATTTAAAGAGAACTGTAATTCCTTGTCCAAAGAAAAATCCTGTATCATATTTTTGGGGTGGAGGGGAAGGGAAAGGATTTAACATTTCTGAATATACTCGTACATGTTAAAGACATCTTCCTACTTGGTATTTTCTTTCTCCTATTATACCTCTCATAGGTATGTTAAGGCTTAAACCACCTTTGTTTTGTATTGTTTTGTTATTTGAGATAGAGTTTTTCTGTGTAACAGCCCAGGAAACCACTCTGTCAACCAGACTAACCTCAAACTCACAGAGAACAGCCTGTCTCTGCCTCCAGAGTGTTGAGATTAAAGGCATGCACTATCACCACCCAACTTGACTTAAATGACTTTACAGGATGGTTTTTATATGCCTAGCATTTTAGAAATTAAGGAATTATATCTAATAGCTAGTGAAGGGCTGGAGAGATGGCTTAATGTTTAAGAGCACTTGCTGCCCCTGAAGAAGACCCAGCTTTGTTCTCAACAGCCCTCACGATGATGCACAACTATCTGTAACTGCAGCCCCCGGTTCTGGCCTCCACAGCCCAGTGTGGATGAGGTATACATACATATTTGCAGGCAAAATGCTCATACACATAAATTAAAGACATAAATATTTAAAAAATTAATTTCGTGGAATTTCTTCTCTCTGTGCATCGCTGGAGGCAGAGCCTCACAAGCCTGATATGTGTTGTATGACTTGATATTTGGGAAAATACAATCATTTTATACCCGGACACATGCTTTCCTAGGTATTATATTTGTTAAATGACACCAAGCATTTTCCAGGTGAATTCTTTTCAGACTTTTCAAGCTTTGAGTGAGTTTTACATAGACCATGCCCAGATAATAAAAATAGTTTTGCTTAGTGGAAGTTACACCCCATTTTAATATTGAGCTTTGTCCTTCTGTACATCAACTATATTGAGAAATCCTTCCCATTGGCAAGGGCTTGCCAACGTGGTTGGGATAGTAATGGAGGGTGCCATGACTGGGATGCTGCATTTTCTTCAAGTTGCTAAGACGTGACCAAAGCTTTTTTTTTATGTTTTTCTTATAAAAGTTATTCATTGGCAAACCACAATTTCTTTTTATAACTGGGACACAACTTAGAGGGAAATGTTTATAATTTATTAAACAAACTCAGTTCCAAAAGGTGCTCATCTTAAAGGTGGATATTTAATAGCTAAGCATCATTAAGTAAGACTTCCTTCAACTACAGTTTTATATCTGTACATGTAAAAAAGTTCCTGAACTGGCATATGAACTTACCACAGTCTTCACTAAAAGTTAGAGAGGATAATGAGATGGTACAGAAGGATACCACACAAGCGCTACCACCATCTGTTTGCCCTCTATTGCCCAGGAACCAGAGAAATCCCAAGTTTGTCCTAATGCTCAGCTGTGAGGGTGATCAAGCCAGGAAGCAGGAATAGGAAGCAACCCCCATGGACTCCCAAACTGGACTTCGCCCAGCTGGAAAATGGGTGCAGGGCTTAGGGGAACAACTCCATTTGTCACTTCTGACATTTATACACCTCACCTCAGGGGTGTACTCAGCAGCATGAAGGGATCACTGAACAACTCAACACCTTTGTCATGATCCCATCTATGTGAATACGAATGTACAAACATGCAACAGATATCTATGTTACTTGTCTACCCAGTCATCTGTTTACCTAAACACACCTTCGTTCTCCTTCATTACTGTATTCCCCTGTACCCTTAGGAAATTTTGGGAACTTTTATAAGCTTGGCCTGACTGCTCCAGCCCAGCCATTTCAACTTCCTGTCTACCTCATGGATAACTCCACCTACCTGGTCTCCAGCACCTTAAAGATTCCTTTCTTGGCCCTCAAGTATAAAACAGCCCTTCCAGCTGACTGTGTTATAGTTAACTCATTCCTACTTGCTTGACCTAGGGAGTGCAAAACATGTAATGCTCTGTGTAACTGCTCACCCTTCCACACCTTCCAAACCCTTCTAGATATGTAAGTGTTTGCTTTCAGTAATTCATTTTCACTTACTGTTTTCATAAAGAGACAAGACTAAGCTGCTCTGTGTGTTTGTGTGTGTGTGTGTGTGTATGTGTGTGTGTGAGAGAGAGACTGCAGCTTTATTCTTTCAAGCTTTCTTCCTAGTTAAAACTATGCACTTTAGGTGAATAAGTACATGTGTTAGTATTCTAGACAGAATTGCATTCACAGTTGGATATATAATTGATATGCATTTCTCTATAACGTCTTAACTAAGACTAAAATGGAAGCCATATGTAAGTGAAATCACATGAAGACTAAAACATGAGTCAGCTTTAAAGCTGATCTTTTATGGTTGGGACTGAGGACGTCTGTTTTAGGTGACTAGTTCACTAACCTGGGTAACTTATAGAGTGCTTTGAAGTAGAAATTTCTGGACTCAGTTTTGTCATGTGGTGTTTTGCTGCAGGCTGGGCACATGATGTTTTGCCCAGGTTAGCTTGTGAGAGGGCATGTGATGTTTTGGTGTGAGCTCTCACATGTGAGGGGCATGACTTTAGCCAGCTGAGAACAGCTGTGGGAGGGCTCTGAGGAGAGGACATATATAGAGGTCCATGCAGAGTGAGACATCGCTTTTTGGATCGACATTACTGCACTGATCTCTTGGCTTTGACACTTTGCTTCACAAGAGAGAAATGTTCCAGAGAGCATCTCTGGGCAATCCAATAGTCTTTCTGCTTTCTCTGCTTCATGTTGGCCTTTGTACTGGATTGCTGATATCATGATGACTGAGTCTAGAAATCCCTTAATGACTCATGAACCCTAATGAGCAGGAAATAAATGAAAGAGGACTACAGCCCTTTTCCTTACTAATCTCCTATCTAAGGTTGGGGGGCGGTGAAGAAGGTGAGGAATGGAAGAGAGGTAAAGGTGCTTAAGAACTCTAAATAAATAGTTTGGTGAAAATTTTAAGTTTACAGTGCTTGGTTTGTTTTCAGTGTAGATAAGCATCTTTTCACAAGATGGAGAGCAGGCCATCATTGTGCTCATCTGTAGTTTAACCTCTACATTAGCATTTTAAAACCAGCCTCGCTTAGCAAGGAGTCAATTCAAAGAAGTTTGAAGTATGTTTCCCTGGGGGAATTTGTTATATTTAAGGGCCACCAGTTGCTAAAATTTACTTATAAGAAAGTAAATATTATTAATACCATTTCTTAACACATGGACCACTGCTTCTGTTGTAGGACTTTAACATTTCTGCTTAATACTGTCTGCCTGCAAGCTGCAATTTGAAAGCATCATTGTGATGATCAGTGGAAAAGAACAAAGAACAGGGGCCATGCTTTGCACCTTCTGGCTTTCCCAGTCATGTTTTAAGAGGAGCCCAGCAAACATGTTACCAGTCAATGGGATGATGAAATTAGAAAATTAACACACACACACACACACATACTCATACATATTCACACACACAGAACACTCACACAGACACACTGACACTCACACACACTGCAATGAGCACATACTCATACTCTCACTCACACGCTACCACATTTTAACTAACTTTACTTGCGGATAAACATAGCTAATTACCTTTTGTTCGCATTTGCCTTTACTTTGCTTCCTGTGCTATTGAAAATGCTACCAATAGTTCTAGCCCGTAGGATAAGCAGTCCAACCTAGTGGTTAAAAACCATGATCTGGATCACTCACCCATGGTTCAGCCTTGTGGCTTTGCTAACCTTATACTCATTCTTTCTGTGTCTATGTCTCTCTGTTCGGGTTTGTGTGTCTCTCCAAATGTGGTAGTCTCAGGAAAACTTTGACTGTTTATCTTCTTCAGATGAATGCTCTCATTGGCCTGGAGCTCACCATGTAGGCTAGCCTGTGTGGCCAGTAAGCCCGGGGATCTGCCTGTGTTCACTCCCCTGCAGCTGGAATTGTACACCATCACTATGACTTTTTGTTTTTAACCTAAGTTCTTAGATAAACAAGCTCAGGTCCTTCTGCCAGCAAGGCAAGCACTTTAACAGCAAAACTATTACCATGCTCTTATGCTTTTGTTTCTTCATCATTTTATATAATAAGGGAAGTAATATCACTTCATCATTGTGGGATTAAGTGTATCACAAATGAACCACTGAGCCCATCATTATTGAGAATTTCTCTGGGATGGGGGGGAGGGGAGGAGGAAATGACCAACCAGAACTGAGGATGCTTCTCAGTGGGAGAGTGTTTACCTAGCATGTACAAGAGTTTGAGCTCTAGTACCACAGAAAAAGGAACACACACACACATCATACCACACCACACCACACACTCACTCACCACTAAACTAAATTTAGAAACCAGCAGCTGCTCTGTGTTGGTGCTCTGTGTTGTTCAGGATGCAGAGGAACTCTTCACAATAGGGTATAAAAGATAAGCTGTTTTGTTGGAGTGCCACCAGAACTTCACAGTTTTAAATAGCATATCCCCTGACAATTGGAAATATGTTTGCAATTTTTACAACCAAGAAACAGTATTCTGATAAATATTGTAAGCGGATCCTCCAGAAAGTGACTTAGGGGCATGAGCCACAGGCCATCCCTGGAGAACACTGGTCTCCTGCTGCACCTTCTGAAGACACATTAGTTACTTTTTAAATTTGATTTATTTTTCACATACTTTGGTCACATTTTCCTTTCCCTCAACTCCATCCAGACCCTCCCCACCTCCCTAACCACCCAAGCTCATATTCTCTCTCAAATAAAAAAATCAAAAACAAGCAAACAAAGAAACAAATAAGGCAAAAAAAAGATCTCAAATAAACAAAACCTAAAATGAAACATAAAGCATCCCCCCCCTCAATTCTGTTTTTTTTTTTTTTATTGGTCAACACACAGAGCACAGGGCCTGCCCCAGGCTGTGCTGGATATGACTACACATTAGAGAAAATTGACCTATCCTTTGCCAGCAAATATCAATTTGCAAATAGCTTCTTGATTAGGGATGATACCCTGTGTCCACTTATCCCCCATCCCCCTGCCATGTCTGGGTCCTCATCTGCCTTGAACCTGTGCAGGTCTTCTGCATTCTGACACAGTTTCTGTGAGTCCGTATGGCTACCAGTCCTACTTTGCCTGGAAGACACAGTTACCTTGGAGTCCGAGAACACCTCTGCCTCTTCCAATCCTTCACCCTCCTCTTCCACATATATTCCTGAGCCTTGAAGGGAAGAGTTTGATGAAAATATCCCATTCAGTTACTTTTCTTGGTTTGGCAATGAAATAACCCACAAAAGCAGACTAGGAAAGATAGGATTTGTTTGGGCTCATGGTTCAAGGTTACAGTTCTTGATTCCGGGGAATCTGCAGTCAGGAAGCTGAGAGATACCAAAGCCACCTCCCCACCCCCCACTGCCTGCTGTAAGTCTAGGTCCTAGGCTATTCCATGGTGCCATCCTTGTCTTCAGTAGGGCTTCTTGCCTCAATTAAATGAACCTAGCATCTCCCTCAGACATGCCTGAAAGGTTATCTCAGTAAGTCTGGAGCCAACGAAATTGGCGATACCTATTATCAGCCATTCTGCATTTGATTTAGCCCTGTCTCACCAGTGAGTGTCAGCAATGAAGCAGGCCTTCAGTGCATTCTTTTGTAAATTTCTTTTTAACTGGCTTCACTCCAGGGAGGAATAAGAACAGGCTATCTCTGGGGAACCCCAGGATATTAATTTTTTTTTCTGTTGGTGACTTTGTGAGTGTGTGAAAGATAGCAGTCTTGATCATAGGCAATCTTCAAGTGTGCTGGACACTGCTTGTGTGGTAGGAATTGGCTTAGAATGCTTGCCACACCAAAAGATCTAAACAATGAAACTATGTGGGTATTGAAAAAGATGGCAAGGTGTCCATTGAAATGGCTCTGCCAGTAAAGATGCTTGCCTGGTTTCCACATAATGTAGGGGAAAACCAACTCCTATATGCTCAGAGGCAAATGTCATGTGCAGCATGATAGTTGATAACAATATTCAATATCTCTGTTTTTTGCCATTATTCATGGTCAGGCTGTCTGTGCCTTTATATCTGAAATTTGTGTCTGATCAGAAACTTAAAGTTTATCCCTTTTGATAATGATTTCAATTGTAGTTTAAGCTCATTAACATTTAATATAATTATTGTGCTGCTTGGTTAAGTGCACCACTCATTGTTTTCTGGTTATCTCTTAGTGTTCCGTTCCTCTATTGTGTCTTCTCTAACTTTTTCTTTGTAATTTAGATGCTTTTTAACATTCTACTTTAAGTATTAACATTTTAGCTCCATTTTATCATATGTTTTAGAGTTTGTTACAGTGTCATGTGTATTATTTGCATATAAACTAAGATAATATTCATGCAATCACATCTGAATATACATTACCAGTTGCTAGCCTGGTTTGTTTGTGTATTTGCTTTTGCCTCTGTGATAAATACCTGAGGAAAGCATTTAAAGAAAAACTGATTTTGCCTCAAAGTTACAGATCTTCTATGCATATGCATTTGTTTTGTGGCCATGGACTTGCGGTGAGGCAGAACTTAATGGTGAAAAGTTAATCACAGAGGAAGCTGCTCATTTGTGGTAGCCAGGAAGCAGGGAAGAGGGTTAGGATTGGACCAGGACAACCTTCTTCCTCCAAGTAGACCCCAACTCTAAAAGCTTCATTACCTCCCAACAATGTCATCCAATTATGAGTCCTGCCCTTATGATTGAGCCACTTTCCAATAATCAGATCCATAATCCAAGGACCAAGCCGTTTACCCAAGAAGCTTTTGCTCAGACACTTTGTATCTAAAACATAGCACTAACCTACACAACACATTTATATCCTTGTATTTCATAACCTGAACCCATTTTTTTCATGCTAATTTAATCAGGCCTAGAGTTTGTTGACTGTCAAGTCCCTTGAAATAGGTTGAATCCCTCTACCTTTTTATGGTAAAGACTGAACTTTGTTGCCTGCTACCGTTATGCTTTGTGTTCTCTAGAGATTTGGATTTCTCTAGACAACTATGAGATTTATGCTTCAGCATACAATTTGTTCAGTTGGGTTCAGAATGAAATGTATCTCATCTTCCTCCAGGATGAGTTCAACCTACTTACTTCCAGAATCAGCTACCCTGAAGCAGCACACCGATGAACTTGGCTTTGTCCTTCTGTTCAGTGGTATCTGGCTGCTTGTGTGAGCTTAGACTTTACCACGCTGAGACTGAAGCATCCAGACAAGGGTATTATATGTATTTTTGTTTGTTTTCAAATGTAAAAGAATAAATGTGATTACCCATGTTGGGTCATTGGTGAGGAGAATTGTTAATTATAATCAAAAACTCACTGTGTTTCATTGGTGTTTTGTGACACATAATTAATCTTCAGTTGGCTATATAGGATAAGTAATAGTTTAAGGTTATTGGCATTGCCTTTGCTGTCCTCCTGAAATGAAGTTCCAAAAAGTAAAGAATAAGAAAAAAAAAGACATTGAAATTTTGCTTGCTATGTTGAATACACAAAAACCTAGCAAAATGAACTATATAATATCCTCACCTGATCATATGTGCTGTCTTAAGGTCCCCACTATGCCATGCTGCTGTTTAATGTTAGAATGTCACCCAACTTCTAGTTATATTAGAGAAGAGATGATAAAAATGCAGTAGTGTTTCCAAATGCCTAGGGCGGGCAAACCATATACTCTACACATGCCCCGATAGCTTGCTTTGTTCAAACTCCTGGGTTCAGCTCTCAGTATTAACGTAGGTATTCCATCCTTAAACTATGGTGTTGTAGATTCATGTCATGATAAAAGGGTCATTACACTTACATAAAGCTTAACCCTTATGAAACAAACATATTCAAGGACATGCTTTTTCCAGTAATATTTCATAAATAACTACACATAGATGATTATATTATGTTTAACCTTGTACCACATTATACTTCATTTCCCTGAGGTGGAAGGTGTTACAGTGTTAGACATAGTGAGGATTCCAAAATTGCAAAGCAAGTCCAGTTTGCGTGGTCTGACTCCAAAAGTTATAAGGTGCTCAAATATAACCTGTTAATTTGTAATTCTAAATATATAAAATTGTATTTTATTGTATTTTATAACTTGATCCCATTTTTATGTCTAGTATCTGAAAATATAATAAAATATAATAACATTCTATGTAATATCACCCATCCTGAAAAAAGTAATGGTTTCCATATATCCGTAGAACATACAGGTCTTGAAAATATTTACC
The DNA here is from genome assembly GCA_028658305.1 of Pachyuromys duprasi. Lineage (NCBI taxonomy): Eukaryota > Metazoa > Chordata > Mammalia > Rodentia > Muridae > Pachyuromys > Pachyuromys duprasi. Next base: position 55,234,744 of record CM053751.1, read on the forward strand.
ATTTTCACCTTAAGTTATTACCACTAACAAATATGATGATGAATTGGTCATTTAAGTCATGTACTATTATACATTCTTCAAGAGCATTTCCTTTTTGAATTTTAGAACTGTAACTTGAACAAATGGAGGCATCAAGACACTGATTAAAATTCCCAAATCCATAAAGGTAATAATTTGTCAGAACGGAGGCAAAACTCAGGCAACTCTGAAACAATATATTTTACCACTGTATAGAGAACATCTGCCAGTACATTTTCAGGGGAAAATATCTCTAATGCTGACTTTATTTAGTAACACATTATTAATCTCTTTTGACATTTGTTATCATTTCATTATTTAGTTTTGCAACTTCAACACTCCCAGTTTTGCCTTCTTAGCTACTGTTCCCCACATGAGAATAACACATAAAGACTCAATCCTATTTCGTGCTGCTCTTTCGTTGAGAATATAGGATAAACATACTAAAATCTGTACACCTAAGGAAACTAATCAAGAAGGAGGACTCTGGCTAAGATGCTCAACCCCCATTCAGAAAGGAAAAGAGGATGGACATCAGAGGAGGGAGAAAAGAGGGAACAGGACAGGAGCCACTGAAAAGCTCTACCCTGCAGGGTATCAAAGTAGATGCTGAGACTTGTAGCCAAACTTTGGGCAGAGTGCAGGGAATCTTATGAAAGAAGGGGGAGATAGTAAGACCTGGAGAGGACAGGAGCTCCACAAGGAGAACAACAGAACCAAAAAATCTGGGCACAGGGGTCTTTTCTGAGACTGATATTACAACCAAGGACCATTCATGGAGATAACCTAGAGCCCCTGAGCTGATGTAGCCCATGGCAGTTCAGTGTCCAAGTGGGTTCCATAGTAAGGGGAACAGGGACTGTCTCTGACATGAACTGGTTAGCTGCTCTTTCATCATCTCCCCCTGAAGGGGGAGCAGCCTTACCAGGCCACAGAGGAAGACAATGCAGCCACTCCTGATGAGAGCTGATAGACTAGGATCAGAAGGAAGGAGAAGAAGACCCCACACACACACCTATCAGTGGACTTGGGGAGGAGCAAGGGTGGAGAAGGAGGAGGGAGAGTGTGATTGTGTGATTGGGAGAGAAGGAGGGAGGGAACTACAGGGGTGATACAAAGTGAATAAACTGTAATTAATAAAAAATAAATGGAAAAAAATTAAAAAAGAAAGTTTAAATGCAAACAGGCCCATTTAAATTAAGCATGGAATGGTCAATCTTCACTGCCAACATGACATCTAGAGCTACCAAAGGGGACAAGCCTCTAGGAATACCTGTGAGGATTTACTTAGGTTAGGTCAGCCCTGTCTGTGTCTGTGAGGATTATTGATCACACCAACTGCAATGGAAAGGCCCTCCACAAAGAGGTGGCACCACGCATTCCCTGGGCTTAGAAATGGACCAGCAGGTGCTGAGCATCACTCTGCTTCCTGACTGCATTTTCAATGTGAACAGTTCTCCCAGGGTTTGTCCTCTATGGTTTCCTCCATGGTGGACTGAACCCAGGAACTGTGAGTCTTCCTGCCTTTCTCAAGTTACTTTGGTCCAGGTGCTTTATCATGACAACAGAAACAAACAACTACAACAAACACCAAGACACTGTTTTTTAAAGAGAGCCCACAAGAAGTTTTGACAGATGAACCCACTATAACTTTGTGCTGTGGTAGCAGGATCCCTCATTTCCTTCATGACCTACTCTACACCCCTCCATGGTGATCTGAATGATCAGTGGAAGATTTTTTTTTCTCTCAACATTTTTGTGTGAGTCACCTTCATCTTTGGAAGTCTCCCAGAGTTGTTATTTGTGACATTTAAACTTGGCACCAATGAAGGACCATGTGTTATTATTTTTTTTAATATTCACAATATTTCTTACCCTCAAGCTATTCAGAGAAGCTCAGGAAGTAAATGAAGAACTTCCTTAGTGGCATCCACATCAATCTCTGTAAGTGTTAAAAGCAAAACAGAGAGAGCTTCATAGAGAAACTATCTAAAATGCCCTGCCTCTATTTCTTTACTTTGCACAATTGGTTTTAACTAAAGAGAAGAATTCGTTCACTGTTTTTGTCTCCTGGTCCTCAATCTCTCCTCTCAGCACTTAATATTTTTAATTTGGCCAAGGGAAAGAATGCTTGTGTTCAACTCTTGTTTCTTTTCTAATCATGTCCTTTATTTGGCTTCTCATATCCATGTATTTCTTCAGAATAGTTGTCTCAAAGAACCACTTGCCCTAAACAAAAACACACTATTTTAAATGCAGTTTAAACATGGCTTGGGAACAGATGTTTAGTTCAAGGTCATAACATCTAGGGCAGATTTGGGAAAAGTAGCAATGTGATGAGAAAATTCAAGTCTGAAATACCCTTCAGCAGACGCAACTTAGAAGCAGGAATGTTTGGCAATTGAAAGCACAGACTTGCTAATTATGCTTCAGGTCGAAGAAAATATTAATAGGTAGAATAACATATAAATTAATATCTTGTTTAAAATAAAAAAATTAAATTTCCTTGGCATCAAGCAAGAAAAGATAAAAGACAAGTTTTGTATGTGTCCATGTTCATTATAGCAGAAAGGGAAAATATTGTATAAGTTAATATTGCCTAAAGTATAACATTTCCAAGATTGGACTTTTCTATTCTTCTCCTGGGAACTTGGCTGGTAACAACAGTATGAGTTAGAAGTGGGAAGGATTTCAAACAAACCCTTTCAAGGTCTCTGAAATCATTTTGATTTAGGCATATATGCCTTTATGAAACTCATGGTGGACTTTGTGGGTCCTTGGACACGAATGCAGCAAATGACTGACAAGGTGGTGACCTTCTGTAGAGGGCTTTGCAGGGCAATAAAATGACTGAGTCCCCAGCTGTGTGCATGTCAGCTGGTGAACCTCAGACAGGGTCAATGGCCAGAGAAAAAGACTTTATTTTATGTAGGTTAAAAAAAGGGGGGGGGGAACACATGGTGAGGGTAGAGATATGACAAAATGTGGATGGGACTCCGGGCCTACAGGTGCGGGGAGTCTGGAGCCCACAGCCCAGCTGGCCTCTCAAGCAGGGAAAAGCAGAAAGGAGTGGCACAGAATGATCCCTGCAAGGCCATAGAGCCTGAGGCTGGGACTATTTCAAGCCAATAATGAGCTTTCGGGCTTGTATACTCTTTTATTTGGCTTTGCTGCATGGAGCCCAAGGGCACTGATCATTAGGAAGCAGACTTTGTACCTCAGGCTTGTTTGGTGTTAGTTTTTCTTGTTAGGATGAATTGTTCATTGGCAGATAAGGGAAATGCTCTCTCTCTCTCTCTCTCTCTCTCTCTTTGTCTCTCTCTCTCTCTGTCTCTCTGTATGTGTGTTTCTCTCTTTCTCTCCTTTCCTCTCCTCCCTCCCTCTCTCCTTCCCACATCCTCTCCTTCTCTTCTCTAAATAAATTACTTAAAATAATAAAACTTGTTGATTGGAATTGAGGTGGCTAGAGAGAAAGGAGCATTCATTAGAGAATGGTATACTGTATTTATGATAGTTGAAAGCAAATGAGCTTGAGACACATAAAGAAATCCCAGATCACTGTGTGGCAAAGTTGGTTCCATTACTAAAATGTCAAATTGGTGCTCTGTATAGGCCAGTTACTTGGTTTGTCCTCACGGTGAAATTGGATCAGCCAGATGGCAATCTCCTCCCTAAAGCTGATGCCCAGCTGGTGAGCCCATAGGCTAGTCACTGCACCTGCCTGCCATCAATCGGCCCAGGGACCTTGTGTCACTGTGGAAATATTCACCAGTGGGTCACAGGATGGAAGTTCTGAGATTTAAAATATGAATGGCTTACAGGTGTTGTGCCCATAAGTGTTGTAGTGTGGAGATCTCTTGCTTTTCTTGGATTTAGTAACATTTGAAAAGAAATAGTTCTGTTTTTTCATGCAGCTTCTGTCAGTTAAGGCATAAAAAGGTCAGCATGCTCCTTTGTTCTTATTTCTATTGAGATTCCCCAGAGTGTGATTTGGAGAGTTGAAGAGATATGAAATCTAGATCAAATAATTTCAAAAAGAAAGTGAGGAGCTGGAGAGATGGCTCATTCAGTGGTTAAGAGCCCTTAACTATTTTTCCAGAGGATTCAGGTTCAATTCTCAGAACCCAAGTGGAAACTTACTATCATCTGTAATTCCAGTTCCAGGGTTACTGTAGCCATCTCTTCTGGCCTCCACCAGTACTGCACACACATGCACGCATACAGACGCACACACAAAGCATTCAGACACATAAAATGAAAATAAATCTTTAATAAAATAAAATGAAACAAAATATAATAACAACATAGGCATTCTTTACAGATGGAGACTTTCATGTTCTGGAATGAAGAACTCTGGAAGGTTTCTGTAACTGATCAGGGCGTCTTGAGATCAATGCTAAACAGCATGAAGGTAGCTGCTGAGGACCTCAGTTCAAGTTTGACTAACACTTTTGAAAAGGCTGAAGTAATTGAGTCCCACAAATCAGAGAAACAGCTTTGTCCTAAAGGTTCCTTTTAATTGAAGCTCCTTTTAATTGAACTGCCACATTTCCTTAATTACTATGTTTTTCCCTAGTTCTTTTAATAAATACCCCATTGACCCTAACTTTAGCAATCTCCATTTCAATGTTGTGAAATTACCAATGATGAAAAGAGATAGAAGCACATTAAGAAAGACCTTAAAGATAAGATTAGTTCTTGAGGGCTGACCGCTAATGACTTCCCAACAAATTATACTGCCGAAATTCAAGGTGAACTCAGTATCTTTTCTTTCACAATAGACTTTTCAGACATCGAAATACATAAAATCTTTTGTAGCTCAACATGATAAATTTACATTCTGTAGTTATTTATTCTTTTCTCTCCCTAATTATTATCACTCTCCCACCTTTTTTGGGTTTTGTTTTTAATTTAAGAAGCTTTTTCCCTATGAGTTCTATCAAGACTGGACTCTCAGACATTGCTAATCCTCAAGATTAGGGGTTAGAAGACAATCAGTAGTTTACCCCTTGGATATTCATAGACCCAGAAACTGCATTACATAGTTTTCAGAATGATATTCTGCTAATGTTAGTGTAATCCCAGGATCTTAATGTCAAGTGAAAAGTGTTCTCTGTCTTTCTCTGCCATAGGTCAACACACATCTTCTCCAATGAACAGTATAGGTATTAACACTAGAAGAAAGTGTAAAAAAAAATCTATGAATGTGTCACAGTAAAAAAAATGTTGTCAGTTTATTTAGCCCCTGTCTATTTTACTTGGCTTAATTTGAAGCAAACTATCAGGGCCAAGAGTAATAACTGGAGATGTCTATCTTCACATGACATTAAAGAAATGAGAAAATAATGTGTACTTTCTACTAAGAAAATGATTGTCATTTGCCACACAACTCCCAATTCCTTATGATTTAGTAGAGTAATGACCTATGAATCAGTAATGTTTACTTTACTATTTAACTGTATTAATACTTCTAGTCACAAACAGCCAAGATAATGCCTGGCCTTCTGGACATGGGCTGTGTATCACTTTTGTTGGGTAGCTTCATTATAAGAGACGATATTTAGATCCTTTGAAGGTGTTATAGAATGTGATATCAAATTGATTTCTTTTCACCATGGCTACGTTCTTGGGAAAACTGATTTTTTTTTCATGTAGTCTCTGGATACCTGCCATTTATTGATTTTCATACAGTGACTAAAACCTGACAGTTTAGTTGTGCATTAATATGAAAATTCCAAGAGAAATATACCAGTGAACAAACTGTGAGCCTTCCTCAAGATGCACCACCTCAACCCATACAGAGAAAGGGATCCGGTGAGAAGATGGCAGCCATACACTTTCCTAAATTTAGGAAACATGGGACTAAATCACAAAGATACTATTAAAATCTTCATATGCCTGGCAACCAATGTTCAAATGATAAAATATATTGCTATGATAGGATTTGTACTTTATGAACTTTTTTCTGTGGGTTTTAAGTTTTGTTTTTCCATATAATCGCGTGTGCATTTGTTAGGTACAATATGCTAATCTGATGTGTGATGTGCACCATGTGATCAAAGCAGACATTTCATCTCCGTCAACATCCACATTTCTTTACGTTGAGAATGTCTGTGCTCCTTGCCTAGATTTTGACAAAATCTATAAACTTGTTTTGAACTACTAAGGAAGTTCAACATTTAAGCAAAAAGTGGTCTTGGCAATTAGGCCTCCTTCTTAAAATCACCATTTCCCTCTCTCACATTACCACTATTAAACGTTTCTCTGTGCTCTCAGTCCAGCATCATGAAAGCACATGTGTACAAACTGTGTGGCTGTGTTATATAAGTAATAGAGTATGTATGTAGCCATATTCACCTTCCTTTGATTTCATTAAACACCTTCTTTAATACACATTTTTAAGGATTTTAATATTATTTTTTTACTAGTTCAATCATTTTAAATTTTTTTTCATTAATTATGCTTTATTCATTTTGTATCCCCCCTGTAGCTCTCCCCCTCCTCCCCTCCCAATCCCTTCCTTCCTCTCCTCTCTATGCATGCCCCTTCCCAAGTCCACTGAGAGGGGAGGTCTTCTTTTTCTTTCTTCTGATCCTAGGCTATTAGGTCTCATCAGGAGTGGCTGCATTGTCTTCCTCTGTGGCCTGGTAAGGCTGCTCCCCCCTCAGGGGGAGGTGATCAAAGAGAGGATTTTAATTTTAGACATGAGTAAGCCATATTATTTCTACCCTTCCTTTTCCCCTCTCCAAATTATTCCATGCCTCCTTTTTTTTTTTTGCAAACCCACCACCTTTTCTTCTTTAACTGCTATTCACATTTATTATTCACATACTTGTACACACACACACACACACTGTGTCCAAATAGTGTTGCTCATTTGTACATGTTTAGGGCTAGTCCCTGGAGAAGACTGTGTAGCTCTTCATCTAGGGCTGAGGCCTTGTGAGATTTCGGGCATCCATATTTTCGCTTCTGTGTATGGAAAGTTACAGCTTTAACCTGGACATATTAACTACTGTGTGATATTCTATTCTCATTCTTCATGTGAACATAGATTTCCTTGCTGTATATTTTTATGCCTGTAGGCATTATAAGCATGGCTTCAAGAGGAGCTTTTGTCTCAATAGCTGATACACACATGTAAGAATTTCCTTGTGCATACCCAGAAGTACAGCTCTGCTCCAAGAGGATTTTGAACCTACTAAGTATAGCCATATTGCTCTCCAAAGGAAGAATAACAACTTACTCTCTTAGAAGGAGTGACTGATCCTCTGTGTTTCTGCATATTCATCAACTTTTAATATTTTTCTACTTAAATATATTTTGCCAAACCAGTTGCTATGAGGTACAGTTTCAAAACATGTATGAATTGCATTTTCCTGATATCTTGACATATCTGCACAGACTATTTTCTGACTACTTTCCTGTGAATGGCCCCTGATCTTTTATTCATTTTCCTCCATGGTTGCTTGTGGTTTTATCATAGATGTAGATTATTTTCAATGTTGGGTGCTGAGCCTGTGCTCTCCTCATTGTCACTATTTTCTTCCAATGTCTACTTATCCATTATTTTCTCTAAGCTGGTATGGGAGGATTTTAATGTGGGCCTGTTTGTATGTTTTTGCCTGGTGTAATTTAACAAAAAGAGACTTTGCTAGCAAAGCTTATAAAGAAATCCTATTAAATATTTTAAATGAGAGTAAAGTACTTTTAATATCTTCTTTTTAATCCTCTAAATTAATTTGGAGATGATATACTATAAAATAAAAATTCCATTTAATTATTTTTACATAAAGACCACAATATGGCTCCACTCCTGCCTTCACCCAGTGTAAAGCCATGTCTCTGCAATATTCTAAATTCTTGTATATGCCTACTTTCTCTGTAGGCTCTTAATTTTGCTGCATTAAATATTTTCTATCCAACTTAACACAGCACTTTAATTACTCTGTGTTTTGAGTTTACATATACTACTATATGTGTTGAGTTTTCTGATAGAATAACTCCTACATTCTTGATTTTTGTTTGTCCTTCTTTCCCTTTCTTCTTCTTCTTTTCTTTCCCTCCCTTCCTTCCTTTCTTTCTTTTATTCTTCTATCTCACTATGGAGCTATGGATGTCTCACTTTGTGTGGCTCAGGATGGCCTCACACTCATCTGCCTCTAAGTGCTGAGATTAAAGTCCTGCACCATCAGGCCTAGCCCTTGTTTGGTCCTTAAAACTGACTTAGCTGCTGTTGAACCTTTGTTTTTCAACATGCATTTCAGTAATCGTTGTTCTGGATTCTAGATTCTCAAAAAGTGCACTGAGATTGTTGTGAGAAATGTGAACACACACATTAGAATGGTAAAGAATAGGCTCCTTCTGATGTTCAGTGTCTGTATCCTCAAGCGTGGTGTTTGCTAGGCACCTGCAATTTTATTTTGCACATGCGTCATTTTTACAGATATTTTGTTTGATTTGTTGCCAAGTATCTTATCATTTGGTTGATACTGTTTCACCATATATTTGAAAAAAATGCTTTAAATGACAGTTAAGTTGTTGTTTTTCCTGTGCTTACTGACCATTTGCCAGGACACCTGCCTCTCCACTGACTATAAGAACTTCTCCATGTGATAATTAGCACAATTTGATGCAGACGAAATTTGCTAGAGATTGCAGTGCTTTCTCATTAGTAACTCACTGAGTACTTTATCAAAAGGGCATTAAACTGAGTGATAGCTTTTCTGTAGCCTTTGAGATGACTATGCATGTTTTTTTTTCTGTCATTATGAGGAGCCACATTACTGTAATGTCATTGCAGCCTCCTCTGAATAACTGATCGTATGCCTTCCATATGTGGGCCATGTACATATGTAGATTATTATAGCAGAGTACTCTGCATTATTCTTCAAATTGTTTCTTCTGTTTTTCTCATATTTAATTTAGAGTTTTTATGCCTTAGGTTCATGAGATTAGTTCTGTATTTTATTCTTGTAGTGTCTGTGCCAGATTTAAGCATCAAAAGTATATTAGATTTGCTTCTGCAAGAATGGATCTTGCTCTCATTCTATTTCCACAAACAGTTCAAGTAAGATAGGAGTAATATATTCCTTAAAGGTTCAGTGAGACATTGATACTATGAAACTCAAGGTTTTGTTGTGTGTGGAAAAAGCATTTGCTACCAGTCAATTCTACCATGCTATATAGCCTATCTACCAACTCCACATACATATTATCTATAACAAATAATAATCAGTTTACTGTAAACTTATACAGCAACCTCTGCAAATTCATTGCCATACATGTTTGAAATTACAACCATAACAGTTCTGTTTCTTTAACCATTTCTCTCCTTTCTTATATTATTTTCTTTTTTAATATAATTCTTTATTTATTGCAATTTATTCACTTTATATCCCATCTGTAGCCCCACCCTCGTCTCCTCTCAATTCCACCCTCACTTCCTCCCTCATCTTCTCCCATGCACCTTCCCCAGTCCACTGATAGTGGAGGAACTCCTCCTTTTCCTTCTGACCCTACCCGATCAGGTCTCATTAGGACTGTCTTTCATAGTCTTCCTCTGTGGCCTGGTCAGGCTGTTCCACCCTCAGAGGGAGGTGATCAAAGCGCCAGCCACTGAGTTCAGGTCAGAGACAGCCCCTGCTCATCTTATTAGGGAGCCCATTTGGAGACTGAGCTGCCACAGGCTACCTCTGTGCAGGGGTTCTAGGTTATCACCATGAGTGGTCCTTGGCTGGAATATCAGTCTCAGAAAAGACCCCTGTGCCTAGATATCTTGGTTCTGTTGTTATCCTTCTGGAGCTCCTGTCCCCTCCAGGTCTTTCTATCTCCCCTTCTTTCATAAGATTCCCTGCACTCTGCCTAAAGTTTGGCTATGAGTCTCAGCATCTGATTTAATACCCTGCTGTGTAGAATCTTTCAGAGGCCCTCTGTGGTAGGCTCCTGCCTTATTCCTTATTTTCACCTGTGTGTGTGTGTGTGTATCCCATTTGCCTTTCTGAATGAATATTGAGCATCTTAACCCAGGGTCCTTCTTCTTGCCTAGATTCTTTAGGTGTACAGATTTTAGTATGATTATCCTGTATTATATGTCTAATATATACTTATGAGTAAGAATATACCATGTGTGTCTTTCTGCTTCTGGAATAGCTCACTCAGGATGATCATTTCGAGCTCCCACAATTTGCCTACAAATTTCATGATTTCCTTGTTTTTTTAATTTCTGAGTAGTGTTCTATTGTGTAAATATACCACAATCTCTGTATCCCATTCCTCAAGTGAGGGACATCTGGGTTGTTTCCAGATTCTGACTATTACTAAAAAAGCTGTTATGAACATGGTTGAGCAAATGTCCTTGTATACTTGAGCAAATTTTGGGTATATGCCTAGGAGTGGTATAGCTGGATCTTGAGGAAGCTCTATTCCTAATTGTCTGAGAAAGCACCAAATTGATTTCCAAATTGATGTACAAGTTTACATTCCCACCAGAAATGGGGTGGGGGTACCCTTTCTCCACATTCTTTCCAGCATGTGTTGTCACTTGAGTTTTTTATCTTAGCCATTCTGATGAGTGAAAGGAAAAATTTCAGCGTTGTTTTGATTTGCATTTTCCTGATGAGAAAGGATGTTGAGCATTTCTTTAATTGTTTCTCTGCCATTTGATATTCCTGTACTGAGAATTCTCTGTTTAGCTCTGTACACCAGTTTTTAATTGGATTACTTGATTTCTTGCTTTTTAAGTTCTTTATATATTCTTAATATTAGCCCTCTGTCAGATATAGGGTTAAAAAGATCCTTTCCCAATCTGTAGGCTGTCGTTTTGTTCTTATGACAGTGTCCTTTGCTTTACAGCAACATTTCAGTTTCATGAGGTCCCATTTATTGATTGTTGATCTTAGAGTGTGTGCTGTTGTGTTCTGTTCAGGAAGTTGTATCCTGTGCCAATAAGCTCAAGGCTCTTCCCTACTTTTTCTTCTAACAGGTTTAGTGTGTCTGGTTTTATGTTGAGGTCTTTGATCCACATGGACTTTAGTTTCATGCAGGGTGATAAGTATGGATCTATTTGCATTTTTCTACATGCAGACATCCAGTTAGACCAGCACCATTTGTTGAAGATACCATCTTTTTTCCCCACTGTATGGTTTTGGCGTCTTTGTCAAAGATCAGGTGTCCATAAGTGTGTGGGTTTATTTCTAGGTCTTCTATTCGAGTCCATTGATCCACCAGCCTGTTTCTATGCCAGTACCATGCAGTATTTATTACTGTTGCTCTATAGTACAGCTTGAGATCAGGGATGGAGATCCCTCCAAAAGATCTTTTATTGTAGAGGATTGTTGTAGCAATTCTAGGTTTCTTGTTGTTCCATTCGATGTTGAGAATGTTCTTAAAACAGGAGGGAGAAAAATATCAGGGGTCACACCCCTGGACAGTGAACTACAAGCAACTGATGACTGCTGAAAAAGGGAGAGTTAGCCTCTCCCAGGAATAAGGCCACTAATTAATTGCTTGTCCAACACAATCTGGTCAGCCCTGAAGCCGTATACACGCTACCGTCAAAATGGACTCAGGCGTTTGTACTTATATATTTTTGCATATATGTGTATCTTTGTGTAAACATGCTTGTGTGTCTGTGTGTCGGTGTGTCTGTATGCCTGTGTGTAGTGATAACTGGGGAAGGAGTTTTAAATTTGAGATTGGGGCACGGGGAAGAGATAGGAGGAAGGAGATTTGAGAGAGGCTGGAGGAAGAGAGGTGGAGACTGATATAAATGTATTTTAATTAAAATGTAGAAAAATAAGTAATTTTAAACAATGACTAAATGTTTAAATAAAGCTTGGGAGTTTCCTAATAATATTTCTGGAAAAAAATACTCAACAAAATACTCTCAAACCGAAACCAAGAACACATCAAAGATATCATCTACTATGACCAAGTAGGCTTTATCCCAGTATGCAGAGGTGGTTCAATATATGGAAATCCATCAATGTAATCCACCATATAAACAAACTGAAAGAAAAAAAAAACATAATAATCTCCTTATATGCCGAAAAAGCATTTGACAAAATCCAACACCCATTCATGTTTAAATCCTGGAAAGATCAGGGATACAAGGCACTTACCTAAACACAATAAAGGCAATATATAGCAAGCCTATAGTCAACATCAAACTAAATAGAGGGCAACTTCAATCACTCCCACTGAAATCAGGGACAAGGCAAGGCTACCCAGTCTCTCTATATCTCTTCAACATAGTTCTTGAAGTCCTTGCTAGAGCAATAAGACAAATAAACGGGATTCAGTTTGGAAAGGACGAAGTCAAAGTATCACTATTTTCAGATGATATGATAGTATATATGAGTGACCCCAAAAATTCTACCAGGCAACTCTTACAGCTGATAAACACCTTCAGCAATGTGGCTGGATACAAAATTAACTCAAAAAAATTAGTAGACTTCCATATATAGAAGACAAATGGGCTGAGAAAGAAATTAGGGAAACAACACCCTTCAAAATAGCCACAAAGAGCATAAAGTTCCTTGGTATAACTCTAACCAAGCAAGTCAAAGACTTGATGATAAAAAAAAAACAAAAACTTTAAGCCTCCGAAGAAAGAAATAGAAGAAGATATCAGAAGATGGAAAGATCTTCCATGCTCATGGCTTGGCAGGATTAACATAGTAAAAATGACCATCTTATCAAAAGCAATCTACAGATTCAATGCAATTCCCATCAAGTTACCAACACAATTCTTTACAGACCTTGAAAAATTCTCAACCTTATATTATTTTCAATAGTGTTTGTTTATATGTTAAGAGATATTTTGTTGCTCCTTTTGTAGTTGGTTTCTAAGAATAACTGTTTGTTTGTTTTTTTCTATTCATCTGATTTCAACCTTGAATTTTCCTTTTTAACTACTATGGCTATAAACTGTCCATTTACTGCCATGGCTTATCAAGGATGGAGATGGCTTCAATGTTCAGAAAAAAAAAAACTCCTTCCATGTAGTTCCTGTGTAATTGCCACTTGTTGACTAAAGCTTTGGGCACAGCTTTTCTGGGACATTTTATTCTCTTAATCCATTCTGAAACTGGATTGCTGGAGTTTCACAGTTCTTGTTAATGGTATTTAGAGGTCAAACCAACGACCTGTTTACTGAGTTAGAGCAGTTTTCTCCAAATGAAGCACAGAGCAGACATATGACATCTGAGCCACCTGTGTGTATGTATGTGCACACACCCATAAGCACACACAAATGCATTTATACCTATAGATTGAGAGCTATGTTCTCAAACCATTCCTTTGTTCGTGTCTATTCCAGCAGCCCAGGGTTCATTCCTATTCTCTCCTGTACTTATAGATCTTTACCCACCAGTGGTAAATCTGGCTCTCATCTTAACTGGTTCCTCTGTCACTCCTGCTCCATTGTACTGTCCAGGGTTTACCACATTCCCACTCCTCCTAGGTTCCGACAGCTAATGGCAAGCCGCCTCACCCCACCATATGGGAAAATTCTCTTCTCCCCATGGTGTTGTCGCCCCAGATGCCAGATATTCCATCAGGCAATAACCTTCCTCATCCTGCCCAGGTTCCAAAATCTCACTTGCGGACACTTGTTTTCATGTTCATTCTCCTCAGTCCTCATTAGGAGTCCCGCCCCACTCTGTGGTGCTCCTCTGTGTGGAGACATTCCACACTTGGTTGTGCTTCTTACACACATACTCACCTGTTCAGATATTCTCAAGTGGAACATCCATCCTTAGTAGACATCTTCCTCTACATGCTGGGCTCCTTCACGCCTTGCAGAGTCTCCAGAGCACACTCCAGCTCTTCATTCAATCCCAAGCCCTAAGTAGATGTCATTCTACTCCCGATTATGGATTAAACCTCCTATTGGACCACCTCCAGGATATTATATACTTCTGAGTACTTTTAGCCCTTACTTGTGGTGCATTTCTCTGTTCATCATGATTTCATCCTAGTAAATAACACAAGACTGGAGCCAAGTTCAGCATTCAAAGACATTTCCATTTTTAGTTCAATGGAAATTACTTTCCCTCTTGATGGTGAGTCCTCTTTGTAACTGATTTCAAAGTGGATGAAGACACAGGAGCCTTGTCTGACTAAGAAGGGGTTAAAACAATGATTCCCAAGCCCTCAGGACATTTTCAGTAGAGCAGTGTAGTAGGACTTTGGGGGGCTCAGACTTATCCTAACGGCTTCCCTAAAATAAGGTGATATGGATGACAGGCTCTTACCAAAGGACACTCTGTTATTCATAACAGTGCAACTTAGTAACAGGAGCCTCAAGAACATTTTACAGGTATAGTTTGAATATCTTGTTAAAGTGTATGTTACATAAGTATGTTAAAATGATTAATTCCTTGGGATTTCTTTTCTTTGAACTAATTCTATTTTAATGTTTTTTTTTTCATTTATTCTCTCATACATTATATCCCAAGCACAGTTTTCCCTCCCTCCACTCCTCCTGCTTCCTTCTCCCTACTTCCTCTTTCACCCAGATACACTCCTCTTTTTGCCTTCAGAAAAGAGCAGGCCACTGTCATCAAAACAAAATGACAGCCTACAGACTGGGAAAGGATCATTACCAATCCTACTTCTGACAGAGGGCTAATATCCAGTATATATAAAGAACTCAAGAAGTTAAAAAGCAAGAAATCAAGTAATCCAATTAAAAAATGGGATACGGAGCTAAAAAGAGAACTCACTGTAGAGGAATATAGAATGGCAGAAAAATACTTAAAGAAATGTTCAACATCCTTAGCCATCAGGGAGATGCAGATCAAAAACTCTAGTGACAACACATGCTGGAGAGGTTGTGGAGAAAGAGGAACCCTCCTCCATTGCTGGTGGGAATGCAAACTTGTACAACCACTCTGGAAATCAATTTGGTGCTTTCTTAGACAATTAGGAATAGTGATTCCTCAAGACCCAGCTATACCACTCTTAGGCATATACCCAAAAGATGTTCAAGTACACAACAAGGACATTTGCTCAACTATGTTTGTAGCTGCTTTATTTGTAATAGCCAGAACCTGGAAACAACCCAGATGTCCCTCAGTTGAGGAATGGATACAGAAATTGTGGTACTTTTACACAATGGAATACTGCTCAGCAATTAAAAAGGAGGAAATCATGAAATCCGCAGGTAAATGGTGGGACCTGGAAACGATCATCCTAAGTGAAGTATCCCCAAACAGAAAGAAACACACTTATATAGACCTATAGGCTAGGAAGGTCATGCTGCAGTCTATACACCTAAGGAAGATAAACAAGGAGGAGGACCCAGGTTGGTATGATCAATGCTCGTTTAGATGGACAAATGGGATGGACATTGAGTGGAGGAGAAAACAAGCAACAGGACAGGAGCATACCAAAGAGGGCCTCTGAAAGAATCGATATAGCAATGTATCAAAGCAGATATTAAGACTCACAACCAAGCCTTTGGCAGAGGGCTGGGAATAATAGTGAAAACAGGGGGAGTTAGTAAGACTTGGGGAGAATAAGAGCTCCACAAAGACCAAATAGATCAGGGCACAGGGGTCTTTAACGAGACGGTTTCTCCAACCAAGGATCATGTATGGATATAACTTAGAACCCCCGCTCAGATGTGGCCCATCGTAGCTCAGTGTCCAACTGGAGACCATAGTAAGGGGAACAGGGACTATTTCTGTCATGAACTCAATGGCTGGCTCTTTGACCCTCCCTCGCACATGCCCGGGAGTAACAGCCTATCTAGATCCCAGAAGAGGACATTGCAGCCAGCCCTGAAGAGACAAGATAAACTAGGGTCAGATGGAAGGGGAGGAGGTCCTCCCCCATCAGTGGACTTGGAGGGGGGCAGGGAGGAGATGAGGGAGGGGTGGGGAGAATAGGAGGGAATGAGGGAGGGGGCTACACCTGGGATACAAAGTACCTAGCCTGTGCTTAATATAAAAATAAATAAATTGCATTAAAAAATAGCAGGCCTGTGTGCAAATGTGTCCTGTGGGCAAATGTGTATATACATGCCATGGTGTTCCTGGGTAATCATAGACAACCTTGGGAGTTGGTCCTCACCTTCCACTCTGTTTGAGATAAGCTCTCCACCCTGTCCTTCCTCCACAGCATGAGGCAGGCTATCTGGCCTTTGAGTTTAGGGGGATTGTCTTGTCTCTGTCTCCTAATTCCCTTTTCAATGCTGGGATTATCAATGCCAGGAGATAAAAGGTACTTTTATTCATCTGTTTCAATTGTTGTCTCAGAGTTTACCTCCTCTGTCTGCCAAACTAGGCCTAGGCCTGGAAGCTTCTAGCTTCAGTACAATCTAACCTAGGCCTAGAATGTTTTTAGCCTCTTTGACTTACTGCTGAATAAGTTCACTCTTTCTTGTTCTTAATGAGCTCTGGTCTGGCTGGTCCAACTCAGCTGTTCCAGCTCAAACTTCTTTCCCAGCTGACTTATTCAATCTGGCTTTTCTCTTGGTCTCTGATTTGCTCTTCTTGGCCTCAACTAAGTCCTGCAATCTTTTGTAATCTTCTGGCCCCTTCTCATTCTCTGGCTCATTCTGTCTTCACCTGTGTCTGGCTTGTTCTCTCTTCAACCTATCTCCATATATCTGCCCTAATAAAACTGTCTGCCTCTCTCTCTGTAAAACCCTCCCAGTAAAACTGCCTCTTCTCTCTGCCTTATGCATTAAGTAGCTTCCCTTTCCTCTCTCTTCTCATGAGAGCTGGGTGTATTCTATTCTGTCAAAAATTTCTCTGATTCAACCCTTTTTCTGCTACTTACTCAATTAGAGAGAACTTTCAAACATGGGTGCTTCCTTCTACAAACTAACTTTACCCTCATTGTTTGAGATTAAAGGTGTGTACCGCACACCTGGACCTAAGCTTTTCTTGACCTGGAACTTGCTCTATACCAGGCTGGCCTTGAACTCAGATCTGCTTGCCTCTGTCTCCTGGATTGAAGGTGTGTTTGCATTCCAGAGGGATCACACAGACCTAGAAGATTTTTGGATGTGACCTCTTGCCAGAGTAGCCACGCTCTGAATTAGCATTCTGAGTTAACTGGCTGTTACCTGGATTAACCACATGGAACTTTACATCCATTCTGAGAATTCAGACGCAGGCTCTCAAGGTTGCGCAACATGCTCCTTACCCAGTGAGTCGTGTCTCTGGCCTCTTTAATTTGGGGGCTTCATATAAAAGCTTAAAATACAGTAAAAAATGTGACTGAAGCTTATCATAACTTTATTGTACATCTGTGTAATAGCACACAGAATAAGGCTGGCTGCTGAATTATATAGCATAACTATATTGCAGGAATTCTTAAGGAGTTTTGATTTTTCTGAGTCTCTCACTGCTTTGAGGAGCAGGTTGGCAGTTTCAACAATTTTCTTAGAAATAAGGACCTGTGCTTACTTACTATGAAGATACTGTGATCCTGAAGTTAAATCTGAAACTGGGTTGTACTCTCCTCGGTTCTAGGACATCTGACTCATGGCAGCAACCACAGAAAGTGTTTTGAGGTAGCATATCTTCTTTCCAGGTTTTCTGGGATCAGATATACAAGATTAGCGATACAAATTTAATTCTGGGCCTACAAGTAAAATACACAGATATAAATGGTAAGATGTCTTCCTTATGCAAAGCACAAAATCGCTGATTTGCATCTGAAAAGTAGCCTTGGCTTCAGCAGCCCCTGTTTCTCACTGGAGATAGGTGACATGTGCCCTCAAGGATCACATCCTGTATTGTGCAAGATTTCTTTTTCTAAAGCTTTTTTTTTCATTATTAGATTCATGCAGTTTTAGAATAAAATAGACCTTAGGGCATAAAGTCATATGAGAAATAAATTTCAAATCTATTTCTACTTACTATTTTGTGATTCCCCATTTAAATGTACCCTTTCCTTCACTTTCTCTCCATTGCACACACAGAAGTACTACTAATAATACTTATTTTTTTAAGTTAATGGGGTATCATATATTTTTTAGAAAAAGAACATTTGTGGAGAGTTTCTTGAAAGCTTTTAGGATAATTAAGATAGCTCATGAATGCTATGAATCACTATTTTTCATATGTATGTATTCATATTGAACCAACTGTTCTGGAACGTTACTGAGTGAATTAATGTCATTTTGCACTCCCTTAATGCTTTCAGAATATTATGGCATTTTACAAAATCAGAATAACTCATCTCTATGTAACAGACAATTTATTCTGCCCATTAAAAAGGGGTCTATTAGGTTAAAAGTGGTGTTCACTATAATCTAAACAAATCATTTGGCTTTTTACAAATAATACTTATTAAGCCTCCATCAGAAATGGAAAAGCAAAACATGAAGTTTCCAAACAGTACTTTACTTCTCTAACCCAATAATGGAATGTTGGGGTGATTACTCCTGAGACTTAATTTTGAAGGGCATTGTAATTAAAGGAAGTACCAGGCTTCATGGGTTTCAATTTAGATTATTTTTCAAATGTATACCTGGATACTCATTAGGAATAATCTTTGGACCGATTTCTCAAATTAAAGATTGTGTTGTAGGCAATGCATCTTGTTTGCAACAGTACATTGTTAAGAAAAGGCCGCTTTCCTGACATGACATTTCCCAGATTATTGAAAGTTTTACTGTAGATCATACTGCTTTGTGTGCTGGCTTTGTCAATTCCCATAGCAAAATGTGGACAGTTCTTCTAAGTAATGGTAGTTTCTATGTTATGAGATTGTGTGTGGTTCCTTTAAAAATATGTCAGTAAGTTGAGACTTAGGTCAGTCTTAGTTACTTAGGCAAAGCAACCAACAGTGATAGCCTGGCATTCATCCCTTGTAAGGTGTAAGGGCGCAGTACAACTTAATACTGTTTTTAAGCACTTTGGATTCTGTAATTGTATGACATGCACAAGGGTAAATATGTGTGCATTTCATATTTGCACAATAGCTTCAGCATTCCTGGCTAACTTTTTTCTACTGAAACACAGAGATCTGACATCTGTTGTTATGAGCCCCTTAAATAAGAAGTTCCATTCAGATCTTGGGCAAATTTATCTAAGTTTTTATTTTACTCACATGTTCAAAGTTGTTCATGTCATTCAGACTTCTATAAACGAACACTACAAACTAGATGACTTTATTACTCTCTTATCTCTCAGTCCAAGATCAGGGCATTGTTAGATCTAGAATATAGTGAGGGTCCTTTTCATATTTCATACACAGCTCCTTCTTATCTGTGTTCTTGTGATGTAGCAGCAAGGAAGTTCTCTTGCACCATTTCATGAGGACACTAATAGCATTAATGATTAGCTTCTGAAGAAGGCCTTATCTCCTGGTGCTATGATCTGTATGCTGGAATGGCAACATACTGATTTGGGGGAAGCCCAAACATTCTGACCATTCTAAGAGAAGGCTCACATCCATCCACATTCTAATCCACTCACTTTCTCGGATACAAGTCTCTCAGTAGTAAAGCCAACATCCTGGGCAATGGGGAGGAATCCATTGGCCTCACTGAGAGGGAAATACTAGTATCCGTATTTCTGTATACTAAGGTGTAACAGAGCCAGCACCTCCTAACTAGGATAACCAATTTTGAACTAGTCAGGAATTTTGTGGGCCAAGGGAAAGAGTCAGAAAATTGAGGTTATTCATGTTGCAAATGTTTATACCATGACTGTGGCCAAAAGAAACTGTTTTAAGATGGGACTTTTCAGCTAGTGCAACCCTGCCTCTCACATCCAGTTGCTGAACTTACTATGGAAATAATGTATGTAAAGTGCTCTGCAGAGCACATGATACAAAATTAGTGTTCTGATTAGTAATTTATAATCATCGTTATTAATTATGTATTGGCAGTCAGTAAATATATGTTAAATGAGTTGAACTGTTCCAAAGCTGTTCTCTATCAGTTATTTCAACAGCTTATAAAAAATTTAAAGAGGAGCTGGAAAATGGGTCAGTCATTAAGAGTACTTGTTGCTCTTGCAGGGGACCCGTGTTCAGTTCCCAGCACCCACATAGCAACTCACAGTCAGACGAAACTCTAGTTCCAGGGAATCCAAAGCTCTCTTCTGACCTCCGAGGGTACCCAGCACACACATGGTACACAGACATATATGCAGGCAAAGTATTCATGCACATAAAATAAATGAATTTGAAAAAAAGTGCACAGAGCTGATTAAGTGTGTCTCAGGTTGTGTGCCTATTAGTATGTTTTCTCTCTATATCATCTGAGTTCTTTCTCTGTGAACCCAGAAAAGCTCCTTCTACTCTTTCTCACCAGTCAGCACACACCTCCATCTCCATCAGGCTGGGATGGTGACTCTAGCTCTAGCTCTAGAAGATGTATAATGAATTACATATTGGTGCTGGCCGTGGAGTGTGGCAAACTGAGCTATGCTAATGAGGTCTGTTTTATGAGCACATGACTGTGGTTCCTTCTCTAGTTACTGACCACATCACCATTTGCTGTGTTTTTGTCTACTGCCCAAGTCTTCCCTCTAATTCTCTGGTGTCCAAAACTTCCAGAGACAACTCCTCCTTGAATTATAATTTCAGATTTCTTCTGATGCAATTCTGTCAACATACACATTGTCAACAGAATGCAACGACCTCATGGTCATCCTAGCAAAGGTCTTTGCTTTTGCCTGAAGAAAACAGGACTAAGAAGGTGGCCAGAGAACAATCTGGAGTTTGGAATATTTCAAGAGAGGGGAGGCCTGAGTCAAGAAAGGCTATAGAAATCTAGTGTAAAGCATGAGGGAGGGCTGGTCATTTAGTTAGAAGAGAGAATGAAAGGGGTAACAGATAATCAGCTGGTATAGCAGTGAAGACGGAGGACAATGAATGAGAATAAACATCTCTACAGAGGTTTGTTGGAACAAGCCTAGATATCTTAACATAAAAATTTGCCTTAAATGTGTATAAGTCATTTTATCCATGATTCCTTAGGTAGCCTCCTATATGCAAATACAGATACCGTGCCTGAGAGGATGTGGGAGGAAAAACTCTGCTACTTGCATCTTAGATTATCGTTTGAGGGTTATGTCCTTTGCCTGGCTCTGTCCAGTGAAGCCAGCAGGCATTCCCTTCTCGGGAGGAACAGATCAGTCCCTTGGGATGGGAATGTTGATTTGTGCTGAAGAATCCCACCATCTCCCGGCAAGACATTTCAAGGAGAAGCAGCATGTAAGCCAGTCAGTTCCTTCTCAGTGTTGAGGGGTTTCCAGCTGATCGCTCTGATTGCTCTCATATAGATAATGTAACATCATAAAAGAGGAATTCTATAGCAGCTTGCTTGCAATCAAAGGCTGCCTGTGGCTATTC
Organism: Pachyuromys duprasi; assembly: GCA_028658305.1. NCBI lineage: Eukaryota > Metazoa > Chordata > Mammalia > Rodentia > Muridae > Pachyuromys > Pachyuromys duprasi. The sequence continues at coordinate 55,256,089 of CM053751.1, forward strand.
AGTATTCCCTGATGTGAATGCTACTTTCAGTGCACAGTTTAAGAAAGGGAAGGAGTGGCTGAGGGATGTGTAGAAGAATTTCTGTCCAGACCTAGGATATTAAAAGTGCTGGAGTAGAAAGGGGCAATTGGAAACAGCAGCTGTCTGGGCATTCTCAGGCTATAGACAAGCATTAGACATCCAGCCTGGGTTTTCAAAAAAGAGGCAATCTGTGTATTGAACCAAATGTTCTTTCCTGTATCTATTTCTATTCTCTTGGTCCTTTCAATGATCCTGTGGCTTTTAGAACTATTGATGGAAAGCTTTTTCTCTCTTTAAGTCAATTCACTTCTGAAGTTCCCAGTCCTGGGTATCCAGTGTTATATTCTGCCTCCATCAAACCTCACAGCTTGGTCTCTGTGTTTGGGCAGCTCCACTTAGGCTTTGCATCCACTTCATGGTCTTTAAAACATGAATGGCTAAATGACATCAACAAGTCACACATGATTTCACATGCAGAAGATCTCACTCTGGAAGAGGAAGAATTGACGTGGATGCTCTAGTCTTTTGTGGGAATATTAAAAGTCATAAAACAGCACACAATGAAAAGGGAAGAAAATAAATCTGAGGCAAGGAAAGCAAGATTATTAAAATCACAGATATGAGCATCTTAACTGAGTACAGTATTTCTTAGTTAGTGCAAACAATAGATACCAGGCTACTATGTAACTTGGTGCTCTCTAGAGAGCTGTCAACAGTGAACAACCAGTCTCTTCATGGACAGTTATGTTTCTCTTGGAAACATTTTTCAAACTATTTTTCAGGGGAGCAATGGCTGCATACATAATGAAAAATAGTTTTCATTATGGATTGATACAAGTAAGAAAACAAAAGAGGATGAAATGTACCGGGGGGCGGGGAGGGGTAATAGGGCTAGAACTCACAGAGTTAGAGTGGTCAGGAAGGAAGGAATGACCATTTCACATTGAGCTAAAGCATTAAACAGACAATAAAAAATGAATGACATGTGAAGAGCCAGGACAGAACTTAAAAGGCAGAGAAACCAGGAAAGGCCCCAAGACAGGACGCATTTAGATAGGCCAGCATCAACCCTGATGTCCTACTGGAACCATCTGCTGAGCTTCTAAGAGAATATGTTTATAATTGTCCCAGGGAACCTGACTTTATTGCTTTAGAGAGGAATCCAGACATGTTATTCTAAAACTTTCCTCTGAAGAAACAAAAATGCCAGCAAAAGGTGGGAACTGCTGTGATACAGACCAGTAATTCTTCAATTCCTTTATTGGAACCATGCAAGAGGCTTTGTGTCCTGATGGCTGACCCCTGCCTCGGATTCTCATTCAGTAGGGTGGGACCACCAAAAGTGCATTTTCATAATAAAATTTAGTATAGAAACCACATTCAAAAATTGATTTGCAGGAAAGGATGGAATAAAGAACCAGGGAAGGAAGGATGTAATGGTCCCTACTGTCCTGGGAAGGAAGAAATGCAGAACACGACGCTGAGTTGGATCTGACAAGAATGGAAAGGTTAGAAGAATAGACGGCTCCGGATGGACAGGTGGAAGTTCTACAAGGTAAGGCTGCAGATGTCAGGTCAGATGAGAAACCTGGGGCAAGAGATCTACCGCAAAGGATATTCTGAAGTTTGTAAGAGAGGCCATCTGCAGATGCATCGACAGGAGTTTTAGGGAGATACTTTGCAGATAAGAAGTGTCAGAAATAAATAGGAATGGGAGAAAAGCTGGGCAAATGACCGAAAGATGCACACTTTCTGTACCATTTGCAGCCTCCTGACTCATTTATGGAACTAGATAGGACTGGAAATGTGGGGAGAGTCAGATGTGAGCAACTGGAAGAGACAGCATGCTCTCTGTACATCGGTATCAGAGAATTGGCTCCAAATGACAGTGGTTATTCAACTTGACAAGCTGTTGCCCATCAGCTAAAGGTGCTAATATATTTTCCACATGGAGTCGAGCTTAAATTTGTTTTTGAAAAAAAATCACACTTATCAAATCTTTATATACCAAATTAATTTGATTTAAGAACTCATTTTTTTTTCAGAGGCCCTCTGTGGTAAGCTCCTGAGTTGTTGCTTGTTTTCTCCTACATTCAATGTCCACCCTATTTGACCACCTAAGCTAGGATTGATCATCCCACCCTGGGTCCTCCTTCTTGCTTATCTTCCCTAGGTGTATAGATTTCAGCATGTCCAGCCTATCCTATAGGTCTATATAAGTGAGTATATATTCTGCTTTTGGGATACCTCACTCAGGAAGATCATTTCCAGGTCTCACCATTTGCCTGCAAATTTCATGATTTCCTCATATTTAATTGCTGAGTAGTACTCCATTGTGTAAAAGTACCATAATTTCTGTATCCATTCCTTGATTGATGGACATCTGGGTTGTTTCCAGGTTCTGGCTATTACAAATAAAGCAGCTACAAACATAGTTGAGCAAATGTCCTTGTTGTGTACTTGAACATCTTTTGGGTATATGCCTAAGAGTGGTATAGCTGGGTCTTGAGGAATCACTATTCCTAATTGTCTAAGAAAGCGCCAAATTGATTTCCAGAGTGGTTGTACAAGTTTGCATTCCCACCAGCAATGGAGGAGGGTTCCTCTTTCTCCACAACCTCTCTAGCATGTGTTGTCACTAGAGTTTTTTATCTTAGCCATTCTGGTGGGTGTAAGGTGAAATCTCAGGGTCGCTTTGATTTGAATCTCCCTGATGGCTAAGACGTTGAGCATTTCTTTGTTTTTCTGCCATTCTATAATCCTCTACAGTCAGGTCTCTTTTTAGCTCCATACCCCATTTTTTAATTGGATTACTTGATTTGTTGCTTTTTAACTTCTTGAGTTCTTCATATATACTGGATATCAGCCCTCTGTCAGATATAAGGTTGGTGAAGATCCTTTCCTAGTCTATAGGTTGTCATTTTGTTCTGATGACAGTGTCCTTTGCTATACAGAAGCTTTTCAGTTTCATGATGTCCCATTTATTTATTGTTGATCTTAGAGCCTGTGCTGTTGGTGTTCTGTTTAGGAAGTAGTATCCTGTGCCAGTGAGTTCTAGGGTCCCACTTTTTCTTCTAACCAGTTTAGTGTGTCTGGTTTTATGTTGAGGTCTTTGATCCACTTGGACTTTAGTTTTGTACAGGGTGATAAGGATGGATCTATTTGCATTTTTCTACATATAGACATCCGGTTAGACCAGCACCACCTCTGAAAGACTCTAACTAGCAATGTATCAAATCAGATATTAAGACTCACATCCAAGCCTTCATCAGAGTGCAGGGAATCATATGAAAGAAGGGGGAGTTAGTAAGACTTGGAGAGGACAAAAGCTCCACAAAGACCAAATAGATCAGGGTACAGGGGTCTTTTATGAGACTGTTTCTCCAACCAAGGACCGTGTATGGATATAACCTAGAACCTCTGCTCAGATGTGGCCCATGGTAGCTCAGTATCCAACTGGGTACCCCAGTAAGGGGAACAGGGACTATTTCTGTCATGAACTCAACAGCTGGCTCTTTGCCTCCCTCCCTTCCCCCAAGGGAGGAACAGCCTAGCTAGATCCCAGAAGAGGACATTGCAGCCAGCCCTGAAATAACATGATAAGCTAGGGTCAGATGGAAGGGGAGGAGGTCCTCCCCATCAGTGGACTTGGAGGAGGACAGGGAGGAGATGAGAGAGGGATGGGGATAATAGGGAGGGAATGAGGGAGGGGGCTACGGTTGGGATACAAAGTACGTAACCTGTGATTAATATGAAAATAAATAAATTACTTAAAAAAAAGAACTGATTTTTTTTCCTTGGGATAATCTTAGAATTATGAGTCCTTTGCCTCTAAATATTTGTCATGTTAGTAAAGGAATAAATAGATATCACCCAAATGTGTTTCCTAGTGTTCAAATGGATGAGGCTTGACCTTGTTTATGTGAGCTGACCACCTTAAGCATAGCAGGAAGAAACAGTGTTCATTCATATTCTGTCTTGACCAAAACTCAAAATTTAACACAAGGCAGTTAATAGTGGAGATGACACACTCAGCTTAGTGTATTGAACATAACAAACAATAAGGAAACAGATGCCATGTAGAGAAAGCTGACCAGGAATGTGAATTTATATTTTTCTCAAGTCAAAAAGGTAATGGTTGAATGACTTGGGAATAATTGGATAGATGGAATGGCAACAGTTTTCACATTTTAAAAGAATGCCTTTAGGTAATGGAATTTTATCCTGCTACCACAAAATATCAGAAGCATTGTGAAGGAATTTTTCTCAGCTTAATAGAAAACTTTCCACGGAGAGAACCTTCTATGGTGGAGTGTCTGCTACCAGTGATAGTAAGCCCCCATTTTCAAAGGGGACCGTGCGCGGTCTGCATAATCCCTGAAGGGAAGTGGAATGGATTCAACTGTACAAAAATTGTTGAAAAATGATCACTTACAATTCCATAAATCTATGTTTTATTTAGTCTATGGCCTTTGGAAAATTTACAAACTTCCAGAAATTATTGGTTAAGCAATTAAAGTTCTATGTCTCAAGGATCCCATGGGCACTTGGCACCATTATTACCTTGAAGAACTCAGTAAGCCAACAAACATGTGACATCAGTGTTAAGTTCAGTCTAGATAAACTTTCTGCTTCTCTAGTATATTCACATCATCAAGGGATAGTGGGGGGCATAGTAAGGTGTCATAATTGATAGTCAAATTGAACTCTTTCTACCTCTTTTATTAGTGAGAATGTATTGAGCCCTTGCAAGGGAACAGTTTCTGCACTAAGCCTTTCCTTATACTACTTCATTTGTCCTTTGAACATCCCTGTAGAGTTGCTGCTCTTTCAAAATGTCTGCTTAACACTCCAGCAACTGGAGCCAATAAATGACCCAGGTGACTCAGATACCTTTTCACAGCCTTCAACAAGTCATTAAGGTCCTCTGAAAATTAGCAAAAAAAAAATGCAAAACAAAAATATTATGTTTAACTTGGACAATTGTTATTTTAAATGAACACTTTGGTAGGAACATATGTAAAATTCAAAATTCAGGTTTCAGTAGAAAATGTGTGAGTCTGAGACAGTTTATTAATGTCTTCTCAGCTGGCTACGTGGGTAGGAGAGGGCACCTTGTGATTATGGAATTTTTGAGCTAAAGGTGACTTAAAAACCTTTCATAACAATGCCCTGAAAAATAATGGGAAAAAGGTTGGTATGATCAATGCTTGTTTGAATGAATAAATGGGATGGACATTGAGCGGAGGAGAAAACAAGCAACAGAACAGGAGCATGCCAAAGAGGACCTATGGGGGGGGTCAATGTAGCGATGTATCAGAGCAGATATTAAGACTCGAGATCAAGCCTCTGACAAAGGGCGAGAGTAATGATAGAGCTGGGGGAGGTTGTTGAGACTTGGGGAGAACAAGAGCTTCACAAAGACCAAACTGAGCCGGGCACAGGGGTCTTGTAAGAGACGGTTTCTACAATCAAGGACCATGTGTGGATG
>CM053751.1:55262100-55427626 GCA_028658305.1 Pachyuromys duprasi
ATGGAACAATCCCCACCATGGTGGGGCCATGGTGTCCTGATTTTTGTTGGGTGAGTTCTTTCGCCGATTTCTGGGCATTTGTTTATATATAATCAGGGAGCTGTTTGTGCTTTAAGGCTGTACTTCACTCTGAAACTGTCAATCTCTTGTGTCAGGAGTATTCTTCAAGAAGATCAGGGATTTCCGGTGGTTTGTTAGTGTGTGTTGTTGTCTCAGTTGTACTCTATTGTTGGCTCTGTGTGCCCGGGTTTGTGCTCTGTGCTAGAAGCTGTGAGCACTGCAAGCTGGTCACCCCTCTGGTCTGGAGGCTTTACTCCTCACTCTGTGCTAGAGTCTGAGTGTCCTGGTTTGAGATGTCAGCTGGGGCCTGCGCAATCCATTCTGGGCTTGCTGCTAAGGGCTCTCCCCTGGAATGGAGATTTGGTGCCCCCTTCTGGGCCAGGGCTGTGCACCACGGTCTGAGATGATATTTGGTGCACACACAGTGCGTTTGGGTTGGTGTGCATCCGCTGTATGCAGGCCTGTCTAAAATGGTGCCAGAGGCCTTCTCTGTCTGGCCTGTGGACACACACGTTGACTGAGGTTTTTGCTGGCGGGTGCGTGCAGTGTTCCCCCTCAGTGTACAGTCTGGTCAAGACAGTCCTTGGATTCTCTCAGTCTGGGGTGGTTCCTGCGATCTATCGGTGAGGTTTTTGCTGGCAGAAGCGTATGGTGTTCGCCCGCAGTGTGCAGACTGGTCAAAACGGTCCCCAGACCCTCTCAGTCTGGGGTGGTTCCAGCCATTGGTGTGCACCTGCCGTACACCAGTGGGTTGAAGCAGAACCCGGGTGCAGTGTGCGCTCGCAGTGTGCAGGTCAGTGAAAATGGTACCCGGTTCCTCCTCAGACTGCCCTCGAGACTGTGTGATCCAGTCTATTATGGCAGGTGCGGGCGCCCAGCGCAGCTGCTCATTCAGATCAGAGCTGTGCACTGCTGGTCACCGGGGGAGTTTTCAGGGTAATAACTGGGTGTCCCTAGGGTTTTCCCACTTGATTTTCTCACCGTAGGAGTTCTGCTCACCTGGCAATCACAAATGCTGGCGTTTTAGGTCCCAGAGTTCAGTCTCCTGGTCGCTGCGTTGTTTCTGCTGTCCTACTCCTCAGACACAGTGTCCTCTTGTGGCAGCCATCTTGGATCCCCCTGTGTCCTCTCGTGGCAGCCATCTTGGATCCCCCTCAGAAGATCTTGATATTCAAATATAGAAATGAAAGCCATGTCATTTCTCAGCTAGCAATTGCAGATATGTGCCAGTAGACAGCATGCCCCAACTCATATTGTTAAATAAAACTTAGGGGTCTCTTAATTGAATTGACTTTATGTTTTGAAAAATATCTGCACAGTCATGCGCTTGTTTATCAGTATACTTGAGGCAGTTCTGGGTAGCATGGAATCCTCACCAGACATTTTCTTGTAGAGCCTGACTATGGGTCCTCTTGCTGAATTTTTTCTGTAGGATTTTTCTCCATCTTAAACCTTTTTCTTTGCTCAAATTTATCCATGGCTTAAAACAGGATCTGTTCCCTCCGTGAAGACTGAATCAAATCCTCAAGTTTGTTTCTTTGCCTATTTCTATAGTGACTATTGTCAATGTCATCTATGAAACCACATGTGATAAGTGGAAATCAATTCATTTCTCCTCAGCAGAAGACATTAGTGGCAGGCTCCTCAGGTAGATGTCTAATACGCAGGGGCACATCTAGCTAGCTCATCTTTGTGGTAGAATCCATGGAGCTTGATTTAGAAATTCCTTTGGGGGCTAAGCAGGGTGGACTCTCTTTAAAGCTCCTAGGATTCTGCAGAGCCTGAAAACCACCTGTGAGACAGTTGCACACCCCAGTTCCCCAGTTTTATTGGGTGTAAGGTGACCAGAGGAGTGCAGGTAGAAACTGGGGTACATGAGAACTATTCAGTCAGTAAGGACTGCTGTACCTCATAGAGTCTATGACATAAAATAGAAACTAATGGGCTGGTCTTGCCAGATCATATAATCTTTCTGGAGAAACCAGACTTCCTGATTATCTTTAATATAATACTTTCAACTTTTGGACGTTGGCAATAAAATTATATATTCTTTATAAAACAATGGACAGGCTGAAAAAAAATACACATCTGCTGGCCAAATCTGGCTTGCAAACTGCCAGATAAAGAGCCTTTGCACCTTTGCTTGTAGTCCTGAGAAGGAAAAGACCATGCTTGTGAAATTTATGGTCCTATGGTCAGTGCCAAGTGCAGTCCTTGGTGCAGAGCAGGTGGCCAAGTTTGTACAATGAGCGAATAAATGACGGCTTGATAGATCAAATAGAACATTCTCACAATGTCTGCACTCTTTTAATTGTTTCCTGAGTAGAATAAAAGCAGTGTGGCATCTTACAAAGCACATGTGTTTGGAAAGGAAGAGCCGGGGGTCATGGTATAAATGTAGCATTGTCTGTGGTGATTTGGGCAATCTGTTCTTCTTCCTACCATCTTTGCTTCCTCACCTACAGAGTGCTGAGTTTGCATTGCGAAGCTGTTTGTTTTCAAACACTATTTGAAGGAGTCTTTAGGATTGGGGTAAGAGCTGATTCAAGTAGTTCCTGAAAGGATGACATGGGTGGGTGTCTGATAAGGAGAGGGTCTTCAAGACTTAGAGGCTCAGAAGATTTAATTAGCTTTTGTGTAAATGAGAACAGTGCAAACATAATTACTTTTCTGTCTCTTCCAAGAATACTGCCAAAATGATAAGGAGGTTTTTTTTGTTGTTGTTGTTTTAAACCAGAGAACAAAGAACAGTATGGAAATATAAAGGAATTAGAAACTGAGGCTTAGCAGACTCAAGAATTCTTAATTCTTAGCCAGCTCGCTGCTTCTGCACCAAGCCAAGTCTTTTAAGGCTCTCTCACCCTTTAGGCTGTGTTTGTGTATAGTCTTCAAAAGTGAACTTTAAAATGTGTTCGAACAGAAACACGTAATAATGAAAACTATTGTAAGCCCTTTAGTCAAAGTCTGGCGGTTGTACCAGACTCAATTCTGAGGTTGTATTCTGTACCTAAGGAAAATGTTTCTCAGACACAGGGTGCCCTAACACAACATGCTAGCTGAACACCTTAGTTTTGAGTCTGTGAGGGCTTCTTGTCAAGACTACATTTCTCTACCATATTTATCCAAAAAAGCCAGAAGTGGGTCTGATGAAAAAGGCAATTACCACCCCTTCTGACAATGCGTTCTATGAAATCCACTGTCTTGAAGTCCATTGTCCAGCCTTCAATTTCTAAAGCATCTTTAAAAATCTAGTTCCTAAACTCTAATTTTACTGTAATTCATTCATTAGCATTTTATAGGAGGGGCATGGATGACCAAAGAACCATTTTTAATTTATTATTTTCTATTGTATGTGTATATATGTTTTGCTTGCATGTGCACCATGTACATGCCTGGTGCCCATGAAAGCCAGAAGAGGGAGGGGATTTGATGGCCAGAACTTGACTTATAGACTAGTGTAAGATGCCATGTAGATGCTGTAAATTGAACTTGGGTCTTCCGCAATATCAGCAAGGGTCCTTAACTGCTGAGCTATCTCTGTAGCCTCCCGAAACCATTTCTGACGAGACCCCCAATAGCCAAACTGAAGCAATCTCTCTAGAAACTATCTAGGTGGGACTCACTAACCAGTGTGTCTTGGATTCTTTCACAGCATTAAATCATATGGGCAAAGAGAGCTTCTTTGAGAGAGCAGTTTAGTGAAACCCCTTTTAATTCATTTTACACAGGTCTTATTAGATTTGTAAGAAGATACACATTGCAGAAGCACTCCATGGCCACTTGAGAGAATAGTTATGTGAAACATTTAACAGGCAATTATCCACTTTAAAAACAGAGACAAATATCCTATGTCTGGCAGAGGCTATGCCCGTATGACACGGACCACGTATTTTAGAATATTAAGTAGTTCTACACATGTGTCTATGCAGAATGAGCATAGACTAGTTAAAAATAGATGCTTCATGAACTGTTTCTTCATATCTTGATTGTGGTGGTCATTACACAAACATATGAATGTAATAATCTATTGCATTCAATTGTTACACACACTGGATATATATAAAATAAATTTAATCATAATAAGATTGGTTGATTATTTCACTTCAGGATTCAGGTTGTGGCATTATAATATAGTTGAAAACTTTGCTAGCATTAGGGGAAGCTCTGTGAAATGTAAGTGGTGTCTCTCTATTTTGTATCCAACAGTTATATGCATAAGTAATTATATTTAAAGGTTTGAGAATAGTGGCTTAGGATGGCACACACCTTTAATCCCAGCACTCATGCAGAGGCATGTGGATCTCTGTGAGTTCAAGGTCAGCCTGGGTCTACAGAGTGGGTCCACAGCATCCAAGACTACACAGAGACATGCTGTCTCAAAAAGAAAAAGAAAAAAAAAGGAATAGTGGCTCTTCAGGTTAGAGTCCAGTGCGATACTGATCTGCTGATGTGTGAACAGCACCCGCTCCATCTGACATCTTTCTGTTGTCATCCACTCTCATAAACTGTGAGGTGAGGATATGCCTCTGCCTTTCACGGGTGTTGCATGGAAGAGTACCATTCCAGAACATGGATAATTCATAATGTCATTACTACTTGTAAATTTGAGTTATTATGTAACTCTGCTTTCTTCTTCCTCTCATGCATGGCTTAGCACGATGGTTCAGAAGAGGAGGGTGGCACCACACACAGCAGTGGAATATGCTGCTGTGGTTTTGGTTAGCTGTGGTATAGGTTGGTGAGAATATTTGAGGTAGTAGTAGATAACTCATTGGACTCCTCTGAGAGCCTTGTGTTCTTTTTATCCTTCATATGTCCTCAACCAAACATTTTGTGGGCCTCTCTCTGACTTTGGCTTCCTACCCCTTGGCTCTCGATTTGGCCCTGTGACTTACTTTGGGCAATGGGTTGTTAACAGACATGAAACCATTTGTGTGCTTGAGCTTGGTCTCTTGTTCTTAGACCAAAGAACAGGAAGAGTCACCGATTTAGTCTGTTTATGCAAACAGGTTACAAAAAAACTATATAGACAGAGCTAGCCAGCTAAACTACCCAAATCAGAGACACTGGCTGGTCTACACACTCAAAAGAAATCACAGAACCTGGTGGACATATGAATTCTAGTAACTGATCATTCCTTGAAACTGCATGCAACATTAACAGAAAACTACTAACTATGAATGTGATGGAAGATATAAATGTCAGAGGTGAGTGGTGTCTAGGTGACTAGATCAGAGGGACAGTAAAGGTGAATGAGCTCCTGTGAGTGTGTGTGTGTGCATGTGTGTCCTAGGCTTGAATGTATTCTAGGAAGAATACAAAGTAGCCGTCTGATAATGCAAGATTTAATTTTCAAGTTGAATTACAAGGTCTGTTAGGTCATGAAGCTCACCTGGTAGTTGGGTGAGCCATCCAAGAAACTAATGGATTAGTCTGAGTTGTAAGGTCTGCAGAACAATGAGTGAAGCTTTAGCTTCAGCTCTGGTCTAAAGTAGGAAGTGAGTTTTTCTCCATAGAGAGCCAACTAGCAAATACTTTAGGCACTGTACACTGTGTAACTTCCGTCACAGGTGTTCAAGCTCTGTGGCAGCGTATACCCATTTTCAGAGAAGCTATAAATAATGAGTATTTCTGTTTTGGTAAAACTTTATTGACAAAGAGTAGGTATTAGCTAGAATTGGTCCACATGTCATGCTTTGCTTTTGTTTTAATTTTCTAATTTGGCTGACATTGTTTAAAACTAGGTTTGTATAAAACACTTGAGAAAAAATAAACAAATGGATGACAGGTATGCCAAAAGTGCAATTTCTTGGGCCTCATTGTTCTAGGTCAGAACTGTCTTCACAATCCAGTCATTGTCAATCTATCATAGCTTGTAAGCACTCAAAAATAAGAAAAGACAGTTTTTTTTAACTTCAACTCAAAGGTTTCTTTTTTTTATCCAACCACAGAAAATCATTTCAAGTCTAAAAAAGAGTGAATTTAAGGAAAAAACCCTGATAACAAATTGGAAGTATCCCTACTACAGTAATAACAGTAGTAATATAATACATGAATTTATCAGAACTCATATAGGCATATAGTGGAGTAGAGACGTAGCTGAGTTCGTACAGTGCTTATTTAGCATGTACACGGCCAGGGTACAAATAAAACTAGCACTAAGAAAACTGGCTGTGGTGGATGAAGAGATGGCTCAGCACTTAGGAACAGTTGTTGCACAGTCATAAGAGCCAGCGTTTGGATACCAGAACCCACACAGTGCACAGCTGTAATTCAAAATATGAGTGGAACAAGGCCAGTAGGAGAACTGAGCTTACTGGCTTCCAGTCTAGATCAGGAAACTTGAATTCTGGGTTCAAGGAGTGACGGTGTCTCAGGGAGACAGGATGAAAGTGATAAAGAAGGGCACAGATAACTTTTTCTGCTCTCTACACAGTGACAGAGGCACATGTATCTACACACACACAAACAGAGGCACATGTATCTACACACACACAAACAGAGGCACATGTATCTACACACACACAAACATACCACATAGTCACATACATTCATGCAAACAAATACATGCATAAATACGTAAAAGTGGAGAGGTGTTAAAAAGATAGATACATAGACAGACAGACAGACAGATAGACAGATAGATAGACTGATTGATTTAAGAATTACAACCAAGATGGTACATGATTGTAAACCCAATGCTTGGGAGTTAGAGGCAGGAGTATTAGAACTTCAACGTTATCCTCAGCTATATAGTGAGCTCTAGGGTAGCTTGGGATACATGTGATCCTGTATAAACAAGTAAACAGATACTTTAAAAGCCATATAACATATATTATATATATGTATATATATAATTTTCAAATTATAAAAACTTGGATTGAGGTGTAGTCATGGACAACAAAGATTCACTCTAAGGACCATCTGCTGAAGATGACTCCTGGAGTCCAAAACTGCTAGGGTGAGGGAATTTTGGGTGGAATGCAGAAGATGTGTGTAAAATAAGGGTTGGTGATGAGAAGTTCTGTGGCACTAATGCATCAGTACTTCTGAGACCCTAAGCACAAAATGCTGGTCAGTTTTATGTCAACTTGACCCAAGTTACAGTCACTTTGGAAGAGGGTACCTTAACTGATACAATGCCCCATCAGACTGGCCACTGGAAAAGCCTGGGATACACATTCTTGATGATTGATGTGGAAAAACCCAAATCATTATGGGTGGTGTCATCCCTGAGAGATGGTCCTAGATTCAATAAGAATGTAGGCTGAGCAAGCCGTGAGGATCAAACCAGTAAGCAGCACCCCTCTATGGCCTCTGAATCATCTTCTGCCTCCATGTCCCTGCCTAACTGAGTTCCTGTCTTGACTTCCCTCAGTGATGGACTGGGCTATGAAATTGTAAGTTGAAATAAACCTTTTTCTCTCCAGCTTCCTCTTGGTTGTGATAACTTAGCACATCAATAGAAATCCTAGGACAGTAAAACAGACTGGATAGAACTCTTGGGGACTCGTTCCCTTAGCTCCTCAGAAGTGAGTGTGGCTTTAGATCAAAGAAGTTTGGATGAAAAAAATACTGCAAACATTGCAAGCCATTTTGAAGAAATCTGTCAAAATTGAAAGGGTGTTTTCCTTGGCTGTCTAACAAACATGATATAGATTATTAATCATAGTTTTGGTCATTTCTCAAGGACTAAGCCTGCCTCACCCAGCATACACTCACTACTGCCAAGGTAGTTTCATTGCAAAATCAATACCACAGTATTATAGTTTCTGGCCAAGATCTCTTTGCTAGCAGGTCCTGAATGTGTTGCATCTGGCAAAACCTATAAGATATGACCCCAGCCTTCTGGATTAATGATAGGATCTCCTCTCTGCAGCTGTTTCTTTACAGGGCTCATCCCTTGGAAATGGTTTGTGAACAGCTTGAACTCCAGAGGCAATTCCTGTAAAATCTCTCCCGCCATGCTGTTGTAAAGAAGGCCAGCCTGAATACTTGCATTTTATTACTCGAGCTGATCAGTCTGCCAAGAGGGCTGGGAAATGCTGTGGGTACTGAACTCAGGAAGATTTAGCCAGGGCAGGTGGTTCAAGCATCAGCAATACAGTCATTGAACAATGTACACTTGGAAACACTAAGCAAAAGTTTAAGGACCAACTTCAACAGTGAAAAGAACTGAATGGGTGGGACTTCTCTTCAGAAGATCTTGAAGGCCCAGAAAAGCAGAAACATGAAACTTTGAATGAATGCGTGAAATTTCTGTTTCCGAGTCATGGGCAGTGTTTTGAAAACACAAGGCTGAGTGGTGTTCTTTTTTTATAAAGATGAATTACTGGTGTCATATGGGACTTAGTGGCTACGAAAGATGAGAATTTATTTTCATCTCCTCATCCCACAGATGACTGAAAGGCAGGGATTCTGGGAACAAGTGATGCTGACCTCCCTGTGTGGAAGTTCACTGGCATTCCTATCTACTGCTCTTTCTTAGATACCTCCCACCCTTCTCAGGCGTTGCACAAATATGAACTTGAGACCAGGAAATGTTGCAGTGCCCTAGCTCTTCTTTGTACTCCAAATCCTGACCACTGCTATCCAAAACAATTGGTGACATCAGTGAAAATTGTAACTGATGCTAAAACAGTGGCAGATGTCTATAAATTACTATGCTTTTCTTTACCAAGCAGGAAATGCCTGTCAAAGTATATGTACCCATAGTATGTCAAGACCTGAAAGTTCTGGGCAGATTTGCTGAGGTCTCCAGGATAAATACGAAGCTGATTGATTTTCCAGCTCCTCCAATGTTCTCTTCCCTATTCTGAGCCCTCTCCAGGGCTTGGGTGAAAAGAATGCTCAACTCTGTTCAAAAAGGAATAGAAAGAGTCAAGGCTATGCATGTGCATGGTGCATCAGTGAAAAAACACGAACAAAAGCAGTTTGAAGAAGAAAGGGTTTATTTCAGCTTATAGTTCTACAGCAGAGTTGATCAATGAGAGAAGTCAGGGTGGGAACACAAACAGGGCGGGAACTGCCCAGGAACTTATGCAGAGACCCCAGACGTGCTGCTCCCTGGCTTTCTCCTGGTGGCTTGCTCATCCTGATTCTTGTAGAACACAGCACCCTAGCGATCTGGTCCCTCTGACCAATCACCAATCAAGAAATTGTACCACAGGCTTGCCCAAATTGTGGGCAACTGCAGTTCTCTCTTCCAAAATGAAAGTATCTGGTGTCAAGATGACATCAAACTTGCCAACACATAAGGCTTATTGGGAAGTTTTGTGGGATGATTGCTGTATTTTATTTTATTTTTATTAAAAGTTTGAGTAATTATCCTTCTCAAATGACTCAGGCACTTTCAGTTTGGCCAGATAACAAAATACCTGTTAAGCAAAGATACGGAGATATTCGAGGCATCTCATCCTCATGGTCCTACTCTATCCTCTTCACTCTCTTTTCAATGGAAGCTCTGAAGCCTTCCTCATTCCTTGGGTAAAGAAAAGGCCATTCACATAAAGATAAAATTGAGTGGACAATGAATGAAATGCAACAAAGTATCTATGTGATGTTGTCTACCCAATTAAACATTGCAGAACTGAACCCCAGTGTGTGTCTGCTTGAGAGCAGACTTAAAATAGTCTAACCAGGAAGACAAGGAGGCTCTCCTCAGGAAACACATCCCACTGTTTATTGACACTGCTTTCTTTTCTCTGTGCAAGTGCTGGCAGATCATTTTATTGTCAGTGCCAGAGTCCTACAAAACATACCAAAGGCAGCCAAGCCATCGTTAGCGTCTTTGTTTTTTGGGGAGTGGCACAGTACATCCCTGTCGAGGGAATCTCATTTGGTGCATCATGGCACTAGATGGAACAATTCCTTTATTTCCATAATAAGCTTTACAGCCTGGAAATTTATGGGGCAAATAATCCTGTACATTCTACGATGCCAAATATTTACATCTCAACCAACGATCATATGTTCTTTTCCTCTGTAAAATCCACCAACTGTAGATTTTAACATAGCTGTAAACACAGTGTGTACATATGGTTTTTGTGGCTTTGCTTTCCTGAACTAACATATCATGTACACAGTTCCATGACGGAGTACACAATACAGCTTCAAAGCCCACAGAATGTTCAGCATATTGATGTATTTAGAGGACATTTTAAAACTTCTGTGTTCTGAAGCTAACGCTCTAACATCTGCCGATTGGAAGTCATTTTTAACAGAATTAAATATGCATGTGCTAGCTTCCCAGGACGCACAAGGCTATAAGAAGCAGACTATACCGTTTATGCTTCTCACCAAGAAGAACCATTGTCCCTGGGCCCCATCAGTATAGTTCTGCAGCTCTCACCCCAAGTCTCTCCTTTATGATGGCAGGATGGGTCACATGTACTCTTTAGGAACCATTATCATTTCCTGCTTTGCCCCATCTGGCTCTCCATCTGCTTTGTATTGAGCACATGGTATATTTCTATTGCCCCTTTACTGTCTTGCCATCTCTCTGAATGTTGGTATTTATGTCCTCAGTGCATTTCTAGCTGCACTAACAGTAAATGGGAGAAGAAATCTTTTCAACTCCTCATAAATTGACTCTGTGGGTCCTCAGTGTAGAACATGTTTTTACCTATGTGCTCACTCACTCAATTGCCAAATGCTACAGAACCGAAAAATCTGGGCACAGGGGTCTTTTCTGAGACCGATACTCCAACCAAGTACCACTCATGGATATAACCTAGAACCCCTGCACAGATGTTGCCCGTGGCAGCTCAGCATCCAAGTGGGTTCCCTAGTGAGGTGAACAAGGACTTTAGTTGGCATGAACTCAGTGGCTGGCTCTTTGATCACCTCCCCCTGAGGGAAGAGCAGCCTTACCAGGCCACAGAGGAAGACAATGCAGTGAGTCCTGATGAGACCTGATAGGCTAGGGTCAGATGGAAGGGGAGGAGGACCTCCCTTATCAGTGGACTTGGAAGGGGCATGAGAGGAGATGAGAGAGGGAGGGTGGAATTGGGAAGGGATTGGGGAGGGGCTACAGCTGGGATACAAAGTGAATAAATTGTAATTAATATAAAAAATAAAAATTTAATTAAAAGTCCTAAGGAGTGCTTCCTGTGGCTTTAATTTTCTTTTGAGAATTTTATTTATGAGTACTGTATTTACATCTTTCCCACCCCATCCTCCCCTGTCCAACTTCTCTTGTGTTCCTCCCTTCCATCTTAACTTCACAGCCTCTTTTTGAATAAACTATCAATGTGTGTGTCTGTATATCTATGTGTGTGTGTGTGTGTGTGTTTGTGTGACTGTGTGCAAAAACTACTGAACCCTTTAGTGTTGCTTATTTTGTGCATGTGTGCATGGCTGAAAACTTGAGAATGAATGAATCTGTGTTATTATCCTTGGGGAAACTGATCTCTCCTCTCTCAGCAGCCATTGATTGCCTGTAGCTTTTCATCTAGGAATGGAGCCTTACAAAATTTCCCCTAACCATGTTGGCATGGCAAGTGCGGTGTCATTATTCAGATTTGTTTAAGCAATGTTCTGCTGCGGGAATATAAGGACAAGTATGCAGATATCATCTGCCTCATTCAGCTTAGCCTCATGCAATTTACTTCCACTGCTTTCTGCCGGGAGAGTTGCTTCAGTTTCTTATCTGATTTCTTATTTAAATTTAGTATCTCCCTTATACAAGGCACACATGGAGTTACCTTCTCTTGAGGATGGACTGTACACATCACTGATTTTCAATCAGTATTCCTACACCATCACAGCAAGAAAAACCCAGAAGAGTTGTTCCCCATCTGCCATACTCAATAGGTGAGTAGGGGTGTCTTTTGAACTTAGCCTCAGTGGCAAAGAGCATCAAATGTACCATGTCCTTTTGCTACCTCACTCATAGACTTGACACTAAGTGGCTCTGGGGCATACAGAGGAAGGCATTGTGTCTTTATTTTCTAAAGATCAGTGTCCACACATACATTTTTTGTGCCTAAATTTTTACATAAAATACTTCAACTTGAAATGTCTAGTAAAACCCTGCATTTCATAGACTCATAGAAATACAATGTACCAAAAAATAATGCTGTGGAAATGAGGTACCTGTTCATATTGAGGATTCAGAGACTGGTAACCATATCCCAGAACCACCTGCAGTCAGATGAAGCCATCTATAAGAAATGTCAGCTCCTCATTGAGAGACAGAGGTTGGAGAGAGAAGGGTAAAGTCAGAAGACAGCCATTGAGAAGCCCAGACAAAAACACTGTGTAGGTTATCAACTAAACATAACGCACAGAGCTTCTGTTGTAGATAACTCAAGTATACAAAAGAAGAGAACATGGAGACCTTCCCTCAAAGATTTATATGATCTGAGAGGTGAGCTGAGCTTCCAGAGTTCTTCGGGAACATCATTAATGATACCCTTAAGTGTTCAATATCACTGAGCATGTTACAAAGCAAATAGAACACTGTGGAGAGTGCTGGGTGGGACTTGATTTGTCTTCAGTATGAACAAATAACCTTTCTTAATTTCAGCTTCTTTGGTGGTCAATGTACAAATCATGACCCATCAGATTGTGGGTAAAACATTTCTGCATCATCTCACATTTGGTTAGCCGGTGGGTCCCTTCCTCTCTGTTCCTTTGGTCTTTTCCTCTGATTGTGGAGTAGGTGATGAACATTACCTAAATTCAAACCTAATTTTAATAGAAGACAAATTTTATATGTGAACATCAAAAAAATTTTAAATGCGATTTATCATTTCACAGAACAGCACAAATCTTCAGAGTTGGATACAGAGAATCAAAATCCTATTTATTATATGTACAATACAATAGTAAGTATAGCAAGAAGGAAAATACAGTATTTATAGGGTCTTGCAAATGGATCATCTTCTCTGATATTATAGTCCCACAACAAGGATATTATTAACACTGTTTAAAAGCCTTTTTTTTGCAAGATGAGGTAGTTGAGAGAGCAAGATTGCTGTAAAGGTAGGATTTGAATCCAGCTCCTCTGATTTCATAGCTTAGATTCATTCTTTCCTACACTGCCGCTTATGTTTTCAAATGCTATGGAAATGTCACAGAAGATTGCCAAACTCTCAGGGAATATGCTGCCTTTTTCCTCGGTATTCTCTTGCCCTTATAATCCAATACAGAGATAAGCACAGATTTGCAAGGATGTGATTAGAGTGGACCCTCTTCTTGCCTAGGACTTGCCCATTGCCAGGCATGGGTCCGGAGCCTACACAACAGGGGTCTTCAAAATGAAGATTCACGTCAGTATGAGCTACGTGTGTCACGTTTTCTGGAAAGACCAAACTTTAATGCGTTAGAGCCTGATAGGTAAAACTTCCAGTTGCAGAGCCCCTTGCTGACACAGCAATAATATGCACAACAAAAAGCTTTATTTTCAGTTTCTTCTGCAGGTCCGATGGCATCTGTCTCTCTTGAACTAGGATACAAGCAAAAGAATAGCACACATTCTTTTGAATAAAGGATATTCTTCAGAGATTGTGAAAATGAGTTCAATTTATATGAAATGATAGAAAATGAAGCCATCCAGATATTACCACTTTCATTCTTCTCTGAGGCATGAAATGCCACAGCTTAACAGGAAACTTACAAATGAGCTTTGAGAGGAGCAAAGAAGGAAATCATCAGACATACGGAGCAAGCCTCATCTTTATTGTTACCCTGGTAAAATTATAACCTATCAAGAAAGATTACACTCATGGCAAATCCTGATTACCCATGTTACAGCCAGTAGGGAGAAAGTGATGGCTAAGGACAATGTTAAAAGATGTGCTCAATATCTCACTACTACTCTGCATCCTTATGTACAAACATGAAATAATAATTGCTTGGCGATCTTATATAGCTTCTAAATCGCCTCAAGTAGTACATTTTTGTAGAGGCACCGGAGACACATACAAGGAATCCAATAGCCAGTAAAGTGCCGCTATCATTATATCAGCCTTTATATTTGCTTTTCTGTTACACTTGTACTGAGTCCACAGAATTCTCAGGGAACTTCCAGACAAACACTTGTATATGTTACTAAGCGTTTTTTATTTATTATGTCTCATTTATTTGTTTACAAGTTGCCTTACAGCATAAATCACATTAGTGTGACTATTATGGGTACATACACATGTACAGGTGTATGTACACGTACAAACCCAGATTTTTTAAAAAAATCAGGGAGTAATTAGTATAATTAGTATAAAGCACTAAAGAAAAAATCACTAAGAAAATTAAAGAAGGAAAAAATTATAGCAGGAGAGTGAGGGACAGTTATTTGAATATTCTTAAAATCTGTGTCAGCCGGAACACAAAAGAGGGTCTCATTCTACAGTTGCCATCTGATATAACATGGGTAAAGGACCAGCTCATGCTCATCATCATTTAAAGTAAGGTATATGAAAGATATTAATATTGCAATTAAAAGTTAGTTTCAGTTCAAATAAAACTTCTTAAACTGTGGAGAAGCATGAGTCCATCATTACACAAGAGTGTGAGCACCCTTGTACATTTGTGGGGACACTCTTTATGAAATCAGTACAGGAGGGCAGCTGGAAAGTGCTGGGTCACCTAGTGAGCCTGTAGGGACCATTTTGTTTCTGCAACCATTTCCATAGTTTTCTCTCTCGTATACTAAGAACCTTGTTCACAAAGAGAATTTGAAAGTTACTTTTGTATTTTGAAATCCTGTAGGTTTGAATGTCAAGGTTTACCTCTCACATGGAATGAGAGGGTTTCCCTTTATTATGGGGTCATGGAGAAAGTGGAAGAGGTTTGTCACTTGGAGTAGGAGTGACAGACCTTCCTGGGGGCTTCCCGTTTCCCAAATTGTCTATGCCAAGGCTGTCCATAAGGAAGCACCTGATTTCAGAATGAGACAACTAAAAGGTGAGATATTTGTCCAATCTTCACTCATTAAAATGCTCCAAAACTGGTAGAGATTTGCCTCCAAGGATGACAAAAAATAAGTCTCTAAAAAGGTTACATGCATGATCAGAGAAAAAGTAGATTAAGAAACCTGAACCATCTATGGCATATTATAACAGTTGAAGACATTTATGTTTACACAGATGCAACAGGAAAGAACTTACCTCAACGAACAAGCATCCCATTGCTATGGAGAGCAGTGTGGTTTAAAGTGTAGACATTGAAGGAGCTGGCTTTCGTGTGTCCTTTATGATCTTCATAATTATTTTCATGCTTCTTAACATCTGTATGGCACTATTTCTTCATGCTTTGATGCAATGAATATTTTAGATAACATATATGCAGTGATTAATGCTGTATCCTAAATATTTTATTCTCCAAATATACTAATTACTGCCCACACTACCCTATTCTTCATATAACTTTTTTCATATATTTGACTAGCAGTACAATGAAAATAAGCATGAATACTTCCTGAAAGGGAGAGTATATAAAATTAGCATAAATATTTCCTGTTGAAAGAGCTTTGCATGGAGATCATCTGGGAATAAATGCAAAAAATAGAAATGAATTTAAAAGATTTATATAGACTTGAGGTTATTTTCAGGTTCTCTGACAGAAACAATGAGAACATTTTTCAGTTATTTTATCTTAGAGAACACTATGAAATCAAAATGCTTTGAAATTTTTTATCGGAGAAATGTTAATTTGGTGTTCTTAAAAAAAGAATGAGATCTAAAAACTATCAGATGGCAGACCAAAAGAAAACTGGGCATAATCTTCAGGAAAAAAAAAAGCAGTCTGCTATTCCTTCCCATTTATTTTTGGTTAAGTTTCCATGCAGTTCTATCGTCACAGGGTGATTGGACTCTGATGTTGTTTAGGAAGCAGGAAGAGCATAGAAAAGTAACCCTGAGAGCCAACAGAACTTTTCATCCTAAATTATAGAAGTGATGGGGGAAGGATTCTCAAACTGGTATCAAGGATTGCCTGGCTCAGTGGCACCAAGGGCACTTGCTAAAATTTCAGATTACAAAAATCCCAATGAGGGTCACTAAATCATGGTATTGTCTCAATAACACGTGCTTTGAACAGCCACAGTCCACTGGCTAAAATCAAATATAAAATATCCTTACAGGTCTGCGAGACGAATCAGTCAGGAAAGTGCCTGATTGGAAGCACAATGACTTGAGTTCAATCCCCCAGATCTGAGCAACAATGCCTGTGTGTGTAGCGTGTGTGTGCCTATTACCTGGGGACCAGGAGGTGGAGACATGAAGACTCATGGGCTCATGCAGAGCAGTTTTAGTCTATATGGTGAGCTCAGAGTCCACTGAAAGACATTGCCCCAAAGGTGGATAACATTCCTGAGGAGGAAACCCAAGATTATCCTCCAGCGGCCACATGACTGTGTGCATCATGTACCCTCATATACGTGAACACATACTCATGTCTCCACATATTACTTAATAACCAGTCCCTTTGGTGTTGTAGAAATAAATGATCTTTTGGTACTTTGGGCAAAACATATCTTATTTACTGGTATTTCTTTCTATATAACTATGTAATTATGTAAGTTGTAACTGTGAACCTCTGGATTTTATATTAGTGAATATTATCATCATTTTATTAACAACCAAGCTATATAAATGAGTCAGCGTAATCTTACAGGCTGAGAACTACGAACTGCAGGCATAGGACAGGGTCAGGTGCCTAACAAGGCACAGCGTTTGATTGTTCACTGCCTTCTATTAAGTTAAAATGTGTCTATTTACTCAGACTACACAGTACATTAAAGAGGCATTGTTTGTATAGTTATGAGGATCCCAGGTACTGAACAGCAGGAGACACAGAAAACATTGACTCACTCTGCAAAAATTTAATGAATTACTAAATTAAATCTTACAACCAGTCTTCAAAGCCTGGAAGGCAATGTAATGGTTTGAATGGGAAATGTTTTCCTATGCTCAGGCAACTGACAGCCTGTTCCCCCGTTGATGTGGCACTATTTGCTGTGATAAAGCCTTGTTGGGGGAAGCATGTCACCAGGGGTGGATTTGGGTAGTTCAGAGCCGCACTCTACTTCCAGTTTACTGTCAGCTGAAGCCATGAGTCTCCGCTGATGCCCTGTCTTCTCACCATGATGGAGTTGTAACTCTTTGGAATGATAAGAAAAGTCTTTACTCCATAAATTGATTTTCATCGTGGTATTTTAGCACATTTATCAACAAGAAAGTAACTAATGCAGGAAATATGCACAATTTTTAATGTGATTTTTATAGGATTTTTTTCTTGCTTTTTGCAATATTCATATTTGTGGAAATTAGAAGCCGTGTAATTTGAAATCACTGAATAAAATTTTCAAATCTGTCAGAAACATCACATATTAAATTTTAGAGAGATACAGAAGTATACATCTTTAAAATGACCTAATAAAATTTAAAATTCTAAAATATAATTTTGTACATTGACATCTGGACAGAAATTGAATCGCTCATTACCTAGATATAGCTGAGTGTCTATTAGTGCCAGCTTTCTAATTTTTTTAAGTGGAAGTTGTAAAACTACTGTGTGTGAATATCAAATGTTCTAAGTTTTTCTGTAGACAAATTAAGTCTACTAGAGATTCTCTACTATGATAAAGAAAACTATACCAAAAAGTGGACATTAATTTATGACAAATAACCCAGAACATGAGATAAAGTTTTGAGCTTACCAATATTTTAGAGTCCCACTACTAAAGGATATTGATAACATAATGGAATAAAAAGATAACCAACCCCACCTACGTAGTTTGCTACCGGGAGCTGCCTATCTTTAAATTAAAGGAAATGAGATTCTTAGGGGAATACTTCTCTTTCGCAATCCTCAAGTTGCTCCTTTCTGACTAACCACTGAGTCTCTCTCCCTAATATTTCTGTGTTTCTGTATATTCTCTGGTCTGTGGAGTCACTGGTGTGCAGCCAGTCACCACTTTCTTCACAGAGGGTTCTGAAAGCTAATGGGAACACCCAGTTATTCCTTGGGCTCATCTCAGTCACAGGGTCTCTTACCTTCACCATTCAGCCTACCACTTCTTCACTGCAAAGTCGCTCCCTGGGTTCCAGAGCTGGATTTGTGATTTTCATTGTATATCCAACAGCATGTGACAACCAACCTAATTGTGAAAAATCTTTTCTATTTGCAGCAAAATAAAAACAATGGCTAGTGCTGACATTTTCTGATTTCCATATCTTATGTTTCTTCATGTTAAATGATTACTGTATATTTTACATGTTTACTTGGAAAAACTCCAATGGAGTTTTTCACGGTTTTCTCACAATTCTTCTAAAGTTATGAGATGAGGTTATTCATCTACCCAATGGTTGCCCAGTCTTAGCTCAATGTCTTTGGCACCATAAAGATTTTACTTTATTAGTTCAGTGGTGGATTTATTTTCCAAATTTTATCACTCTGTGACAATAAATCCCATGTTCTTTCCTATCGTCTTTGGTCATCTGCTTGATAGTCCTTCCACAATGTTTGAATGAGGACCTCCATTTCTTCTTAGCACTTTTCTAGGCTAAGTTATACAAAAACCTACTCACATTGCCAGCCATCAAACGATGTCTTGATTTGGAATAATTGTATAACCATTCTATTTTTCTTGCTTCTGAGCTAAAGGTGGCATTACTAAGTCCTTCACTTGGGCACTAACTCCAGGACCTTCAGATTATATTCCACAAGACAGAAAAGTCTTTGTGAGTCCACAAACATTTCCAACCTTTTTCATCCTCCTTCAATGTTAATTTTGAATTACCTCTGTATGATCTGACTATGTGCAGCCTCTCAGCACACACACACACACACACACACACACACACACACGTCTCTAGAGTCTCTGGTATGGCGTAGACTTAGAATAATGTGAGGGAATCCATGAAGAAGCTACCACTTAACCTAAACAATAGCTCAACAGGATGGTTTTCAAAGGTGGGAGTCATGGGTGTGGAGAACATTTCTTGTTAGTAAACTCTATCATGCTCTTGACGTCCAAGGTGGCCAGGAATTGGCAACCATGACACTGTAGTCATATAGTTCATAAGTAATTTTATCCCTTCAAAGATACTTTCATGCCTCTTGCACATTTGACCTCACAACTGCTTGTAAACTTTGGTATTGACATGAGTGCGATCAATCCTCAGATGGGATACAAACTGTCATCTTTATCTTTACATCACGATAAAATTGTGTAGAGTCAAAATTTTTCATTAAAGATCTCTTTATATAGGCTGAGAATATGATTCATTTGGTAAAATGTGTGTCTTAGAACTATGAGAGTCAGAGTTCAATCTCTATAGTACACAATTTTTTGTAGCCAAACTTGGTGGCATATATTTATAATCACAGTACTCAGAAACAGAAATGGGCAGATCTTAACCCATGCAGCCAGGCTAACCTCTTGCTGAGCTCCAGGTCAATGAGAGACCTTTTCTCTGTGAGTGAAGCAGATAGGGCCTAAGAAACAATACCTGAAGCTTTCTGATGGCCTCTACATGAATGTACAGACATATGCACACATACATACCTCCATATCTTTAAATGTGTATGAGATATAGTATAAATGTGTGCATTTTATATTAGATTAATAATACCAGCTCTCCAACCATGCTGAAAAGAGACCACTCTCTTTTAAATTGGGCATCTGATTTAATTACCTTAGTTAGTTTTGATTGGGTAGCGTTATACATTTTAGTTCTGTGGTAGGGAACTTATTATCACCATTATTGTTTTTTTCCTGATTACATATGTAGTTAAATTTCCTCAAGTTAAATGTTGCTATGACATAATGCCACTAAATCTTTCCCTTCAAAAATGGGAGTGGAGATAGGCCAACAGAGACTGAGCAATTTGCTTAAAGACACAGCTAAGGACCGTGAGAAATGAATGCATAACTCAGGCTTGCCAATCCCAACTTTTCTTTCCATTGGGTAGAGCCAACTAATTACTTTCTTTTCCAGGAACTGTTTGATCTCTAATGCCAGTCTTCAATCCTGTATCAAGGAGTACTCTGAACATGAGTCTGGAATCAATAAGTAAAAGAGCAACTATCCTGCCTGCCTTAATAAGAATGGTAGGTGACTTGCTGTCCTTAAATTTGTGATGTCCATAGTAGATCACCCTGTCTAAGAGTTTAAAATACAGTGATCACTTTGAAACCAATAAGTCTTGCTGCTTCTTTTCTCAACCAATCTGTGGGATCACATGAAAAGTTTTTTTATTTTTCTCTCCATCTGATTCTTATTTTATTCACTAGTTGGGGTGGTGACATGAAATGTTAAATGCAAAAAAAAAAATAGTTGTATCTTTCCAATATATGGGCCTTTGTTAAATGAAAAAGCTTAAAAAAAATAAGTTTTAACAGAGAAGATAATTGATTGATTTTAAGTGTATTTTTACGATGGATAAATTCTTAAAGTAGTCATTAACTAATGGAATTATGGCAGTGTGTGTGCAATTGCTGCCTCACGGGGACAAGAGGTTAAAAAGTTCACAGACATCTTCACCCGTGGTCTCTCAAAGCTCTGGGAGATGGCCCAGCAATCCCTTCTGTGCTGGGAAGGATCAAGGGTCCTATTGATATTCATGGTCATGTCTATCTAAGCCTCAATAGACTTCTCTATTTACTGGCTGCCCTGGGATACGGGGAAAAGAAAGGAGAAACAGCCAGCGTGTGCTGTGTGGGAAACAACCATTTAGCAATGGTGTGTAATTGGGCTCACAACTCCAGAAGGGGTCATTTTGACAAATGTTTCACCTACTTCCTTCAGGTTGTCAAAGATCAAGACACGTTAATTCTCCAAGCATCCTGTGCCTACTCTCGACGGCGTGTTGCGCACCTGCTCATTAGGAGTGAGTCTGTGTCATAGACCTGAACTGAAAGGTTGCAACCCCTTTAACTAAGTACAAGGAGCCAGCTTTTGTGTTCAGTTGCATTATTGTATTTTTATTTTTAAATCCATTTGTGTATTTTATGCTATGTGTATGTGTGCCCGTGTGATCATAGACGTGGCATGTGGAAGTCAGAGAGAAAATCTTGGGTATTATATTTTCACTTTCCACCTTGTCTCTGCTTTGGTTAGCCACTGCAAGCCAAGTGAGCTGGCCCAGGAATGTCTGGGGATTTTCACATTTCAGTCCCAGTCTTACAGAAGGTCGTGTGGGATTTCAGTCCTGTACTACTAGGCCAGACTTTGTATTGTTTCTGGTCCTCATGCTTGCTCAGAAAGCCCTTTACCCATTGGATCATCTCCTGAAATATCTATTTTGTTTTATTTTGATCGGTACTGGGGGAGGGGCAGATCCTATTGCCTCTTGCTTCCTCTGAAAGTGCCGTGCCAGGAAAGCCCATCTTCAAGCTACACCTTCTTTTTGGTGAATGAAAGAGATCCCCGTCAGTGTCTATCACCGAACTGCCCAGGGAGCCATCTACCTCTATACTGCAAAGGGTCCCTTGATCTTCACTATTAGCTATAGCCCCTTATTCTTGCTCAGCATCTTTTGCATTGCTTGAGTCAGCCACCAAGGCCTCTTCACACTTCCAGGAAAATTCTAGTTGCCTAGGTACATCCCCTCAACATACACACACACACACACACACACACACACAGGTCTCTATAGTCTCTGGTATGTCATAGACTAACGTGAGAGAATCCATGAAGAAACTGCTTCTTCTTAACCTGAACAGTAGCTCAACAGGTGAATAGGTTTAAACTAAAGGTTTGGATGTCAACAGTGTTGTCAGGATGAAGTAAAGAAACTTTGGACATTTGGAACTGGTGACAATTTTGTCTTCAATAACAGACCACAGCTCTCCAAACCTTTGTTTTTTTCCATTATCTGGATTCTCTCCTCACCCACATTTTCCCTTAGTGGCCATTGCTCTCTCCTTTGACTCATGTGTCCCCCACAGTGTCTCCTCTGTCTGACAGGAATCTTCATCCTGATCTCTTTGTTGCTAGACGGAGTCTTCAATTAAAAACACTGTTGCTTTACAATAGTTACAAAATTAAATCGGATACCCTCAGCAAGTCAGCCTCCCCCCTACAAGCCTACCTTACATGTGGAGGTCTACCCTGAAGCACAGGCCTTGAGTTTCACATTGCCATGGAATGTACATTATGTGCAGTTTTTATTATTGTTATTATTATTGTTTGAATTGTGATTTGCTTTTCTATTTTAGTAGGTGAGATAGAATTGAATTTTTGAGCACCAAGTATCTACTATGTGCTAGGCACATAGTGGGGATATTTAATAGTTTTGTCACATAAGAAACAAACTACTGTATGTGTATTTTTATCTATTTTATTTGGGTTCTTATATATACCACCCTTCTCCACCCCAATCCTTTCCCACATGCCAACATCAGGTAGGAGAAACAGAAGGTTAATGGGGAGAGGAGGCATTGGATCTTTTTAGACTATTTTCTGCTGATCAGTGGTGTTGAGTTCCTTGGGGTAAGTCCAACATTCCTCTTGTCAGGATATCTCCACCTTCTTCTCGACTCTTTTCTCTCGACCATTTGACAAACCAGCAACAGCAGTAGCAGGAACAGAAACCAACAACAGAAGGGGAAGCAAGAGGGGGAGCAGCCATGTCTCTCTCTTGGGGTTCCGGTGTTTATATACCCTCTCTAGAGTCCCCAGAACTAAACTATCTTCAGCTGCAGACCCACACTTTTGCCAGAGCATGCATTGTCCACAGTCTGCTGCTGTGGACAATCTGAAGCAGACACATATCCCACACCTGGGATTAAAATTCAAACATGTTTACATAACAAAACTGGGTTTTTTAAGACACAAAAACTCTCACTGCAAACAAGTTCTGTGTCTTTCAGTGTCCATTGGAGTGTTCCTGGCTGGTTCCATTCTTTCTTCCCAGCATTTCTTCATACCCTCTTCTACTTATTTTGTTAGGTTCCACCTCTGTTTTTATAGCAGGAGAAGAAAGTATTATTTAACATAAAACCCTAAATCCAGTGATAACAGAAACAAGAATTTGATTTCCTATCCAAGTAGAATTTATTATCATATATAAAAATAGAATTAACCCTGAAAATCAGCTATTTGAACGAAGAGCATAAATAAAGTCTTCTTGAATGTCTTATTAAGCAGTGGGTATATGAGAAGGGAGGTATTGATGCTTTTAAAATAATTAGGTAAATGCCTCATTTCCCTACATAGGTGGGTGAGGACTTAAGCTGGCAAAGACTGTCTAGAGGCCATGGTCCATTCTCCCACACACTAATGCCTCCAAATTTCTTCAATTAATATTTCAATGTCCTTTAGATCATTAACTCTCATCCTCATTTTTAATACCATGTTCCCCTTCACCTCACACACTAATGTGTTTCCACGTCTTATTGAACATTTACACTGTGCCAGGCGCTCACTGAATAAAAACTTAGTTGTTATTCTCTAATTCTTTCATCAGGAAATCTTTCTTAATTACAGGCTTTCTTCCCTATAGTCACTGAGTTAGTCCAGGCTACATGACCCTAATCAGGCTTTTCTTCTTGTTCATCTGGCCAGCTACCCTCATGTCCTATTTCAAACCTTCTTGCACAGGCATTACAGTCCCATTTGGATACAATGATGGACTTCTTGAATTCCCTTGATTGAAGTGAAATTTCTCCCCAAATTTTAGCCTCAAAGGTCCAGAACTGAGAAGAACTTACACAGTTCTCCACAAACTTCTTATTGTCTTCTTTTCTCTTTCTTCTCACACTCTCTAAACACAATGAAGTGCTATGTGTTTGGGGAGAAATTGTTCAGTCCTAAATTTCAACTAGGTTCTCAAGCCTCTCCAGGTGTCTCTTGAGGTGAAGAAGCCAACATCCTAGAGAATCCTGCACTACTGAGCACAGTTTTCCCTTCATTCCCAGGGGGAACATGTCTAACTGCAGAAAGCACCTGTTCCTATCTGCAATTCCTTGCTAGCATTGCCTTTGACAAAGTGATTCAATTTATGTAATTACAGAATCCGTTTACCATATCTGAGCTAAGTCCTTCAGGGTTTTTTTTTTCCTTTCACCAATAACAAATTATTTTGCTAGGGGGAATCATATGTAAGCTTTGGATAGTCTTTTCACTTACTGTAATTTTTGTGACACACATGCTATATTAAGTAGTGCCCCCTCTGTGGAGGACAGCTGCATCTTTATCCCTTAAGCTATAAATACAGTGAATATAGCAAAAGAGGATTTGCTGATGTTATTAAGTTAGAAGTCTTCTGATAGAAGATTATATTGCGCTATCCGGGTCAACCAATATAATCACAAGGGTTTTATAAGAAGGCGATAAGAAATCCATACAGAAGGAGGGTGAGTGATCATGGAACAAGAGCTTGGAGTGATGTCTTGTGCCAATGAACTTAGGCAGTTTCTAGACTCTGAAAAAGACAATAGAATGAATTCTTTCCTAAGCCTCCAGAAGAAAGACAGCCTCACTAACATCTTGATTGTATTCTTACATTCTATAGAACTGTAATAATAAATGTGTGTTATTTATTCGTGATATTGGAATAATTTATTCTAGAAGCAATTCCCCAAAAAAGTCAATCTATGTTGTATGCATATGGATTGTGGTTTTTTTGAACCACTAAGTAGTAATACACAATATAAAGGTACTCTTTGTTCTAGTCATTTACCTATTTAAAGGTATTATGTCACTTCCAGGCTTGGGCTTTTATAAATAAACACTTTGAACCCATTTGGATGAAATTTTTAGATGACACATATTTTCACTTCTGTGGGAAGAAGTCATATGAACTGTGGCATGTGTGTTCTGCCCCATCAAATAAATAATGTATTTAAAAAATAAAAAGTAGATGAAAATGGGACATCATCTTACCAAGTTAATCTTGTTTTAACCATTTGACCTAGCCATTGCATTCTATTTTTCCATAAATTCCTTGGGAATTTATGACAACATATTTTTTATCATATTCATTCCCTTCCCCATACTCCTCTGAGATCTTTCTTTAACTTCTTACACACCCAATTTAATGTTCTCTCACTTTGTTTAAAAACAAAAAAGATTTCATTTTTTGTCAGCCAATTCCTGAGTATGGGACCTGCCCTGGAGTGAGGTTGATATACCCAGGGTCACTCCATTGAAGAAAACTGACTTTTTCTCTCCTCATAAATATCATTTACCAGTATCTCTTTGTCTAGTGGTGGAAGTTCATACCCTCTTTCTCTTCTCACAGCTGGGAATTTGTTTTATAGGTAGTGTCATGATCTCTATGAGTTCATATGTTCATCTTCCTTGTTGCATCAGGAAAACAGAATACCCTGTTTCCTTCAGGGTATCCACTACTTCTGGATCCTACAATCTTTATTGCTTCTCTCCCATAGAGATCCTTGAGCCTTGAGGAGAAAAGTTTGATAAATACATGCTATTTAAAGCTGAGAATTCCAAAGTCTTTTATTGTCTGCGTGTTGACAAGTTGTGGCTTTCTGTGATAACTACTCTCTCCTGGAAGAAGAAGCTCATTTGATGGAGGTTGAGAAATGCACTATGAATACAATGATATACTATTAGAAGTACTTTATTGTAATATTCATTTAGAAAAGAATAGCTGTATTTTCCTTTTAGCCTAAGACACATCTAGCTCCATTTTTTTTTAGTATCATTAACAGTATCAGATATGGGCTCCACCTCACAGAGTGGGCTTTAAATCCAATCTCTTTAAAGTGATTGGTTACTTACCTAATATTCATTCCACTATTGCAGCAGTGGGTATAGCTTGCAGTCAGGTGGCTATTGGAGCTAACAGGGTTCATGCGTGGGCGACACTGGATGATTCCTTTTTCTACTAGTGTGCACGGCACAGTCTAACACTAGAAACTGTAATGAATAAGAATGGAGCTTTCAGTTTAAGATCAGTTTTATTTCTCTATGCTGTGTGGCATAATTGTGATGATCTTACCATCAAGCCCTGGAGAGTAACTATGACAATTAGCAATAGCTTTTAATGTCTGGAAGGTCAGTGGGACTCCACTGGCCAACAATTCAGAAAAGATGTAACCAATTCCTATAAATGGGGATTTTATTTTATTTAGTAGCATAGACAGGGCATTGCATCTCCTAATATATGGTTACTACATTCAAACTTCTTAATATATGCATTTATGTATATATATTCAGGAGCTTCTGCAGTAGTAGGTTTCCACGGGGCATTTGTTTTCCAAAAGGATTTTAGTGTTAACTTTTATTTGAAGACAAAGTCTCACTCTGAAGTCCTGAACTGGTGGCTATTCACCTATCTCAGTCCCGCAATGTGTTGAATTTGAATTACAGGCATGAGTCTCCATGTTAGATATTTCCAGAACTTTTATTCTAAAGTTTACTGACATAAAATGGTGAAAACATTTATCATGACAGTTAGGAATTGAGAGGTGGCATAGACTTTTCTGTCTTTGTGTCCCTTAAGGATTTGCAGTTAGGAAATACAATTGACATGACCTATAGCATTGGCTTCCACACATGGCTCTCTTGTTGTGGCTGGCAGCTTGGTGCTTTCTATTGAGAGTGGACCTCAGTTTCTCAAGTGTGCCTCAAATATCTTCACAAATGCCACTATCTTTCCCCAGAGTGAGTGATTCAAGGAGATAAAGCAAAGAAGTAGCTTCAGTGTCTTTTACAACTAAGCTTGAAAGCTACTCATAGTATTCTTCTTGGTATCTACCTGGTAAAGTGTATATCCACAATTTAGTATAGTAGGGGACTGAAGACAATATGAAACCTAGAAGGTGAGTACTTAGGATCAACATGGAAACTGAGCACCACACTGACCGTTTTATCTTATGAGTTGTTTTATTTATATCAGATCAAACCTAGGGGAAAATCTTTATTCTAGGGTTCTGCTTTTCATCCTTTTGATTGTCTACATCATTAGTCTGTGATATCTGTGTGCGTGTGCCTCCTGAGAGAAAAATTAACAAATGATAAAAAATTGCAGATGGAGATCACAGAGACAATCAAGCTCTCATTTACCATCATCCAGACAGACACATCTTTGTCAGAGTCCTTGGGAGCAGGGGCAGAAGCTACTGTAACTGTACAAAGGAAGTAACTTACCGTAGGTATTTGATTTCTGATTCATATATTCCAAGTGCTCCCTTCAAGAATGTCTATTTGAAAGAAGGTTGCTCAGTCCTTGAAATATGGCATGCTTGGGGAAGTTGCTGTCAAACTGCACTGTCTACTGCCATAAAATAAATCACTTTCCTTTATGAGGAAGATTGATGTCAGTTTGGTTTAATGTGTCACTTTTTTATTTCATAGTCATTTTGTGCCATTTTTTAAATGCCTGGAACTAGAATGAAAGGAACACAACAAAAACCTAAAAGAAGCATTAGGACATTTTTGGTATGTGAAAATTCACAACACATTATACTACTTATATAGAAGATAAAAATAGTGTATAATTTATGGAGTAAAGCTACTGAAAGGGCAGCACAGAGATCTTAATATATTCAATTATCCAGAAAAACAAATTGATTTTGTTTTTATTAATAGCACTGAGGTACGCATGCCACTCTTTTAATTAAGGCAGTTGGGAACACATGTGTTCAATCCATGCCTGTGTTTTCCTTAGGGAACAAGTCAAGCTCTATGATAAAGCACAATGAAAATAATTTATATAGAGAAGAAAACATGCTATACTGAAGCATGGACGTTTCCAAATCATATAGTCTATCCCAAGGTCTATTTGAGTAAGAGACTTGACTAATAGGACTTGTTCAAACTTCCAAGTGGGGGCTGGGAGCTTTTCATTAGCAACTGAGGTCACAAATTCTCCAAACCAAAAGGAAGCCAGTGTAGAATTAACAGTGGTGGATGAACTTCCAGTCATGTGCTCAGAATCACAGGTAAGGAAAGAGGCTGGCCTACTCCTATGTGACCTGACAGCTGCCAAAAGACTGTGAATAATTTCTAATATACTCCCTTCTAGATGGCGAGATAGTAATTGTCTCCTTCTGGAGAAGTCAGGCCTGAGAAGAGAATAATTTTTAGAGGTCAGTTTTAGTCACCAAGTTTCTGTCAAGCCCAGTACAAGGAAAAAGTGGGTGAGGGTCCTGACATTCTTGTTTCCATCTTTGTTCCTTTGCAAAATGTACTGTTGCATAAAGTACAAGTTTGGAACCAAATCTTATGGCTTTCTCACAAGGGTCAAGCCCATGGGTGAGGACAGGGGGTTGAGAGGCGCCAGAATCACTACACAGACACTGGGAGCCAGGTGAATGCAATCTGAGAGCGCAACAGAACAACAGATTTAGTGTATTAGTTTTGCATTGCACACAAGCAATGTGGAAGCTGACCATACCTCTTTAGGTCTTCATGGCAGCTCCTGCTTTCTAGTCTTTTCTAAGAAGACTACAAAGGACAGCTGAAGAGAATATTGTCGTCTGCCCGGCCACAGACAGACTATTCCGTGTAAGTGCTACATCCAACAGAGAAATCTGAGCTTTCTTTCTCTAAGAGGAGAAAGAATGTTTCCATTCTAATCTATGTCATTGGAAAATATATAAATATGTACAATTCAAAGGTACTAGAAACAGCATTCTGAAATTATTCATTTTTCACGTAATTTATATTGATTTTTCTTCCATGTTCTGTTTAGTTTTATTTTAATGACTGTTTATTTTAATGGCTTATATATTGGTCAGGAAAAATGAAGGTTCACCAATGAACACAAATAAACACCTCCAAAGGCCAGTGATGACCCAGATTTGATTCCTTCTTCCCATAGGGAGGTAAGAGATTCCATGCAGGGAATCAGGCAGAGTCTAACTATTTTCCCGGAATACCACAAAGGTTTTCAATATAGGATAAAGGAAGAATAAGTCCCAAGTATTCAAAGGTCCATCAAAAGAGAAATTTTAATATTAAGGTTTTTTAACCTTTTATTCATGGTGTGTGTGTGTGTGTGTGTGTGTGTGTGTGTGTTCAAAGAAGCCCAAAGAAGGTGCCAGATCCCCTGGAAGTGGAGTGATGGACAGTTGTAAAAGTTTGTGCTCTAAAAGGGAATCATGAGAAGGAAGAAGAGATCTTAAGAGATGAGAAGAGGTAAATGGAGAACATGAAACATTAAAACAGATGGAAGCAAAGAGACCAATGAGAGTGAGGACAAGTGGATGTGGCAGCGTATGAGCTGGACAAGGAAGAACTATTTATGTATGTAAACAGTACGCATGATGAAGCCATTACTTCATAAACTAACATAAAACCTAGTTTTTAAATAGTTAATTTTATAGCTGGGGGGATGCCTCCGGGGCTAATGCATTTACCTTGCAGTCATGAAGACTTGAGTTAAGATCACCTAGAACCAGGTGCGGTGGAGCATGTAGGCAACAGCAACACTGAGAGAAAAGGAGGAGTCGGAGGATCCAGGGCTCTGCTGGCCATCCAACCTAGCTGGAGCCATGTGAGTTACTGTCTCAAAGCCTAAGATGGAGGGCTGGGAAAATGGCCACACACATATCATTCCAATCCTGGAAGGCAGAGACAAGATCCCTAGATTAAGGTACCTGGCAAGGCTTGCCATATCTGACAGCTCTGGGCTTGATTGAAAGTCCCTGTGTTGGGGCTAAAGAGGTGGGTCAGTGCTTTAGAGGACCTAGTTTCAAGTCCTAACATTCACACAGCATATAACTCTCTGTAACCATAGTCTCAAGGGATTCAGTACCCTTTTCTAGCCTCTGTAGTTAACAGGCATGCAGAGTTACATAGACATGAAGAGAAAAAAAAAAGAAATGCCAATATATATAAAATAAAAACATTTTTAAGGAGGCCCTGCCTCAACAAAAATGGTAGAAGAGCAAGTGAGTCTTGATCTGGGTTCTCTACGAATACATCTGAACACAAATACTGGCGTTCATATCACATATACACAGATAAATACCAAATATGAAGAAACTATTGAAGATGACTCTTTCTGGTGTGTACATACCCACGCACATACCCAAATACACACATACACACACACACACAAGTTGTTAATTTGTGGACATACCTTCTTCAAGAGGTTGTGAAGTATGATTAAACTCTATTCAAGCAAAAAGCAAGCGATAAATATTAGGAGCCCATCATTCATGACTGTCACAGCCCCAGACATATCTAGTATCCACACTTCCTTGAAAATTGCCTGAGATTGTCTTTAGTTGACCTTTTTAGTATTTGAACTTTTGCTCAGAGAGTAAAAAACTGTCAGACACTCACTTGAGTCTATTTAACACATAATCAGACATCTTCTCTTCTTCCTTTGCCCTAGTTCTTGCACATTTCTTAGCATTTTTCTGGAAAGAGCATATGTAAATTCTGAGTTGTTTGTCAAGTTATGGCTGAAAATTATACGAGGTTGCCTTTGAGAATGTGCCTCAGTGGTAAGGGAGCTGTCAGTGTGAATGGGAATGGGGGAAAAAACCTAAAGGGGACCCAGCATTCACACATAGTAATTAATGACGGGAATGCAACATCAGCAGGGTGGTAGGATATGAGGTCTGCAACACTGCTGCCCCCAGAAGTTCAGCTAGCAAGTAGTTCTCAATCAGAAGAAATGGAACTTGAAATAAGAACTGCAAGCACTTGCTCATTGCTTGTCGGCCCATAGTGCGTCAGAAAACAGTGAGAAACAGAGCAGCAGAGCTAACTCGGGTGTGAATTCTAATGATACTTTATTTCTGTCCTCTTCAAGAATTGATGCTGATGAGGAAAATAAGTAGAGTAAGCCGGCATATGTGTTATGAGAGGTGAAGGCAGTGTTCCATGCCCTCTGTAATCCCAGCTACTGAGGAACCTGTGGCGGGAGGATTGCACGAGCCCAGGGGTCCAAGGCCAGCCCGTATGCCAACTGATATATAATGAAAAGGACTTTGAAATGATGTGATCGTTATAGTCATCTCCAATGGAAGCGGAGGATGTGTTTGTTCAGAATGACCTAAGCTTCAGCCATGGAGCGATTGACATAACACAAATGAGTAGCGGTGCCCTCTCTGGCTAATTACCCTCCGAGTACTACACGGATTAGTGGGAGGACATATCATTGCATTGGACACACAAAAATTCACAACCTAGTCTTTTCCTTTGTCACAAAATAGCCAGGAGTTCTGTCACTCTAGCCAGCACAGATAACCTTTCTATCAAAATCGCCTCATAACTAAGAAGGATATTTTCACAGTTTTCTTATTTAAAGCACAAGGTTATGACACAATGCGTGTGTAAAGGTCCCTTGAAAAACAAAATGAAAATTACCATAAATGATCAAAGTATGTTTGATCCCCATGATAAACAATTCATAGGACATGTCATCAATATTCAAAGTAATAAAAACCTGACATTTAGTTTGGGCTTTCAGTACTGATAAAATATTCTATTAGATTTTTATAATAAATCCCATCAAGACTGGAATCATTTCCTGAATGAATAAAAATGTAATGTAATATTTGAAAAAAAATCAAGCTTCTCAAATATGAAATTGATAGGGACTGATCCAATTTTTAAACCTTTCTTTTGAACACACACACAAACATACACACACACATAATTTAATGAAAGTATTGTGTTATTGCCAGTTGGTTAGGCCTCATTTAAGAATTTTTCAAATTAAGAGAATCACTTTTAATTCCAGAGTTTGTCATTGTGTAAGTCATTGCAATTTTCTATTAATTTTAAATGTTGACCTTTTGGCCAGTCAGAATATTTTCTAGCAGCTTAATTATTCCTCAAGCATTTGAATTATTCTGTCAATAACCAAAATAAAAGCCAATACTCATAAATTCTGTGTCATTTAATGAAGTCATGTAAATCTGAAAATTAAATGACTTTCACTTCTTCCTTTTGAATTTTAGTCTTAAAACTGCACAATGAATCAGAGCAGTGAAAACCTTGGGACTCCCCCTCCCCACAAAAAATTAAGAAGCTTACAATCTTCAATCATCCTGTCATCCTTTGGCAGATGGAATTCTCATATTTCCTGCAAAATCTAATGAGGAGAAGGCCTGGCCCTTTTGTTTCAACAAAACAGTTTACTCAGCAAGTACGAGCAAGTTTCTCGTATCCACCGAACACTTCATTCCTTCCAAGACTGTCCAAGGAAAGGTAAAATACACAATATCTCACACTGTAGGGACGGACAGTCTTATCTCATTTAACTAATGCCAAATTTACATGCAGGAAAATATCCAGATATTAAATGTACAAGTATGTGGACACTGGTGAGCACACTCGTTTGTATAACTGATGTTGTGGTAAATAAATGGTATTGGGTTAGTAACATTTATTGTTAGCTCTATAGTTAACATGGCGGTATTATCCTGCTATCATAATCAATAAAGGACTCCGACACCTGATAGATTTTATGCCTTATTTCACCTTGGGCTGGGTAGATAATTCCACTATGCTATTTCCTATCTCCCAGTCCCCATCCCATTCATCCCATCTGCATTAATCATTCTTAATTGGGCTACCTCCTATCCACAATTGTGTAAATACTTGCTTATTCTTCATCCGGATCACTCCTTTCCATGCCATTCTTGGAGTCCTTCCTCCTGGCTAACGTGGTTTCTTTTCCACACTAACCTATCATGGCTTCCTCCTTCTCCTCTTTCTGTCCTCTCTCCCTCCAAAATCCTCTCTCCAAAGCTTCCAAACCTTAGCTCTGACCACTGCACCTTTGCTCTGCCCAGATGTGTTGGCCTTCTATTGTTAAAAAAGGGGTAATTTCTTAGGCAAGATTCACACTAGGACAGATGTATGTGAGAATGTGCTCATCCAGGCATGGACCAGATCTTAGGGGCCAGTAATTACTGTTAAAATCCATAGCACCAGATCAACCCCCAACAAACTGGTATATAGTAAGATATACATACTTTGTATCTCTTTGCTTCCTGACCTATTCCCTGAAACCCTTTCTGTACTTTGAATGGTAGAGACAATTGAAACATCTTACATAGAAACCCTGAGTTTCTTTTTGGTTCATTATGTGACAGAACCTAAAGTTCCTATAGGTTTCAGAGGTGACTCTTAGCGGGTTCTCTAGTAAATATCAGGACAGTCGTCAGGAACACCAAGCTATGAATAAAGGAACTTTATTCCTTGGAACTTTCAACCCCACCTCTACCCTTCAAAGAGTGAGGAGGTGCTGGACATTGGTTGCGTTAGTCAGTGATCATATATACATGGTGAGCTTTTATAAAATCCCTAAATTAAAGGACCAAGAGAGCTCCTGGATTGTGTAACATATCTATACGACTGGAGGATGACAGATGCACTTGTGTTCTGAGTCCTTCCAAACCTGGACCTATGTAACACTTCATCGGAGCCTGCAAGCCTTGGTGGAGCTCTTTACGCCGAGCCAGCCACTGGCTTTGAGTCCTCTGGTTTGCTTCTGGGGAGCACTCATCTGCAGACAGGTTGGATAGAGGTGTGTGCATTTGAAGTGTGGGGCAGTCTCATGGGACGGAGACATTTACCTCTGGGATCTGAACAGACTCTGTGCACTGTTGGAATTGAATTGAATAATTGGACACCCAGATGGATGTGAGAAATTCTCCATCTTTATTATTAGAAGTAAAAGGAATGGGTCTCACTCAGTAACCAGCAAACCACTGAAGATCTGAACTATGTCATCAAGCCAGTACGATTTTCCCATCAATCCCCACTCTTCATGGACAGCTACTCCCCAGACTTCTACTACAATGTGTTATTTTGACCCATTTTTAGAAATTCATATGGGCAGACTCCTAAGATCTACATTCTCCGGTGAATGACATTATTTTATTTTCACATAGTATAAAGGTGTCAGGATGTATCCATTTTTCAAGACAGGCTCTCACTATATAGCTCTGGCTGTACTAGAACTTACTATGTAGATCAGGTTGGAGTTGAACTCAGAAATCTATTTGCCTCTGCTTCCCAGGTACCGGGATTAAAGGTGTGTGTCACTGTGATCAGCCCATCACTATGTTTGATAAAAAATGAGATTCATATTATATGTATATATTTTTTGAATATTTATGTTTACTTTATTTGGATAAATACTAGGGTAAGAATAACTGGTTTTTTATGATAAAAGTATACTTGACTTTAAAAAGTATTTCCAGTGTGTCCATAAAATGGTTGTATCATCTTACGCCTCGACCAGGAATATTGATCCATTCAGGAGCTTCTTGTCTTCATCAACATTTGTCATTTTCTGTGAAGTGTCTCACTTCTCTTGTTTGATATGAATGCTTCTCAGCCATTTTTATATTATTTTATTTTTATATTTTATTTTTTTGAAGTTTTTATTCAAATGGGGAGTTTAAACAAATGTGTTGGATATAAGATCTTGATCATATATTCGATACAGTTGGAGATTTGTATCAAATATTTCTCAGTTTTGACTTCCTCTTTCTTTTCATCTTTAGTTCATAACATTTGTGGCTACTGATTTTTGTAACCTCCTCTGTAATATCAGGAAGATATTTTGTATTTTTCAGAAACATTACAATATTATTTTCTATAGTACTTTTAATTAACCTTGTATGTACAATGAAGAGGAAATCAATACTCATATTTGTTCCTTCATTTGTCTGGTTGATACTGTACTATTAATGGCTGGAACCTACTTCTCCATGTCAATGGAGAACATGCCCTCTACAGTTGTGACTATTCTATGAGCCTATTTAATTAAAACAAGGGTTTTAATTCTCAACATTATTTCAATCCAGGAATCTAGTATTTGGGGCCAGACATTGACTACCTACCAAATGTTGGAAGTTTTCCATCACTGTTAATCTCTCAGTATTGTAGCAAGCATCCTTGCCCTGCACTTTGAAGATTCTCAGCATGGGTAAACACAGTTCAGCCGTTGGCCAAGAATACACTGGAAGGCCCATACAGAATGAGTCAGAGTTTGCCTTCACTGTCTCCTTTCTTATTTGTTTGTTTATTTGTTTGTTTAAGACAGCTTCTCTCTGTGTTGCCATAGCTGTCCTGGAGCTCCTTCTGTAGACCAGGCTGGCCTGGAACGCACAGAGATCTGCCTGCCTCTGCCTCCCAAGTGCTGGGAGTAAAGGCGTGTGCCACCATGCCCAGCTCTTCTTCCTTTCTGATGCCATGCTTCACCACCCTTTTGATCACCTTCAGTGCCACTTGCTGCAGGCCCACATTCTCTGCTTTGTTTGTGTCCTCCTCTGAGTGTATCAATTTGGGATGTAGTTCCAAATAAAGTCAGGCTAAAAGAACATGGTGCTGTGTGTGAGAGTGTGTGTGTGTGCCTGTGCTCACTCGTGCCCGTGTGTGTGTTTCCGTACATAAGACAGTCTTTATTGACTTGCATTTGTCTAGACTTCTGATCGCAGTGAGAAGGTACTAATTTAGTGTCATTCACAATCAACATGGCTAACATACTCACTGCAGTCACAGCTTTGAAGAGCCATATAGGGGCTGAGGATTATGTAGCTCAGTTGGTGGTATGCTTTCTTAGCATGTACAAATCTGTGTATTCAATCTCTAGTGCCACTTACAGTGGACAGGATTATGCACTCCTGCAGTCCCAGAACTTGAGAGATGAGGCAAGTGGATCAAAAGTTCACGGTCCTCTTTTTTTTTTTTTTCCTTCAGACTTTGAGCGCAGCCTGTGCTGGGAACCCTGTCTCTAAATAAATAAATAACAGACAAGTATTTTATGTGTAACTTTTGAATTTTAAAAAGAAATATTATACCACTGTGCATGTTTGTTTGTGTGTGTGAAGAGATAAACTACTGTTAATAAATTCAAAATGGACCTCCTACAATAACTCATTTTAAGCTTACAATGGGAGGTTGAAGTGAGGTGCTGAGGTTGTTAAAGAGAGCGAAGGAGATTTTAAGTGTTCTGTTTTTAAATTATGAAGCATGAGGATGAGTTGCTCTTGCCAAGGACTTGGTGCGTACAGCTCAAGCATGTGTGAAAACACCATTATTTTCCTTCTCCCTAGGAGCCTATCATATCGACTCTTGTTTCAATATGAAGGACAGACCTTGAACACCAAGGACTGCTAGCGAGTTGAATTTGTATACAATTCTATGTTAGAGCGTTCTTGCCTCTAAAACATGGCAGGTCAAACTTACAATTTGGAGATTAATTTCGTGTTGCAAACTTTTTTTTTTCATAATTCAGATGTGATTTTAGATTGGGATTCGCCAAGTGACTCTACTGTGTTCTTTCAGTTATATTTTAAGATGATCATACAAAGCGATTGACTTTTCTTGTGGCATTTTCATACATATATGTAATTTTACTTTGCTCTCATTCACTTCTCCCTTCTGCCGCTCTATCTCATACCCCCTGTAATCCATTCCTTTGTCCCTTCCACCCGGAACCGGATCCGCTTCTTGCTCTCTGCTTTCGTGTCACGTGTATTCTATCACCTGCTCCTCTCAGTTTTCTTCCTTCTCTCTCATGGTCTCGGTCTACTGTCATCACACACTCACACACACACACATACAAGTTGGATTTCATTTATGCGAAACAGTATTTGGCCTTGTGCTATTGCGGTTCATCTCTTTCTGACTCAGGCTTGTTTTGCTGAGCACAATGTCCCCTAGCCTCAGTTCCGTTTACTTTCCTGAAAACATGCTTTTATTTTTTTTTCTTTATGACAAAAACAAGCTCTGTTATGTACACATACCACATATTCTGTACACAGTCACCTTGCCTTGGACATTTTGGCAGAGTCTGTTCCCTGGCTGTCGTTAGCAATAAACACGGATGTGAGAGTAACGCTGTGCTGTGTGGACCTAAAGTCCCTCAGGGTGCGCGTGCGCGGGACTGAAATTGCCGGGCAGAATGGCAGGTCCACGTTCAGTTCCTGTGGCGTCTCCAGAATGATTTCCATAGTGGCTGCACTACTTCAGATCCCAACCAGGAGCGTGCAAAAGTCTCTCTTTCCACATAGCCTCCCCAGGACCTGTTACCGTTTGTTTTCTTGTTTTATGCATGGATTGGAAAGGAGTTTTAACTTGGATTTTCCTGAGGCCTAATACTATTGAACCCCTATTTCAGTACTTATTGGCCATTAGGATTTCTTCTTTGAGAACGATATTCAATTTATTAGCCTACTTATTAACTGGGTCATTTGAGAGTCATCTGGTGGTGGTCACGTTTCTCAGTTCTTTATATGTTCTAGGTATTAATCTCCTCTCTGATGTGTAGCTTGCCAAGAGGTTTCCACAGCCTCTGGGACAGTGGTTTTCAACCTTCCTCATACTGTGACCCGTTCATGCACTTCCTCGTGTTAGAGTAACCATAAATTATTTTTGTTGCTACTTCATAACTGTAATTTGGATACTCTTATAGAGAGTAATGTAAATATCTGTGTTTTCCCATGGTTTTAGATGACCCCTGTGAAAGGTTCATTTAATCCCTCCAAAAAACGGGTCGTGACTCCTCGATTGTGAACCACTGCTCTAGGCCATCTCTTCACTCTAGTGTATCTTGTGCTGAAGCTTTGTAGTTTCATGTATCTCCACTTGTCAGCCTTGGGGGTTACATCCTATGCTGCTTGAATGTCTCTTTAGAAAGCCCAGTTCTTATGCACATTCTGAATTATCTTAACTCTTTTCCTTAATAAATTCCACTTTATACTAAGATTTTTTAATTCATTTTTTGTGTTTTTGTTTACTAAGACACACAGACTTACCTTCATTCTCATACATGTAGAAGCTCGGTCTTCTCAGCACTGTTAATTGACAAGGGTCCTTCCTTTTCAGTGTATGTTTTGAAATCTTTGTTGACAGTTCAGTGGCCAGAGCTCTACAGGTATATGTGAAGCTCTTCTACTGCTTTGCAATGCATCTACCTATCCTTTGTGTGCTATATCATACAGACTGTGCAACTTTGCCTGTACAGTCTGAGTAAAAATTAGGTTTAGTGCTACATACAGTATTGCTCTACTGTGTTTCAGATGGCTTTATTTGAGAACTTCTGTGCTACCGTGTAAATTTTATATTTTAAATCATTCTATGAATATTGTCTATAGAATTTTGATTGTGTAGGGTCATGTCAGCAACACATAAGGATACTTTGGCTTCCTCTTTTTTCTATTTGCATCACTTTCAGTTTTTTTCTTTTGTCTTATTGTTCTAGCCAGAGTTTCAAGTATTATATTGAATAAAAAAAGAATTCCTCCTTTATGTCCTGCTTTCAGAAGACAAGCTTTCAATTTCCCCGTTTTCCCCCTATGTTGGCCACATGTTTGTTAGTTGTAACTTTTATTATGAGCTATGTTCTTATGAGCTGTCCTCTGTGTTTAGTTTCTCAGTGCTTTTATTGTGAAAAGGTGGTGAATTTTTTTAAAGACTTTTCTGCATCTGTTAAGATAATAATGTGATTTCTATTCTTAAGTCTGGTAATGTGATATATGACATTTATGGATTTAACTGTATTGGGCCAACTTTGTATCCTGGGAATGAAAATAACTTGGTCCTGGTGGGTGATTTTCTTAATGGTCTTAAATTCAATATTTCCATATTTTATTGAGAAATTTTGGGTCTATAGGTCAGGATGTGTGTGTAGGTATGGGTTTTTATATTAGTTTAATATTCCCTACATAAAATGAATTTTGTAATCTTACTTTCTTTTATATGTTCTGTAACATTGGTGTTAGCTCTTCCTTAAAAGTTGGTAAAATTGAGCAGTAACCTACTTAGCCCTTTTTTGGGGGGAAGACTTTTTGTTACTTTTTCAGTCTTGTTGAAATGGATCTGTCCATTCTTCATTTATTCGATGGATCCTCTAAAGTCCTGGAATGTATCCATTCTTCTATATATTTTAGTTTGGGGAATGTACTTGTATCTTTAGTTATTGTCTCAACTCCCTCTATCCAAGCTTTAACTGGTTGTTCTCTTAATCATATAAAAAAAACTCAGATATTTAGGCATCCACATTTTCCTTTTTCTATTTGTCGATGTTTGAGAGTAATATTATGTCCACCCTGACCTCCACTTCTTTCTT
This sequence comes from Pachyuromys duprasi, assembly GCA_028658305.1. Lineage (NCBI taxonomy): Eukaryota > Metazoa > Chordata > Mammalia > Rodentia > Muridae > Pachyuromys > Pachyuromys duprasi. The sequence goes on from CM053751.1 coordinate 55,301,131, forward strand.
CTACTTGGCCAAGCCAATGGCAGATAGATAGGCTTGTGTGAGCCATGGCTTTGTTTGAGAGTGGGACATCAAATCACTCCTACCCATGCTACCCAGCTTACCTTTTGAGTGAAACTTCTGATTCCTGTCCTGCCAGTGGGAAGCGGTGTGGCTGTAGCCATGTTTGGCTTGGCTCCTTTGCTTATGTCTCTTCTTCTTTGGTACTTTCCAGCTGTTCTTTCACATCTTTTGTGAATTTCCAAAGCTCTTCCCTTCGCTCTTCCTTATAGGGACTCTTCTCCTTAGCTAGATCGCACGAAAGAAGTTTCTCCCAAGTAGCTCTACACTCCCATGAAACGATTTACACTCATTTCTTCCAGAAACACTAGTCTCTCATATTAATTATCTCTATAAAAAAAGTTCAGTAAAACACATTCATTAGTTAAACTGCACTTATCAGTTACTACATAAAAAGAAATTGCAATATCCAGTTTAAATCAGTGACAAATGAGATGCTTTGCCTTGGAATTGTTCACAAGAAGACCACTGAAAAACGACCAGAAGTAAACCTTCCCCCACTATTGTGGCTTGCTCTTTCATTTATAGCTCCCTAAGAATGTTAATGATTTCTTCGGTATATGTAAAATATATATATATATATATATATATATATATATATATATATATATATATTTTCCCTTTTATGGAATAACATAAAAGGTTATTCCAATACTGCTGTTATACTGTTTGTCTGCTAAGAACTTAAATTGCATTAGGAATGTTAATTTTCCATTGTTTTTTTTTTTTCTCCTCGGTGCCTTTCAAACACCAGGAGGGGAAGGAGCCACTAAAGAGCCATCAGTCAAGAGTCATCACTATGTGTTCCATTAGCTCACGTTCTCTCGTGTCTCTCCCACCTCTGCAACTTATAAAGGAGTCAAGATGCTTTCGTGTTTATAATATAATGTTCTGTTTTTAAGCTTGCGGCTAGATTATATGTTTAAAATCTGCGACCTGTTTAGAGCACTGAGTGTTTTTCAAGTGGGTCCGGGTTCAATTCCCACCACCAACAGGGCAGCTTACAATTGTGTATAACTCCAGCCTCTTCTACCCTCCGTAGACGCAAGGCATAAAAGTGGTGCACAGACATGCATGCAGTCAGAACACCCGTACACATAGAATAAAAAGTTTTCTCTTAAATGCTATCCACGCTGCTGTCAAAAATCTTTATATGCTCCAGCGTATAGCTAACTCCTCCTCAGAGAATTAAGCTTGTGGATTCTTAAATGTTCTGAGGTTTGAAAAGTTCAAGTACATTTGATCCTATGGTTTTGTTTTTGAACATTGTTTGAAATGTCAAAAAAAAAAAAAACTCTGTTCTTGAGTCAAATGATGAGAAATGGAAGGGGTTATCACCTTAAGTGAGCTCTTGTAGGCATTCATGCAAAATTCTAATGAAACTCGACTCGAGATGCAAAGGAATATAAATTATGTTAGCATAATTTTCAAATGTTTAAAAAGGCCTTTTGTTTTGGAGTGGTTTTAAGTTTCCAGAAAAGTCACAAATGTGCTGCGGAGGAGCCTGCTTACTAACGCCTCATCCGCGTGTACAGGCTGCAGCAGTGTTTGTATATTGTCATTAACTGAGGTCATGCTTCTTTTATTCTGCTTTGGATTTTTCTGAAGTCCTTTTTGTGTGACATTGGATGACGATGTTTCCCTAGGCTCTTCTCAGCACTGGCAGGTTTTCAGGCTTTGCCTACTGTAGATGATGGTGACATTTCTGAGGGGAATGGATTATCAGGTGAGTTTCTCATGCTTAGGCTATGGTTATAATTGTATTTGTTTTGGGCTTGCTGTTTTTTGTTGTTTGTTTGTTTGTTTGTTTGTTTTTGGTAATGGCCCACCCCCAGCATATCCTGTCAACTCAAGCTCAGTGCTGGTCTTGACTACCCAGCTGAGGCAGTGCCTGCCATGTTTCTCTACTTTGAGGACCTCAGCTCTCCATACTGTGCACTCTTTGGAAAGACACTTTGTCCACACTGCGCTTGAGGCAAGAACTGAAGTTCACTCTCCTTGGGAACAGAGTAGCTGTGTCAGTTATCAGAAAATATGCATGAGATATCATTCTATTTCTCCCATTTGTTTGCCCAATCATTTATTTCTTTCAGTATAGACTTATGAATATTCATTTACACTTGGGCTGTATTAATCCCGTTGCTTAAATAGCTCCAGTTTCGTCTACAGAGAGAGCTTTCAGTTGGCTCCTGCCCACCCTCCTGCCCTGCATACCTTTTATCATACGTGTTGTTGCATTACTTTCAGTTTTGATTCTTCAGTTGAAATATGATTTTTAAAGGAGAAATATTAGAATGGTGTTTCGAGCGTGTGTGTGTGTGTGTGTGTGTGTGTAGTGCTTGCATACATTTAATGTATACATGTGTTATGGAACCCCAATTAGATTTCCCACGCAGTATAAAAAAATCTGGACAAAATTTCTAGACAGTAAATGTTTCTAAAAATACTGGCTTTGTAGTCCTGATGAGACCTGATAAGCTAGACCAGATGGAAGGGGAAGTGGACCTCCCCTATCGGTGAACTTGGAGAGGGGAATGGGAGGAGATGAGGGAAGAAGGGTGGGGTTGGGAGGGGTTGAGGGAGGAGGCTACAGCTGGGATGCAAAGCAAACAAAATGCAATTAGTGTAAAAAAAATAAAAAATTAATTAAAAAAAGAATTCACAAATGAAGAACCTGAAAAAATATGTTTGCTTTCATGTTTATTTGTGTGTAAAATGCTAAAGATCAACAAAGTAGAAACAACTAGCTCCCTGATAAGGGTAGGGCAGAAATCTGAAGCTTTTCAACCTTTTTGTATTTTTTTTTTGGAGGCAATGTCATGAATGCCAGCCCCTGAGCATTTAAGACGCTTTGCTTGTTTGTTTTTCTATTTCTATTTTGAAATGGAGCTTCCTATGGGCTGGGCTGGCTTTGAACTTGCCCCTTACTCAAGGATGACTCTGAGCTCCTGTTCTGAATACCTCTACCTCCTAAGTGCTGGGATGCAGCTATGCACCTCCAAGGTGGGCTGCTCAGAATGGCTTGACTTTTCCCCCTGATTTGATCTTTCCTGTGATTCCTATCAACATTGCTTGGCTTTCCCCCTAATCTCTTTTTGCAGTCATAGTTTTCTCTTTCCTATTGTTGTTTTATGTCCCTTTAGGCTACTTCTTCATCTTCAAATAACAATTTCTTGATACCAACATGGCCTTGTTTAAGATAGTCTTTCTTTGTTGTATGAAATAGCCATTTCTCTGAAAATATTTTTGGACATACGATGTTCTTGATTTCATGCATCCTCAAATCTTATAACTTTGGCAGTCCACAGTGGTCCTGAGTATACAGAGATGCAGCTGCAGAACCTCTTTGAAATTGAGAATCAGGAACACAGTGAATGATGAAATTTGGAATTGGTCCAGGTTCTCTGACCATCACCCTGTCAGTTATTCCCATCTTGGTTTATGTATGACAACTATTGACATCTTTTTTTCCAGTAATTTTTTATTATTACAATTTATTTACTTTGTATCCCAGCTGTGGCCCCCTCCCTCATCCCTTCCTACTCCTGCCCTCCCTCTTCTCCTTCCATGCCCCTCCCCAGTCCACTGATAGGGGAGGTCCTCTTCCCCTCATCTGACCCTAGTCTATGAGGTCTCATCAGGACTGTCTGCATTATCTTCCTGTGACCTGGTAAGGCTGCCTCCGCCCATCAGGGGGAGGTGATCAAAGAGCCAGCCACTGAGTTCATGTCAGAGACAGCCCCTATTCCCCTTACTAGGGAACCCACTTGGACACTGAGTTGCCATGGGCTTCATCTGAGCAGGGATTGTAGGTCCTTTCTATGCATGGTCCTTCGTTGTAGTATCAGTCTCAGAAACGACCCCTGGGCCCACATTTTTTGGTTCTGTTGGTCTCTTTGTGAAGCTCCTGTCCCCTCCAGGTCTTTCTATCTCTGCCTTCTTTCACAAGATTCCCTGCACTGTGCCCAAAGTTCGGCTATGAGTCTTGGCATCTGCTTTGATACCCTGAGGGGTAGTCTTTCAGAGGCTGTCTGTGGTTAGCTCCTGTCCTGTTCCCTGTTTTCTCCCTCTTCTGATATCTATCCCATTTGCTTTCTGAGTGAGGATTGAGAAACTTCCCTAAGGCATTCCATCTTGTTTAGCTTCTTTAGGAGTATAGATTTTAGTGTTTACCCTATGACATCTTTCCCTCAAGGAGATTGCAGGTGATTCGCTATGCTGGAGGGTTTATGTGCACACTGTTAGGAGAATATTAAGGGCATCATTTTGTGCTGTATCTTGAAACCCAATTAGAATCTGAGCCATCTGTGGACATCAGATGCTGAAGGACAGCCAGAAGCCTGCATGATGCGGTCGAGAAGCAAGTCATCACAGGTTGGGGCATTGATACTTCAATAGCAAACATCATTCTTCCTTCCCTCCCCCCAAACTCCTTATCATACTCCACTCTCCTCCTGCTCTTTCCCTCCCCCCACACAGACTTTTGCATTGTCTTCATAATCCCTGGGGTGCATTACCTTCTTCTAGTACACCATCACCAGTTGCTTAAGAAAGGAAACCCCAGTCAGTGATCTAGAGCATCTTGCGCCATGGAAGTCATCTCTCCTCTTTCCTGAGCAGACTAAAATAGTAATTTCTCACTTGAATGAAGAGAAGAGTGACAAAGATTACTTAAATCAGTGACTAGCTACGTTTCTCCAACCAATTAGTCTGAGTTTAAGAAAGTAGAGAAAAATGATTTTTTAATTAAGTATTTTTCAAGTGTTTGGAGAAATTGGAAAAGAATACAAAACATGTCTCAAGTATGAAATTAACAGTCTTCCACTGGGCAAGCAGGGTTAGCACACCAAAAGGCTCCGTTTATGATACACTATAAAATTAATGGCTAATTTGTTTGTTACTTCCATCCTGCCTACCATCACATTTAATTAATCCTCAATATCTTTCTGCATACACTTTTGACTCATAATAACAAAACCATAACAAGTTAAAAGTAAAACAAATTAACTGTCTTTGCCTGAAAACCAAAATGGCTTTCAAGTCATTTGTAGTTCTCCATAGTAAGCCCAAAGTGGCCATCACATCACAATATCTCCAACAGAAGGGAAAGTTTTAGTAGGCTGAGACAACACAGCCATTTGGTATTAATAACCATAATAACAGACATGGCTGGCATGCTCTCCAGGTATGACAAGACCTATGTAATTCCCCTGTGTCAGTAATCTAAGTAAGTTGTACAGACCCATGAGAGTTTGCTGCTCCTGCTGCTACACTGGGTCTCTACAAATAGTCACACCCAAGGCTGCTCTGTACCCTTGCTCTGCCATCCCAGATTGGCTTCTTTCCCCTTTGCTTGTATTTTCATGTCTTCTGAGTATGTTTTCTGTGCCAGCCACCAGCCAATGCTCCATTAAAGAGGAAACCAAAATCTCTCCACCTCTCTGTCATCTATTCCCGTTTGTAAAGATTTCTGCTGTCAGACCCGGTCAGGCTTGCTTTCCTAGTGTATTTATTCAGTGGGCACTATGACTGACCTATACCTAAAATGAATGCTGTATCTCTGTCTCCCCATGGGAGACTCCCTTGAGATATGTGCTTTCATGGTCCAGATTTGGAGCTCAGCTTGTCTCGCCTTCCTTACACACAGCCAAACCTTCAGACCCCTCAAGAACACGCACCCTCAGATACTGCCATATAGGGTCTTCACCCTGTGAGGCTGATTGCTAGACTCTCAAGTGATGAAGCCTACTTGTTTGGAAGATGAATGTTTCTCTAAAATTTTTCATATCTGTTATGTTATTTTCTGTAAAGGGAATGATAAATCTCAGGTTTGGAAAACGCAAGAAACAGAAATATATACAAAGAACTTGCAAATGAACAATGAGACCAATTGCACTTCTGTCATAAAAGTTGCTTTCCGCTCATTTTCTTGATCAAATGTGTAGAGGCAACATTCCCTTTTTGTATTTTAAATTTATATATATATTTACATATATATAATTGTATATTGTCTTATCTTGGTGCAATATTACATCAAAAACCATTGTTAGGATGACTTGAAATATTTAATAATTCTTTTTATAACTTATTTAAAACATCCACTTGTATCCTTTGCTATTGTTTGTGAACATTTTTCCATATATAAAATTATGATAAATGTCCATACTATATATATATGTAAGAACGTAGCATTATTTTTTTAGAATATTATTCTGAATATACTTAAGATTCTGGACAAACATTGTAAACTGTCTTAAGGAAGACAGTACCTACGCACATACTTACCTGCACCACATAAAAATGCTAATGCCAATGTTTTTATTAAGATTTAATTGAACATTTATCAATATATTTTATTGAATGTTAAATATTAATATATCTCTTAATATATATTATTCATGAAGAAATATATAATATATTATATGTAAATATATGTAATATATGATGCATATTCAGTTAAATATTAATTATTAATTAAAATATTTTCTAATTTGATTGGGAAAAATTAGCTGACATTTAAATGCAAATTTTTATGGCACACTGAAAGTTACTCATGTATTCGTTAGTTCATAATGTATTCACCCCTGTGAATTATACACTTAGATTTTAAGAAAAGAGTATTTTTCTACTGTGACCTTGTCCATAAGCTCTTTGTATGGTAACAATACAAATATTTACTAATTAAATTTTTAAAATGGACAGCCTATCAATAGCAATCTACAGATTCAATGCAATTCTCATCAAAATACTAACACAATTTATCACAGAACTTGAAAAACCAATTCTCAATTTCATATGGAAAAACAAAAAAACCCAGAATAGCTAAAACAATCCTGTACAAGGTTTTTAGTGTCTTTAGGTATCTTTTAAAAGTTCAGTTGTTCTCTTGATTTATAATAGTTTTATTATTTTATGCTCCTCAAATAAATATTCTCTAGACAGAATAACTATACAATCACATACAAGATGTTTATGCATTAATTATTTACATGTAAATATGATTTTCTTTACTATTTGATATTAGACAGACTTTTGTACATGACTTAATTTTCCATAGCATCTATTATGTAGCACATTTTCACCAATGTTTGATATTTTTATTACATATATTCTAAAACTTTAAAAGTATTTTATTTGACATATAATATGGTATAATTATACTAAAATCTGTACACCTAAGAAAGTTAATCAAGGAGGATGACCCTGGGTAAGATGCTCAAACTTCATTCAGAAAGGCAAAGAAGACAGGCATCGGAAGAGGGAGAAAACAGGGAACAGGACAGGAGTCTACCACAGACGGCCTCTGAAAGATTCTACTCAGCAGGGTATAAAAACATATGCTGAGATTCATAGCCAAACTTTGGGCAGAGTGCAGGGAATCTTATGAAAGAAGGGGGTGATAGAAAGACCTGGAGGGAACAGGAGCTCCACAAGGAGAACAACAGAACCAAAAAATCTGGGCAGAGGAGTCTTTTCTGAGATTGATACTCCAAACGAAGACCATGCATGGAGATAACTTAGAACCTCTGCACAGATGTAGCCCATGGCATTTCAGTGTCCAAGAGTGTTCCTCAATAATAGGAACAGGGACAGGCTCTGACATGAACTCAGTGGCTGGCTCTTTGATCACCTCCATCTGAGGTGGGGGGCAGCCTTACCAGTCCACAGAGGAAGACAGTGAAGGCAGTCCTGATGAGACCTGATAGGCTAGGGTTAGATAGAAGGGGAGGAAGACCTCCCCTATCATTGGACTGGGGGAGGAGCATAGGAGAAGAAGAGGGATAGAGGATGGGTTTGGGAGGGGATGGGTGAGGGGGCTACAGCTGGGATACAAAGTGAATAAACTTAATTAATAAAATAAAATTTAAATAAAATTTAAAAAGTATTTTAATAAAATTTTAGGTGTTCTTTAGTATACTATATATATTTTTATATATTAACAATGTACATGTCAAAACTTGCATGTACGCTATAAGAGCTATAAATATTGCTGTATACATGAAATGTATTTATGAGATAGCTGATAGATAAATATAAGATAATTATATATTTAATTGTGTGTGAATGTGTGTCTATGTTTTTCATTTAATTTCACTGATCTAATAATCTACCATAGTAACAGATTGCTTTAATTATTGCATTTTAAATACAGCTGGTAAAAACCCTGTGCTCTTTTCTCTCATTTTAAAGCAATGACCTATCTTTTCATATAGTATAAACATCCATGAATGAAATATAATTTTTTCTGCAATTTGAATAGATGTATCCCATTATTAAAATCCTGTCTCTGAGGTGATGGAATTAGGAGGCGGAGTCTTTGATAAGTGAGGTTGAGCCTTTGTGAATGTGGCTAGAATCTTTATGAAGGAGGCTCGAGGGAGCTCAGTCACTCTCAGTATATGAGAACATAGCAGTGAGGGACCACCTTTGAAACAGGAGGGGACCCTAAGCAGTCACAGAAGCTACTAGCATCTTCATCTTGAAATTCCTGCAAATGCCAAGATTTCCTTGTCTTTAATAGCTGAATAGTATTCCATTGTGTAAATGTACCACAATTTCTGTATCCATTCTTCAGTTGTGGGACATCTAGGTTGTTTCCAGATTCTGGTTATTATGAATAAAGCTGCTGTGAACCTGGCTGAGCAAATGTCCTTGTGGTATATTTAAGCATATTTGGGCATATGTCTAGGAGTGGTAAAACTGGGTCTTGACGTAGCACTATTCCCAATTGTCTGAGAAAGCACCAGATTGATTTCCAAAGTGGTTGTACAAGTTGACACTCCAACCAGCAATGCAGAAATGTTCCCCTTTCTCCACATCCTCAACAGCATGTGCTGTCACTTAAATTTTCGATCTTAGCCATGATGATGGCTGTAAGATGGAATCTCAGAGTCTTGATTTGTATTTCTTTGATGACTAAGGATGTTGAGCATTTCTTTAAATGTTTCTCCGTTATTCAATATTCCTCTGTTGAGAATTCTCTGTTTAGTTCTGTACCCCATTTTAATTGGATTATTTGGTTTGTTGAGGTTTAATTTTTTGTTCCTTATATATTTTGGATATTAGCCTTCTGTCAAATGTAGGTTTGGTGAGTTAGGTAACCCAGAAGCAGAAAGACATGCATGGGATATACTCTCTTATAAGTGGATATTAGTAATTATAATACAGGATAACCATATTAGAATCTACAGACCTAAAGAAGCTAATAACAAGGAGGCCCCTAGGGATGATGCTTAGTTCTCATTCAGAAGGACAAATAGAATAGAAGCTGGAAGCAGTTGAAGAGAGGGAACAGGACCAGAGCGTACCATAAATATCCTCTGAAAGACTCTACCCATCAGTGGATCAGAGAAGATGCTAAGACTAACAACCAAACTTTTGGGCAGAGCACAGAGAGTCAGAGGAAAGAGTGGAGGAATAGGAGAACCCAAAGAGGCCCTACAAGAAAACCAACAAATCTGGGCCCATGGGGGTCTGCAGAGACTGATGCGCCAACCAAGGACCATGCATGGAGAAGACCTAGACCCCCTGCTCAGATGCAGCTGATAGGCAGCTCAGCCTCCATGTGGGTTCCACAGTAAGTGGAGCAAATGTTGTCTCTGACATGGACTCTGTTGCCCACTCTTTGATCACTTCATCCTGGTGGGAGGGCATTGCCAGGCCACAGAGGAAGAGAATGCAAGCAGTCCTAAAAATAAGACTTGACAGACTGGGGTCAGATGGTAGGGGAGAAGGGCTCCCCCTTTCTGTTCTCAAGGGAAAAATGGGGGGGGGAGAGGGAGGGTGGGTGGTACTGGAAGCTGATGTGGAAGGGGGCAACAATGGGAATGTAAAGTAAACAAATTATAAAACAAAAAAAAAGAAGAGAAAAGGAAGTCCTGGAGTCTGGCAGAGTAAGGAAAAATAATCAGTGGTTTCTAAATCACATGGTTTATAGTATCTTATATTAGTCAGGATATACTTAGTTTATTTCTCCTCTGTACCTTCTCTCCTACTGTCAAAAATCTTTGAAATTGGTTAGAAATTTCATTTATTCCATACATTAAAATTAGAATTTTTATGATAGACACATTTGTTTGGGAATGTATGTTCATTCTTTGTTCTTCATACCTTGCCAAACATTTCTGTTTAGGTTTTATACTTTTTGTATAGATCTAGTCTATCTTGTGCTGTTGTCATTAATCTTATCTTCTAATTGGATGTCTAAGTCACACAATGACTAATTATCTCATAGACATTCTGATGTCTATATTTTACTAACTTGGAATTTTTTGTAGTTATTTTTTATTATGCAAAATCATAAATCTATAGGAAATGTTACATAATAAGCATAGTCAATATCTTTCATGTAAAATTGTATATGTCTGTATTTGTTTTCATTTTATTGACTCATTATTTATGCATTTCAAATGTGCTATGCACACATTATTTATGATATACTGGAATATATTTAAAACCTTAGTACTCTAGAATCAGCAACCAGGACTTTGAGAATAGCTAAACATAATCATTGGAGCATATTATGAAAGATATTCCTGTTGATTAATGAAGAAATTGCTATGATAACTGCCTTTATTTCTTTCCCTGTTGTCTTGAAGAAATACTCTGACATAAGCAACTTGTGGGAAGAAGGTTTATTCTGGCTTACAATTTGAGAGTACAGTCCATCATTGTAGGGAAATGAAGAATGCAGAATCTTGAAGCAGCTGTTCACATCACATCCATAGTCAGAAAGAAAAGCCCATGAATTGCAGCCTAGCTCCCTTTCTCTGTTTATACAGTCCAGTATCCCAGCGCTAACCACAGAAAGCATATCTTTCAACCCCAATTAAGGCAACTAAGATAACCCCCAACAGGCAGGCCCAGAAACCTGTCTATCAGGTGATTCTAAAGTCTGTTAAATGAACAACACTCACCATCACAAAGCGGCCAAGAGTGTACATTAAAGTGTGCATTCTACACTAACATTTTGGTTCTGTTGTGTATATATTCTTTAATATATACATAGAATGCATTTTAATCGTGTATAATATACAAGCTTTTAACAGTTGAAGAAACCTAAAAAATGTAGAAATTCAGGTTTTCTTACCAGCACCAAATTTCCTAGTTACCCTGATTAATACTGTTGTCCTTATGTGAACTGTAGTTTCTCCTATTTCTTTTTTTCAAACTTGGCTCAAGTGCACCTATTCTATCGGCCTTTGTAACTGCTAACGGGATATCTTTCATAAATGCTTTTCACTGCCAGGACTGTGGGAAGTGTAAATGTCCCAACTGGTGTCTGCTTTGCAATTAATTGCTGATAAAAAGTGGCACCAGCCTCATTATTATTGTTCCAATAGTTATTTCCTTAGCCAAGAAATGCTTCTTTCCTCACCAGTGTGAGAACTGTTCCCCACTGAATGCTCTGCCTTTAGGAGATTTAAAAGGACCCAATATTGAGTCCTCTCTGTCTGTCAGGACTGGAAGCCAGATACTGGCATGTGCTGCATCACTTGTAAGCTATGAGTCAGGGTTCAAGGTACTAACATATAGGATGAATTCTGGAGATGCTGCAAGATAGCATAAAACATTGTAAAGATGCATTCAAATTCTGTGATCAGTATTGTATTCTTATCAAAGAGATTAAAGGCAAACTAGTATGCTAGTTTTCTTCATGGTATGATTCAATTTAGTAAACACGAAGAATATTTCCAATTTAAACTTGAGGTCATATTTAACTTTGAAGTGCTTGAAACAGGTGAAGACTGAGAAATACCAAACCAGACATTTACTGTGTAGGCTGGTCTGCAGAGATAATTTTGTATCATGTGATTTACAGGTAGGAAGTAACAATAACAAAGAAAAACAAAAGGCAGGCATTGAACTGAGAACACCCTATAGGAAAAATTTGGTGAGCCCAGGACAGAATCCTTAGGTTTCATGGCACTAAGTAAATAAAAAAGCACTTGCGTTTATACAAACGCACTTGCCATTCACTTGTGCAAAGTTTATTTCCTTGGCAATACACCAAGTATCATAACTTTGTTTCTCTTGGTTTAAGATCAATTTAGAGTTTGTATTAAATATGTGCTAAACCTAAATATTAGGTTTAATACTACATTTAAAACAATTCAAACTACAAATGTAAGGCCTGTTATTTTGTTATTTCACATGTACATTTATTTTGGTTGGTGGAGGGTCTAATTTTGTTTCTTAATCTGGTACTTTGGGGAGCAGTGTAGACAGCTCACTTGGCACAGGGCTGGCCATCTACACATGAAGACCTTAATCCAATATTCAGAACCCATGTCAAAAGCTAGGTGTAGTTTTCTCTAGGGGTGTAATTCCCGGTACATCCGCCATGCTCCAGGGAAGACCACATATACAAGAGAAGTGACTGGGTGTCCAAGCAAGTGGCAGCCAGTTGTTCAAGCACAAATTGTACACCAATGGTTTAAAAATAAAATTGAGGGAGCCCATGCGGTTGGGTGGATAAAAGGTAGAATAGATCTTAGAGAAGATAGGGGAGAAGGTAAGAATATTTAAACACATTGAAATTTTAAATTATTAATAAAATAATATTCTTAAAGATATGTGTATAGTGGAACATATTTATAATTCTAGCACTGGAGAAATACAGGCAAGGACTACTGGAGGTTGCTGACCAGTCTGATATAATTTTGAGTCCCAGGTTCAGTGAACGAGCCTGTCTCCAAAAGCAAGGTAGATGGCTCCTGCGGTTGACCCCTGGCCTCCACATGTGTTGGCAGCACATATATGTATATATATTGACACACACATGCACACAGAGGAGAGAGCATGTGTGCTAACTCAATAATTGTATACCCGTCAAACGTTCTCCATATTCACCCCATGTATAAACATGCCATTTATGTGGACATTTCATTCTATTAAGTAACCGCACACTAACTCAACAGGGGACCCTTACAGGGTTTGCTTTAAGTTATGAATGGAAAGGCTGTATCAAAACTAAGGGAAGAACTTGTAAATGTTGCATTGCAATCTGTCACACCTCCACATTTTCACAGGTTTCTATTTTGTGTTAAGAAAGCAGTTATACCACACTGTGAAACTTGACATTCAGGTTATGGGCTGTAAGCATTTCAGAGACAAAAGTTTTAAGTCATCTGTGAAACCGTATGAAGCTTACTCTTTAGTGAAATGCCATTGCTAATTTTAGAATGATGTGTTTCTTTTCAGCACCAGAGCATTGAAGATTACATACTCTTATAACTGAGTTCTGGGCTGATTCTGGGAAAATTTATATAGTATTTCACAAGTTCATAATGAGGGAAAGGGTTTTAAAAGGACTTTAAAGTCATCTGGAAGACAATGCTACAGAGTATGAATGACCACGTAAGTTCGGGTTTTGTAATATTCATCTTCAAGGAGAATTTAACTGAATTTTAACAGAAGAATAAGTTTGGGGGAATGCAGCGACAGTGGAACTCTGGGACACTTCACTCATACTCAGTACTGATGCAGAGTAAACCTAGGACGAACTGGCTAAGCTTGTTTATCCTGTTGCATTGCTTTGACAACCTGCCAGATGAAAGCAGCTCAAGGAAGCATTTATTTTGCCTCACAGTTTGAAGGGATACAGTCCATTGTGACAGGTATCTATGTCTAGAGGAGAGTGAGGCAGCTGGTCACAAATTGAGAAACTACCTCACAGAGAGGCCCAGAAGCTTGTTTCTAAACCCTGTTAGGTCGACAATGATGACCGTGCCTGTACTGTAGGGGATTTCTGAGTATATCTGGAGACATCCTGTATACTACCAGAGTGATGTGCAAGCCTCTACAGTAAGATTAACAATGGCAGCACCCGTACCAAAAATTCAGAAGCAGAAGTGAGAAGGACTCCTGTCAGCACGACTCTGTGATATGACTCATCTGTTACAGTTGATCTTCTAGGGTCACTCTAATTCACCACAGAACCTTGACTATAGCTGTCTTTTCTTAGGTACCCCTCACTGACAGTACTTGCCCCTGCCCTTTAACCCCACTTTCCTATACTCTTACCTTCTTTCTTGTATGCACTGTCCCCTTCCTCGAACCCCATGCAAAGGCCTCCTTTGTTGAGCTACACCCCTGGCTCCAGAGAAGATCTGTAAAGAAAGGCTCAGAGCTGGCATGACTAGCATTTTACTCAAGTAAAATAAGGCAAAAGCAATCCTCTTATAAAAAGGAAATTGTTGTTTACTGTGGACTGAGCATAGGAGCAAAGGTGCTTCCTGTTAACATGGCCTGTCACAAAAATGCCACATACCTTCCTCAGAACAGATGTGTAGGGGCCAAGTAATAAATAAAGCATGAATTCTGACAGGCTACAACCAGAAGATTCTGCCTAGTACCGTTTCTTCATTTTCTCTCCTCCTGGAAATAGGGTCTTTGGGGCCAGTGAGATGTCTTGGTGGGTGAAAGTTTCTTGCTATGGAAACCTGGTGACTGAATTCCATCCTGGGAAACCAGATAAAAGTAAAAGAGAGAAATGACTCCTCAAAGTTATCTTCTGAACACTGATGCCTCACCCAACCCACACAAACAAGTGCACATAATAATATATATATATAATAATAATAAATAAAATTAAATCTCTGGTCAATTTATTAATGCTCATATTGGATAGAAAATGAGATGGTATAGAATTAAGGAAGGTGAAAGAAAAAATTGTGAGCATGAGTGGGAAGGTAGGTGGTGAATAAAAAACAGGTGGAGCTATGAGACAGAACAACAGTATCCTAGCAGCAATGTTTTTGCAATGGCGACTCATCTCATTTATGCTGCATCTCTGGCCTGTCTGGAATACAAACTGAAGGCTATGGTGGCATACAGAAAAGAGATAAGACATGGTTACCATTTGGCCACACTGCCAATATATTTGGTGTTCTTAAAATCACATAGCCTTGATCCTTTTCTAGAGCCTCCAAATGCTGGCTGATACCCTGTGTGTATTCTTAATACTTTTCCAAAGGGAGGAGGGAAGAGCCTCTCATTTTCATCTTAAACATCAGCCATTTTACCTGCTCTTGAACCATGATCCTCCTGCCTCAGCCGCCAACTGATCATATTACAGGTATGCACTACTAAACTTGGTTTATAATGTAATTCATACAATAAATTATTTAAGAAATATTTTGTCATAAGAGCAACAATTTTAAGGTTGCTAGATGGGTCACTCCTTGAAAGTCATAGGAGACACACTTACTGCAACTTGGCCAATACCAGTAGCAAGTTGTAGAAAGACAACAGATCACCAAGGCCAAATAAAGAATTATTGACCTGACTCATCTAAATGGTGTGTGAGGCAGAACAATAGAACAACCCTCTATTACATTTATGTTTTTCATGCTAGTTTGCTACAGAATACCTTTTAACAACAAAACAACTCAAAAATGGATATCTTAAAATGGAAACCAGTAAGAGATTCAATTCATCTTCCATGTGACTTTGCTTGAGCAAACTTATCAAATGATGTCAGAGGAAGAGCTGGAAAGAGGAGTGTTAGAAAGAGGGTAGCCCTTCAAAAGCATTTTAAAGTTACAGAAGTAAAACTCCACTTAAGCTTGAAACCTATAGTCTGAACATGAGGTGAACTTTAATTTTGTTAAAGTAGTCCAAAATGATCAGAAAGCATTTGCTTGAGTTTACATTTAAACTTCCAGAAGAAAACTAATCTTAAAATAGTTCCAAACATTTGGAGTACTTCTCAATGAGAAGTCTTTGAAGCATGGAGACGAATGGGTTCCAGGGTGATTCCTCAAATACACCCTCTTCAAAGTCAGGAGGCTGCTGAGTGCATACAACTGTTCAATGTTTAGTCTGTAAGCTTGGCCTGGGAAAATGGAAATTTTATTGCAGATGGGCAAGATGACTTTAGTTGGGGTAAGACTGTCACTCTGATATACATATGAGGCATAATGTCTCTAACTCTTGAAATGTCCTTAAAATGCAAGTGTTCTTTACTGCTAATTGCCTCTGAAGTTTTAGCTCAGCATAAAGGACTTAGAAAGACAGAGTGTTTTCCTCCCACAATCTCACATTAACTGTGTTCGTTATGGGTAGGCATATGTTAAACTTCTTAGCAAATATAACTTTATTAGACAACTTGAAAACTTTATAGACATGATGTTTTATGTTCACAGAAAGCTATGGACAGGTATCTCTGGTGTCTTTTGTTTTTATTAAATTGATTTCTTACTTTGAGAATTTGGTTTTAGCTGAAGGAAAAAAAGAACACGACAAGTTTGTAATGGTTACTCCCAAATCAATACTTCCAATCATTGAAGGACTGGGATATCTCTGTCTAGAGAAGATGCATCCTTATACACAAGCAAGGATATACCTGTGGCATCATTTTAGCAAGATGCCAATTGGGCCTTGTCATAGAAGTATAATGTGAACCTGACACCCTACTGTTTAGGATTGTGATCCATGTGTCAGTTCCAAAGGAGCTGTTCATGTTTAATTGCATTCTGGGACTACATGTGTCTCCCTGCTTGTTTACAAGGTTTCTCTCTTCGCCTCCTTGAATTCCTTTCACCAGTCCTACCATGTCTCCCGTAATCACCACAGGGTTCAACGGTGTTTCTTCCTGCAGAGAACAACAAAAAATCCTTCACAATACCTGCCTCCTGGATGGCTGCATGATAGATTTATGCTACTCTCGTGGAGGTTAGGAGATGCCAAAGAAAACAAGAGGAGGTGAACCTGAAAGGTAACTAGGATAAAGACTATCCCATGGACACTTGTCCCTCTGGGCTCTGGGTATGGACACAAAAGAAGAAAGGGAGTAATACACTTCTACCTGTGTGATTTCCATCCCCTCCATTTGAGGAACACAGGCTTGATATGTCTGCTCTGACGGCACAACATAAAGGACAGAGGCTAAGGGCCAAAAGGGCTGGATCTGGGATTTAAATACCAGCTTTGCTGCACTTGGCTCTATGGCTTTGTGTAAGTTGCTTCAATTCTCTAAGCCAATTTTTCTCCTTTAACTATGAAATGTCAATAAAAGTTCCTAACATATCAAGTTATCTTTAAATGAAACAATATAAATATTTTTGATTGCATGAATCATAGTTAGAATTCAATAAATGTTAGCAAGAGCTATTGTTATTATTTTCCTATTTAATGATTCCAAGATTAGTTCAGGAACCTGTTTGCACACATAACTACTTTTGCAACCCAGAGGCCAAGAGTACCCTCAGTTACCTTTCAATATGACTAATTTCATTGGCTGATGTCCAGAACCCAACACTATACCTTCTCCATGCATGTCAATAAATGAATTCCTTCCTGTGCAAAAATGCTTGCAACCAAGTCTCAAAATCTGCTTAATCTGAGAATAAAAATCAACCACAATTTTAAAAAAATAGCCCAGAATTGAGGTTCCTTCATAAAGACTTGGTTTGATAGTTGGGGTTTCAAAATATCCAGATGGGCTTTTTGTCTTTTGTCTTTGTATTTTAAACAGGGTTTCTCTGTATAGCACTGGCTGTCCGGAACTTGCTTTATAGACTAAGCTGGGCTTGAACTCACAGACATTCACCTGCTTCTGCTGGGCTCAAAGGTGTGTGCCACTACACTCAGCTGTAGCTTTTCTTTTATATCCTATTGCTAAAGAGTTCCTCTGTCTCCTGGACTTTCTACCAACGTAGAACAGCTGCTAGTTTCTGAATTTAGTTTAGGTGTGTGTGTGTGTGTGTGTGTGTGTGTGTATTTGTGTGTGTGTGTGTGTGTGTGTTTCTTTTTCTTTAATCCCAGCACTTGGGGAGGCAAAGGCATACAGATCTCTGTGAGTTCTAGGCCAGCCTGGTCTACAAATCCAGGACAGCCAAGGCTACACAGAGAAACCTTGTCTCAAAACAAGAAACAAAAATAAACAAACAAAATATCCAGATGCTCTTTCAGAACAAGCATTCTCACTACTAGCACTGCCAAGTCAGCTGAGAGGGGGGGGGAGGAGGGAAGAGTAAGAGGAAGAGGGGAAGGAGAAAGGGATAAGGGGAAGGGAGAGAAAGAGGGAGAGGAAGAAAGAGGAGAAGAGAAAAAGGAAGAGAGAGTTAAATACTTGATCCCGGAAGAGCTACAGTGTCTAAGCCCCTGTCCCACACTCTCTGCATCCTCTGCCTATTTCTATTTTGTGATGTCCTGTTTTCTCAAATTCAAGTTGTTTTCTGCCATCCCATGAAAACAGCACTCTTGAACCTCATCAGCAGCACACTAACAACTCCCTCTTGAGCTCTGGTTGGAGTTGCTGTCCAGGAGCACCTGGCACTGCTAAACATACGGTTCCTCTTGAAATGAAGACCAGATCTCTTCCTGCTTCACCTCCTGTTTATTTTTATTTTTGTTATTCATTTAGTTTTATTCTGTTTGTTTTTGATTCTTTTTTGTTTGTTTTTAAGTTTATTTATTTGTCACTTTGCAACCCAATCGCAACGCTCTCCCTCCTCTCTTCTCTGTCTCACGCTCCCAGCCTCTTCCTCTTTTTCCCACTTCCCTTCTCCTCAGAAAAGGTAAGACCAATCCACCCTGGCACATCAAGTTGCACCAGGTCTAACTGCATCGTCTTCCCCTAGCGCCCACAAAGCAGCCCACATAGGGGAAAGTGGACCAAAAGCAGGCCATAGAGTCAATGTCAGAGATGGCCTCCTCTTCAAATTGCCCATCAGCTGCATATGTGTAGGGAACCTAAGTCCAATCCATGCATGCTCTTTGGTTGGTGGTTCAGTCTCTGTGAGCCCCCATGGTCCTCGTTTAATTGATTCTTTTAGTCTTCTTGTGGAGCTCTTGTGCCCTGCAGGACCCTCTATCTTTCCCACACTCCTCTACAAGACTCCCCTACGTCAGCCTAATGTTTGGCTGTGGGTCACAGTAGCTATTCATTCTGCTGCTGGGTGGAGCCTCACAGAGGACAGTCATGCTATGTTCATGTCTGCAAGCATAGCGGAGTATCATTGATAGTGTCAGGATGGCTTTGTCTATGGGGTGGGTGGAGCCTCTCAGAGGACAGCAGAGTATCATTGATAGTGTCAGGGATGGCTCTCTCTATGGGGTGGGTCTCGGGTTGGGCCAGTCATTGTTTGACCATTCCATTTTTCCCTGTTCCATCTTTATGCCTGCACATCCTGTACGCAAGGTAGGTTTGGGGGTTGAAGGTTTTGTGGGTGGGTTGGTGTCCCCCTACCTTCACAGGAAGTCCTGCCTGGCTATAAGAGGTGACCACTTCAGTCTCCATGTCCTCTGCTTCCAGGAGTTTCAGCTGGAGTCACCCCCATATCCTCTTAAGAACCTATCCTGTTTTGCTTGTGGGTCTGCAGCTTGTACCAGAGATGTCCCCCATTGTTTTTTCTTTCAACTCCTCTTACCTCCCACCGGATCCCCAGTCTTGTTTTCCTTCCCCCATTCTCTCCCACCTAGTTCTGACACCTCCTAGAGTATTCCACTCATCATCTAAAACAGAAATAGTGAGGTGATTCCCCAGTGGCTGATAGCTTATAAGGAAGAACCCTGTGTAGAATTTACACTCAGCAAGAATACTGGAGCTCTGAGCATCGTGGTTTATTGTTTTCTGCTTTCATGAATTCTGTACCTATATCTTGTGCTGAGAAAGTGGTGTGTGAATTATCCTGCTCAGCCTTATCCTCATTTCAAGACCCTCACATTTTTAACTTGGGTCTTACAGTACCTCTCACTTTTCCCTCTGCTCTGTCTCTACTGATTCCATTTGCCATTGAAGTAAAATGGCCAAATCAGGCAAATTTACAATAAGGATCATATGGCCCTCCCATCCCTGTCCTTAGCAGCAACTCCATCCTTTAACTATTTTAAATTAATCTTTCCTTTAAATCTATAATGTTATTGCATTTGTCCCTTTGTACTTAAAGTTCATCTTCAAAGTAGTTGCCACCACCCAGCGTGTTCTGGTGGCCTTCTTTTTACCAAGAGTGAGCATTTCATTTTCACTTCCACAGCCATCGATTTTTATTTCTCCTGTATCATGCCTTCTTATATCAATTCAATGGTTCATTCGTCCAGCAAATCCTTTCACCGGGATCTACCAGCTCAGGTAGCAGGAATTGCTTAAGTGACATAAAGCTAAGCAAGCTGTGTCCAGTGGACAGCCTTGTGCTATCTGAGCTCAGGAAGGCACTCAGAGTGTTTGCATCTGTTTCTTTTCTGACAGTCCAGCCCGCACATCGCACAGAATAGATAGTTATCAAATGCTCATTGATCAAACTAGGCCAGCATTCACAACTCCTGTGGAGTCAATCTCTAGGAAGGAAGTGCCAGGTCAAAGAGTCTTTGCTCAGCAGGCTAGCTGGCCTAATCAAATTCTCTCTGAACATCCAAAGTATAAAGTGGATTTCCTTTTCTTGGGGACTTCTAACCTCCTCCTTTATCCTTTGAAATCTATTTTCATCATGTACACCTACAAGGTAAAAAAAAGTGGAACACCTACAATCATGTGTCTTTATGAGTTACTTTGCATCAGACTTGGATGTTTCAGGGCGTTCTGATACAGTCTTCCGGGGCATGGACTGAAGGGCGTTGAGGCAAGCTGTAAGCTTACTCCCGAACTCTCAAGGGTAGGGAACAGATCCTGGTCTTCAGACATTGGTGAAGTCAGCTCTGACTTTGAAATCTGGATGCTTGGAGTCTCTTAAACTCTATTAAATCTTTTGAAAGGAGATGAATAAGGGAAATTTCCTGAGCCAGTAAAATCAGAGCACGAAGGGGGTGGAGGAGGAAGGCAGTCAGGGCCCTGAATTCTTGCTCTAACTCAGCCAACCCCAAGGAGGAAGCAGACTTAGTGGGCATTTGTGTTTCACAGCCTGTAAATCATGTTTGCACTCACTATGTCAAGCCGGCTCTCTGATTCTTTTCATCTCATGTTGCAAAGTGAAATTTAAACATTTGCCATGCAAATACTGTAAGTCAGGTGGTTTTTTGTTTTGTTTTGTTTTTGTTTTAGAAAAATATATATGCATAAGTTCTAAATGAGTTATTTAAAAGAAATATTAAAGCATCTCACATAGAAATCTTAAAAGACTTTGTTTAGTTTGTGAGCCTTTCAATAATATTACAGTAATGTAAAACCATGTAACTTTTAAGGGGAAATGAACAAAGGCTATTAAAAAATAATGACAGATTTTTATTCCCCCAATTCAGAGCTTACTTGTTCTTAAGGACAGAAGAAATTGTTTCAACAACTGATTGTTTTGGTCTATGCTATTCTACAAATTCACTGTGAATTTCTAAATAGTAACTACTGATATGATATAAAAGAAGGTGTTTGTTTAAAATTCATTAATAGTAGAGAAATAGCTATGAAACTATAGGTCCCCAGAGGAAATGGAAAAGCTACTATACAGCCACACAGCACATTCATAGGAAAATATTTTCGGAAAGAAGTGCTTAACTTTACCAAATAGGATGAAGTGGGTATTACTATTTCAACAAAACTCTTGACTATAAGAGGGAATTAGATTCTTTTGTGATTTTATTTGGTTAATACCTGCCATTTGAATAAGAACCTCAAGCTTAATAAAATTTAGAATTCTCTCTCATTCTCTCTCTCTGTGGGGGTGCTGAGCATATGCATATGTGTTTATTAACATGGGTATGTGTGTATATGTGCACAGGAGCTGTGAATGTCAGAGGTGGATCTCTTTCGTTATCACTCTGCTTTGAGATAGGCTACTTCCCTGAACATGAATTTCATCGATTCAGTAAGAGCAGCTCAGCCGCGAGTTCAAGACCCACTTGTTTCATGCTCCTCCACCCCTCTTCCAGCTCTATGTCCCCTAAGTGGGTTCCAGGGAATCTGAATTCAGGTCGTTGCCCTCATGAAGCAAGTGCTCCTACTTCCCAGAGCATCTCCTCAGCCCTGGAAAAGTCAAACTGTCCTTTCATTGATGAAATGACTTTGTGAAAATGTTTCCCTTAGCCCGAAACTAACAGTCATATCTTGAAGAAATGAAGAAAGGAAGAAAGGGAAAAAGATGAATATCAATAAGGAATTTAGAAGTGATAAAAAAATCTACATAAACTTTGCACTACCTCCTTAATAAAGGTCTGTGGTCTGGCTTGAAAACTAAAGAGTATGTGAACTAACTGATGCAGAATCTACTAAATGGTGTCCCACTCCCAAATGGGTAAGTCTGTTACTAAAAATAATTTCTTAGCACGTTTGCATAAAAATGACAGCAATTAACATTTCTTGAGTGCTTAGCATATGCCAGCATTAAGTGCTTTATGTTCATTATGATCCTTAAATCTTCGTAGTACTCCATGCATTGGCTAACATCAACACCCCACATCACAGAGAGACATAGGGGAAAGAATTGTTTTGTATATGTTTGTGTCCTTCAACCAGTTAGGAGTTTACTCTGTGCATTTAATCCTGGAAGTCTCCATCCAAACCCTATGTCCATGTTCTTAAATTTTACCTTTGTACACAGAGAAGGCAGTCATAGCCCAATAAACCCCTTCGTCCCTTCTTACTCTTTCCTCTACAATATTTTAAATTACAATTGTCTTCAGCTCTGTGTGTTTGTTACCAGGAAGAAGTACTTTTACTGTGATTTCTTCCCCATCTCTTCCAACCCTACCAACTATGTTTCTGAAGTCGGGGTGCTTACTTAATGCTCTCAGGATTTTCCAATATTGAATCATTACCCCAAGAGAGGAACACATTGGTGACCCCAAAGAAGGTTGCTTGTAGAAAATAGCTGGGCTCTTCCTTGTTGTCTGGATGAAAAGACCTTGGTTTTCGGAACTGACTGGGGATGGGTGTAAAGAGCTAAGCCGAGCTCAGCGTGGTGGCACATGCCTGTAATCCCAGCACTCAGGGAGGCAGAGTCAGGCAGATTTCTGTAAGTTTGAGGCCACAATGATTTCCAAAGCAAGTACAGGATAGCCAAGATTACACAGAGAAACTCTGTCTTGGGGGAGAGGGGGACAATGACAAGCAGATCCAAGAGCACTTTTAACATTTTTGGCAGGAAAGGAAGTCTTTTAGCCCTGCTTCTTTGATGTTTGCTCTTAATGCTGGGAACATTTTGGAGGTTTTCTGGAATTCCCACTGAGGAAAATGAAATGCGGCCTGAGACAGCCTGTGTTTAATGATAGAATATGCACTCAGCACATTATAGTTGCTCAATAAAGCCTTGTTGAAAGGAATTAAGCTTTGCCAGTGGCTTAGTGCCAAGAAAAACATCTGTTAGGCTGGTGCACGCTCAAGTTCAGGTGCTCCCTGTGTGGCTTATTTGGGCCAGGTGTTGGGTAAAGGGACCTTGATCCTAAGTGCTACAGAAAAGAAGTGTGAAAACATTTTAAAGGCAAATCAAACACAGTTATCCCTTTCCTCTATCTATCTATCTATCTATCTATCTATCTATCTATCTATCTATCGATTTATCTATTATCTATCTATCTATTTATTTATTTATTCATTTATTCATTTATTTATTTATTTATAGCACACTGCTGGTTTTCCAGC
Organism: Pachyuromys duprasi; assembly: GCA_028658305.1. Taxonomy (NCBI): domain Eukaryota; kingdom Metazoa; phylum Chordata; class Mammalia; order Rodentia; family Muridae; genus Pachyuromys; species Pachyuromys duprasi. The sequence continues at coordinate 55,324,700 of CM053751.1, forward strand.
ACCTTCAGAGGAAAGCCCAGAAGACAGTCACCATTTGACAGTTTAGATCCACAAGACTCAGGACAGTGAACATGACAAGTGACATCTGCATAATTCTCCAGTTGGAGTGAGACAGAAATGCCTAGCGAGGAGGAGCCTGAGCTGCAAGGAGCTGACTACACTTCAATTCAAACACGAACTCTCCTGAAACTAGACAGCATTGTTCCTGAGCCAGATCTGCTTACTCCGCCTCCACAGAGATCTCCTTCCCACAAGACTTAATCACTCATTGGAGTACCACGCACATTCAAAAGTCATGTGTGTGGCATTCATTAGGAGAGAAAAACAACAGAAAATAGCTCAGCAATATATCTTCTTCCCCGGGAAGGGTGAAAGGACTCCCACAGACAACAGAGCCTTAGGGTGCAGATGATGGAAATGAGTGAGAGAGAGGAGGCAGGCCAGGACTGAGTCTCTCAGTAGGTGGGGTGTGGATTTGCACAAGCTCCTTGCCTCACCCCATCAACTCCATTACTCACCCAGTGCTCCGCAATGAATGCTCCCCCTATCTTACTTCCCTGGGACCAGTTGGCTCAAGGTGCTGTGTGGGGATGTTCACAACTTTTTGGGGAAGAAGAGGGGCCCTGAGCATTAGATACTTTTCTATTAGAATGAGATCGGCCTGATCCCTCCAGCACACATGAAGCATAACTGAGTCTCTTCACTGCTATGTGGTGGGTGGATTTCTGTTAGGAACACTGACTTTTTAGCCTTGTTCTGGGATAACTAGGGGCTTTTCAGAGGTTACCTGATGGCTCCAGTTTTTCTGCAGTTCAGCAAAAATAATCCCAGGCCCTAACCCAAAACACACATAAAATTGACTCCCGAGTCTCCGAAATTCAATGGGACATCTATTTAGGAGGAGAAGAGGAGAAGACAAACCTTAAAGGTGGGAATTTGGCCGTGTCTGAGAATAAGAAACAGTGAAAATGAAGTTAAGCATATTTGGAAACCATCCACCCTGTTTTAGATATGCAAATAACAACAGGATTCACACTTATATTATTCCCGGAGTTAACTTTTCTCAGTGCAAGTCTTTACTAGCATAGGCATCCTCAAACAAATCGCCTTTTACTCTCAGAGCAAACTCAGTGTCTGAGAGTGGACCCCAGAGTCCAGGAACTAAAATAATGACATCATCCTGAAAGGTTCAAGTGAAATCTAAAAACTGCTGACAGTCATTAATGTTGTTGGCTCCCCTTCATGTAATGGTTATTACACTCTTTCCAAGGATTGGGGGTCCCCTCCTTTTTTTTCTAATTTAGAAGAACCATGCACTGAAATCATAGGACCATAAGCTCTGCAGAGCTGGGTTCAGAGTTGGCAAGCAGAATTTCATAGGCTACCCAAAGACAGCCAAGGTCAACGATATGACCTCACACTGAAGCTCTATATCAGGCCATCTTCCAACGGACATCTTTCCAAAGATAGGTGTCAGGAACTATTGTTTATCTGCCAGTCAAGTTAGCCACGGATTACAGTGGCTGCTAGTAAAAGACAAGGGCTCCCACGCAGCTATAAATGAAAGGGACCAGAGAATAATAATGACACTTGTCTGGATAAAATCATACTGATCTGATTCAATTTCTTTCAGTGGAAAATTTATATTGGGAAGTTGGTAATATAAGGTGCACTTGAGCACTTTGGCTTAAACATAGATCTTACTTTCACTGGAAATAACATACCATAAATACTCTTAATGAATGTCGGAAAGCAACACGTTTTAAAAAGAGTAGTAGCAATTGTGCTATGTCAGCTGAAAGGAGTCTAACATCACTCAGGCCAGGAAGGAGTATGCTAAGGCTTTTGAGCCAGAACTGAGGAAATGTGGGGTACCTGTAGACCATTCTGCACAGAGGGCATATCACTATATCTTAAGAGCTATTTAATAAAACAAATCAACTAACACAGGTGCAAACTTGAGAATGCTACCTGGCTTTAAAGTACCTGCTGGGTTAAGGGGATATAGTGAACATCAAAGCTGTTCTGGTGCCTTTTGGGGGATTATTATCAGAGACTTTGTGGATTTGCCAAACAGAGACTGTCATCAGGATCAAAGTGACAGTTGTGTGCACTTAAGGCACATTGGTGAAGATACCTATAAGAGACATGATTTCTGCAGTTATAATCAGTAGAAACAAGACAAACACTTGCTTCATGGTCCTAAGCAATGGAAAAGATGATGATAATAAGAATTAGGGGTCTACTGCCCACCCCCAAATCTGGTGGCACCAGTAACAAAATTGGGAAGTCAGAAAGAAGAAAGCTTCGCAAGGGGAAATGAATGAGCTCAGCTCCAGGTAATGTTTTACTGATCACAACTCAGATAAGCTAACTCCAACAGGAGTTAGAAATCCAATCTTGAAACCCAGGAGGGAGACCAAGATGGTAAATATAGATTTGAGAGTCAGGCACTGCCCAGATGCAATCACTGAACTGACAGATTAGATCAGCGTGTTAGGGGAATGATTGCCAAGGGAAAGAAGAGAGTCAAGGACAAAGACCCAGATGCTTTCCTTTGGGGAACAAAAATGTTGGCCTTCTAAGTAGTCACTGCTTTACCAAGTGCACACACTGCTTTCGTGCAAGTGTGTGCATGCTTCTAAACTTTCTCACAACTGTTCCCAATATCCTTAGGATGGAAGTCATCAATAAGTTGCCTATCAGGAATTAACAAATTTCCTTGGACACCTGAGTTTTTAAGATATTCCAAATACATTGTGTCTGATGGTATTAGAGTAAATGAGGGTGCTGTGGTTATTTCTGTATATGGGGGGGGGCAGTAATGCAGACAACCAGCCTTTCTTTAGGTAAAATATCTAGGTATAGTATGTATAATATCTAGATATGTGTGTGACCTCTCACATCCTGTTAAGAGTACTGATGAGGATATCGGTAGATAGGCATTTGTATATACCTGCACTATAGATCCCTCACTCTGACATAGCCATGTTACTGTTTTTAGTTACTTGACAAATAAATGCAGGGAGCTCAGACCACTTTAGAGTTTCAACATTTGAAAACCTAATTCACAGAAAAAGACTGCAAGTCTTCCTCTGTGGCCTGGTAAGGCAGCCCCAGCCCCTACCAGGGGGAGGTGATTAATGAGCCAGCCACTGATTTCATGTCAGAGACAGCTCCTGCTCCCCTTACTAGGGAACCGACTTGGAGAGTGAGCCGCCATGGGCTACATCTGAGCAGGGGTTCTAGGTTACCTCCATGCATGGTCCTTGGTTGGAGTATCCATTTTTGCAAAGACCCCTGGGCCTAGAATTTTTGGTTCTCTTGGCACAGAGGAAGACAATGCAGCCAGTCCTGATGAAACCTGATAGGCTAGGATCAGAGGACCTCCCCTATCAGGGGGACTACGGAAGGGGCATAGGAGGAGAAGAGGGAGGGAGGGTGGGACTGGGAGGAGACTAGGGAAGGGTCTACAGCTGGGATACAAAGAGTAAGTTGTAATAAAGAAAGGAAAGAAAGAAAGAAAGAAAGAAAGAAAGAAAGAAAGAAAGAAAGAAAGAAAGAAAGAAAGATTGCAATTGCAAATGCTAAAACTGAGCTCTTAATGATTACATTTATGCTTTGAGGCTTTCCTGAGTAATTAATGGACCACAGTGTACTGATGTCCTATTGTATTTATTTATTCAATTATACATTGCTCAGTTAGGTTATTAAATTAATACCTAGTGAAATGGAAGTTTTCTTTGTACAGTTCTGTCAATTTCTGACACATGTATGAGTATAAGGAATATTCACCATAAACCAGACACAAAGTACTTCCATCATTCCAAGACCCTCCTGGTATTCTTCATTTGTAGTCCAACCCTACCCCTTTCCCAACCCCTTGCTGATGCAGTACAGCCTCAGCTTTCCTCCACTGGCATGCCAACTCTTACCTGAAGTGTCTCATCTGAATGAAAGGTAAATACAATCTTTAAGAATGGCTTCTGTGTTGGCATGTCTTTTAGAGTCATTCAAGTTTTTGTTCATATCACTACATTGTTGGGCAGCTTTCCAATTTATTGATGTAATCCAGTACATTATGTGTCTAGTAGTGGATGGACTACTTTGTTCCCCCTACTCAACTTTTATCCATTATTGAGAGAGGCGCTATAAGCCATCCCATAATGGTTCTCAGGTGGATGTGAGTTTTTACCTTCCTAATGTGAATGCTTAAAAGTACAGTAGCTGCATCCTGAGATAAATGTACTTACAGTATTTTTTTTAAAGTAGTTAAGTTCAACCTGCTGAAACACCCATGCAAGTCATCTTGGTGCTCTATGAAAAATACCTTTAAAAACTGTACCATTAATTAAAAAAAAATATTGGGTCTGTCAGAACTAGTGAGATGGATCAGCAGTTAAGAACACTCAATGTTCTTCTAGAGGACATGAGTTCAGTTCTCAGAACCGGTGACCAGTGACCTTGACCTTCACAACCACCTGTAGCTCCATCTCCAGAGGATCACACACATCTGGTCTCCATGGGCACCCACACTCATGTGCACAGTCCCAATGCACACACACATACACACACACACACACACACAATTAAAATAAAATCTAAACTTTAAAGAGTAAATAAAAGACCAGGCCCTATTAATGGAAGGCTGTGGCAAGCGGATCTAGCGAGACCCGAACTCCACTTCCTGAAGAGCATGAGACCATGCTCCCCAGTCTCTACAATCTACAAGGAAGGTAATGGATGCCCCAACACACTATGACCTGTCAAACTGTGAGTTTTCACACTGACAAATTCAAACCAAGTCCTTTGAGTCCTATGCCACAGTAAAGAACTTTTCTGGAAAGCAAAACAAAATTCTTTCACGAGGGAAAAGCTGTGGCCTCAATGTGCATAAAGCTAACCTTTTCACATTTCCAAGATGGAAAATATATGACACCCGAGTTTAGACTAAAAGGATTTTCCCAACTGCCTCCATGAGCATGTTGGTCAGACTTTTTCTATTTCAGTGTCCTGAAATTATAAACACTGATGTAAAGCCTATTATAAATATTTGAAACATGAAAGCAGGTCAAGGAGTTGTGATGAGTTCGTGCCATGCTGGGCATTTTGAGGTCATGAAATATAAAACGAATGTTTAATGCTAACCAAATACCCTACTGTGTAAATAAGTATGCATTAGGTTATAGTAAACACCGTGGGCTATAATAGCTTATGAAATGTTATGTTTTAAAGCCATATTCATTTGCTGTATATAGACTAATTATTATATATATTTTTTCATTAGTTGAACTCTTCATGAAGTGCTCTAGTTTAAGGTCTATACAGAACAAAAGTACATGATGTTCTCCACATGTATTAACATATGCGTATTTTTACTTATTTAATAACTTAAAATAAGAAGTACTATTTTAAAGAGGAACAAAATTTACAATTCAGAGATAAAACTTAAAGTGGTTTGCTTTCAAAAACAGAGGAACAACACCCTCCCTGAAGGAAAGAGGGAACTGTATGACTCACAGTCCCAAAGCACACACCAGAGTTAGTTCCCTGAAAACTTTCTTCTCTAAAGATAATGCATTTTTTTCAAGATTTTTGCTATTCATTAATAGACCTAATGTTTGACACAACTTTACTGAAAACAAAACACATACCAATATCCCGAAGAACCACTGAGTTTTCTCTTGCCCACTCTCTATATTTCAGCATCTTATGTTGTAGGTCCCTGGGTAATTATTCCACTGAGGACAATGACTTGCACACTCTTCATCACTAATGACCTACTTTCTGCCTGACCCTTATCTGCAATTCATCTGGTCGGAGAGAGTTGTGCAACATACTGGGTGATGATGATACTGAAGAAAATCCTTTCATGGCAGAGAAAAGGAAAGGATGACAGAGTCAAAAGGTAACAGAGCTGCTGACAGAATTCTGGAGTCCTGTGTGCTAAGTACATAAGCGTAGTATATACATATACTCTGACCTTCATAGGATTGTTACTTCCTAATGGTTTCCCTATAGAAGGCATTACATAAATATACACTAAGGAGGCTAGAGGCTAGTGGGTCTCCCTTAGGGAGTTGCGTGTAAAGACCAACAGACCTTGCCTAGAATGGAGTAATAAAGAAGTGTTAAACCACCAAACATCAGAGAGTGACGTATATGAGGGTCTCAGAGCAAAAGTCAAAACAAGGGTGCCAGAACAGACACTCAAACAGTGGAAGCTAGTAGCAAACATTAGTATTAATACTGATGTTGGTAATGATAATAGACTATATGTGATTCTTTTTCCCACCTGGCCCTAATTACATAAATCATCTTTAAGCCATATGTTCTTGGAATGGATGCCTGGTTTCAATTCACAGATTAACTGTGGGCTGACGTTTCTTAACATGGTTAGAACAAAGCACTATACATGGGCTAGAAGTGCACGTGGGGGTAAGAACTTTTTGTGGGACAAATGGCCCTCTTCCCTTCTAGCTCTAGGTGGCCAGTGAGTACGTCACAGGTGCTCATTATTCAAGGTGAAAATCAGGCTGCTGCGCTGATTTGGATTCTGTTTCTCCAACAGCATGACCAAAGACAACTTTAGGGAGGAAAGAGTTAATTTCATCTTATAGGTTTCAGTCCATCATCAAGGGAGGCCAAGGCAGGAATGTGAAGCCCAGGCCATGGAGGAATGACACTTACTGGTTTTCTCCTTCTGACTTGCACCCTTCCATTTCCTATACAGCCCATGCTTTGTCTGCCTAGGAATGGCAACACCCACAGTGCATTAAGCCCTTCCACATCAATTAGCAACTAAGCAGATGCCTCAGAGATTTGGCCAGAGATCAATTTTATCTGAGCAATTCTTTAGATAGGGTTTCCTCTTGCCATGTGACTCTGGGTTTGGGTCAAGATGACAGATAAAGCTAACTATAGCACATGTCACATGGTATCTAGCTCACAAAAGGACCTTGTTCTTTTCAAGAATCTTATTTGCCAATATGGAAGAGATGTTACTGGCTTTAAGAGATATATGACCTCAGACTAGGTGAAACACATGAACAATTTAAATGCCACACACAAGCATGTGTGCACATGTTCTCATTCATACAGACACATAGCAACATGGGTAGGCTAAAAACAACTGTTTGTACAACCAAATATACCTGCTTACAATGCATGGTTAAGTTGTTCAGCTGTGGAACTGAGCCAAAGAAGGCAGAAAGCATTTTCATCTATTGTTCTGGTCATTTTCTCCAGATCCTCCTTAAAGAAGAGGGAGCTAACTGACTCCAATACTTCTGAAAGGCATGTGTGACATTTTTAGAAGAAATAAATGCTGACCAAATTAAAGGAAATAAAACATCAACATCCCTGGACCACAAGATACTATTTCTCCCAGTATTTCCTCATCATTGCCTAGGTCAGCAGTTCTCAACCTGTAGGTTGAAACTCCTTTTGGGGTCAAATGGCCCATTCACAGGGGTTGCCTACGACCATTGAAAAATATATATTTACACTATGATTCATAACAGTAGCGAAATTGCAGTTATGCAGTAGCAGAACTGTGGTTGGGGGTCAATACAACATGAGTAACTGTAAAGAGTCACAGCATTAGGAAGGTTGAGGACCACTGGCCCACGTGAATGTATATTTTCAATGTTATAACTACCATACATTCTACTTCGCCACAGGATAGCAATGTTTTTCTATGTTAGCTTTATTTCATTTTTAGATGTATAATTCTGAGCATAAAGCTAATAATGTCCCACTACCTCATTTGAGAGCAAAAGTCAAGTATGTTTGTGTACAGAGTCATAGCTATCTTCAGCTAAGGCCACTTGCACTGATAGAAATCTTTGCTGGTATCGCAGTCATCACTAAGTCAAAACTCCCTGGTCCAGGTATTGAAATTGACTTTACTTACTTTGCACAAATACGGCATTGTGGCTCAATTTCTAATAGAGAGTATTCTGATGTTAGATATGTCTGAAAGAATTCAGTAATTCATCAGAAGAAGCCATCCCCAGTGTCTAAGGAAAATCACACTTCAACATGTTTGCAATTTGCTCATCTCTAAGGTCCTCAGTGCTCTGATGTGAGACTCCTGTGAGTGCTCAGAGGAAAGATTCCACACTCAGTAGGCCTTTGTACTGGACTCTTTGGCTCACTGTGGCTGGCTTGATGACAGCTGCTCTTGCAATTCGCCCTTCCACTGACCTCATGGTCAACCACAACAGCCTTGGAGATTTTAGGAGGGGAAAGCATGAGTTTTAAGGTATCTGGGCAAGACCTGCATGTGTGCAAATAAATAGGAGAAATGTTTTCTGTGCTTTAGTCTCTCTTTTTCTCTCTTGCTTACCGATTGTCCACATGTCCACATGTGACAGGCACATCTGGTTACCTACTCTAGTGAGTGAAGAAAAGTATCTAACAGGAAGAGGAAGCCATCTAATACTCCCCAGGAATGTTTAAAATAAAGAATTTCTCTGCCTTTCATGGAAAATGGGAGTCTTAGGGGAGTATCCTGAGCAAATTAAGAAGGATAATTTGCTTGTTTGAGTTGACTCAGTAGGTAGAAATATGTAAGCATAAGGATAGCAAGATGGGTCAAGAGTTGAAAAGGGCAATACAAGAAGCAACTAAGTCTTTAACGGATTGAAATGGTAGGTCTATAATGAGCTACACTTTTATCTCTCTGCTCATCCTCCTCTAGCTTTATCTAATGTAGCAGATGGAGGCCATGAATGACCATGCAAGTCCACAGCTCCCAAGTCCAGAGCCAGACTGAGGTTTAGAATCTAGTTTGTTGTCACAGGGGATGAAAATGTGCAAATGAACTTAGCACCCTGCTCTTGGCACAGCCTTTTACTTTCAGCCAGGAAAGGTTATCTAAACTCTGAAAGTAAGGTTGAATTGGGGACCAGTCAGCCAATGAGTCAGATGTACATAGGCCTAGTGTATAAGAAACCTAAGTCACCAAACGCTGTCTGGGTGCCAAGAGGAAAGTGTGTTTTATGCGTTTTTAAGTGGTTTTGACACATGAGCAAACTTACCCACGAGGCCAAGGAGGAGAGAAATGACAGTTAAATGACATCCTCAAAGCAACAGGGAAAATATGCTTGTATGCCTTCCCAAAGACCTACAAAAACATTTAGAAGTGTTCACCCTGTTTCCTGGTCAGACTCCCAGAATTTTCGACCTGGCAGAATAATACATGTCTAACTTCTTTGATTATATTTGATATATAATCACAATCTAGACTAAAGTACGTTCTAGAAAAAGACAAAAGTATAACTAAATGTGCTGACTACTTTTAAGTCAACTTGACACAAGCTAAAGTCATCTGAGAGGAGGAGACCTCAGTTGAGAAAATGCCTGAATAAGATTGGGCTGTAGAGCATTTTCATAGTTAATGGTTGATGGGGGGGCAGACCCAGTCACTGGGGTGGTGCCATCCTTGGGCTGACGATCCTGGGTTCTATAAGAAAGCAGACTGAGCAAGCCATAAAGAGCAAGCCAGTAGTAAGCAGCACTCCTCAGTGGCTTCCGCATCAGCTCCTGCCTCCTGATTCTCACCCTGTTGAGCTGTCCCAGCTTCCATCAATGATGAGCTACAGGAAGTATAAGGCGAGTAAACCCTTTCCTCCGCAACTTGCTGGGGCCATGGTGTTTCATCAGAACAATAGTTACCCCAACTAGAACACTAAATAATCACAGAGGGGGATAAATGAGGGGGATTCTATGTAACACTGGGAAAGTCACACACACACACACACACACACACACACACACACACACAATAACCTGATACAAAAATGAAGGTAAGAACAGTTCTGGGAGTTACAGCCGTAATTTACTTCAGCCCATTGTGGTTGTTTCATTACGTGTGACAATATAAGAACCTTCTCACATTTATTCTTTGAGCTGGTTTAGTTTTCAAGACACAGAAAAATACGGGCTACAAATAGTATGTCTTTATTTTACTAAGTACTTATAGAAATATGGCAATAGGAGCAATCATATTATACATATCAAAAATTCCAGAAATGTTTGATAAATGAACCAAGTAAAAGAGAAAAATGTTTGTGAGAGTAATTAAATATCAGACCTGACATTCAAGGAAAAATAATTTAAAAAAATAGTTCTAGGAAGAGAAAATGTCCACCCCACTTCATCTGGGGCTTTATGAGAAGACCCCAGTACGGATGCACAAAGTGTAAGCCATTAATGACAGCAGTCATTCCAGGAATTCTTGCAGAAGTTACCATTTAAAAACAGTGCCAGTCAAATTTAAACTTTAACTCTCCAGTGAAACATCATTTAGCAATAGTCTGAGAGGCCTTTAACCATGGGGGTCAGAGAGCTTTCCAGCAGTCAGGGAGAAGAGATAACTCTTTTATCTGGAGTCTTACAAGCACACGGCCCAGGCTTCAGCAGCTGCCTCTCTTTTAGCTGCATTAGACCCGTGCCTGAGAGATTCTGGATTAGTCTGAGGTAGCTGTTTTGGCTGTATTAGTGAGATTAAGCCAGTAAGTACATGGCTTGTTCAAATTGGTGTCCTTAAATGATCTCAAGACCTTTGAGAGGTAATTTCTAAGAACCAAGAAACCAGACTTAATTCTTGTTAATGGCATGACTCTGTAATGAGAACTTTCCTGTAAATCAGTTAATTATTGATTTCTGTGAGGCAAAGAGTGAGGGGTGCATCAGCCCTTTTCTTTGAGAGTGATCTTGGGTCCATGACACCAAAGTACATGTGTCAAGGTCTGGGTAGATTTTGAATTGTCATACCTTAGGAGAAAGAGTTCAAGTGGCATCAATAAGCTGAGATCATAGTGCTGGTCAACATCTTGTAATGCTTGAGACAGCCCCTCCCCCCAATAATGGCTCATTCAGCCCAGAACATCAGTAAGCCCACTACTGATGAAAGATACTATATATGAATAAATATAATCACATAATTTGAAAAGTATCAAGCTAAAGACACTTTGAGATTTTGATTTATGGTCATGAAAATTCCGAAATAGAACATTTCCCCTGTGCCTAAGCTACTCTCTAGCAATAAATTAGGTTTCAGTGACACTGCATTAACTGCTTGAAGTCACCAGGGAGCTGAACTAAAGGGTACAGCTCTGGTGTTTTAACCAGAGCCTGAGGGTGTTTAAAAAGTTAAGGGAACTTTCAAAAGTTGCTAATTCACAAGTAGGTATTAAGAAAACCAACACATTTAAAAGACGGAAATACGCTGAAATGGGAACACATAAACAAGTTTATATGTTCAGGGAGAACAGGAAGTGGCCTAAGACATAAGTTCTCAACCTGTGGGTCGTGACCCATTTGTGCATTGAATGGCCTTTTCACAGGTGTCGCCTAAGATCACTTAAAAGCACTGATACATACGTTATGATTCATAGCAACATAAAGTTACACTTATGAAATAGTACTGAAAATATTTTATGGTGGCGGTGTCATTGCAACATGAAGACCTGTATTAAAGGGTCACAGTATTAGGAAGGTTAAAAATCACTGGCCTAAGAAGATCTTTATATGCATGTATGTGGTGAAGGGAAGGGTTTCATGAGTTAGAAGTGGCCAGTGATGGAATCTGATCAACCTTCCTAATGCTGTAACCCTTTAATGCAATTCTTCATGTTGTGGTAACCACCAACCATACATAGAATTATTTTGTTGCTACATCATAATTGTAATTTTGCTGCTCTTATGAATCATAACGTTGTCCTCTTTAGGCATGCCCATATACACACACCATACGCACACACACACACACACACACAAATAAATAAATAATAAAAACACCATTTACAATAATAATAAATCAGAAACTCTGGTAAAACTGATAAAAATTTAAAGCTGTCAATATCAGCATTAAAGGAGATATCAAGCAGTTAAGAATACACTAGCGGATGCTAGTAATCCAAAAATTTGCATTAAGTTTATATATATATATATATATATATATATATGTGTGTGTGTGTGTGTATATACATATATAAATATATACGCATATCATTTTATTTTATCCATATAGGTGCTTGGCATGGATGTATGGCTGTGAACCACCTATGTCCCTGGTAGATGCCCCAGAAGAGGACATTGGATACCCTGGGACTAGAGTTACATAAAGTTGTGAGATGCCATGTGGGTGCTCGGAATCAAATCCAGATGCTCTAAAAGAGCAGCTAATGCTTATAACCACCAAGCCATCACTCCAGATCCTAATTTTATTTTCTTTAACAGTGGAAAGTAGAAACATGAGCTTTATTCATTATAGCCACATTAGAAAAAAAAAAGACAAAGAGGAATCCTAAAAGGACGTTAAAGTTAAAAGAGAGGGCTAAGAATGTGAGTGAAGCACTCCCAACCAAAGTGTGGCTCTGGCCACTGAACCATCATACTCTGTACTTCAGACTCATCTGATAAGGTATCTGACAAGCTGTTAGAAATGTGTGAAACCTCTTTCAGGCAAGTTCACATGCTGGCTGGCACTTTTTCCTCTTCCCGGCATGGATGCTTAAGAAAACTTCCATTTTTTAGTGTCCAGTGTTCAGATAGTATGAAAGACTGAGAGACAAATGTCCCTTTAAAATATCTTCATTTCTTCCAGGCCTCTTACAATTCTCACTTTCTGTTTCAACTTTTCAATCTTGAAACAAATATAATAACAGAATACCGGTAGGAATGAAGATTAGGACACAGTTAGTGCCAGGTAGTTATGAACCACAACAACAACAACAACAAAAATCATTCTTTATAACATTTGCCTGTTAGTTACTTTTGTGAGGGTTGGCACAAGCAACTCCATCATGTTAGCTTGAAACAGGGTCTCATCATGTAGTCCAAGTTGGCCTCAAAATTACAATCCACCTGTCTCAGCTTTCTGAATGACTGGCTTACAGGCAAACACTGCCACTCCCAATGTGACTGTATTTCAACTCTGCCATCTTTCCTCAATGTGTCTGAAAAAGATTCTCTAACATCTTCTGGTAGGCCAAGAATAGACCATTGTTGTTAGTCTGATTTTGAGCCCATGTTGAGAGCCAGGGCTTAAGCAACAAATGTAAAGGAGTTAGTGATAATAAACCCATTTGGTCTGATTTAAGCAACTGAGTCATGGGAAAAAATGGCCCTTGGATCAGTCATTCCCCAAATTTGTTCTCCTTGCCCTTTGGGCAATACCCTTGCATCTTAAAAATTCAGATAGGCTTTTCTGTTTGCATAATCTCCTTCACCATAAACTTTACTTCAATGGTCAAGCTTCTAAAGAGTCAAAGTAAAGCAGAAATTCTTTTCTCTGCTTCACAAAGAAGAGGTGAAAAGTAGCTAATGCTGCTGAAGTAGGAAGATGAGATGTGTCCCTGGAGTGAAAAGACTTGGCTGCTTCTGGGAATCTCCAACTTTCTTTTCCCCTCAGGGGTATCTTACTAAGAATGGTAGAAGCCCCTAAATGCTAATCACAATCTTGTTATTGAACTTGAGGGTCACAATCTGTGCCTCGGGACAGGTCTGGCCACCCGTTCTCAATAAACCAATGAACAGAGCCCAATTGACAGTGGAAAGCAGAAAGAAAAAAAGAGGTAGAGGTAATGTGGCCGCATTGGGGACAGCAACACAAAGGAGCAGCAACTCATCCCCGAAGTCATCTTCGGGGTCCTGAAGTGAGATTGCAGTTTCTAAAATCTAGTTTAAGTTTAAGCATTTTTAAGAGTTATGAAAAAGACAAAACAATTGATTCTTATGAAAGCTGAAATTATTATTAAAAACTTTATCACATTACAAGCCCTAGACTTGTACTAGTGGGTGGTTCAGTAGGTGAAGGTGCTTGTTGCCAGACATTAGTATGTGAGTTCAACCCTCAGGATTAACAGGATAGAAGAGAATCAGTGGATTCCTGCAAGTTGCCTTCCCAAAACACAGACACTCACACATACACACAACACAAATAATATAATGATAATAATAATGAATTTAAAATAAAGTACAAAGTTCTGAGCTTCTTTGTTGGATAATTCTTCCAAAGAAGTAATTGATAGCAGTAACACTATATGCAAAAAATAAACATGCATTCAAAAACAAATATCACAAAATAAAATAAATATCACAAAATTAAAACATGAATGAGGACAAAAATATAAGGCTTAACTAGAAGAGTTTGAAGAGCACAATAACATAGAGACTTTAATTTTTCCAAAATTAATCTATAGATGCGATAAGATATTAACAAAAATCACAACTCCAAAATGCACATGGAAGTGAAAAGAACCGACAGAGCTGGAAATCTGCACTTCCTTTGAATTGTGATCCCAAGATCTTGGGGTCAGACAGTACTAGAGCAAGGAAAGGAAAAATGAACAGTGATGCAGAATGGGGCTTACAAATCAAAATTAGTATCATGCTCTAGACTGCAATAGAAAAGATGGTGTTTTCAGTAAACAATGCTAATACAATTTGTTCCCCATATGGACGCGAAAACTGTGTCTGGACCCCCATTTCACAGCACACATGAAAAGAGGTTCCAGATGGATTGCAGATATACATGTGAAAGAGAGAGCATCACGCTCTCAGAGGAAAGCACAAGAGGACATTCCTGTGACCTTGGCAGTGGCAATATTTTTTAGAAATGGAACAGACAGGACCTAAGTAAACAGAGGGAAAAAAGAAAGCTAACGGGTCGTAAGACATCACTAAGAGAGTACATGTCCAAATAAAAAGTGGTACAAATCATTTATAGTAAAAAAAAATTTACAAATGAATCATATATAGAATATGTAAATAATAATATTTTATTATTATTTATTACAATTTATTTACTTTGTATCCCTGTCTCTTCCCCTTCTATGTCCCTCCCCTAGTCCACTGATAGGGGAGGTCGTCTCTCCCTACTATCTAACTCTAGCCTATCAGGTCTCACCAGGACTGTCTTGATCCTCTTTCTCTGTGGCCTAGTAAGGCCACCTCGCCAGGGGGAATTAGAGCAGGCAATCAAGTTCATGCCAGTGGCTGCAGCTGCTTCCATTACTAGGGAACATACATGGAGACTGAGCTGCCCATGGATTACATCTGAGCAGAGGTCTAGTTCCTCTCCACGAATGGCCTTTGGTTGCAGTATCAGTCTCTGCAGACCACCCTGGGCCCAGATTTTTTGGCTCTGTTGTTCTCCTTGTGGAGCTCCTGACCCCTCAAGGTCTTTCCATCTCCCCCTTCTTCTATAAGATTCCTTGCACTCTGCCCAAAGTTTGGGTATGAGTTTCAGCATCTGCTTCCATACCCTGCTGAGGAGATTCTTTAAGAAACTCTCTGTGGAAGACTCCTGTCCTGTCCCCTGTCTTCCCCTGCTTCCAATGTCTTCCTTTTTGCCCTTCTGAATAAGGATTAAGCATCTTCCCTTATGGTCCTCCTTGTTTAGTTTCATTAGGATTATAGATTTTAGTATGTTTTCCTATATTATATGGCTAATATCCACTTATAAGTGAGTATTTGCCATGTGTGTCCTTCTGTTTCTGGGTTATCTCACTCACGTTGATTTTTTCTAGTTGCATCCATTTACCCGCAAAATTTCATGATATCCTTGTTTTTAATTTATGAGTAGTATTCCATTGTGTAAATGTACCACAATTTCTTTATCCATCTTCAACAAACGATGCTGGTCCACCTTACACTCATAATAATAATTTTAAAAGGTTGTCAGCTACGGAAGAAAACAGAAGACTCCAACAGACTTTAAAATTACAGGATAGCAAATTGCAATGAGTGTAGGAAAGGGTCTGTCTGATAGCTCCTATTTGTAGAGAAATAGTCCTATGACCACCATGTGTTAAAACTGTACATGAACAGTAATAGCCTAATTAATAGACAGTCAACAGCAGTGTTAACAAGGCTGAGAGGAAACGGGGAAGTCCCATCAGTTTTTATGGGATTGTAGGGGACTTGTCTCCTATTGAGCATTCATAGATCTTAGGATGATGTAATTTCACTCCTGGGTAAATATGTAGAAGAAAACTGTCCACAGATTTACATCACCAAAGTGGAAGTGACTTAAATGTCCAACAAGAGATGAAATGAAATGTGGATATTATACAGTCAAATTGAACAGCAATGAGAATAACCCTTATGTGAAATATAAATGATTTTCACCAATTTAATGTCACACACATATCAAACACAAAAGTGTGCATGCTCTATGTTTTGATTTTATTCTGGAAGGTACAAAACAGGAGGCTGAGCTGATAGCTCAGCAAATAAAGTGTCTGCTTCACAGCATAAGGCCCTGATTTTGATCCCTGAGTCCACATAAAAGAAAGTAGGTGTGATAAGTACACACTTTGGATTTTCAGTCCTGTGGAGTTGGAGAAAGGAAGATCCCTGCTGCTCATTGGACGGCTGGACTTGTCTATTTGGCAAGCTGCAGGCCAATGAGAGACTCCTAAAAAACAACTTAGAGGGTATCCAAGATTGACTTCTGGCCTCCATATGCATGCTCACACACATGCACACACATGCACACACTTGTACAGGCAAAGGTAGGAGTGATAATTACTTATATTAGCATATTATTTTTCTCCTTAAAGAATCTGAGTCTCAAAATCAGGTAGAAAATACACTTTTGGGTACAGATGATGTCATGTTTATTTTTAAAAAACTTAATCTATTTGTTCATTTTACATCCTAATCATATCCCCTTGTCTCCTTTCCTCCCCATCCCACTCTCCCTCCCAATTTCCCCTATTCTCCCCCTATTCCCTCAGAAAAAAATGTAGCTCCCACCAACCCACCCAGCACATCAATTCCTATCTTGATGCCATGTTTCTTAAATTGCCCCATGCTCATGATATATATATATATATATATATATATATATATATATATATATATATATATATATGTATGATTCCTCAACTTAAAGCAAAACAAACCAACAAACGAAAAAGCAAGAAACCTGGCTTCTGTCCAGCAGAGGGTATGGGTCAACATTTGACTCTTCCTATGTTAGTTACTGTATCACTATTCTTTTGCTGTGAAGAGACATCATGGCCAAAGCAACTCAAAAAAGATAGCAGTTAACTGGGGTCTTGCTTACAGTTTCAGAGGTTAGTCCTTTATCACTATGGTGGAATCAGGACAGCATACATGGCCCTGGAGCAGTAGTAGCTGGAATCTAATTCTGATCTGCAGATGGGGGGTGGAGCAGGGGAATGAGGGTTGGTCCTGGCATGGGCTTTTGAAACCTCAAAGCCCAACCTCAATGACACACTTCCTACAATAAGGCCACACCTACTCCAACAAGGCCTCACCTCCTAATCCTTCTCAAATAGTGCCACTCCCTTTTGGCTAAGCATTCAAACATATGAGCTTATTGGGGTCATTTTTATTCAAACAAAACACTAGCTAAATAAACTTGGGCAACTGACTTCTCATACTGTGCCTGTCCCTTCATCTGGAAAACAGTTATAAAACAGCCCTAGGCTTCAAAGTGGTACAGATCAGTTGATTCAATGAATTCCAAACATATGAACTACTTTCTAAATAAAGGAATACCTCAATTAGTGGTTGCCTAGGCACACTGTGCTAGAATACAGCTGGAGTTTGTTCAGTCAGCCAAATGGTTCTCTGAAAGAAAAGATCTGAAGATTGTTTGTGAGGCAAGCTAAGATCATTTTCTCTTAGGGTCACTTGACTGGCAAAACATCAAGGAATGCAATATTCCCTTGACCTTACTGTAAGAAACACTGGGGAAAGACAACCAATTATGCATTGATTTTCCATCCCTCCTGCTTCCATGGATGGAAGGCTGGACAGGGTCATCAGTCAATGTACCCTTCTAAGGCTACCCATACAGCATCAGCTTGCAGTTTTTCTGTCTTCTCTTCCAGTCAACCTCAGCTTTCAGAGCAACTGAATTAGGCATGAGGGTACCCATCTTTGTGTGTGTTTGTAGGTTTTGGAGATGGGCCTCACACATGCTAGACACTCCTGCCCTAGAGTACTAACTCTTTGGCTAGCCTGTAACCCCATTCCTCCACAGCTGGCATTTTTTTTTGAGATGCAGTATTGAGTTATCATCCAGAATGCTTTGGAACTCACGGTGTAACGCCAAGCCTCACACCTGCAGCTATCCTTCTGCCTCAGCCTCCTAAGAGATGAGGTTACAGACTACCATTCTTAGTCTAGCACCCTGTACCTGATCTACTTAATATACTGTCTGGTTATTTTTCAAGATGATGGCTGTATACTATCTTAAAACACCCAAAAGTCTAATAGAGAAAGGCAAACAATATTAAGGACTTTCTTTGTTTCTGGCACTTTTTGTTGGCTTAGGCCTAACTAGAATAATAGTCCCGATAATCCCTTCGGCTGACCGTAGGTAAGCAGGTGACCTCCTATCTCAATTGATTAATTGATTACTTTACTTCTTGGATTGGCTTTCCTGAGGAAACGGGATATTTTCGTAATTGCATAGGTGCCATCTTTGATGGCCATTAGTGATTGAGAGCAATTCTTCGGTTTAGAATCATTTTAATTGATTAGCCTGTGGTGGTCTCTTAGGGCTCTCAGTTCTATGCTGTTGTTTCTTTTGCTATCTGGGCCACAATCAGGAACAAATTACGGAACATATAGTTTACGTTGAGAAATCCTAATCAAGGTAGAATTTTGTGTAAACCAGTGAATTCCAGTGTCACAGCAGAAAAAAAGAAAACATGGCTTTATGTTAATAAAATATAAATATAAGCTACCTATTATCGTTCAGTGAACACACTCACATACCATGAGAGTGATGCAGCCCAACCCAATGAGGATGGAAACAAAGAAACATCGGGCTTTGTGTCACATGCTTCACCTGGCTATTCATCTGTGGTTTTCACACCATTCTTTAAAGTGATTCCCCAGGTCCCATGAGTCACCATAACAAACTATCAGATTAAGGTAGTGGTTTGTGGGGACCCTTGTTTATAGCAAACTAGAGTAACAGGTCTCAATCTGGGATTTACACTTGGCCTCTCTCTTACATGAGGACTGTGTTATGGACCACAGCCTTTAACCTGCTGATCTGAAGTTTTGGGGCCAGATAATACCTAATTACTTGTTGGTAAGGAGAAAAAGGCATAGGTCTGGTTACAGAACCATTCTGAACTCTATTGACTGAGAGTAGAAAATACAGTTTGGTATCTCATACCTCATATTCACTAGAGAAATAAAATAAGAAAATAGAAAATAGAAAAACAAAATATGTTATAATGGTTATGAATTTTTATCCAAAAGTCTTAGGATGAAGTTGTTTATAAATGCGTGATCTTGATTTACAGTTAGTTATAACAACTGTTTACATCTGCTTTGGAACAGTCTGAGGCATTTTAATGAGCCTTGGAGCTAGATCTTCAGTGAGGATGAATATTCAATTGGTAAGCTCTGTAGTAATTCATATTGATAACTATGGATTCATGGAAGGCAGCCCCAGACTTGAAGAATTGGTTACAATCATTAAAATGTTAAGATGGACTTTAACATGTCTCTTGTTCTACACCTCCAAAACTTCCAGTTGCATAGAATATGTGGATGTGCCTAGCTACAGCCCTCTGGAATAATGTGTGTATTTATTGAATATAAGGCTTGTTACATCATTATGGATTGGTCTAATTGTATCCTTCTAGAAGTCCAGTTTGCAAATGTTGAGAATGAGATGGGGTACATCACGTATAGGTGCTTTCGGTTGTGCCCTTCTAGAAGAACAGCCTATACTTGTTAAGCATGACACTGGGAGTATCATGTATGATTGTATCCAGGTCATCCAGCATCTCCACAGAAGAATATTTTATAATTATTGAACATGAAGCAGAGTTGCGGAGTGAAAACAAAGTCCTGAAAATATACTTTGTTTGATGTGAGCATGAACACGTCAGGAACTCAAATGCCTTACCTGATGGGAGTGGCAAAGTGCTCCCCAGGTAAGGCTCAGAGGGATGGCCAAATCTCCCCAGGTAAGGCCAACAAAGGAAATTAATAGTTTGTGGGTAAGGTCCTTTGTAACTTTCTGCCTCCAGTTGTTTACAGTTTGAAGACATCTCCCCTACAGTGACTGCCCCTGCCAAGATTAACTACACATGTCTCATTGTTCAACTGTGTGCAGTAACCCTGCCTCCCTGCTGAGAATACAGGGTGCAGCTTCTCCACTGAGAGCACAAACCACCCAAACCCAGCCTTTTCTCTGTGCGTCTGTGTGTCTGCCATTTCTTAATTCCCTTGCCACCCCAATTAGGTCAGTCCCTAGTACCAAGCAGAACATGGCACTTAGTGTGTCATGTATTGATACGGGCAATTGTACCTCTCTCTATAGGACAGTTGTTGAGCATGGGGCTAGGTAAATATTTATTTCTTTATACTGTCAAACAAAATCAAAATGAAACAAGAGGTGTTTGAACAAGGAGATGATGACAAGCAAACAAATGGTCTTGGTTACTTTAGTCAAGGCCTGATAGAAGAAACTAAAGCGCTGGGGGAGGGCAGAGGGTATTTGCTATTAGGATTAGTTCATCTTGGCAGGAATGAGTGTTGGCCCAGGTTGTGGAAATGGGAGCCTGCAACTTATTGTGGGTATAGACGGGAAGCCAAGAGAAAGTTACATTCGAACTTCAGAACCATATAATTCTCCCTTGTATTCTATGTCCACCAACTAGACCTTACGTCCTACAAGTCCCACAGTTCTCAAAACAGCACCACCAGCTGGAAACCAAATGTTCAAACATATGGGCCTGTGGAGGACATTATGAAGCCAAATCACTAGCACGTCAGTTTACTACACAGAGTCCTCTTATTTTCATGTGGGAGTGGGAATTCATTTTTCCAAAAACTTGTCTTTAATGTAACCTTCCTTCCAGATGACCAAGGCAATGGCTTAACCAACTGTTTTCCCATCACATGCTATGTGCAATCTAATCCAGATGAACTGGATTTTCAGAGCCTTCCTTTTTCACCACACCTGAGAACTAGAGTCTCATTTCTTTGACCTTGATGATTTTGCTTTATGGCTTACTGTCTACTGCCAGGTTTGCCCTCACTACCAATAGGAACCACAATTGCCAACTACTCTGATTAACTTAATCAAGAAAAGAGTATATTCGGAATATGTCAGGTAGTTTATAGAATCAACAAAAAAACAAGGACGCTGGCTCTAAAAGTGTGCTGAAACCAAAGGCAGTCAGAAGGGCTGACAAGACGTTACAAAATAAACCAACTGTAGCTGTGGGATGAGTCCCACGCTGAAACTAATGCTGCCATTACCACAGCGCCATCATTGCTCATAGCGGTAACCACTGTCACAAACTCCCTGGGTTTCTGTCTGTGCAATTGGATAGCATTTAGTCGCAAATTCAAAGTTTAGGGTGGGAAGGCTGGGATGACAGAACTGAGGTTTTACATTTAGACCTACTCATCCCACAAACATCAGAGGGTAACAAAATTTGTATTCTATATAGGAAAAAAACCAGCATGACAAATTTCTATTGCACAACCCACAGCAAGAGTTTATGCTAGAAAGATGAAGATACATAGATAGAATTATGCATGTATGCATACATATATTCCAAAAAAGAATGATTTCTAGGTTTTGAAGAAGAACCCTAGAAAGAAAACAAGCTTCTTTTATTTATATGGCTTGAATTATTTTCTTGTTCTCCTAGCTTTTACGGGTTTGTTGTAACAAATAGCCATAATTGCATTGTGATTTCTACAGGAAAGAGAATGTCTTAAAAGTCCAGAATCCTCTAAAGCTCCACATAGAGGGTATTGTAAAGAATATATTCTTGAAAAGTAACTACTGATTTATTGACCTTTTCTGTCAATATCTTCTTGAGTACCAATTGATTCATGAACAAAAAGAAAGGCTAAGATGTCAGAAGTGACCCATAGCTATGACAACAACTGACTACCAGACAAGTTCAGAGTGTGGCATTGAACTCAGGAGTAACAAAAAGGACTTATAGACTTCTTTTTCCAAATCCAAGACAAACATAAATGGAAATTATTACCATTAAATCTAAGAAGTTCACCATGGATATTTAATTCCTTCAAAAACATGATCAGAGTATATTGTCTACTGAAAATAATACCATATTTGGCTATCTTAATAATAACAGATTTTTCTCAAGAGAAAAAATTTTAATGATGCTACATTTTTGAAAGCTGATACCAGATCCTCCTCAGTTTAGTTATTGAAAATTCTAACTAGAGCAATCTTGTAAACTACTTTGCTTCATGATCCTTTTCTTTGCTTAGAATTTAGGACTAAGCAATATCAAAATTATATAGTCCACCAACCATAACAAAAACTTTACCCACCCAACTACAGCAAAAAATATAGTGAATTATTTCAGTACCTGACCCAATAACATTTTTCCAGAATATTCTTGCAGTATTGAACTCTTAAAACCCCAATAACACTTCTTAATTAAAATGTCATTGCTGAAAAATTCAATTATACTTTAATGTTTACTCAGCTGACTATATTGACATATAGAGATGTATTTCCACATGACAGCAGTGTTGAATGGTCCAGAATTTTAATATGCAGAACTTATTAGTGGTTAGAGACAATAAATAAAAGCTCATTCAAGATCCCAGTAACCCAGGTCACGAATAAAACTTTTCAGCATGAAAACATTAAGATAAAATGTTCTTTGTTGTTGTTATCTTTATTAGTGAAGGAGAAACAAACTAACAGGGCAGCATTGCAATAGTTACACCATGCATTCTAATATTTATATTCCTTAAAATCAATGTGCATATGTACTTAAACTATTTGAAAGTTGAACCTGATGTGTAGAGATGAGATATACATGTGAAACCAAGCAGAGTACTAGCAACAACTACCAAGTGTGTCTTCAGTGCAGATGTTCCTGGGTTACCAAAGAGATGGTAATAATGCTTTCTATGCTCAGTGGTGATGATTGTCAGGACCAGAGGATAATTTCCTGTTGCCGATTCCCATACTGGTTCTCTTTAGAGTAGATGCAGAGAAAGTTTAAAGAACATAAGATATTATTGATTACTAGATAACATTTCACAGAATTTGTTCCTGATATAATCATCTTCTGTCAATATCTCCTTCAGTACCAATTCATTCAAGAGCAAAAACATGGAAGGCTGAGATCTCATGTACAATGCATAGCTGCAGAGACAACTGTGGGTATAAGTTTGTTGGCAAGATCAGGGTGTGACATTGGAGCTATTATGTATATAAGGAAAAACAAAGCCATGGAATCATTCTTTGAAATCTAAGGAAGACATAAAGGGGGCATTAAGTAACCAAGACTAAGCATCATACTTAGATGTTTACACACTCTCTGTTTAAATCAACACAAAGATCTAGAACATTATTCAGATCTGGTTCAAGTCCCACTCCTCTGAACCAATATATGGGTAGCACATTTGTCCTCTGCATCTCTATACTGCGAGAGGGTAAAAGCTAAAGAAGCAGCCAGAGCCCTTCTGCTCAGACCTGATACAGGAGTAGCCCTTGTCACTCATCTTCCACGGACCTTCCTATTTCCTGCTCAGACTGCTGGGAGTTGAAGATGCTGGATAATCTAGGTTACTGTTTCTCAAAGTGACTGTATGTTATCTAAGAATATTTTTAAAAAACTGCTGATGTTTGCCTTCCCCTTTTAAAGATTTTTGTTTAATTTGATCTCAGCCATGACCTAAGAATCAGTCATTAGATAGGCCTGCTGGTGGTACAAATAAACCATTCATGGCAAGGATAAAGGACCTACATCAGTGTTCAAGTAGTAGTCAGACAATGGTGACCATTAAGGATGTAAAAGATGATCATGAGAAAGACAGGAAATATATATAAAAGGGATAATAAAGAGCTTTGGTTTTATTCCTTGGCTATACTATCATGATCTAACACTGATAATTCAAACTACCTATGACATCTGAGTTGGAACTACTTTGGGGTATTGAAAGCAACCTCAGACTTGGGTATCCTGTGGGAATAAGTATTCATTGGCGAAGATATCTGTAGCAATTTATCTAGAGAACTATGGATTCAGGGAAGGTATGCTCCATACCTAAAGAACTGGTTCAAGTGACAAAAATGTTCCTTTCTAATGTGGTGCTAAGACTGATTTCAATTTGTATCTTTTTCTAGATTGTCAATCTTATGATTTCTAAAACCCAGTTTAAATAATAAATAGATATACCTACTACCATCAGATTTCTTTAGATATTTGAGTGCTTCATTGTTAGTCATTTTTGGATTTATTTTTAAAAAATGTTAATTTACTATCATTGTTCTCTACAATAAAACTGAAACCTAGTTGTCCTGAATAATAAGAGAACATCCTATCCCTGAAGACTGATCTTTAGGAATTATGCTGGGAGTTTAGAACCTACCAAAACAGAACTGGGTTAGACAATTCCGAGGATATCTAACAGGACCCAAGCTCTGTGGTGAAGTCATGACCACACATCATGAGTATGTGTTGAGAAAAAGGAGTGTGCAGAGTTTGAGTGACAAGGAAGAAAATACAATCCGGGTCTAATCAGCAGAGAAAATGTGTTGGCTTTTACCTAATGGGAAAAGTTGAAGGAAGTTTTTTTGTCATGTCTTGATGGATAACAATTCAATTTCTCTGCTGTTTTTTCAGTTCTGTCTCTACCTTTATCTTGTTTGGTGATTTTTCACTAGTAGGAAATTTTACCTTCTGGGGTTATTCTTCTGAAGAAAGAGTTAGGTTATATTTATGTTTCTGGTTCCCAGCAAACACCATCTACAACACTAGTGTCCCAAACTGTACCAAATCCATCCCTGAGCCATTCACAAAGGTGTGTAGAGTGGAATGGAATCACTGAATGTGGGGCAAGGGCAAACCCTCATAAAATCATGAAAAGCCACAGAGAAAAGAGAAAAGGGCAAGAAGAAAAGGGGAGAGAAGAATGGAAGGAGGAAGGAATGGAAGCCAGATAGATGGAACAGAAGTTTCTACACAAGAACCAGTGCAGTTATGTTCCAGTTGAAATTCTCCCAAGGACATCTGTATCCTTGGTTAACAAGTCACTTTCATCATTACGATGAGCGTAGTTGAGAAAGTGATCTGATTTCTAATGCTAAAATACTGAACTTCAGATCTCTCGAGTACCTCATGCCCAAACTATCTGGCTTTCAGCCCTATTTTTTGAAAATCGTGTAAAGGAACAAAACTGATTTATGGTTATGGGCAAAATTGTTCAAGGAAATTAGAAGAATGTTTCCACTTTCCTCTGCTAATATGGAAACCGCTGGTCCTTTTAGTGAGCAATCATGGCGCCAACTCCTGACTTCTTTTCTGCTGGCTCCCTGGGTGACAGATAAATCTAAGCAATGTCTCCAGCTTGTGTAACAATGGATTTTCTTATATTTGTTTTAAAACTTTCTTGAATGATTCGTTTTGCTCCCAACATCCTCTTGTACTTGCAGAATGTTATATGACACCACAATGGTAAATGTATTGAGGCTTTCAATTTTAATTAGTTTTTTCCTCATATTTTCCCTGAAAAGTTAATCCTCTTTTAATGAAATTGTAAAATATAAGCAAATCTTACACGACACTTTTATCACTTGCTCATTTGAGATCAAAAGTCTAACTGTACAGCCTTCTAAATTTAGACCAGATTCTAAGTGTATATTAAAATGGTAATTTTTATCTCGGATCAATGGCTGAGCTTCAATTTATTTGATCAAAATAAAACAACACAGATAATGGTTCAGTGTTGTATTGCAACATCTTTTAGAGAATGATGATATTATTATAGTGATTTTTACCACTGTTTGAAGTATAGTAGGAAGCAGATTCTTAACTTGGAAACTTAATAGGTTTATGCTTTCTTCTATCAGAAGAGAACTCACCATATAAGTTCTCCATAATGAAAGGGGTTGACTCTTATATCTCTGGCCATGTTTTATAGTGTAAAATGGCGCCCACTGTTACTTCTGGGTGATTGTAAAACTCTTGTGCATGTGTAACTAGATTTTTAACTAGACTAGCATTGTGATTGCCTCAGCTTGAAGATAAAGAAAAATATCTGGACTCTAATGTCTATTCTAGTCTTTCAACCATCTCTTTTAAGGGGTAAAATGACTTTTTCCCCCTTTATCATTGTAAGGCTGTACTCTTCATTTAATTTAGGCACCTTGGTTTATATTGGTTTAGATTTCTTCTTTATTTATGATCAAAGTGTAGGCTCACTTTGTACCCTTATGCTGACAATTTACAACTAGCTTATAAATGGCCCT
Source organism: Pachyuromys duprasi (assembly GCA_028658305.1). Lineage (NCBI taxonomy): Eukaryota > Metazoa > Chordata > Mammalia > Rodentia > Muridae > Pachyuromys > Pachyuromys duprasi. The sequence continues at coordinate 55,350,975 of CM053751.1, forward strand.
TGTCCTTTGATTTATGACACGTCCCCTTCTAGGTACCCATGACCTCTTTCTCCCAGGTCCATACTCATTGCTCATCTCAGGCAACCAGTTGAAATTCATTAGTCTAGGTACCTGTTGAAAAAGGAAAGCCAACATGGACACAATGTCTGCATTATCTTCAGTTTCCTGCATCCAGTCCAGGGTGTCAATGTCGTAAAAGACAACAATGTGTCCTGTACAAGTCTGAGACTTGCTCAGACTAGAATTAAACTTTGTCCTCAAGTCATCAAAGAAAAAAAAAGCACCACTAGTTTTGGGTAATGAAATTAATTGAGAAAAAGCCAGTCTAGCTGTCAAAAGAGAAGAACCTTGAGAAAAAAAGCAGCTTCTAAAGGTCAGTACTCAGCGAGTTGTAATCTTTACCATCTGTGCTCTGGCTGGTCGGACTCTGAGACTGTCATCTGCAGTCTTCTCAGAAAAGAACAGACAAGGGAAAAACGGCTTGCCCAACAGGGAGCCTGGATGTACTTAGCTGGATGGAAAAATGAAAACCCTGCGTGGTATAAACTCAGGATGACCCTTCCTTTCCCTTATCCTTGACCTACGCAGGTCCACAGATAGTTTCCGCCAAACAGTGTGACAGCAAATTGAAGAAACTCAGACTCCAACAAAATGCACTCATATATTTACAAGGCAAGTCCCTGGGTGGCTGGACTCAGGGTGGACATTCTTTATGTCTGAATGTGTATTCTCATGCTGGCCAACACAGTTTCCTTTGTGTCTAACAGGAACTGCTTAAAAAGGAGTTAGGAAAGGGCAGTTGGGCAGGAAGGTTTGGTAGGTGCCCTGAAATCCAGAGTGCCATCATTTTGTTTGGTTTCACTTCATTTTATTTCTAAGCTATAATAGAGATATTGCTGTTGTAATTGTAGACTTTATACTTTTAAGACTTTTACCCAATATACAATAGCTTTTGATTACTGACCATGGTAATTACATTTACTTACATTTATTTCTTTAATCTGTATGACATGTGAACAATGGAAATTGAAAACTGAAAAGATTTTCTGTAGTAGTTATACATGTATATACATATATGCATGTGATATACAACATAAAATTATATACCATATTATTTACTCAATAAGCTCTTATATATAAATATAAACTTCAAATGATTATTAGAATAACGTGAGTGCAAAACATGCTTTTGATCTGTTATTCTTTAAAAAAATCAAATGTTTTTGATATTAGTGGAAAGGTATAAATTTCTGTTGTCTTTGTTTGTTTGTTACTAAAACTTCAATCCTTAAGAGATTTTCAGGATGAGCTAATGCTGACCTTTTCCCCAGTGCTAACTCCAGTTATGATGTTCCTCACTGGAAGTACCTGCGCATGCTCACAAGTTCTTTCTGTTTCTCTTAGTTCTCTCCATCCCTCACTCCCTTCTTCACTTCTCTAACTCTCTTCTTCTGTTTCTTTTCTCATCCCCCCTTCCTCCTTTCTTCTATTTCTTTTTCTCTTCCTCCCCTCATTCCCTCTTTGTTCTCCCTCTCCCTTCTGTTTCTATTATCCTTCCTGTTGGCTAGCAACTGAGACAGAACATCTATCTTTGAAGAAAGCTTAAGGCAATGGATGCTCTAAAGGGAGGTGAAACATTCTATTCTTCGAGGAAGCTTTTAATCCCAGGAAGGAAACAACTCAAAGGTTTTAGGAAGTCCCTGAAACTGAGCATATTCAATGGGTCCTACCTTCAATCATATAAAAGCAATAAAGACTGCTGAGAGACACTCCCAGGGAAAGTGAGCTTCATGAAAGAAAACCCTCAGATACGCTGAGCTGGCTTAAAGAAGTTTACACATTCTCCAACTTGTTGGGCCATTTGCAAGTTGTGTTGTACAGTATAGGTTTCTGGGTTTTGTTTGTTTTGTTGCTGCTGTTGGTTCTGTTTTTGTTTTGTAACCTGTGTTGGGTGGGGCTTGGTGTTACAGCTGCTTTTCAGTCATTTCTGCTCCTGTAATTAATCCCTCCCCCTTATTCCTGAAAGAAATTCCAATAACACCTGTTGGTTCACCGAGTTAGACTTTGGTCTGTTTTCAATACCCTGTCTAGGGTGAGACACATTCGTTAATTTCCCCACAGAAATGGTGTCACATAATACCTCCTTCCACCCTTTCTTCTCCGTTTCTCACATCCCTCCCCTCCTTCTCTTTTCCCTCGTTTCCCTTTATTCTTTTCACCTTTTCTTCCTTTCTCACTCATTGTTTCATCCATCTTTTCCTACCTCCTTCAGGTTCCCTTTTTCCCTCCTATCCTGCCTTCTTCTCTTCCCTCCCTTGTCTTTTGTTTTATATCTCCAATATCTAAAAAAAATTAATGGATACAAATGATTCCAATGGCCCAGCACGCTTATGTACTGCCAGATAATTCTTCTTGCTACTTTAACTACATTAACGGCTGCAGATTTATATGGAGCATGCTAACATCTGAACTTCATAGATAAAGGCAACACTCTCTGACTTATTTTTCTCATGATTTCTTTGTTTTGTTTCAGAAGCACCAGGCAGGAGTTTCTAGTCTCTGGAAATGTTTGTTTCTAGTTCTATGGCCTCCCAGGAATAGGGACCATAATGTCTGACATAAAACATGCTAACACTCTCCAAATGCTAGTTAATAAAATGTTCTCTTATGTCTTTAGGGGAAAGAGATATTTTATTTTCTTTCATTAGGGTGACCTAACCAGTTGCCAGTAGCCTTCATTTTGTTTCTCCCAGATGCTGCCATGGGTTGAACATATGAGAAGAAAGCTTGGGGACCAGACAGTTTTCTCACATCCTAAGCTCAGGACGTCCTAAACACAGAGATTTCTTTGTTTGCCCTTTCTCTACTCTCCATTTTGTTTGCCTCCTGATCCACCTCCTCTCCTTCTTCTTCGTTCCCTTTCCTCCTTGCTCTGCCGACCAAGACCCCTTCCTTAACAAGCCATTCCTTTTTACAATCTAAAGCCAATCTGAGAGTTGGAGCCCCTGAGAGATTATTGAGTTAGGCTTGCTTTTGTCATTGTTGTTGGGGCATTGTAAGCCAAATATTTTATACCTCAACTGATTCATGTTGTTCTAAAAACTTTCTTTTATGGAAGAACATGTCATAGTTGAACTAATAAGTAAATAAAGATTTTCAAAAAATATTTATTTTTATTTGGGCTAGAGGTTTAGCTTAAAGGTGGAGTGCTTCCCAGCCAAGGTCTTGGGTTCAGCCTTCTGATGTGGAAGAAGAAAAAAAAAGATTTGTTATTATTTTTAATTGTGTGTGATCAGGGTATGTACAGATGTGAGTGGGTAACCGAGAAGGTTAGACAGATTGGATCCTCCGAGCGATGGAGTCACAGGCAGGTGTGAGCCACTAGATGTGGATGCTGGGAACTGAATTCAGGTCTTCTCTAAGAGCAATCTAGGCTCTTAACCACTGAGCCAACTCTTCAGTCTCAGGAATAACAATCTTAACTGATAAAAAAAAATAAAGCTATAGAATGAAAGCTGGTCCTACAAAAAGAGAACCAGAGAGAGAAAAAAGACAAAAGCTTTGTAAACTTAGGGTGGTGAGCCAAAGTCCCTATCTCTTACTTTTCGGGGAAAAAAGGACAATGACCATTAAGGACACTGCTCTTAACCAATTGTGAGGAATAATATATAAGCTACTGTCAAGCACTGTCCAGTCCATAGGGCAATAATTCTCCATAATAACCACCAGCTTCAGCTAATATATTTGCATCGTTTTACTTCTGAGGCTTATGAAATGCAAATGAAAAGTCTACTAATAATGCTTCTCATTTAATTAGTTCTGCCCAGTGAGTATTCTCTTTCTGCCGTGACTAGTTCAGAATTCCAATTCTGAGGCTTACACAGCTACCTGTCCACTCTTTGTTTGTATGAATGGCCCCAGGGCTTTGAAGTTGTTGGCCAAAATGACAGGATCTGTGACATATGATATGAGACCCTTTCTGAAAAGTACACTTTATGAAACTATGTCATTCAGCATTATTATTTTGATGCCTAGAGAAAAGCACTCCCACATTATATTTTTAACCAATTTTTAAAAGTGTGTTCAAAAACAAGTGTTTTTCCATTAGGAGATTCTTTTACTGCAAAAGTCAGGCTAGGTCACTCTAGTGTACATATTTGGGCATATTTGTTCAGTATCCCTCACCTTACGGAAACACTGTTTTCCTCACTCCAAATTAATTCCTTTTGGGTCTTGGAGCTTTGTTATTTTTGTTCCTTTATTGTTGTTTTGAGACAGGGTCTCACTCACTCCTGCTTCTCCCTCTGCTCTGTAGTGCTAGGGCTACTGCAACCTAAACTCCATATTAATTCTACTTCTAATCTTTTCTTTCATTTGTTTGTTATTTTAACCTTTTAATTAACATCAAGTGCAATTCTGCACATACTTACGGAAGCCTGGTCGGTCAGAACACTTAGCATTCTGAGTGTAGTTGAGAACAGGAGAGGAGCCTAGTACAGAGGGTCTCTGAAAGACTCTACCTAGCATGGTATTAAAGCAGATACTGAGACTCATAGACAAACTTTGGGCAGAATGCAGGGAATCCTATGAAAAAAGGGAAAGATAGAAAGACCTGAAGCTTCAGGAGCTCCACAAGGAGAACAACAGAACCAAAAAATCTGGGCCCGGGGGTCTTTTCTGAGACTGATACTCCAACCAAGGACCATGCATGGAGATAACCTCAACCCCTGCACAGATGAAGCCCATGGCAGCTCCATCTCCAAGAGACATTCCCTAGTAATGGGAACAGGGGCCTTCTCTGACATGAATGTAGTGGCTGGCTCTTTGATCACCTCCCCTTAAGTGGGGGAGCAGCCTTACCAGGCCACAGAGGAAGACAATTCAGACAGTCCTGATGAGACCTGATAGACTAGGGTCATACTAGGTCCTCCTCCTCTATCAGTGGACTGGGTGAGGGGCATGGGAGGAGAAGAGAGAGGGAGAGCAAGATTGGGAGGGGATAAGAGAGGGGCTACAGCTGGGATACAAAGTGAATAAATTGTAATAAATTTAAAAAATAAAAAAAATAGTACCCCTCCTCCAGGTTGTCTGTCAACTCTTAAGACTATTATCTCAGAACAGTCCTTGTCCTTGGAGAGGAGACCCTGACTCACTAGCCTGTCACTATTAGCTTACAGGCTGTTACGCCAGCCTCCTCTCAGGGACCTAGCAACAACAGCTCATGTCATCACCCGTCACTGCCAGGTGTGCCAGGTGTGTGCTAAGGACTGCCCTCTGCCCCCCACCCCCAGCCCTTCCTCTCCCTGTTTATATCCATCTCCCTCTTCCTCCCTTTCACCTCCTTGTATCCCCCTGTTCTCTGTCATCATGGCTCTGCTCCTGCCTACATGGCCATTCGTCTGCATCTACACCTTCTCCAACTCCTCACTCCTCTCCCTTCTCCCCCAATAAACATACAATCTCCTTACACCAGTTCTGTTGCACAGCGTAATTTCTGAGGGGCACCCGTTGGCAAGGACCCGCGATGGAACCCCCTCTCTGCATTTACATTTCATAACAGTCATACTTTTGCCCCGCCTTTCAGCTCTAGAAAAGCATGGCTTCACATCAGCATTGCCAAGAACTCAAGGCAGCCGAATTGCACTTCAGGAACCTGAGCTTTAAATCATGAGGCTGATGTGTTCACAGACAATTGGGAACAACGTGTTTCACACACATGTGCTCTTCGTGAGTGTTTTATAAGACATTCCGATCTATCTTCGCCACTGCTGTGCCATGGTATTAGCCTGATTTATGTCTTTGGATTATAGTAGTGACATTCTTTCTTTTATGGCCCCTCTATAACTTCAAATCTCACATGAATTCTAGAATATCCTTTATAAATAAGCCGAGCTGCTGTTACACAATAGATGAGACTTTCTTTTTTTCTTTTTTCTCTGTTCTGCAATATCTTGCATTTTAAGTGTACCTGAAGCATATTCTATAGAGACTTAAGTACCTGTAGGAAAACAAAAGGCTTAAAAATGCCAAGACACTGAATTATTCAGTGTATAAGCACCATCCCTTCAGGCTATGTCACTTCTTGTCATATTTGCCTACGTCCTCAGAAGTACATGCATTATTGATTTTGGTTCATATGGATTGATTCCAGTTAAACATATTGTGATGGTTTGAATGCTCTTGAGTCTCCAGTTGGTGGCACTGTTAGGGATGTCTTAGAAGCTGAGACCCTGTTGGATGAAGTATGTCTCAGGGGGTGGGAGAGCTTAGTGATTAAAAGCTTCATGCCATGTCTGGCCCCTTCTCTTTGTGGCTCAAGGTGTGAGCTAAGCTTCCTGCTGCCTCCCTGTGATGATGGATTCTTATCCCTCTGGAGCTGTAAGCCCAGATACACTCTTTCCTTTTTAAGTTTCTTGATCATAGTGTCCTATTACAGCAACAGAAATATAATGTCCTGTCACAGCAACAGAAATGTAACATATGTGTGTGTGTGTGCCCATGTATATATGTTTGTGTGCACAGATATGTTAATAAAAAAGAGAAGGGTTTTATAGCAGTCTAGAGGACTAAGCAGAAAAGCAGTAGGGATACCACAGTTAAATGAAACACTGGCATGGAAGGTTGTCCCATAGGAGCACATTCCTAAACAAAAAGACAGTGGCTTAAGAAAAGGTAAGAGTAACAGGTGAGAGTTAGGAGCGCCCTTCAGTATACTGCCCAGCTTTGCTAAGGGAATGTGTCCAGCACAACTGCTTTTCTCCCCAGTTTGGTATTATATAGCTATTCCCATTGCTGAAAATAAGAGTGTATCCATTTTGGGCATTAAGACGCTGCCACCCACACCCATATGTGCTAATTTGTTTCCTGCCAAAACATATCTTTTGAATCATGTAGGCTCCTGCAAAAGAAAAGGAGACCAGGGCAGCATGTTCAGTGGAATGTAGAAAAATATTCATGAAGTCATGGCTCTGTGCCTTCCCACAGGAAGTTTTGGCTTTTGCTTTTAAATTAACCTGTCCAGGTGCTGCTTTGAGGCTGTTAGATTGTGGAGATCAATTCAAAATGCCCATGGGGATGGCTTTTGTAGTTGAGACTGAATAAGAACAGATTTCTAGGTGTTTGGCAGAAGAGGCAGAAACTGTGTATCTCTGTGACCAACTTGTTTACAAGACACAGGAGTCCAGAGTGATTGCTCAGACCAGGACAAACAAAACAAGAGTGAACCCTGCAGATCACACCGAAACCTTCAGGGTAAATATGAACAGAGCACAGACTATATTTTTTTTCCTAATGCATCTGGTGTAAACCTCTCCTCCCCTTTGCCAGAAACCATCATGTTTATAGGCGTGTTTTACTGGAAATCTGCTGCTTCTCACAACGTTTCCTGAACAACTGTCGGAGTAAAACTACATCTGGAAACGACAAGTGCCCGGTTGCCGATCTGGAAGTCAGTGTGTTGTAATAGCTTGCAGCTACAATATGGCTGTCTTGCTGAATGCCAGAGAGTTCCAAAGACACAGGCCAGCTGTATCCCTGTGCGAAGAGTGCTGCTTCCGCCCCCCCTCCACCCCACGATAAGAGGTTTACCGTATCTCCTGTCAACCAAATAGACTAGGGTAGATTGAATTCATTGCACCTCAGACAAACCAGTTATCTTAGAAACTTTGAGAACTGGCTTAGATCTGCCACTCACGCGTGGTCTGAAAACATGTAGAAACCTGTTGAATCACAGCCTTCTGGAATCTGACTGGGTATAGGGCCTGTTGAAGTCAGCTGTCTTGTGGGATGAGAATCCATCCACCCAAAGACTCTTGGAATTCCTACCTGGGGAATTATCTCCCACATTTCTCTTTTTGAGCCCTAGACAGCTGAGGCAATGCCCCTGATGGTTCCAAAGAAAGTGGCCCGTGCAGCAAGCATGTTGTTCCGACATTCTGGTTTCACCCTGTTTCTTCCAAAGTTCATGAGTGTAGCCTAATGACCTGACCGACCTTTGGAAGAGGATGAGATCTTGAGGTCTCGATGGCTCCGCTCTCCCTCCTTAGTGGATTTAAGGCCCTTTAAAAGAGGGTGTACACAGCATTTAACCCTTTCTTACCATTGGTCCCTTGTACTGTGGGAAGACACAACAGTGGCTCTCCCCTTTAGAAACTGCAGAGAAAAGCGCCACTTTAGAAAGAGGGAACAAATCTCTCACTAGACTGAAGCTGTTAGAGCAGTGGTTGTTGCCACTTCATAATGTCATTTTGCTAGTATTATGAATCACAATGTAAAATCTGACATGCAGGCTATCTGATATGGGCCCCCCAAAGGGCTTCTGATCCACAGGTTGAAAACCACTCTGCTAGTCCCCGCCATTTGCCTGACATTTTCATGATTTTCTTGTTTTTAATTGCTGAGTAGTACTCCATTGTGTAAATGTACCACAATTTTGGTATACATTCCTCAACTGAAGGACACCTGGGTTGTTTCCAGGTTCAGGCTATCACAAATAAAACTGCTATGAACATGGTTGAACAAATGTCCTTGTTGTGTACTTGAGCATATTTTGGATATATGCCTAGGAGTGGTATAGCTGGATCATGAAGGAGCACTATTCTTAATTGTCTGAGAAAGCACCAGATTGATTTCCAAAGTGGATGTATAAGTTTACATTCCCACCAGCAATGGAGGAGTATTCCCTTTTCTCCACAACCTCTCCAGCATGCATCATCCCTTGAGATTTTTATCTTAGCCATTCTGATGGGTATAAGGTGAAATCTCAGGGTCATTTGGATTTGCATTTTCTGAATGACTAAGGATGTTGAACATTTCTTTAAGTGTTTCTTTGCCATTCATTATTCCTCTCTTGAGAATTTTCTGTTTAGCTCTGTACCCTGTTTTTATATTGGATTACAGATCATCCTGAGTGAGGTAACCCAGAAGCAGAAAGACACATATGGTATATACTCACTTATAAGTAAATATTAGACACATAATATAGGGTAAACATACTAAAAATCTATAGTCCTTAAGAAGCTAAACAACAAGGACGACCTGAAGGAAGATGCTTAATCCTCATTCAGAAGGGCAAACAGGATAGACATCGGAAGTAGGCGAAGACAAGGAACAAGAAAGGAGCGTTCCACAGAAGACCTTTGAAAGACTCTACCCACTAGGGTATCAAAGGAGATACTGAGACTCATAGCCAAACTTTGGGCAAAGTGCCAGAATTCTTATAGAAGAAGAGGGAGATATAAAGACATGGAGGGAACAGGAACTCCACAAGGAGAACAACAGAGTCAAAATACCTGGGCCCAGGAGGAGCCTGCAGAAACCAATAATCCTAATAAGGACCAAGTATGGAAAGGACCTAGACCTCTTGTTCAAAGGAAGCCTGTTGGTTGCTCAGTTTCCAAGTGAGTTCCCTAGTAAGGGGAGGGCTGTCTCTGACATGAACTCACTGGCCAGCTCTTTGATCACCTTCTCTTGGGGGGTGCAGCCTTGCCAGTCCACAGAGGAAGATGATGCAGCCAATCTTGATGAGACCTGATAAGCTATGGTCAGATAGAAGGGGAGGGAGGTCCTTCCCTATCAGAGGACTATGGAAAGGACATGGGAGGAGAAGAGGGAGGATGGGTGGTGACTGGGAGGAGATGAGGGAGGGGGCTTCAGTGGGGATACAAAGTGAATAAATTACAATAAATAAATATGTAAATAAAATTAAGTTAAGAAAAAGAAAACCATTCTGCTAGAGCTCTGATTTCACTAGCCTCTGGTACCATGCAACATTTTATGTTCTTTATGAATTACCCAGTCCATGGTATTTTCTTATTGTCATGCAGATGAACTAAGACACCCTACAAACATTTCTTTGAGTTTTTTTTAATTAATGTCAGGAACCAAAGAATCAGTAACAGTGGTTCCTTAAACCGACCATTCAGAAACTCCACCAGCAAGAACAACAACAATAGGAGGAATAAACACTATGTAGTAACGCATAGCAATGAAACAAAAAACCCAACAGAGTCCATGTTTATTATTTAAATGGTAATTATGTGGCTATATTTGGACACTATAGGTCTTGGTTATGCAATATGCATCTACAAACATTATTGTTAAAGTTCCTCTGCTTTCAAGGCATGTCACCAAGTTTGTATTCATCAACAAATCTTTGAAATAAGGGCTATTTTACCTCTTCTTTACCTCCTTTTTCCTCTGCAGCATGTTCCCTTTTCTGTCTCAGGGAAAGAACAGGGTTCCTCTGTCACACAATCATCTACCTTTTCCTTTCCTTCCCTTCTCATTCACATTTCTAAAGAGAACTTTGACTCCTAACACTTCATTGTTCTTGTATCTTTAATGCTTGGATTTCCTTTGTAAGCATTTTCCCCCTTGTTTTCAGTCATGCACAAGTATCTTCACAAGCAGATTTTTTTAAAAAGAACTATCTAGGTTCTGAATCTATTCAATTGGCCAATGTGGATTTAATTAAACAAGGTTCCCTGTGGGATTCAAGAGGGTGGAGGTATTGTCTTTGGATAGTAGTGCCCTCAAATTTCTAAGCGAATGTCTATCCATTTTACGGGCTTAACAATATTTGTCAACTAAATGAATGAAAACTAAGAATGAATAAATAAATAATAGATGTATGTATACTAACTACTTCAACTCCCTCACAACTTACTGGTTGCTTTTCTTTACCTCACACCAGAATCTTCAAAAATCGCCTTAATCTGCTAAATGTAAATATCATCATCAGATTGTTTTTATCTTTCTGTTTGTCTGCCATTACTACAGATTTAAAAAGTATAGACTCCCTTACTATCAACATTAATGCAACGCAACTAGCATACACATTCACACACACACATACACACACAGAAACACACGAGGGGGGAGGGAGAGAGAGAGGATCTTTTATTTTGTAACTTTCATGACCAGAGCTAGCGTCATTCTTGTCCAAGTGCAGAAACATGGCTGCACAAGGGGCTGAGGGTAAGTGAGAGTTCAGCATTTATATGTCTTCTCCAAGGCCCATGGAATGTTGTAGAAGATGGGCCTGAAAAAATGTGAGAACCAGAAAATACAGAGAAGGATGATGAAATGGAATCTTGTGGACAATACATAGTCACTGCAATAATGAACTTTCATTGAGCATTGACGGCTACATAAGATCTGCACAAAATTGGAACATCAATAGCCAGACAGGGAGGAAGAGGGACTCCATCCCTCACTACTGAACTATTTCCTGTGGATAGATTCAGGATAAGGGAAGTCAGTGGCCTCTAGTATGTTCCTTCTGCTGACTCCACCAGGTTCCAGTAAGTAAATCAACAAAATTGGACTTACAACAAAACCAAAAGTTATTAATCTGGGAAAAAGAGGAGATGTTGGGTTGAAATGAGTAGGTCGAAGATAATGAAGAGGAAAGTAACTAGAATTCATTATAAACATGTGTGAAATTATGGAAGAGGTTAGTTAAAAATAAAAATCCTTCCGAGTTGTTCTTATAATTAATATAATTGCATGGTGTTCACATACATACGCATATGTGTGTGCCATTATCTTCTCAGCAAAATCATTAGATAGATAGACAGATGCATAGATAGATAGATAGATACATAGACAGATACATAGACAGATACATAAATAGACACATGGACAGATGAACAGATGGATAAGAAGCTACTGTAAAAAATACCATTTAAAAATGTTCAGTATTTAATTATAACCATCTCCCATTCAATCAAAAACCCAATAAATACATTTTAATAATTGCATGGTCTTCTAGTGAGTGGCAATCATATAACTGAACTGAACGTTTTTCTCTTTAAGGATACTGACAGTGTTTCCATAGATTCAAATAGCATATATTTGAGAGAATGACAGAAGGGAGCATATTTGTTTATGTTTTCAACTGGTTTGTTTTCCCACGGCCGGATTGCTGATGCAGACTCTGTGAATCAGAAAGGATTTTTACGGCTCTCGATGCACAGGACTCCTGCCCGTTTCCAACGCGATGTGATGGTTTGTTTTACCTGGCTCCAGATTGTCCTCACTCCTGAAGTCAATATTTATTTATGAGAATTGTGAACTAAAGGTAATGAAAGTAATTGAGGGGAATTTAAAGGCGGAAGTCATTTGCTTGAAACTTCTACTTGGAAGAGTCATTTTGTCCTTGATCAAATTGTATACGAATTTTAATTTGGCTCTTCTGACTACAGAGAAGCCAGCCCTTTCAACCTTGCTTTAGAAATGATCTTTAACTTTGCCATTGGTTCTTAGGTCTGCTTTCTCTTCCACTCCTTAAGTGAATCTCCACTCTCATTGTTCTGATGCAAATATCTCTGGGTCCCAGCAAAAAAAAAAAAAAAAAAGACTCATTCTTTTCTTTGTGCACCTTTCACCTGGAACAGTAAAGCGTAAAGTGTAGGTCCTTCCTCTGCTTTCCAACCGTCTGGGACTCTCAGGTCCATTCTGCCCTCCAGGTTCCATTTCAGAGGTTTAAATCCTACCGGCTCCTTTGTTCAGAGTGCCCAGGCCAAACTGGAGTCAGAGAATGACAGCCCCGGAGGAGGAGCTTCTAGTGCCCATCATCCACATGGCACAGTGGGACTCCTCCAGGACTTGCTAGACATGGTGTTCTGCTTGTCCTTGAGCAGACATAATTCTCTGTGGTTTTTTTTTCTATTCCTAAAATAGGACCGAGTCTTTTGTTTGAAGTCTCATCCAGAGGCCGAGCCCAGCAATGGATCTGAAGGGTCACATTTGAAAGACATCTTAGTATCTAACTCAGCAGACCAGGAGCGAGGAAGCGCAACTGCCCTGGTGACTACTGGGTTGTTTGTCTATATGAATTCAGCAGGATGGGCAGGAGTAGCACAAGTGGCTAGAGCTTGTCTTTTTTGTGAGAACCATGCCATTCTGCTAAAGCAGTCCTGCACAGAGACACTTTTTCTAGCAAGCTAGGAACCGCACAAGGACTGAAGTCTCACTGGAGAACATATCTGGGTTTCTCTGCAAGCGACAAACTTCCTGAAGCAGGGGGAATGTAAAGCATGTGGCTTCTTATAAATGCCTGTGACTTGGGTTGGAAGCTGTGATCTGTGTTTTAGGTCAAAGGCAAGAACATGCTTTCCCTGATCAGTTTCCTGCCTGCCAGCGATCAATCATTTATTCCCTGGGGCATTGTAGTTCATGAGTCTGTGGCCTGTTTTCCATTGGTTTCTATTATCATTTGCTAATTAGATTACAACCTAGTATTTACCTTACTATGCCTCTCACAGGCCTTCCCCTGCAGTGTTTTTCTGTTAGCTTTAGAAATGTGGCAGATCTTGATGTCTCTTGGCCTGTTGTGTTAAACCAAGCAGAGGGGAACTTCATATTCCGCTTTTCTTGGGATGGCCAGCAGAAGCAAAAGAAAAGAAAATCCAATCACTCTGACACATGCCCAGACATTACTGACTTTTGAGAATATGCACTGAGGAAATTTTTAGAGATTTTGGCATCCCTGGATTGCCTCAGGCTTTAAAATATAACCCTCACTCTGGATTCACATCTTGCTTACGCTCAATAAAAATTTATTTTCTAATATAAAACAGCATCATATCCCTCTGTGATGGGTACTCTGTATCAGCCTGGCTAGGCTGTAGAACACACTTATTTGGTCAAACACCAATCAAAATATCATTATGAAAATGATTACTTCTATGTGTCATTAACATTTAGATTACTGGAATCTGAGTAATGCAGAATATTGTATCTAATGTGGATGAGCTATTTTTGCAGTCAAATGAAGTCCTCAAATGACTAATGACTCCTCAGAGAATGGAAGTTGAGTCTCCAAATTGTAGCAAAGAAACTGTCTTTGGACCAGCAAGATGCTCAGCAATAAAAGTGCCTGCTGCCAACCTTGATGACTTGAGTTCAAATCTCAGGACCTACATAGTAGAAGGAAGAAAATAGATTGCCAGGAATTGTCCTCCTTCCTCCACTTGAATACCATGGTATGCACACACACACCACACAGACAGAGAGACAGACAGACACACAAATATACACACTTATATATACACATGCACACAAATAAATAACAAATAAATTTAATAAAAAAGAAACAAAATGGTATTACTGATGTCATATGACCTTCTGGGGTCTGTTCTCTGTCATCTGTCTAGGTGTTTACTCCCTTCAAGGAAAGTAGAGGATGTTAATTCTTAGAATGAGCTCTTACTGTGAGCAAATTTAGTCTATTGTCATTAATATTTTGGATCGTTTCTTGCCTGGCTTTGAGTATGCATTTGCTTGGGTTATGTATCATTGACACCCAAATTAGGTAATAAGGATTACCTCTATCACAAACTAAGTTCAACCCAGGTGGCAACCTCTTATCCCAAGTGTTCAGCGTGCATAATTTTCACTAGAAATGCTTCTAGATGCTAAGGTTTAAGAAACTCTGCCATGCCGTATTCTCATGCACACACAAGCAGACTCACACAAGCACACATATATGCATGCACGCACACGCACAAGTGTGCACACACTGGGGAGGAGCAACATAATCAGGGCTTCAAATTACCCTCCCAGGTATTCCCTGCTCTCCAGTGTTATTCTAAGGGTCCATAGGTAGCTCGTGAAATGGCTTTCTCTCTCTGCATCAGACAACTAGTATATGGCAATGTCTTATTCAGCCATGTCTCAGCTGGGTGTGGGGACTTGATTTGGGACAAGTCTATAGCTTGCCGGCATACATGTAGTACAAGAAGGACGAGACATCATCTAGACATCTCCTTTCTATACTTTTCTGCTCCAAGAAAGGAAGCAGCAACAATCTCCTAAGTGGGTTATTTGATGTCTGTCCATATATTCCTTATGTGGTCATCATATAGTCCAGGATATCTTTTGAAAATTTCCAATGTGTGTGTGCATGTGTGTATGTGTGTGCATATCTTTGCATATGTGTCTGTATGCATGTAAGCATTTGTGTATCTGTGCATATGCATGTGCTTCTCTGTGTGCTTGTGTGTGTGTATGTATATATGTGTATAGTCTGTATTTGTGTGCACGTGTGTTTTTTGTGTTTATCTGTGTGTGCTTGTACATGCCATGATGTGTGTGGAGGTCAGAGACCTTCTTGCTAGAGTCCATTATCACCCTCAACCATGTGGGACTCTGGGATTGAGTGCTGGGAAGGTCAGCAGGATTGAGGGGAAGCTCCTTTTATACCCTGAGCCATCTTGCTGGCCCAAGCTCAGGACTACTCCAGGTATCTGTTTTGAACAGTAATTAGATCCTCCCACAGCTTGTCCCTTGAGCCATTGTGTTCACAGTTAGAAAGGAAAAAAAGTGAACTATCAAAATGGCAAGGCCATATTTGGGCCAGCAGATGTGAGATTACTGTCAACATGTCTCTAAATGTACCCTCTTAAGACCTCATCAAAGATCACATGGGCTCCATTCACAACTGTCCTTTTAACTGGCAACAAGCCAGTCCTCATTTGTGGCTTCATAATATCTTTTCTAATTGAGAATAAAGTAGAAAAGAAATCACAGAAACAACCAAGAAGAAAACACTGAAGATGCCTGACACACCCTGCTGAGGTGATAGCTCTCTGAGCATTGTTTTGAAATCATCAAATGGAAAATTTATCAGAGCCATGGATCCTCAGTCAGCCAATTTATCTGGAACATGGCAATAAACACTGAACCTTTCAATGTTTATGAGGATGTGAGCATTTCGTGAAGAAATGCCTGGGGCTTCTGGCATGTCATGGGTGTTAGAGAATAGAGGCTATGACAGACACTGAGCAGTGCCCATGGAAGGACTTTGCCATCCACTTAAGGAAACATTTTTTTTAAATACTACAGAAATGATTAGACATGCTTGGTTTGTTTTTGAGTCTTTTGTGGAACTCTAAGTTCTTAAGTGTGTCCCTTTGAACCTTGCCTGCACTCAAGGGGTGTCGCATACTGTAGCGTCTTCTATGCTATGAGATCATGCAGAACCAGGAGACCTACCACTTCTGTGGCTTAGACACCCATCTTCTTGATGACTTTTAACATTGGAGAGTAACTTATGATTTTGAAAGCATGGATATTGAAGGATTACATACACCAAAAGAAAGTCTGAATTGAAATAATAACATCATATCCTTGAGATGTTAAATACTCCTACATACTGGATTTTCAATAAAATCTAAGCAAACAAATCTTGAAGCTATCTTTCCTGTTAAGTAAAAATGACACAAATTTAAATTAATAAGTGATATAACAATAAAGCTGCTCAAAGATAGGATTCATTGTGCATTAAACACAAGATTCTTTATTTAGGCCAGACGTGATTATGTGATAATAGGATAAATGCCTTGCTAAGTGCATAAAAACGAAAACACTCTGTATATCACACAGGCATATTACGTTTCCAGGGCATTAATTTACTTCACTATGCAATGAAATTATACTTTTTAAGTGAAATCTCAAGGAGAAATCAATTTGCTGAATGGAACCCAATATATATTCACCTTAGATAAAAATCAGCATTTACCACATGTTCCACGTCATGCAATAGCCTGCCCAGGCCCTTTTAAAGTAAGGAAGAATTCTAGAAAACTCCTAACACATCTTGGCAAACATTCTTTCTGTTGATTCAAAGTTTAGCCTAAAACAAAAAAAGCAAGCAAGCAAGCAAACAAACAAACAAACAAAAAAACAGACACTTAGTCCTTAGCATGTACAGCCAATCTGTTAACTGCCAGTTTGAACATGGGTGTTTCTCTAAGTCAATAGCCCAGCAGAATATTTTTTAAAAAATGTTTTTGAGTGACTAGCTGCCATTGTCAGCTTTCTCATGACTCTGTAATGCCAGCTTTTTAGCAAACTGTCATTGCTTGGGTCACTATCGTCTACTTCATGTGTTTGCCTTCTAAATTTCTTCCTGCCTTATAGTCTCTGTTTAGATGATTGTGGAAATAATTAGAGGCACAGTTTGTGCTGGATCCCAAGGCTAAAGAGTTAACTTACATATCTGCCATCCTCTTTTTCCTCTATCCTCCCCCATCTCTAACCTATGACCCCAACCTATTGGTTCAACTGCAACTAGCATTTCAAGTTCATCTACTTCCCTCCATTTTCACAGAAACCTGAACCAAGACTCCACGTGCCATTCCTTTACTTATGTGTACAATTGCTTCCTACTCTGGGTTCCAAACCCCTCCCATACCACTAGATTCTACTCTGCAAGCAGTAGACAGAGGAATAGTCTAGGAATGCAAATCTCATGTTATCCCACGAATGAAGCTTCCTGTGGCCTTCTACCACAGAGGAAATCTCTGTGATTCTACTAGGCCCATTGCTATCGATGTGTTCCCTTTCCTCGTCTTTTTACCATAATCATTCTGATTAGGGTGTTTCTCTACTCCCTTTTTTCCCAGGAATCCAAACTTATTCCCACTTTAGGGCTGTTAAACAATTTGTTTTGGCAGAATGATTTTATTTTTATCTCTTGGGTCATACCTCCAATGTTCCCTTTTTGGGAAGATCTCCGACCACACTGTATGCCATGACCCTTTCCAAGACATTTTCCATTCTTTTGGAATGTTTTTACATCAGTGACAAGCAAGGAAATAGCCCATGTGACAGTTGTGTTCTGTGCTTGGCACTCCCCAAGCTTCCCACACTCACTAAACTGATTGGCTGACTGAAGTGTGTAGATTCTGACAGATTCCATGCCAGGTCATGAAGTGTTCTTCTCACCCGTGCAAATAAGTGATAAAAAAAGGACAAATATTCAACCTATTTGCATTGTCTTAATGAGCCCTCACCAAAGACCATTTTTCAAAGAGCACATTCATTAAGAAATGATTGGTTGTTAAAACCCTTTGAACCACCTCTAGAGGCTTCGGATTGACTGATGACATTTTGTGCACTTTTATGGAAGGTGTTCTTAATGTCCGTATGTTCTCTCATGGGCTATTTCGGCAATATGTGTTACTGTGTGACATTTTGATTTTCACCCCATCAAGTGCACAAATCAAAAAAGATGTTGCTATCATGGATGATAGACATTTTATCGATTCTTACTGCCAGCATTAAAAATCATGTTTGGATAACTCTCCTGGTGTATATTTAATTTTCTTGATAAATTAAAGCCTACTTATTAAAGCCTACTTTCAGCCTCTGACAGAGTTTAATCCATGCAATTAATGAAATGGGAGCCTATGCTCTCTTGCTTCAGGATGCTAACAATATGCTTTGCTCACTTCCTGAAATATAGATGATAGACAAGAAAACAATCCAGATTACTTACTGTCAAGTTCACTCAATTTCCCTTAAATAAATAAAGTTTAAATGAAGTAACATGAATTAATTGTTCACATCAAGAAAGTAAGACATCAGTAGCACAATAAGTTGTGCAGAACAACTGAGCAAATTCTCTACATGAAATGAAGAATGCAGCATAAGAGAAGGGGACGAACAGCTGAACAGTACCATCATCCTAAGAGAAAGAAGCTTCATAAAGGCCCTACACAGGTCTCCAGGGAAGCATGTTCACGGTGTCATCAAGTGGTCCTCTATACCGGGTAGATTCTGCATTCTGGTGTGGTCTGTTCATAGGTGATGGCTGCATCCTGGCAGCCTCCACTGAGATACTGGGTCAGGCTCAGCTTTCTCCAGCCCTCGATTTGACATCACTCACCCCTCTCCACCTTCTGATATCCGCCTCCCCCTTCTCCCATATCTCATATATAAATAACTGATTTCTCTTTGATACATTCTGTTTCCTGATCTAGTTCTCATTGCCTCTCTGCTTTCTCCTCCCAAATAGGTCTCCATCTAAACTGTTGGATAGAGTGCAAGTTTTGGTTTGTTTTCAAATTCAGCCGTGTTATGTAAACAGGTTTTTGCTTTAATCCCAAGTGTGGGATATGGAGTTGCTTTTAGTTTGTCCACAGCTGATAGTTGCCTCATGCCGCCTCAGAAAGCTTTGCCAGCCATAGAGAGTTTAATTTTGAGGACTCACTCAGAGAGTGTATGAATATGAGAGCCCAGAGAGAGAAGAACTGAGCTACAAGGAGACAGATGGAGAAAGAAGGCTGCTGGTTCTGCTCCACTGCTAGATATCCTGATGGCTGAGACTGATATTTCCCCAAACAACCCAACAAGCCTAACCAGCCAGAACTAAGTCTAAAGAGGTCTACTAACCTTCTTTCTCTCCTATCCAGAGATGAGGGGTTGGAAGGGAGGGAGAAACATTAAGGTAACAAAAAAAATAGAGTTAAAAAGTGGATGAATGACAGAGTCAGCATTCCCTCCTTTGGGTGCCTTTGTACAAACCAGCATCACGCTCTTCAAGGAGTGAGAACCAAGCAGAAAACATCAATGCAGCCTATTTGGTTTTGTTTCACAAACATAAAAGCTATTTTCAAAAGAACTTGTTTAGCTGTTACAAAGTTCGACATGACACATTCGTGTAGGAAATGTCACTGATCAGCAGTTCCTGGAAGGAAATGGTAACATAATCAAGGGTCCAAGTAGAAGATGGAAGGAAGGATGAAGAGTAAGGACTGTATATGTCTTTGCCTTGCTCTCCTTAAAGAGTTGCCTCTGACTGGCTTTTCTGCAACACAAACTTCCTTCTTCTCCAGCCTTTGCCATGAAATTTCCATTGTGGTTTACATAACCAGCCCCTTCCTGGAGATTCAGATTGAAGCATGGAAGCAACTCCTCCTCAGCATCCGTAATTCACCCTCCGTTGAATACACTGTTTGTTTCCTGTGCTTGCTGGGGAATTATTCTTGTCGTCGTCGTACCCTGCTGAGTGGCCGAGACCCTGAGATGAAGCTGGGGATATGAGAAGGGGGAAAATGTCACAGTGGTCTGCTTGGGCTTGCTCAAGATGATCAACATGTGGCATCACTCAGGTTAATAAGCCTTTGAAATATTTTGCAAAAAAAAATGTTCGTCTCCTTTTGGTGTTATTGTACTGTGATTTATGCTTCTATTCAGAAGGCAAATGAAGGGCAAAGGAGAATAATTAATCTCTGTCTATTTAGCTTTTTTTTTATTAAACACCTATTTTGGTGGGTGGGACCTGATGATAGAGGGGAGAAAAGTAAAAATGGTTTACCAGTTGGTTATAAGGACTCCAGAGAAAAGCAAGGCTGAGTGTAGGGTCAGGCTTCTCAGTTGGAGCACACTGAGCAGGGAAGCCTCAGAGAGCGGGTGTGCTTGGAGTTAAAGGGAATTAGGAATGGGTTAAGAGGGCCACATGACACAAAATAAATCCTCTTCCCAGAGACTATTTGTAATCATGTAGGCATGTATTCAGTTTATCATAATAAGTAGGTGGAGGAAAATGAAAGGAGAAAACATCTCTGGAATTCATTGATAGGGCTTAGGTGGCTCAGTGTCTTACCATGCGCAGTCTAGATATCAAGAGCTGTTCAACTGAATACGTCAGTGTAATGCTGCACGTAAACAGAAAGAATGATGGTCTTGGGGCTGGCACAGCCCAACATATATCCTGTGTGTGTTTTTCTTCACTTAAAGCAGGCTATTATGGACTAGACATCTTTATGTCTTTTCAAACCACCCTGCGGCCCTGTGGTCCCCATGCAGCTCAGGCTGCTGTCTACCCTTCTGTGTGATACAGGTTTGATCCAGCACCTGCAGGAGAGCTGAGCAAAACAGCCCATCGTGAGTGCATATATGGTTGCTCTTCAAGCTTAAAGGTGAGTTTACTGGTGCCAACTAATTCTGATAGGAGTGAAAAGATCAGCAAGAGAAGAAGGATGGTGCCCACTCAACATGTATGTAAGAATAGCTCCACATGGTATTTGTAATAAGAAAAGAACCTATTGATACTCAAGAGACTTTCACCCTCTTCACTGGAAACCTAAAAGAAATAAGCTTACACTTTCCATAGGTAATTTAGGCTCAAATTAATCAATATATGTGCTGTATATCTACGTTTTTACAAATTTCTCTTTCTCTATAGCTGTGTTCATAATTTTTTTGAAAACTGATTTATCTGGTATCATTGTTTTACACTTCATATATACTCTGATTTCTTTCTGTCTCATTTTATTACAAGATTCCAAGAATATTAGGATAAACAAATTTTTCTGTACCCTTAATAAATTCAACTTTTGAAACAATACACTTTCTAATTAAAATGCATTTAACATAATACTCCTGTGTATTCAAACTATTCAGCCACTCTCCTCTTACAGAATTCTGTTCTGAGAATCTTGCAAACTTGTTAATGCTACTGTTTTACCTCCTTTGAAAAAAAAAGCAGAGACACTTCCCATTTTATTCTATAATGCATTATGTTGAATAGCATCCTGGGAGAGATATCAAAATGATGGCATCTAATTAAGGTTCAGATGTGCTAGCAAATAAGATATGTTACAACCAAATTCCAGAAAGAGATTCTGGTCCTGTATCCTGGTCAGGTGTGATCTGTTCATAAGTGATAGCTGCATCATGACAGCCTCTACTATAAGATGCATGGGTACAACACCTCTAAGCTTGCTGCCAGGCACTCAGGAGTAAGGGGATTTCAAGTTTGATGACACTCAGGGCCATGTATGGTATCCCTGTTCCTCACCTGTGACGAAGTTCCAGCAAAAAGAGATCTCTTTCTTGACTGGCTCAGTGTTTTTACCAAGGTGATCTACTTTGTCACAAGCCAGGAGCAGATAGAATGAAAGCAGGAGTTGGGGGAAGATGCTAAAAGCCATTTCTTTGCTCCTCAGTCCAAAAAAGGAATACAATCTTGTCTACTAGAACTGGACTCTTTATCATTTTTTTCTTCAAGCCACAAAAGACATAACACTTTGTCTCCTGCAGCACCAAAGAAGGAACAAAGTAGGTTCTTTGCATGTTTAACCTGACTGGAATTTATGATCAATTCCTGGAAAGGAATATTTAAGGTGTACCGATAAGTAGCCTAGGCATCAACTGTTTCATGAACTCTGAAGAGAAGAGACACCTATAAATGTGTTAGTGAATGATTTGGAGTGCTTGGGGCCCAGAAATCTAAACCACGCTGTACCTTTTCCTCATCAATTGATGATGGCCATGTGAGCATGGCCAGAAAAGCAAAACCTTTTAAGAGTTTAATCTTCTTTGTGTATAGGAGTAAATAAAACCGATGTTTGATTTTTATTTAAAAAATCTCATTCTTTTGTTAATGATCTCTCACTCATCGTGGGATAAAACTGTCAAAGGCTTACATGGGAATGTGGAAATGAAAAGGACACAGAATAGCTCTTTTCACAGTCACTGCTTACTGTCCAACTTACACCATGATTTCAGATCCTGAGAGATCTGCAGAAATCCCATGAAGCACCTGACGATGCTTGAGATTGTCATTACTCTAAACATTGAGGGGAAAATGGTTTGTATGAGGTCACAGGCTCTATAATAGAATCCCATAATTCCCTCCACTTCTGCAGTTCCATTGTAATGAGTACACTTTTGAAGTTCAATGCACTCTTTCTATGAATTGCATTTATATGTCTCTCACATATTTTGTTATCTTCCTTCTTCCCCCACCTCCTCCTGCTTCTTTTGGGAAGCAGGAAGTGTGAGGAGACTTCTACAGATGGCTATTAAATGTGAATTAAATATGTGAATTCAAACAATGCAAGCACCCAGCATTGTTACTGTTTCAAGACTCATGTAGGATGATCGTCACTCATCATTTAAGGAAGACCTACATGTTTTTATGGGGTTTTATGTAAAAGTTGATTACCCAGTAAAGTTGATATTTAGCAAGGAAATAAAATATTTCCTGACCACAGTGCCTTTAAAAAAACAAACAAACAAACAAACAAAAACTTGGTTCTTACAACAATCCAGGAATGTAATCTAGAGCAGTGGTTCTCAACCTGTGGGTCACAACACATTCAAGGGTTGACCAATCCTTTCCCAAGGGGCCCCTATCAGATTTCCTGCATATCATAACAGTATCCTGCCATTCATAAGAGTATCAAAATTACAGTTACGAAATAGCAACAACAATACTTTTGTGGTTGGGGTCACTACAACATGAGGTATGAAAGGATCACAGCATTAGGAAGGTTGAGCAACACTGGTCTAGACTATGGCTCCTTGGGGTAGCTACTCCGCTTCCAGCATTACATGGGACAGACAATGCTCCTGTGTTTGTGGGTTGCATTTGACATTCTAAAATACTTTCTAATTTTCCTCTAATTTTGGTGCAACATTTCTCTAATTCTTTTACACTCTTACTGGCCTGAATTTAGATTTTAGAACAAAATGCATGGCCTTTTGAGGGTAAATGCAACTCTATTATCCAAGCATGAAACGCCACATGCAAAGACAAAATACAGAATATCTTGTATCCTTGATTAAAAAGGGTGCCTTTTCTTCATGTTCACTGTTCATGGTGTATGGTCTATTGGCACCTACCCCTAAGATCAGCTGGAACATAAGGGCAAATTAGTCAAGCAATGGCTGAGAATAAGCCTCAGAGTGGAGCTGTTCCTTAATCAAAAGACATGATGATTCTAATCATTCTGACCATGATATGGACCTGACCTGATTATGTAGCTAGAAATTCCACTAACAAGAGTCTTTGGATAAAGGAAACTTTTACATCCATTTAGACTAGTGAGGTCTCTAGACTGGGGTCTAGGAAGGGCATGCATGAATCGCAGGGGGAGGAGTTTTGGCAAAAGTTAGCATCGACCACCTAGCATCAGCCATGGAATATGGATCTTTAGGGCATGCAGAATAGTCCAAATGCATGATTTCTTGTGTTAGCTCAGCCCTAAAGATCAAGATTTATAGGCAACATTACAGCTCAACAACAGTGTTGTGAAGAAACAACTCCTAAAAGAATTTTAAGTGAGAGTATGATTGACTCATGGACATGCCCGGGTGGAGAGTATAGGTATACTAAAGTAGGCAATCTTACTGCTCAAGGATAGGAAGATCTTGTGTCAGTTGTCAGTCTATAAGCCTTGAAGCTATCCTAATTTGGAGCTTTTCATTTCTGCACTGCATGAACCAACCTGTTCTTGTTAGACCAGCAGTAAGCTACTTCTATGTAACTCTGACTACAAGGGATAATTTCTCCCTACAGTTAGCCTCTCAGTTCATTTTTACCATTTCCTAAAAAGTTCTTGGTTCTAAATACTTGTAGGCCAGCCCTGTCATAGATGTGGCCGTTTTCATGATTTAAGTAAGAGCTGATATACAGAAATGGTTCCTGACTTGTCTGAGATACATTAATCCCAGGCTGGGAACACACTGAGGCCTCTGGGACTGTGTGTCTTGCACACTTGTATTCTTTTCCACTTCTGAAATGAACTTTCTGTTCACCATGATTGATGATCATACAGCACTTCATATGACCAAGTAGTTTTGTTCTTTTTGTTGTTGTTGTTGCTGATTCTAAGTAAACTATGTACATTGCTGACTTCTGGTTACATGTTCCCTCTTTAAAAAAAAAACTTAAAAAAATAATCACAATATTGGAATTTCCAATAAAAGAATCAGTAAGCCAACCTAATTGCAGAAGGTCAATTAAACATAGCACTTAGCAGCTGAAGCAGAGTGCCATATCCTATCCAAGATACAGTAATTACTTGGTTAATTTGACATGTAACCAGGATCCACCATCCCAATGCACAATCCCATTTCTTTGACTTTCAACTTGTTACTTTAACCTGATTTTTATGAGTATTCATTTGTAAGTTAAAGTTTTTTTCCCTAGGTTGCTTTGGAAACCACACAGTTGAGTAAGATTCAAAGATCTATTTAATGGAGTCTGACTCCATCCTGTCGTTATTCTACCAAACCTGTCTTTTGGTTAATTCTTGATTTAGTATCCAACTGGGAAGACATTGAACAAGTGTCCTTCTGAAGAAAATAGCCGAGAAAATTTCTTTTCAGTGAATAAAGAAATATTTCATTTCCTTGAAATGCCTCTGAAATAACAGAGTTAAAAACATCACCCAGAGAGATGATTAAAATAAACCAATTCAAGGCTTTTGAGAAACACACTTGGTAAACATCCAGCCCAAGAATCTGCATTTTAATGAGTATACTGTAGTGAACTTTTAGAATGTGTTCCACAGAATATATTTGGAAATATTTATACCCTATGAACCAATGACATATTAAATACATGCCAAATCCTCTCCATTCCCTTCATTGCACATTTATGATATTAAGCTAAGATGGATGGATGGTCTCACACTATGCAGATTCCAAGAACCAAAAGCTTCTTTAGTCTATATTTTCAGTTAGTGAAAAACGCATCTTGAAACTGCATCAGCTTACATTTAATCTCTATACAGACTGTAGCCCAGAACCTATTGCGCATTGGTTTTGAAACCTAACCATCCTCAACTATGTGCTTCTCTTGATGTAAGGCTTATGTTTATGGCTTCTATGTGTCTCTCCAGATTAGATGGACCCTTCTGTCTGCCAGAAGGGGATTGATTTTGGTGTACAGAATAGTTAGGCCCATGGAAAACTTCTGGGACATTGTACACATTGCTGGACAATAGTTAGAGGTACCAGAGGATGCTAGAGAAAGCCCACAGGGAACAGAGATTTTCATTTTTTAAAAAACAAGATATCACAAAGCTTCCATTATTCAACAAGATCTGGCATCACAGGAAACAAAACAAAACAAAAAGACCGAAAACATCTTTTTAGAGGAAGGCTCGGCTGACTTTGGAGCATATAACTGTGATAAATGAAAAACATTTTCAGAGCCCAACAATCATTGAGACAACTGAGTATTGGTATTCTTCAAAGTATGCTGTAGCCTGCTGTTCCTTCTAATGAAAGTATCTGCCTTCTAGGTCAGCCCCTGGTCAGCCATCACAAACAGGTGTGGTCTCCAGACCCGTCCTGAGCACACAACCAGTTCTAGCTTGGTGCTCTTGAAATCCAAGTTCTGTTTTTACTTAAGTAACCTACACGGCTGGTCTAATGACAGCTCCGATGGTAGAGTCCCCAAAGACTACATTTTGGGCTAGCTCAGTACCTGCTGTTGATCCGCAGTAGTCTTGGATTCCCTAAAGGGCAGGATCTCATGGCCTCTGAACAATTATTGTTTTTCAATAACTGTGTAACCGCCAAATGCTATACTATTCTGAAGAGTTCCCTAGATTATTGTACTATAATCCCAGAATTCCTAGAGGCTGTTACCATAGAACACCCTTATATCCAGAGCAGGATTTAGGATTCTAAGATCTCTACATTGGTACTAATGTCAAGAAAAATAGGCCCACTGTACCTTTAAACAAGTTATGCTGTTTCAAATGCCCACCATCCCAAGTCACAGACCTTGGAGCTCTTAGAGAATATTAAACCAAAGAGCAATGTTTCTCAAACAGGATTTACATAGCCTCAGCCTCAGCTGGTGGGTAACTAGGGATGAGGTAAGTGTGTAGGGTTTATGTTGGGCACACCTTCCTGCAAAAGCAAATTGACTTAAAAACTTAGGAAGAAAAAAATTTATGCTTATACTAACATATGGCTATTATGAAGTAGGGTTCAAATTTTTACTCCACTTTGCAACATGAATATAAGATTGCAAACACAATTTCTGTTTGCAATGGCTGCTTAGGTACCTGTCTAGTAATTACCTCAGAGTGCATGTTCATTCTCTGCTGTCACTTAGGGTCTACATCTGGAACTGGGAATCACTGCTTATTTCTTTATTTTGGAGAAGAAAGAAACTGAAGCCATGTCTTGGTCAAGGTCGGCAATAGGCTGTTGTCAGAACTTTATCAAAGTCAATGTTCATAATTTTTAAAAGTTTACAGTGCATGTAAGACATCAATATATTTCTTTCAATGTATTGGTTATTGATAGGTTATATTCTTTCACAAGTCAGAGAAGAGGATGAATACAATAGAACATGGAGGTGAACATCATAGCTGTCTAAACTCTCTCTCATGTGTAAGTTCATGGACACATGTTATTATGTATAAATATCATGACTCTAGATTTCTGAGTTTTTCAGTAAAAATGCATCAGAGCTAGAAAAATATAGCACAAAACAGAGACCATTCAGATCACTGAATATGCATTTTTGTATTTTTCAATTTGGTACAATGTAATAGTGCTCATTAAAATACAAGTGTGGGCCACTAACCTTAGCCTTTTCCTTGGAAAAACCATGCCTTCTTAAGTGTTTCCATCATTCATGTGAAAATCTGAAAGGGCGAAACATCTTTCCACTCGCAGCTGCCTGCAGTAATGGATTATGCCTTTGAACTTGCCAGTAAACTTCACGGTCCTCGTATAAATATCAAACTTGTCAAACTTGCTTTCCAGGGAAGGCGGGTAATGAAAGGCTTATCTGTTTGGGGAGTAAGTTAATGCCTCAACTTCACCTCAAAGTCCCATCCTGAGAAAATTTCAATGCTAGAGCGGTTCCTGTCAGCTATCGGGGTCATCTCTGGCTAGGCCCGGAGGCTGCATTCAATGAAGATTGGGCCTACTGTTCTCCCCACCTTCCCCGGAGCCTGGAGCAGTGTGGTGAACTCAGTGCCTTCCTTTACTCTCCCCTTCCCTTTGAGGCAGGGCACCGGGATCAAAGGAGTCCAAATGCATGAGGTACACTGGAAAAAAAAATCAGTGTGGGTATGCCAAGATTACTCAGGGACCTAGGGGGTACCCAGTGCGGCGAGGTGAATAGCCAAATACTGCCCACCTGGCTCCTTACAGGGCTCAGGCTCCTCTCCCAAATCTGCTAAGAGTGATTTTTCTGTGACTGTCAGGGGACAACTAATAATTTTTCCCTTTCTAAGAAATGCGGATATATACATACATACATACATACATACATACATACATATACATATATATATATAGAGAGAGACCCTCCCAGAACTACATATTTGCAATCTGATAATAATCTCCACCACCACTTTCTAGCACAAAATTGCAGAGAGCAACAGAGTATGTTTTAAAGATTCAGAACAGCACATTATTCAAAATAGAAAGAATGGCTTTTGCGAGCGCCGCCTTCTGCGCTAGCTGCTAGAAAGCGTTCACATCGTGTTTTCATAACACAACGCTTACTTCGCTCTCAGATGTCTTGTTAAATTCTTAACAATCCCCACAAGGTACTGACCGCTTGGGCCACATAAAGTGCCCTCCATGGGAAGATCAGGGGTCTTTGTTTTCCTCGTAGGTAGTTGAGGAATGAGCTTCTAATGAGAACCTTCTGGCCTTCTTCAGACATGAAACTCTGTGATCTCAAGTTTCCGCAGCATGCCCCAGAGAAAGGACTGGGCTTTTAACGTGTGCAGCGGTACCGGCAGAGGGGAAGTAGAGGGACCAATTGTGGACCTCTAGAGCCACCCCTTGGAACAAATGTTTCTACCTGGCCCTTAACAGAGACATCAGACCTCTGGTGCTTTTTGCTCCTTGCCCCCTTTTAACCACGCCCAGATCTATGGCCAGCTGTATTGTAGTTAAATTTCAAAACCCTCATTTGGCAGCCTTGTCCAGTGGTGCGGTAATGGTTATAAAGCCCGTGGTGCAAGTTGGAAAGTGGCAGGCACAGATATGCACTTTAAAGGAGGCATAAAATGAACGAAACGCATTACTGATGCAAGAGCCAGTGTTTTAACCACATTCATATGAGTTGTATATTTGTTCCAATAAACCAATAGTGCCAGATGTAAAATTAGCCTATAAAACTTCTCTCCACTTTACATCTACTGTTGCTATGTTCAAACACCAATGAAGAAAGGTGACATCTTTCTTTAAACCATGAGTTAAAACAGCACACATGACTCACAGCACATGTACATTCATAGTACTCCGTATATGTCAATATATATAACACTTAATGTATTGCTGGACATAGAAGATCCAAGTACATAAGTATGTATGCATGTGTTTATATAGAATGGTTACAGTGATTTTGATTACTGGGGAAATTGAATGAGACTCTCATTGCTGCTTTGACTTATGTCAGATATTAAAGGAATTTGAAAGGCCTGTGTTCCCCACACCTCGCCCCAGAACAGTGCTCTAGAAGAAGAACTTATGTTCTTTAGGAAAGGTTCTCTGATATTTGTTCAGTCCATGTACTTTACCCAATCTTCAGACAGAAGCATCTGGATTTTCCCCAGGGACCCCACCTGCTGGTCAAGTCCATTGAACTTAAGAATAAACACAGAAGCCAAGACTGGATAAATAGGTCACTTGGTACCCAGTGTCTCCAGTTATTTTGCCTACGATGCCATATAGGGCAAAACCGTACTGTGGATTAGGGCATAACCTGTTTTTGTTTTCTTTTGTTTTCCTTCACAGTACTAGGGATTGAACCCAACTAGAGTCTCACACATACTAGGCATGCAGTCAACGGGAGCTACAGCCCAGCCCTGAGGCAGAATCTTACTAGAAACATGGGGAAATCAGGCATAGTGGAAGATGTTTGTAATCCCAGCACTTGGAGGCCAAAGGCAAGGAGGTCTTGAGTTCAAGTCTTCCAGCCTGGAATCCATTTGCAGGAAGGAAGAATGAAGAAGAAGGCAGGAAGGAAGAGAATAAAATGAAGTAGGGAGGGAGAAATGGTAGAAGGGAAGAAATGGAGGAAGGCAGGCAGACAACATTTAGAAAATAAGATGCTTGCCTTGTAAAGCCTGGGGCTGTGAATGCCCTTTCCTGTTACTAATAGGGAGATCTTAGGAGAAAGGGTCACCCAACTGTGGGGCTGATTCAGGGAAACAGAATTAAAGCAGGAAGAAGAGCTAATCCATGAGAACATTATTTAAGCATCTGGCTGCAAGTATTCCTGAAGCAGGCCCCTCCTTGGACTCTGCAGTTGATCTGATAAATCATTTTCATTGCATAGGTACTATGTTTTGTTAGGTTCTCTGTTTTGCCACTGAAAATGTACAGATGGAAGTGTCTTTGTGAGTAGGTTCATGTCAATATTCTCATGATGATCTGTGAGTCTGCTCTTACCTTCACTTATCGGATTCTGGGGTATCTAAGACTTAGGTAAGGTAAATCATTTGTCTAAGACCATCCAATTATGAAGTCATACTTCCCAAACTCAGTTCTTTAATATGGGTAAACCTAGAGTTTAAATGTGTCTTTAAATGTAAATATCTTTGGATGGAGAAATAATTTATTCAAGTTATAAATGATTTAAATCTCAATTAAGTGAAAGAGCCATGTGCATTTTCAGTTCAGAAATGAACTTCAAAAGAAGGAGTGTGAAGAAGGCCAGATGTGAGTCTGTATGAGAAACACTGGGAGAAAGCCACAGGAAAGAGTTGACATTCGCCGAAGACACATAGCTGACTTCATTTTCTACCAAGTCCCACCAGACAGATCCTTTTTGTATTGTCACTGTGGAAACAGAGGTACATGGAAGAGGTGAAACAGGGGATCCAACCTCACAGCGTGCAGATGTTGTGGAAGAAGCAGGCAGCCTTCCATCCCTGATTCTCTCCTGGTGTACACAGACAGGAGACAAGAATGCATTTCCTGGGCTAACAAACAACTCACTAACAGTTTGGCAATGGCCCCCTCTAGGATCCCACACTTCAGCAAACTGGTTTGAGATGATATATAATCAGGCAAAGGAGTTCCTTCGGAGACTTTGAGGAAATTTTGCTGCTGTGTAGAAATACAGCCCAAACTATGACTTCCCATTTATATATCTACAGACAGGTGGAAGCACTCTAAGCGATCCAGACTACAGGAGCTCTCACTGTTGAAAAAGCCATCTTCCAGACTCTGAAATCCAAAGAAGAAAAAGAAAACATGCCAAAGACCTTTTGTATCCTAAGTGCTGAAGATGTTAATTGTTGTTTGATAATTACAACTGCACTCAGTGCTCCAGAACCCGGGGCAATCAGAAGGACTTTCAGGAGTTGTTTTTCATGATTCTTGAGAATTTAGATAAGTTTGAAAAGAAGCAAAGCTGGAGCATGGAGAGGTGTAGTCAGAGGTGACATACCTGAACTGTGATCTTCAAATCTTCAGAGAACTCATTGATAAGGGAAGGGAGGAAAGATCACCTCCGATACCCCTTCCAGCCTTGAGCCTCTGAGTGGCCCTGTTCTCGGCCCATTTTAAACAGCCTGTGGCTTTTAGAC
Organism: Pachyuromys duprasi; assembly: GCA_028658305.1. Lineage (NCBI taxonomy): Eukaryota > Metazoa > Chordata > Mammalia > Rodentia > Muridae > Pachyuromys > Pachyuromys duprasi. Next base: position 55,382,078 of record CM053751.1, read on the forward strand.
AGTTCTCAAAAGAGCTTTGTCTAAAAGGAGTCTTTAGATGGCCCTGTATGACCCTACCCTAATTTCTCAGTGACATTGGGCTGGCTTCTCTTTTGTGGCGAAGGTCACACAAGAATATCTTAAAAGAAGATGAAAGAGAGGTTGAAGAAACGAAGAGAATGTAATTCTTTCAAAGGCCTGCCATAGAGCCACCTCTGTGTGCTAAGAATAATTCCGCATTGCAGATGCCTGCTACTTTCAGGGCTTTTATGTATAAATAGTAACTTTAGAGGAAACTTGTATATGGTCATTTTTGCTCCTGGTTAGCACTGCCCTTCTTATTAGACCTCGGCTCTCCAGGCAGGGCTTTCTTGAACCTAACAACATAAAAGTGGAGAATGATATGACCCATTGGTTTATAAATACATTTAATATATTTCAACGGACTTTGTTACTTATAGGCAATACATGAAGAAACGTTGCCTAAAACTTTTGAAAATGTCCTATTAGCTATTGTGTAAGAATGTAAAGTCGGTCTCCGAAAGAAAAATCTTTACTTCAGATATAGGTATAGACTTTTCTACAGGTGTCTTCTAAAATTTTGAAATCATAGCCTATAATCCCAAATTGTCGTTTTAGTACTGAGAGGATTCTCATATATGAAGGAATACATTTTTAAGGTTTAAAATTTATTTTCCCATTTGTATTATAAGGGATAAAAGAAAATGAGTAAAGATGGGTATTTGAATCTAAATAAAAGGACTGGTTTGTTAAATAGGACACTTACTTACAACAGCCTAGATGGATCTGAAATATAATCTGTGGCTAGAAGTATGATATCTTCGGGCACTTCACAGGAAATGATTTACTATTTGAAGTGTGTGTCAGCTGCTCCTTGGCATGTCATATTTTGATCACGGTTTTATTCTTGTTTTTCTCCTAGGGGAAGAGCAGAGTTCTCAGGGCTGTAAATAGGGAAACATCTTGCCATCAGAACTTAGTGTCTGGTAGATCTACACTGATGTAAGCTCTAGCCTGTCCCAAGATATGCTGCAGATGAGCCTCAGCAAAGAGGGGAAATGGTCCCAACTATCTTCCAGTTTCTCTGTATGAAATTTGTGTCATCCATATTTTGGTTCTCCTTCATTTGAGTGGGTAATGGAGAAGGGCTGTAATTGTATTCAACTTAGTGCATCTCGGGGCTGAGGTCATTAGCTGGCTATTATTTCTTGGCATTATAAATTTCTCTACTCCTATGATGAGTGTTTTTAAAGTCCACAGATGCCTGGACTTTCTTTAAATTTGAATTTCAGAATTGTTCTAGTACCCTTAGAAAATAAAGATTAATAAACTGTGTCCTACATTAGATAAATCAGGCATGGATAATTACATTCATTTTAATAATTTGCCTTTATAATAGTCTTCCATAAAAATAAATCAAAAGTACTTAGATTTGATTACTAATCGGCAGCTCTCATACACAGCATAAAATAAAATGTAATTTACTTAAAAATCAATACTTTAATGGCAACCAATTCTGGAATACCAGAGCATAAAACAAGTGAATAATAATGTTAGGAAATTTCCTGCAGCTTGTATTTTGCCCAGGACATTTTCTGTGGTGTTTCCAGGGCTGGAATACCTTTAGTTATAAAATGAACCATTGGTTTAATAATCATTTCCTGAGGAAATAAATTAGAAACTTCATATTAAATATCTACCTTTTAATGTGCTGGTCACAATAGTAAATAGATACCTCAAATTACATAATCTACTCTCTTTACGAATCTAATTATATTTCATACCCATTGTACAAATATCTATTGGATCATATTGGTCTTGATGTATACATTTACCATTTTTTATTAATTCATATCCTCCATCTTCACATATTAGGTGATTCTTTGTCAATTAAGGTTGACAGCATAACTTTAGAATACAGAAAGCATACTGAACTATTCAGCCTGCATTTACATTTAGTACACAACGTTATAGTGTTAGAATTGGAGCTACTCTAGATAGATCCGTTATTTGAAGATGTCGCCCGAGAACTCTTTAAATCCAGGCAGAAAATATTGACAGATGTTCAGGTCTTTTAACTTTCATAATTCAAGAACGAATCATATCAGCTTCACATAGCTTTGAATATTCTATGGTATTTTCTAAGTGTTTTGGCAATTTCTACTAACATTAATTACATGTAACTTGATGTATATACAATGAACTTTCATTTTGATTGTATTTTCCATCATGATTTTATTGGAAATAATGAATTTTAATGTTCAGTGAAAACCACAACTGCAAGAGGAGCCACGGTTGCCAAAAATCTAATTAAAGTGACGAGAGAAAGAAAGTCACCTCTACACATAGCTGATCGCACATGTGTGCCTTCAACGATCACTGAGTCACACGGACTCCCTGCTTGGCACTGAGGAGCATGAAACCCGTAGCTTAGTAATTGTTTTACGTGAAATAAAACTTGTACCTTATACTTGGGTATTTTCATTTTTCAGCCCCTTTTTGCCCCTCCACCATATTTACTAGTAGACGTCTCTGAATTTTTCAGGGCTCCTGTGTCCTCTGGCTGAGTAATTTCTCTCTCTTGTAACCTTCTCTAGTGCATTTCATTGAATGGTTATTTATGCATTTGTCTTCTTTGTTCTACCAAATTGTAATTATTGAAGCATGCATGGAGTATGTTTCTTCATGCATGCTTGGCCTGGGTTCTGGTGCCAGCACATTGCATAACCCTGCATTGTTCTGAGAGTTTCATCAAAATTCACTTAATGCAACATATAGGTGTGACTATGCCTATGCCTTATTGAATAGTCGTACTGCAATATTATCAAACATAGAGGCTAACAGAGCTGTAATTAATGGAATATTTTCCTGGGAAATAATGTGGAAAATATTTAATGATAGCCCTGGGTCATACCTTGCAAGGGGCACACCTACAGCAGCACTGAAGATGCAGCTGAGTACAGACCTAAGTGGTTATTCAGACCATGGCCTCTGTTTAAAGAAAACAAGATAGGTAGATGGGCACGTGCAAGTTCATGCTGTCCTCAGTGCAGCAAACAGTGAGCCCTATGCATTCCAGCCCTCCCTGTGATGCGCTTGTAGTTTTCAGATGCTCTCAGTTCTTCAGCTACTTCCATCAGGTTGTCTGTCCAGCAGCCTCTCATAGCTTCCCAGGTATGACTCAAATCTCCAGGTGGCAAGCTTCTGCATCCGTTTCTCTTTGCTTCAGCTAAGAAATCAAAGACTCGTTGATAAGTCCTTGTTTTTAAAACAATGCAGAAACTGAGGCTGTGCAGCTAGCTGTCGGTAAAAATGCTTGTCTTCCAAGCACTAGGACTTGAGTGCAATCGCTAGAACCCCCATATAAAAGCAGGCATAGTCGCTTAGACGGGTAACTGTAGTCCTAGGGAGGAGGAGAGAGGAAGATCCCTGAAGACTGATGGGCAGCCAGCCTAGACTCCTTAGTGAGGTTCAGCTCAATGAGAAACGCTGGAAAAAACAAAACAAAACAAAACAAAAAACAGTGTGCTTGCCCTCTGACCTCTACACACAAACAACAGACACAAGCACCTGCACAAATGCATACACACTAAGCAGAAACTGAACATGCGTGAGTTTCCACCCCTGTGTTTCCTGTTAGGTGATGGTTGACAGTGCTCTGCGTGTGTGCATTGCTCCAGGAGATTCAGAAAGGAGACTCTGCATTTGTTCCTAGAACAGTTTCCTGGTTGTTGGTTTCTCAGGTTTGGTTTGGTTTGGTTGTTGTTGTTCCTCTTTGTAATCTTCTCGCTCTCTGTTCTTTCTGTTTATTTAACAGTGACTGACTGATTGCCCACCATGCACAAAAAGATGGAGCATTTTCAGTTCCCTTGGTTTTTAAGTCAGACCCATGGGAGTCAGCTGAGTGTGATCCAGACAGTCCAGGTTCCAAACCAGGCTGAGTCTTGAATTAGCTGTGCAAATAATAGTTGCTCTTTCCTAGCTATTGTGAAGAATGAACAAACCCATAAAAGATGTTAATAGAGTCTTTTAAGAGTTAGCTATTCTAATTGGCCAATTATTGAAAATTTACCTATAAATGTAGACAATCTCTAGGTCTGGGGAGAGACATAGACTTGAACCTGGCAGGTCCTAGCAGCTATACTAAGAGTGTACCTGATTAACAAAGCAGCATCACTTGCCGTGACTTTACCTATAGGCAAACAAAAGGCATTCTCTGTAAGTACATATTAAAATGAGTCATAGAAATCTATTTTAAAATTAGTCCTGCTATCTGAATGTGTGAATTACAAAAGACTGTAGCTACTTACTACCCCTCAAATCACGATAGAGTTCATTCACAAGACTGAGAATGCTTCAGGGCGATATGATTCTCACTGAAACCAAACAAGGATAGCAGAAGATGTACATAATCCATAGAGAGGGAAGTCAAACCCCCTTGATTAATTCAAAGAGTGAGGAAGAAATTGACCACCCAGAAATACCTATAATTAGCAAAGCTGCCAGTGGCACCTCAAAAGAAGCCTAGTGAGGAGCTAGTGTGTGGGGGTAAGAAGACACCAGATCAGGCGGGGAGTGGTGCAGACATGTTCAGGACATTATGGAGGCATCTTTGGGGGGGGGGGTTAGCAAGGGGCTTACATTATTTATGACTTTTCATATAAATTTTTTATTTAATTGTTTTCTCTTACCAATGGGCAGCTTTGCTATCTGTCACCTGTTCTCTTCTTACATTCTCTGCATGCATGTGCACACAACATGCACACACATTGGTAGACGATTACAGAGGAAAAGTTAAAATTAGCAAGGGCAGATATTTCTGAGGGTTGCTTTACATTTTAAATGAAAAGAACGCAAGCTCCATTTTTGTTGCTGTTCTTTTATATCTTCATTCTCCACCTCCTCTTGAGCGGTGATTTGTGCAGAAGGCAAGCCTCCTTAAACTTCTTTAATCTCCAAGGCTGCCACCGCCAAGAGGAACTGTAAGAGAGTGAACTGCTCAGTCAAAAAATGCGTTGGTAGAGAAACAGGAAGCATACCTCTGCTATTCCCAAGTCAACTTCCACCACTGACTAGTTTTGCCATCTCTTTTCTCTCTCCCCGGCACACACATGTACACACTTTAGATGGAGCATCTGTAGAACATTTGGTTGCCAGGAGATTCAAACACATTGAGGCAAGTGATTGCCAAGAAAACTGATTTCCACGCTCATCTTCTATCACAAGACCTTGTGATCATTCGGAGATGATGAAGAGAAACAGACAAGTTTAGGACCCAAAAAATGAGGTAGTCTCCAAGTCCCTCAGCCATTTCTCACTCTAGTTTGAAATATGGTAAAGAGATGCAAATGGATTCCTTAAAAGTGGCTAAAATGGCTTCTGGCAAATGTATAAGGTGGTGGGAGTGGGCTTTTCAGACTGTTCAGCTTATATTTTATGGTATTTTCAAAAGGATGGCGGAAAACTCCTTCGAAAAAGAATGGGTGATTAAAATATGGTTGGTGGGTATACAGTTTTAATACTAAACTTGGGTGTCTGAATGTATGTAAATTCATGGGCTGGAAGAAGGAGGGGTTCAGGAGCCTGTTGCTCTTTGTACTGATCCCCCCCATCTTCTCCTCAGTCCATATCAAGATCGACGGGAACCCAGGACCCTTGTGGTTTTAGGGCAAAGCTCCAAGCATGTAAACTATGAAGAGCAGCAGTGATTCTGTCTTAAATGGTTTTAAGTTTAAGGTATTATTATAAAATCTCTCTTCTGCCTTTATTCATCTTTGTCTTTGTCAACTTCTGGGAGTTTTCAAAGCTTCCACTTTAATGATGTTCTTGTCACCCTAATTTGACAATAAAGTTTGACATTACTCAACCTTAGATGTCCAGCGATAATACTTATGAGTTATCTAACCTGCTCTGTGTTGGTTTGCAAACATTCTTAATAGTTTCATGGAATCAAAAATACCTCAAGAGTTGATTACCCAGTCTTCTGTTTACCTCTCTTTTACTCCCACACCCCGTGCTACATGGGACATCAGCATAAGCGATGCATCAACTGATAAACATGTAGCTGTGTTTTTACACCAAGGAGAAAGGTATAGAGCCCTGCTTGTTTGCTCTTGCAACCCCCACCCTCTTCTCTTGCTCTTCAAGACAACTCTGTGAACCCTTAACGTCCACTTTCAAAAGCGCTCATCTGCTTCAACCCTCCCACTTGGCTAAGGAAGAATCTCATATCGGAAGAAATGAACAGGGTCATAGAATGCCACCTGGGCAGTGCCCGCAAATCAACGACTTTTTGGACACTTTATACACATCTCAGATTGTTCAAAGTGTAGCATGCTAGAGGTAGAAGCTTTTTGTTCTAATTGTTTTTAGTTCTTTTCCTTATTTAAGTCAAGTTGGATGTTTGACATAGGATAAATATTTGTTAATTAGCTGGGTCTATTTTGCAATCCTGTACAGAGATGAGTGAACTGTTAATGGTGGAGAATTGGGGTTTTAAGTAAACAACCAAGCTATAGAGTGATGAAATGGGGAGATTTAAGCCTCAAGGAAAGAAGATGGGCAGTTGTAAATATTGCCTTCCATCATGATTTGTTAAATTCCAAACCATACAGCTTCTAAGACACTACATTTCTCATTCTGAACTATTTCTTTATAATATGACCTAATTTCACTATGTGAAGTAACAAGAATGCCAATAATGTTAGATATACCCAATGCAAAAAAATTAATACAGCACATTTTCAAGTTTGCTATACATGCCTTCTGGATTACCTATGGTTCCTGGAGTAGTCTCACATTGTTTCTTCTCATTAACACTAATGATCAAGGACTAATGGTGAAATTAGCTAAAGGGAGAACATCACATGCCCTAATAAATTCTTTCCATCTTGGGTAACAAAGACCACACTTGAACATTAACTCATTGAAAAGTCCTAATCATAGACAGCCACCATCACATTTTATCACAAATGAAATATAGATACTCAAGTTTTGTGCATCTGAAGTCAAGTGCTTTTTAATAAAGAAGTCAAACATAAAAGTACAAATACCAGCTATTGATGCAGTGATGGAAATTATTTTTAAATCAAACAGTTGTTTGTCCATAACCTCCTCTGCTGTCGTAACTGCAAGTATTTTTCAGTCACTGTGGATCCATTTGGGAGTCAATTTAAATTGTTACTACTGGGGCCATGTGTTTCAGATTTCCAAGGGGGGTTCTGATTTCCAGAGAAGCCCTGATTGCCAATATCCTGCCCTGTTATTAGACCATGTGTTCCATGATTTTTCAAAATTTTCAGTTAAAAAAAAAAAGAGGAGCCTTGTTAGGTTGTTTTGGTAATAGGTCAACATTCTCGTGCTCCCATTTTGGAAGCCCAATCAAGCTGGTTTGTTCCACCATTTGTTCTTTCCCAAGGGAATGAGGTGACAACCTGAGCATTCCAACCTCTTGAGGGAAAAATATGAGGCATCTCTTGCAAATGACAGTGAGCTCTGAGACTCTGAAATCCCAGGATGAGATCAGCCGACACAGAGTCACTTTCTGTCCACTATTTGCCCTTGTCCAAGCTGAAGTGTCAGGCTTTGGTCTTTCATTGACCCACGACTCTGGGATGGTGCTAGAATCTATTAAAGTCCCCTAAGGAAAGGTTTATTAGTGTTCTCCTCCCTCTGTTCTCTTGTTTAACTTGCACACACACACAAAAGCTGCAGATACCAAACCCTCTGGTTTGATGAATGTAGTGCAGATGGAAAGCATAAGAGAGGTCAGAGACCATTGCCTTTGGGCTAACGTTGTCCTATTCTCTTGAAAGTGTAAAAGATGACTTAGGAAGTATAAAGCTGTTGCTCATGTAGAGCCCATGTTCAACCCACAAGCCTCCATTAGTGAACAACAGAACTCAGCAGTGCAAAGTGTGTCTTCAGGCAGTTCAGCCTCCCACATGTCTTAAGCAATATCAAGGGGTGGAAAACAGAATGAAATGTGGGGGGGGGGGTGTCTGTCTGTCTGTCTGTGTGTATGTGTGAGAAGTGTGTCACTGTCTTAATTCCATTTAGAAACTAGTGAATATAAATGGACTGTAGTACATGAATTAAAATATAGTGTGTGTGTGTGTGTGTGTGTGTGTGTGTGTGTAGGAGGTGTACTCATGGCTACTTGCATGTGGAGGTCTGAAATTGACATCAGATGGCTTCCTCAAATATTCTTCACCTTATTTATTGAGGAGAGGTCTTTCAGTTGAACCCAAAACACATTGGTATGGATTGTCTGGCTACCAAGTGTGTTCTGGGCAACTCCTGCCTCTGCCTCTCTAGAGCTGGAATTACAGGCAGACTGCCATCCCTACCCAACATTTACATGGATGAGTTTTAGTCCTTATATTTATGAACCAGGTTCTTTGCCTGCTGAGCCATCTTTCTAGCACAAAATTTACTATTTCTATGCATGTGTATGTATTTGCATGCAGCTGTGGTGATTCACATGCACATCACATGTTCTTGTGATCTGAGAACAATCTTGTGTCACCTTTTGGAACTCTAGCCACCTCCAGTAATACAAAGTCACCAGGTAAGGTAGGCTGTCTGTCTCTGGGGATCCCTCTGACTTTGTATCTCCAGCATAGGGACTATAATTCTGTGCTTTCACACCCGGCAGTTTTATAAGTGTTTTAAAAATCAAACTTAGGTCCTTGTTCCTAAGACATACCTTTATATTATTTGTATTCACTTATTTTTAAATTTGTACCCAATAAGAGGATGAGGAGTCTGAAATACTAGTGTTCAAAATGATAATTGATTTGGAGTTTCTTTATACTTTACTTTGCCTTTTTTTTCTTTATCTGGTAATAACGGTATTGCATGGTGGTCCTAGAATTGAGTGGTTACCTACTCAGATAGATAGAAATCACGGAAGATACTTTAACTGCTACAGAATCCTTAAGTACCCTTTAAAAAGCTTCCACAAGTGGTTTCATGATCAAAAAGCTTTAGAACCCCATAAACAGGATTTATCTTGGGACTTCACTGTGCAGCTGGTTACACAGCTGGGAAACTGGACCATAGAACAGTCAGTCAATTCATTTGGCCTTTTCCATGGTTGCCAATAATTGCTCCAGCTGTCTTGATGTGCGGTGATCAATATTCATGGTAAAGATGGCAAAGATGGGCATGGATGCTCTCTTTGTCTTTTCATCTCACACATGTGGAACTGGCCTTCTATACATGGAATGATTCATTCATCAGACAGCACCTGGTTTCTAGTTTTCCCACTGCAGAATTTCACAGTATCAAATAACTTTTAAATCTAGAAAAATAAAGCCCTCTAGCGCATGGATGTCTTCATCAACTTAAAAACTAGCTAGGAGATGGATGGATGGATGGATGGATGGATGGATGGATGGAATGAAGGATGGATGGATGTGTGGAAGCAGAAGACAATAAATTGCCAGAAATCCAGAAAGTAGTAGCAGATACACAAAACTACATCCTGGGAAAATCAATTGAGTCCTTGAACTTAGGAGGAAAGGGGGGCTTGGCATTCTAAAAATGGTTAGAAAAGCAAATTGAATCCTGATACTTCAGAATGAGGAGATGGCTTTTACCCTTAGGCTCCAGCCAACCCAGCCTCAGTGGACTAATTGTCCCTTTCTAAGTTCCCTTAGCCCAGCAGTTCTCAACCTTCCTAACGCTGGGACCCTTTAATACAGTTCCGCATGTTGTGCTGACCCCAACCATAAAATTATTTTTTTACTTCTTTTAACTAGTTTTGCTACTGTTATAAATCATAATGTAAATATTTTTGAAGCTAGAGGTTTGCCAAAGGAGTCAGGACCCACAGGTTGAGAACTTTTGCTTTTGAACAACTTTCTCTTAGAAATAGCTTTCTATAGTATATGTGAAATGAGACCCTCTAAAATATGGAGGTTTGCTGAGACCATTCCCAGGTCATACAGACGCATAATATTTAGGATGGAGGGATGATAAAAGAAACAGGGCTCTTCAGCAACATCCTAGCAATTGGCCTTGAAACTTGCCCTCTACCATTGAGAGGACCAATGGGACCTGTGGGTATATCCAAACACAATAAATACCTTATCTAATAAAGAGCCTTGGGTCTACTAAATAGGAGGTTAAATCACTAAAGAGAAGTTTTACAAATTAGGTAAATAGAAGAAAGAGTGGGTGACTGAAGTACAGCAAGGGCTGTTGAAAAAAATTACATTCTAAATACAATATAGACTGCTTAAATAATCAAATATAGATTTCAGCTAAGTATTATCATTATAGTCTAGAAAGCTAAAAAAGACATGTTTAGTTAAGTTAGCAATGGCAAGCTGAGCTCTTTTCTCTGATTTGCTCTTTTCTTCGAAATATTGTGTTGTTAATATGCTTTCACCTAGCCAAACCCTGAAATTTTACCTGGATTCAGCATACATTCTCACACTATCACCATAACACCCCAGATTTCATTTACGTTGGCAACAAAAGTTGAGCTCAGCCATCTTTAAGAGGAAGGGGAATCTTTAATGAGAAGTTACACACAAGGTAGGGGACAGCAATTAATTTTGTGTCAAGAGTTCTTGAGAAATGTCCCTTTGCCTTTTCTTCTCCCTTCTCCATAACATTAATCTGTTCATTCCATAAATATCTATTACATTGTTTTACCATTTTGCCATCCAATTTGTATAATGTAATTGCTCATGTGAGAAAACATTATATATACCAGCTATACATTATGTATATATTTTATTATGTGTATATGTATATATAATATATACATGTAAACATTATTTGTGTGTGGGTGTATAATGGCACATGTGTGTGAAGGGGCTGGCACACATTGCTTCCTCAGTCACTCTCCACCTAATTTACTGAGGTAGCGTCTCTCACTGAACACAGAGCTCACATATTTTGCCAGTCTAGCTAGCCAGCTTAGCTGAGAAATACTCTATTTCTGCTTCTTGAGCACTGGGATTCTAAGTGGGCTGCCATATGTGCCTGGCTTTATGTGCTCCTGGGGGTTTTCATACATTGGATGCAAGGGCTGGCTCAGATTCCTCTGACACACTTGTTTTGGACTGGTAGATGCAAAACAACTAGGGTTTGGCTCTTGTTGATACCAAGAATTGCAACAGAGTCCAAGATTAAGGCCAAAGTGCCACTGGTCCTGTAGCCATGAGTGACCCTGAGGCACTCTAATACAAATGTCTCCTCTTCTGAGATTTAGAGTTGAAATATATTCTCTCAACCATTTTTTTTCTAGATTCAGAATAAAGGAATCATTCCTTAAGAACTCAAGCCCTCTTCAGGTTCTGGGTTCTTCGGAATTGCCAGTAGGGCATCATTTAAGTACTGGGTATGATTATTTCAAATCAGTTCACTGATTGTATTTCAGCCTTTATACTTAAATTTATAATCACGATGATCTATGTAGCTGAGTCCTTCATCAGTCCAAGTGCTTGGTTTGTAGCTTCATGTGACATCTGTAACATCTGAAAGAATTCAGGGGAAAGAGAGAGCCTGTTAAGTGTGCCAAACAGAGTTTTACTGGAAAATTCTATTTCAATTAATATTAGTCAATTAATAACTATTAATTAACTAGTAGGAATATTAATTAGAAATAGGGGATTGGCACTTAATTCTGATTGAGACATAAAATAAAGGGTCAGATTGATGCATCTTACTTAATTTTCTAGGTAGTGGACATGCTCATGAATATTTGCATTGTACACAGAACTTCAGAGAGATTGCTGGGTGAATGTTACCCTGCAAATGAATGTTGGATTTGGGCTTCAAACTTGTGCATGCCTTATGTATCTAAAGCAGCGTGCTGTTGTTGCTGTTTGTCTTTGGTTTTTGAGACAAGGTCTCACTCTATATTCCAGGATGGTCTGAAGCTGGTGGTCCTCCTACCTCCCTCCATTTGCTCGGACTACAGGTGCACAGCATCTATGCCAATGGTCTAAGTGACTATGCCAATGGTCTAAGTGATTCCATGATAATATTACCTATTAAGAAAGGGAATGCTAGGTCATCAGCATACACTGTGTGTGTGTATGCACACTGAAATGAGAAAACATCTGATTGTGAACTAGGCAGCATATATACATGTAGGTGTTATTGTGCTCAGGTATACACTCATCTACACTGAACAAAGTATTAGATACACACCTTCTCTTCTAGCTGGCAGAGACTCATTTTTCACTAACAGTTCTTTTGAATAGCTGCCAATGCCAAATTTCTTCCCTGTGCTATGTTTTTAATGCCTTACACAAAACATTACATATCATCCCCATGAGTAGAACATGCACACAAAACCATCTACCATTTAACAAGAGCTAGAAGAACATATAACAGTGGTGAAGGGAATGTCGATATGAAGCGCGGCCGGTCAGTTTGCGACAACTGATCGCATATGGCAATCAGTTTTATTTACAATCTGATGACTTCACTAAATTGGCTATTTTTTTTCTAATGAAGACTACCTATTCAGTAGACAAGGTGGATATTCTTTAGAGTAGTGTTTCTTGCGAATAACATCATCACTTGAATTGATTTGTTGGGTAGCTAGAGCAGAGTGTACAGGTTACCCTTTCAAATGTGCACGCCATTCCAAGATTCCCCTGAACCATATTCCTAAGCCTAGTGCTTGTGAGCTATTGACTGTCCAGAAACATATCTATCTTTCTGTCTATTACACAGCTACTACATCTTTTCTTTAAGAAGAAAGGCCAGTTTCATTTGGAAGTTATTACTGTTTAGATGACCAAATCCTGCCCCAAGATGCCTAATATTTACTTTGCCTTTGAAGCATGATAGTTAAAGTTATTTCCCCATCTGCATGACTGTTTTTTAAAAAAGCTTCTTAAACTCTTTCTAGTTAGGACAGAGACCAAGACTCCACAATGTAAATGTGTCTCATTAATCAACTCTATTATTTAGGGGAGTAATGAATATTTTGCTATTTGACATCTGGTAGTGATTTATAGTAACAGGAATTCCTAGTTTGCAAAAGTGCACATGTATGATTTGATTTCTTTTGGTGTATTTTTTTTTGAAATCCCCATTGCTTTTCTTGGAAAAAAAAAAGGTACGAGCAAGGGAGCTATCAGAATGAGGTTAGAGCTTAAACTGCATGTAGATTTATAAGAAGCTAGCCAGCATACAGCAAACTTTCATGTGTGCTACAAAATGTGTAAAACCTGGTGGTTACGGACGTCTGAGGCTGGCTTGATACCAGTCACTAGTGAGTGATAGCTAACCATAAAATAATTTCTACATAAACTGTGGGTTTGCAAAAGAAAAAAAATGTAAGCACTGTATTTTTGTGTAGTCTGAAAGAGGGAGTCCTTTCAAATAGATTATTAGTGTAGGTCATAATTCTTCCCACTGCTTTTTGTGAGGTTCTCTCTCTCTCCCTTTTTCTCTCTCCCTCCCTCTTTCTCTCGATTAAAAGTTGGGCTGTTACCAAAAAGTCAACATGTACTTATAAAAATCTTGATATGTGATACTCTGACTAAAATGAAGTTTGCGATTTACTTCAATTCCACTTTGCTACTGTGCAGTGCAAGATTTAAATGAATGCATAATCACTAGGAATGTGTAGCCTCCCACTAAGCTATTAGTGTGCAGGCAGGCTCCTCAGTAGTCTTACCTTACAAACAACACCGATTCTATGTTAATGATTAAATATATATAGAAAAAAATCACTCAGCTTGAGGCAGAATGAAAAATGAGATTAGAAAAGATTTTCAAATCACGGGAATTAAGCATTAATAGGTAGTTGTTTAGATTGAAGAAATGCAATACTGTCTTCTATAGTGGGCTATGAAATTAGGTATTTATCCCTTTTAACAAATTCCACATGCAATGGATGAAAGTCAGCGTACAGTAATTATACTTTTCCAAAGAGCTCCTTCAAGGCTTCTTTGCATAATTAGACTTTTTCGTGTTCCTCTTGTTAGAGTCATACCTACCTGGACATAGTCACCTAAACATAAATAAAAGCCAATTCTTCCAGAAGGCAATAGTAGGAATAGACCCTTCGGATACTGTTGGTAGGAACAAAGATCAGCTCGTGGGGGGAGAATAAAACAGGAAAGGGATCAATGTCAAGTCCAGTGCATTCTTCCTAGTTCATGGCTGCTAACTATTGAGATCAGAGCTGCCAAAACCTGAACCAATCATAAAACTCAAGAAAGACAGTTGAGTTTATGATCTATAAAGGGTGCTTCATTTACTATTGCAAGTGACTGGATCTCATTGAAAATGGCTTAAGAAAAGTCATGGTCTTATCAGATGGGAATTCTACGAGGACCATTATCCTTGAGTGCATTGGGATAAGGGATTCATGTGTTATCATGAATTAGCTACATGTTCTATTTTTGTTTCTCTCCATTGCATTGACTTCTAGCACCAAATAATGATCCTGCTCTAGACTCAGATGCAACACATATCTTAGATCCAGGCACATTTTAATTCTGATAATGCTATGCTTATAGTCTCATGAGCCCACATGCCACAGACATGAACAGCTAGGTGTTACTGAGGACACAAGATTGTCTATGACAGGCAAGTCTTGACTTAGGTCTGGTGCAAACACTATATGCAAGCCCTAGAGAAATGAATGCTTGTTATCTCAAAACAATTCACTGTGGCTTTCAGTGAGCTGTGACACACATGCCAGGCTACTGACACAGGAGACAGGTACTTCTTTGGAGAACAGGATCTTTCCAGGTGCCACAGGCACCATGTAAGAAAACAGCAAAATTTGTTAACTCATCATCCCTACCAGAAAGCAGTCTCCCTTAAGGAAGTATTCTTCCTAGGGGGCTTCAGAGCTTTATTTTCTTTCTCACTTTTGAATCTCACTCCACAAGTATGGAATGACACATGAATTAGCACAATACTCCCCATGCCTGGACACAGTGGTTGATAAATACAATATTATACACGATTGCTCTTCTTAAATTTATACATATTTATGTCTAGATAAAACACACATATACATGGGATACTTAGCCTTGAATGGTAGAATTGTGCCATTTTAATGAGAATACTTAATAAGACTTGATTAAAAAATAAAGCAAATTTCACTTAACTATCTCATTAGAATTATTTCCAAGATAATTTAAATAATGTATTATCTTTTAAGTATATCTCTATTTTGATTATTAAGATACTTTAGAAACTATACCTACAGCATTTAATTTATAACATGTAATTTTGTTTACATCTTTGATTAAAATATATTCAGATATTATAGCTTCATTTCACTCTCAGCCTTTTAGATAAAAAGATAATTAGCTAAAGAGGAGAATAAATTGAAGAAAGAATTTTTTATCTTCCAATAATATAAAGGAAAGCAGCATTAAGTCTGATTTCAATTGTTTTTTAGCATTATAAAGGTCAAGCTAGATTTGGAGTCAGTATACAGTATATTAAATCACGTTTTTGTGTTGTAGTATAACTTTAAGGTGTGACTATTGTTTGTGTTTCTGTCCTTCACTCAGACTATAGACATTAAAAGAGAGTCCACTCACATAATTCCAGTAAAGTGGCCAACAGAAAAGTGACTCCTGGAAGCAAGGAAAGAAATATAGCTTAAAGGGTTGAAATTCAGTGTGCTTGTATTAAATAGTCTGATTTAATTAATTCTCCCTGAATTAATACCCATCAAAGTTTGTGTTCAATCCTGCCATAAGAGAATGAGTGAAACAATGCTTTTGGAGACCTTCAAGCTTTGTAGGCTAGGCCAAAGATTCTGACACAGTTTTATTAAAAAAATTAAATATAGTTGGAATGTAATGATAAGAGCATTAAACTCTGTGAGACTTGCAGACATGTATATTCAGTCTAAGAAGTTTTTGCCTTGCTATACAAGGGTAAACCCAAAGATTAAAAACAAAAGCTTTGATTTTCTTCCTGAATCCTAAGAGGTTCACTCACAAGAGCATTCACAGTTCACCTCCCACCCAAAACAGGCCTGCTCTTGGGCAGACACAGAACCCACAGCTTGATGTTTATACTACTGCACATGTAATAAGATTAACTCTAGCATAAAATGTATAACCATCATTTAGAATACGAGCCAGAACTATCTGATCTTAAGCAGTACACTATTAAAACAATCCCAAAGATTACGAAGCCAGTGGAAACATACTAATAATTATAGTACTATATTACCTTTTGAAAAGTTTTATTTTACCATACTGCCTTGGTTTCTTTGTCAATGGAGATGCAGGCTGTCCAAGTTTTGAAGGAGAGACATTTTCTTAAAGCAATATACAGTTTGATTGCGTATTTTTAATTCTATATATGTGAGTGTTTGAGAAGTGTGTATGTGTGTTCATGTGTGTATGTGTGCACGTGCACATGTATGTGAGTAGTTGAAGAGTGTGTGTGTGCACTAGAAGATATCTTCAGGAACACTCTCCATTTCCTTTGAGGTAAGATCTCTCATTAACCTAAAGCTCATCAATTAGGCTGCTTGTTGGGTAGGTAACTAGCTCCCCAGCACTGGATTAGAAATGCACATCACTGTGTCTGGCATTTTTACATGGGTTCTGGACATCAAACTCAAGTTGTTGTACCGAGACAGCTCCAAGCCCAGTGTTTACTTCAAAAATCTTGACTTTTTTGTCTTTTTTTTGAGATATCTGGAGGCGCTGGAGACTAACAAGAAGAAAGGATCAAGAGTTCTGAAAGGAAAACTTACTAGCAGTTGCTGTCAGTATTATATGTCACTAATGAATTGATGCCCCTATGGCTGATGTTCATCTCCAAATATATTTGATTCCTACATTGGGTTCTGTGGCTTCCAGGGAGGTACATTTACACTTTACTTTATGTCTTTAAGAGAAAGATGTAATTCTCATTATAACTGGGTAATATTGAGTTTTTCGTTCCCTAGATTGAAACTGCCTTTTATGAACTCTTCTTTGAAGGGCTTGCAATATTAGATCCACTCATTCCTTAATTTATTTACTCTCCCAAGAAGTGTTTATTGAATAGCCTTCCTGTGAGCTAAGTCTAATGTTTTTCAGATAGTCACACAGGCTCAAGGTAGGTCAAGAGGGAGATGCTCTGTTTTGAAGGCAACTTACCAACCCACGTCTAAAGTCTAGCCTTAGGACAAGACAAGGTCTTAGGCTAAAACCATTTGCAGCATGCAGTGGGGATGGAATTTGCTTGATGAATCTTAGGTCCATTCTAGCCTCGTCTAGGTTCTTCCCACCTCATCTTCAAATTCTCTTTGATAATTCTACAAAAAGTTATCCAGATTCTAACCTGGATATTGCCAAAGCTGAGAGAGACATTGGTACCTGACGGCGTGGGCACAGGAGAGCTAGCCCTGTCTCTTGTCTGCTGGGTGGTGGCCTTGGCAAGAGAGAGAGAGAGGCCATCCTCCCTTCCCTCATCCCTAGCCATCTATAACAGGAGGAAAAGCTGGTCCCTGGGTCTTGAGAGTGGAAGAACAGGTCTTGTCTCTCACCAGCTGCAACACCCGGGAGAAAGGGCCCTGTATCTCACCTGGGCAACAGGATACAGCTGGCCCTGGTTGCAAGGGTTGCTGGTGAGCTGCCCCTGAGGGCATGAGAGTGGAAAAACTGGTGGGCTGACCAACTCAGATACTCTCAGGTCAAAGAGATTCTGGGATGCTTCCAGCTCTGGCACTGAGACTGTCTAAGCTATTATTTTGTCTTCCTCTGGTTACTCAACCATGAACATGATTTATAAGTAGAAGAAAAACTTTTGTTAAAGAAATGCCTCAGGCTTCAAGTGTTTTACTCTCTACAAATAAGGAAAACTCAATTAAGGAATAATTCCAACCAATTTATTTGTCTCTTCATTGTCCTGTTATGCTGCCTACTGACCAAGAAAACAAAGTTCCCCTCTTAGCACTTAATGTCTTAACAAAACATCCCCAATGTGGCATCAGAGTTGATTTTCCTTATCAAATTGACAGGATTTAGAACCATCTAGTTCTCCAAAGATTTGACTGAAGAGAGATGATCTCCCTGAATATGGGTAGAAGTATTCCTTCGGTCATAGTCCTGAAATGAACAAAAAAATATTAAGCAAGCTGAATGCCAACATTTGCCATCATTTGCTTCCTGACTACAAAGGCAATGTGACCAGTCACCACCAAGGACTTCCCCACCACTTCTCATGCATGTGAAGATGGTCTTCAATCCAGGAAATGTGCAAATGAAATCCCCCCCCCGGTCAGCTTCATTTACAGTGTATATTGTGGTTATGTAAAGTTCACATCCTCCAGTTTCTGACTTGCTCTGTATCAAAGAAGCCTCTAGTTCTGTCCTGCCCACGATAACAGTTCCATCCATGACTGCCACTGTCATGTTGTTGTCATGTGAAAAGACATACCGTGACACATCTTAACCAGTTCCAATGAACTGGGTGGGAGTTGACTCAAAAAAGTAAATGGAATGGGGATTAAAGAATAATCTGTTTTGGTTTTAATAAACTCCTAGTTTTATGGTAGCTCTGAGTTTATCTTTATGGTCTCAGTATGTCATAGTCCAGACAATTTCTTCTGTCTCCTTCCTCTATCTGTTTTCTATCAAAAAAAAAGAAAATACACGCAGTATTGGCATCATTGCTATCATCATGAACAACAAAGCAATCGAATTGTGTTGGTTAGTTAACTTTCTGTGATAGAATATAAAAACTTAATATATAGAAATAATCAGCTTAATAAGCAGAAGGGCTTATTCTGACCACAGTTTCTGAGATTATAGTTTATGGAAGCTTGGTCCCATGAGCCAGTGTTAGGGGTATATCTGCCAGAGGCAGCTGCTCATTTAACATAACAGGAAACAAAGAGAGAGGAAGTTGAGAGCCTAGGACCCTAGTATGACTTTCAAAGGTATGGCTTCCAATGACCTCACTTCCTCCTATTCTATTCTGTCTCCTGAAGGTTCTATCACTGTCTAGTAGTATCACAGGCTGGTGACCAAGCCTCCAACATTGGGCCCTGAACACGACAATCAAGATTCAAATTGTAGCATTGATTGAACTCTTTCAGTATTCAAATCAATTAGTACCTTGAAGTATCCTTAGACTAGCGCATGTCTGTGAGACTTTTTAGGCACCCTGGAACAGGTTTTGAAGCATGACACTCTCTGCAGGTCCCCCAGTGTTGTCCAACTTCACCCTTGCACACCCAATATGTCAGGTAATGGCCATGGACCCACAAACCTGCCACATTTGTACAGAGCAAGACTAGATCCATGCCTTTGATTTTCAGTAAGATTTGCATCATTTTGTGAAAAACAAAAGACCTTTCCCTCGTGTCAGTAGTCAAATATTAGGGAATTGTTTTCTCAGAGGTGTGAACCTCTGATTTATTTAAGCAAGAGATAAGCAAACAGATGACGAAAGACTGTTTATATGACCTCTCCAGACACGGAGAAACGTCCCCAGAGTGAGAGGAGAGTGGAATTTGTGCCTGCTGCCTGTGGGAAAGGAGATGGGGAAGGAGTGGAGGAGAGGGTGTTGCCCCTCCTACTCAGAACTACCACCTAGCACGGGTTTTGACTTTGGACGATGCTGCGGGTCCGCTGCTGCACCCAATTCATCCCAGCTTCCATCAGCTGCAGATCAATTTCTAAATTGTTCTGGGAAAGCCACATAATGAAAACTTGTCAGTGAAGAAAAATGACTAGCGTCAGTTCTAGCCCTGACTCGTGACCGCTGACTGGCGGGGGTTTAATGTTCCTACCATCTCCCTTAGTGGAATATTATATACACCACCTTCCTAATGCACACGGCAGTGTGAATTAGCCTTCTGAAACTGCAGGAGAGCCTGTAATTTAGACACTGCAGGCCATAACCACAGCAAAGGAAAGGATTAGGGTCAAAAATAGAATGGTCCTAAAATACCATCAGAGGCATTTTTACCTAGTATCAAGGCTTTGGCAAAAGGAAGGACAACCAGTATATCTTCAATATCTCCTTAGAGAACATTAAACCCAGAAATATGGTTTAGATTTGTCAATAAGATACACAAAACAAAACACCCTATGACTATAATTAAGTCACTTTAGTCCTCCAACCTAAAACACAATAATTTCCTCCTGACATCATTTTATTCTGTGGAAAGAGCAAGGCTGGTCTGTATTAGAGATAGTAGATGAACCCTTTAAAGGTGGAATTGTATTGCATGCAAATGAGTTCTTGCTAACTCTACTTGAACGGGTAACTGTAATGCATTATAGGGGTATCTTAGAGTTTTATTGCTGTGAAGAGACACCAAGACCATGGCAACTCTCGTAAAGGAAAACATTTAATTGGGTCTGGCTTACAGATTCAGAGGTTTAGTTCATTATCCTCATAATGGGCAACATAGCAGCATGCAGGAAGATACGGTACTGGAGACGGAGCTTAGAGTTCTACATGTACATCCATAGACAACAGGAACTGAGCTGAGGCACACTTCCTCCAACAATGCCACACCTGATAACAGTGCCACTCTCATGGGCCAAGCATTCATACACACGAGTCTACAGGGGCATTCCTATTCACAGTACCACGAAGGGTTTCTGTGAATCTGCGTGGAGGGGTGTTCCTGAATTTTTGTCTCTGATTTATTAAAATACACCATGCAAAGCAAACTGGTTGTTCACATGTTTTATTCTGATGGCAGACTCCAAAGGCAGACCAAAAGATTGAACCCCAGAAAAGATATTTGCTTGAAATATCACTGTATATCTTGGGAGAAAACCTACAGGAGAAAAAAGATCACAGAGGATCTGAAGCTTATTAAGCTGAATGCAGTACATCAAGGTCGGCCCAGGACAAGGCAATATTGCAGACTCAGTCCAGATCTCTTTTGACCTGGGCCCTCTTGTAGAAAACCTGATCACATTGCAGTCACCCTGACCACGGCTTCTCTGTTCTCCGCCTGGATCCCCATCTCACTCCTGCTCATCTAAAGCCTTCCACACTAAACGGACAGACCAGAGCTTTCCACTGCTCCCCACTACCCATTCCCCTCATCCCGACCTCAAGCACTTGATCTAACCTCTGGCTTCTTTTCTGATACCTTGTACCCTCCCACACCAGTGAATTCTTCTAGCTGTCTTGGCCGTTGTGGTCTTCCTGGGAGAGGTCAAGCCTTGCAGTTTACTGATCTCCTATCTCCCACAAACACTGGTCCTCAGTTATTTTCAGGAAGTTCATTCAAACGTTGGGGCACTTGCAACTTTATTAGTAAGCAGAACTTGAAGAGACAGAGACACCCTGTCACCCATCTCTCTCTCTCTCTCTCGTTTTTATTTTCCCCAAACACCTCACAATGTTCTACACCATTCTCATCTACTACAATAATAGATGTGTGAATGTGTGTCTGTTCAATAGGTTTTTTGCTTGAATGTCAAATTCTAGAAGAAAGCTCATTTGTATTTCCTCTTCTGTTGTTTCCTGTTACCACCTAAAATAGCAAAGAATCTATAAATCTTGAGAGTAGAAACATCCATGAGTGTAAAGAAAAGAACTCTAAGACAATCAGCACTGACAGGAATACCCCACAAGAACGACCCGTTACATTAGTACCCTCAAATTTGTCAGATCATAAAAACCAGTTTGGTTATTGTAAAATGGTTCAATCAGTAAAACACAGATTTTTCAGACCTATCTCAGAGAAAGTAATTTAGGGACTCCAGAGGAAGACCTTCTTATTTGGTCATCTCTAGCTACCACAGTGAAATATGACAGGCCAGGTAACTCAAATATCAAGTTTGCTTATTTGTTTTCGTGGTTTTAAAGAAAAAAATATTTGTTTATTTAAATTTGGAGGCAGGACCCAGAACGTTATGTTCATCTACTGGAGTTAATTCCCAGACCTCTAAAGTCTGTCCTTTTAAAGTTTGGCAGCATAGATATCCCAAGTCAGGTCCCTGTATATTCCTAGCCTTAGTTTCTGAGAAGGACTTTTAACTTGGCCCACACATAAGCACCATCTAACTGTTTCCTCTGGTGGCCTCCTGTTTGCATCCCTGGATAGCATATGATGACTTCCCTTTCACTTGGAAAGACCCCTGTCTTGTAGAATTAAGGTACCACTCTCATGCTCTCATTTAACCTTTGGTACCTCCTTAGAGGTCCTAGATTGAAAGACAGTCACATCATAAGGATACAACACATAGGAATACATGATTCTGATTCTGTTCATATTACCCAGGAAACTGAATTTATAACAGCATCCAAAGTTTCCAAGGAGTTCCTGGCCAAGAAAGTGTGGGAAGCAGTGCTTAAAAACAGACCTAACCCCTTCAGGCTACATTTTTAAAGGGTCCTCTTGTTCTCTGTGGCTGACTCAGTCTGAGAATTTTGGGATAAAATCCTTTTACAAAAAGAGATATTGACAATAAGTTAAAACTGTAAAAGAGGATCTATAAATATAAGACAGAGAATTGCCAAATTCTAGCTAAGCATTCTTTAAAACATAAGTGCTTCTATACACAATCAAAAGGGTTCTCTAGTCTTGCTGAAAGTTAACTGATTCTCACCTTTTCTTTATTGAATTGTTAAAATGGGAGCTTATAGCATAAGGACGAGGGAAAAATGTTCTAGAACTTTCTTCCCTCGTCTTCAGTTGTAACCTTCGAAATCTCCCACTGCTGACCTCAGTTGCAGGGCTCAGATATGACAATAAAATCTAGGTATTCAGGATGCTGGTCACATTCTTGCTGGCTGACAGGTTGTTTTTTCCCCCACAGATCCACTGAGAACCAGCCTTGCTCAGCCTCCAGGCTCACAGAGGGAGGACTGCAGGGCACCCTGCCATGATGTTTCCTACTCAGGGTTAGGAAGGAGGTGGGGAGAGAGGGTAAAAAGGATGGATGTATTTTTCACTAGTGGATGTGTGTTGTTCCTGTGGCCTCTGATGCTACTCCATCACATAAGAACTCAGAACCTCTCTTGAGGGGCTCTTTGGGAGAGATCTCCACCCCATAATTGTTGGCTGGAGAGATGGACTACAGAGGTCTTTTGAAATCCTTTTAGCTCCCTGTCTTGTGAATGTATCCTGAGTCTCTTGTCCCTCCTCCCTCTGTCTTGGTGACTAATGGGAAAATGGCAAAACAGGCCAAATAACAGAGTCCAAGATGCTTCAATACCATCTTTTCTTCCCTTTTTGTTTTCTCTCCCCTCCCTTCCCTTCTCTCAACACTCCCCGACTACATCCCTCCTTCCTTCTCTTTTTCTTTCTTCGTTCCTTGCTTCCGTTCCCTTGTTCTCCTGTCTATACCCTTTTTCTTCTCCCTCCCCCTTCTTTTTCCTTCCATTTTTTTCTTCTTCTTTCCTTTTCTTTTCCTGCTATCCAAGTTGTCATCCAATAAAAGATGGAAGGGAAGTCTCTCTCACTGCCAGAAACATTCACCCTGGGAGATTCTTCTGCCATCAGATCTAGGAAGTTCCTCAGAGCTCCTCTGAAAGCCAACCCCCTCTTTAGGCTGCTTGGATTCCTTTTCTTCCTGAATTTTTGAATACTGGGGCTGGAGAAGGAGAGTATGACACTGACAACTGGCTGGACCTTCCAGGCTCAGGACCAGGACAAATTCATGGAGATACCGGAAGCATTATTCTTCTTACCTTAAATCTTTAACTGTAGCTATGAAAACGCCAAGAAAAGTCCATTCATATCCATTTCCAAACACTTCCATATTTTCAGTTTTTGTACAGTGTCATGAGCTTCTGAAAAGGGAAGCTCAGGATAACATGCCCTTGGTCATTAAAGTGTTTCTGGAAGCTTCCCAGGGACTATTTAATGGCAGCTTTGTTTGTTTTGTCTTTGTCCTAACTGTTGCTGCACAGCAAACAAACACATTTGATATATTCAACTTGATCAGCCAATCACTCCCTTTCTTATGAAACTTAAATACCACAGAATATCATGTGATTATGTGTTGGCTAGTTTTTAGGAACAGAAATAAGGCCACCTCCATGAGGAATTGCCTCCAACAGACTGGCCTGATGTGACCTGTGGGGCATTTTCTTTATTTTTAATTTATTTAGGGATACCAAGCCACTTCTAGGCAGGCCTAGGCTGTATAAAAAAGAAGAAGAGGAAGAAGAAGAAGAAGAAGAAGAAGAAGAAGAAGAAGAAGAAGAAGAAGAAGAAGAAGAAGAAGAAGAAGAAGAAGAAGAAGGAAAGGTAGATGAGCATGACAAGAGGGAGGAGCCAAGAAGCAGCTTTTCTCCATGGTCTCTACTTCAGCTTCTGCATTCAGGTTCCCATTGTGAACTCCTCTCCTGGCTTTCCTAGTTGATGGACTGTAGCTCTAATCCAGGTAAACCTTTTCTCCCAAGTTGCTTTTGGCCACTTTTCTATTGTCACAGCAATAAAAAAAAAAGCAGATCAGGACAACCTGTGACTGTAACATTCTACTGTTTTGCTACCCCATCCCAAATTTCAGCTGCCCCACTGAGAATGCATGGAATGAAAGGAAAGAAAGGCATTGAAGCTACAGTTTTCATGGTACTCTGAAGTATAATATTGTTTCCTAAAGGCCAATTAGCATAAAATGTATCTAATATAATAGCCAAAATGATTGGTATTAATACTTTTCTGGCCATTCTGCAGTAACTCCAAGGGCTGCACACCAGGGTTTTGGGGCCCTGGGAAAACAATGAGCAAACTTACATCCTAAAATAGACATTGCCTCCTCCTCTTGCGCAAGCCTCTTAATATGTTTCCTCTTTGGCTTCCATTTTTAGCTCTTTAAAAAATTCCCAATAATGGCAAGTCCTTACCCACCATAGTTGGCCTCTTTATAGACATGGGATTTCACTCTGTCTTAACTTCTGAGGACAAGGCTAGTTATCTGTGTATTCTGGCAGGTGAGTGCAGACATTTTCAAAATCTAGCACTCCAGTGAAGTCTGTTATGTCAGAGAGGGACACAGTGTGTGATTTTCTGCTCCACCTTCACTGTAAAAGCAAACTTCAAATTTCAATTAAAAGTAATAGTCTATAAACCTCCACATAAAAATGTACAATTTTCATTCCCGATATATAGTCTTATTCTTTCTCATTAGAGAACCATATTGAACAATGGCGCTTTGCTTGTGTGCGTTAATGAGAGTGCCAAGCCTGGGAAAAAAAAAGTCATAAAATGGGAATGAAAACAAAAGGCTTGAGAAATTTATATAAAGATTCGGGGCTTTGTGTAATTCCACTGGAATAGTGTTACACACGGTGCCTTTTAAATCTCTTCTATAACTACAGGGAGGAAAATTGGGAAATAATAGACCAGTCCTTTATTCAAATGCTCTATGTCCCCTCCCCCAAACCTAATCAGCTGAGAATTCAATTGTAACAATAATTACAAAAGTGGAAATTAGAATTTGGACTTGTACAGAATGTAGCTATATTTACTATAAAAAGAACTCTACTGGAATAAAATACCCCCAAAAAGGCTGAATAAAAGATAATAATGGAAAATTAAGAGTAAAGAAGGGGGAAAAGTCAGGAAATACTCTTCACATTTTATGTACTATATTTAGCTACAAGTAATAGAAAAGTCAAATGTCTTAATAAAAAGAAAAGCTCAGGGATGAATCAGAGTAGTGAATGGTTTGATAATGGTGTCATGGACTCAAGTATGTTCCATCTCTGCTCTGCCATGTATCCACAGAAACTGTCTTTCTCGTGGTCACAAGGTAGCTGCAGAAGTTCCTAGCATCCCTTCCACGACTGAGAAGGACAGAGGCAGAATCTTCCTTACATTCACTTTCATTAGCTGGAGAAACGGTCTTCAGAAGTTGTCCAGCAAATTTCCTAGAACACGTTACTGGCTGACACTTTTATATGGACACTCCGGATGAGTCAGGCTTCCTAATTCAAAAGACAGGGCTGAGTGGAAGATAGAAATTAAGTTAGTTAAAAAAAACTCTACTGGTGAGAAAAAGAGGGAAGGATGAGACAGTAATTCCATTGGCAGTCACCAGCATCCAGTTTATGTTTCAAATTTTACCTGACTGAAATAATTTTAATCTCATTCTTGAAAGCGTTTGAACCATCTGATTCACACCTTCTGAAGCTATTCTAGCCACTTGTCTTATGTGTGCTTGTACTTGGAACTTATATGCAGACCTGATACTTGTGCAGTGAAGTTCAGTGTCCCTTTTTGGTATGATAGTGAATATTAAGCAAGGACGCCCATCATAGCTGTTCAGTTGAATCTTGCTATTTCGTATTAGCCTTGAGCCAACCTCTTTGGCTCTAGCAGCATTCCCTGCTGACATCTACCCCCATGGTTTCCCCCAATCTTCTTGAAGTCTCCTTTCTCTTGGTTTTCATAGCCTCTCTCCTGTATCACACATGTGTTTTTCTTGCACCCATCTCAGATCACCCTTGAGCCCATCGTTTAATTAGGTTTTACTGCCTCTAGTTTTGTCCCATTGGACACTCCATTGGCATTCAGGTAATAAGTGTCCAAGTCTTTGATACATAGCTCATTATCTCACTAGTCCTCCAGATTGTATTTGCTGAAGGAAAGCTTCCCAAACTCAATATCACCAAAAACCATGGGCATCTATTGCTCCCGTGTTTCATAGAATCATTATTCCGATATGCTAAGACTCAAAATTCTGTAGCATGTTTGAGTGCTTTTTGCATTAGTATTTGTATTATCAAGTAAATTCTACTTTCTTCTTCCACTGAGCTATTTCCCACATTGTGTTCTTACAGGAGCTATTGCATGTAAAGTGCTCAATAACAATGTCTATCACAGCATGACGTGACCCATGGTTGTTGCTAATGGTGCTCTCATAATAGCAAAGAATATCCCATTTGGGTTACTGGAAAATCTTCCATTTCTAGTCTAATAAATTCATATTTTAGATATTCTTGTTACAGTCACCTTGTGTCTTTTCGTTAGGATGTTAGGAAGGGTGGTGGTAGCATGCTCCAT
The DNA here is from genome assembly GCA_028658305.1 of Pachyuromys duprasi. Classification (NCBI taxonomy): domain Eukaryota; kingdom Metazoa; phylum Chordata; class Mammalia; order Rodentia; family Muridae; genus Pachyuromys; species Pachyuromys duprasi. The sequence continues at coordinate 55,409,016 of CM053751.1, forward strand.
TAATCCCAGCACTTAGGAGGAAGAGGCAGGTAGATCTCTCTGAGTTAGAGGCCAGCCTGGTCTACAGAGACAGATCAGATCCAGAACAGCCAGGGCCACAAACAAACACCTATCTCAAAACTCCCCCCTGCCAAAAAGCAAAACAAAAATGTTTCACCTCTTGGAGACTGACTTAAGACTAGCATGTAATACTGGCATGTAAGTGTGGTTTCTCACGATCCCTTATTGCGAAGGTTTCCCACCCATTCCCAGCACACCTCTCATCACATCAAATGAGTCAAGTTTATAATCTCGCTGGTTTGCTTGCTCTGCTTTGCCAAGCAAGCAATCTAATGTAACAAAGGTGTTGCTTTAAACTGGGGTGGGGGGGACGTAATTCACTTTCCTCTGAGTGTTGCTGTGAAAACTGAACACCACAGACTTATCCAGGGCCCGTGATCCCTGAGAGACAGATGGAGTTTGGATTCAAACCCATATGTTCTATCTTTCCATTCAAAGATTTTCTTAATTCTTTCCATCTTCCTGCGTATTTACGCTGATTTACATTGAATTCGTATCCAACTACCTCTTGTTCTTATGTCTTTCTTACATAAGTGAATATAAATTTACCCTAATTGGTATCCTAAAATTTTGACACCAGAAAGAGAATTTTAACAGATTTTAAAACTTTTACAAATTAATTAAAAAAAAAAACAAACAACACTCGCAGGCATTGCTATGCTCTGACCTAGACCACCTCCTCAGCGCCATTCTTTTCATTTCAGTGGGTCTTGGAACCAAAACACTATTGTTAGTAGCCAGCATATGGCAAATACTCAACGGGACTCAGTGACTGTCAGTGGAAAGTCAGGATGCCACACTGGTGAGGCTCAGATAACACAGGTTTGTCTCACTCACATTTCAGCCAAACCAGTGGATCCAGCCTCACAACCTCTGAGCAGTTTATCTAACCTTTAGGTCAGCATTGCGTTAGTGCAGAGCATGGCTACCTAAGTCACTACCAAGACATTTCACAGTGACTCAGTTTTATAAAGTATGCATGTGGTGGGGCAGTAAACAACCAACGCTTACTCTGCAAGCTAGAGCATGCTTATCAATAGCTCCATGTTCATAATGGACAATTCTGTAACTCTGGCATCTCACTCCCCTGAGATGATGCCAAAACTAATAATTAGGCTCTTGTTATCTGAACCTGTATTTTCATATTAACTTTCTCATTGCATCTTAGCCCATCAATGGGAAAAAAAAGAAAGATGGGAAATGCCAGTTTGACTCTGAGATGGGGGAATGAAAACAAGGGAACTAACCGTAAGAACATATATAATCTCTGCTTTAAAAACTTTTATGTGGAACATCTGGATGAATTCAGACCCAAAAACATGACCCTGCAGAAGAAGCTGACATCTGTAACAGGAACAGGAAGTGTAAGACAAACAGGATAGAATCCATGTTCAATAAGTTATACGCACGGAAAAAAATAGGACTGGACACAATATCAGGAAGCAGTAAAGTAAAGAACAACTTCAGGTTGAATTATTCTTGGCAATGTCCACATAGTGGAATTATTCCTCAGTGTCTTTCATAGCTTTGCATCAGGGTAGAGACACAGGATATGACTCAGGATAAAGGCTCTTGGACCAGCCTTGGAGATGAAGTGAGGAGCAAAGAAGCACCAATGGTGTCAAAGCTGGGCCCATCATTACAGTGCAAAGTTGGTTTGTGGTAGAAAATTTTACTCTTAAATGAAGATAGTACAAATGTACCATTAGTCTTCTGCAGGTTGCTGATGTACTCAGGGCATGAAGACGGGACTGTGATACACTTGCAAAGTCCTTGTACATTTATCTGACTTAGTCTAACTTTATTTGATTAAGAATATTTGGCTATTAATGAAAACAAAACTCTTGCCTGAGCTATAAATTGCTCTCCAACAGTCTCTAAGCTGACTGAATTTTTGTAACTGCCTCTTCTGTTACTCATAACACGACCTATTTTGTTTAAGTGCACCATTGCCCCAAGGGAACCACTCCTTCTTATTATGACACAAGATTCAATTATCCAATGAGTCAGTATCACCCAAGAGATAACATACGAGTTTCTCTCCTGAAGACTGCCTTAGACAGAATGACTTGGTTTCTCTCTATAAGAGGCCAATGGGATTTTTCTCTAAATGCAATCATTTATACCACGATTAGTTCTTGTTCAAACACTCCCCTGATGTGTCATTTGTCTCCTTAGTACAAAGCAGATATTGATTAAGAATATTTTAGTGTCCTCAGATTTAATGATGAACTCCAAGTAATAATGATAAACTACTAAAATACCTTGTGTTTCATCTTTCATGATCTCTATAATCCTTGACAATGGATGATCAATTAACTTTAGAATAAGTTTAGCAGAAAAGATCTATGTTAGCCAAGCTGTCTGGTTTTATTTTGTACTTAAAGAAAAAAAATTTGTCTAATTATTCATACGCACAAATATTTCACCTTCCAGACCAAAAGAATAAGCATGCCTCCATTAAATCTCTGAGCCTTGGCTGTATTTTCATATAGCTAGTGCTCCTTACTAATATCCATCTTAGATCATCTTGAGAAGCTCAAAAATTTGATTGTAAAACAGAATTTATTTGAGAAATTCAGGATGCCTCACGGTGTCTTTGTGAGTAACAGAACTGAAAAGGAGGAAGGATATAAATAGCAAAGGAAAGGGCAGCTGGTCATTTCCATGATGAAGGTACTTGAGAGCAGGGATAAGCTACACTCACCCTTCATTGGTTGTTCTAATTATGGCCCTCAAAGTCTGATTATACCTATCCTTGTCTTGCAAACCTGCCTAACACATACCTCATTGGTTGATTAAGCAACCTATACTTGGGCAGGGCAGAATGGGGTAGGCATGGCCAATGTTCTTGCACTTAAGACAGGAAAATCACCAAGGGAGACAGACAAATGGGAAGAGAGGAAGAAGGAGGATACCAAGATGGGCTAGTGTGGAGAAGGAACCACATGGGGCTGGAGAAAGGACTCCAATGATGGTGTGGAAAGGCCCAGATGACTATTAAAAGCAAGAACCCTGGGATTATGGATGAAGGGTAGTTCAATTGAGGAGGATTAAGGTGGGTGGCATTGGATGGGGGCTGAGAGTTGAATGGTGGTAGAAATATCTGCCCAGTTCAAGGCAAATAAGGTTATTATAAATCTAACAGGTGTCTGTGTCTCGTTATTTGTGATAGCAGGTTAAATAATACCTCCATGATAATCTTAGGGCTAGTAATAAATATATATCCACGTTGAATTTTTGTTTACTACAACAGACAAGCCTCATACAATTTGTAGTTTTGTTCTTCATTCTGAGAAGGGAAAGCTATAGTAGACATCAGAAAACAGCCAATAACGAGACACAAGAATAGCCCAGCTTTGACATGGAGAAACTAGCTCACTGTGGTGGCTAAACACTTGACAGCGTCTGGAACTGCTTAGGCTACAACATTTGGGCATTTCTCATAGGATAGCAAAATTTGGGAATTTCTCTTGGAGAGTTTTCACATCTGATTAATTAAATTGGGAGGGTCCACCTTAAATATGGACAAGTCCATGCCACGGGCTGGGATTTAGAACTGAACAAAAAGAAGCAGTGAGATGGATTCAAGCATCCATCTTTCTCTGCTTGCTGGCGAGCTGCCTCACCCTCCTGCCGCCATGCTCTCCTCACTGTGGTGGACTGTACCTGAAACCTGCCCCAAAATAAACCCTTTCTTCCTTAAGTTGCTTTCTTCCAAGTATTTAGTCTTAGCGAAGAGGAAAGCAACTAATACACCTACTGAGTTCTACATCCATCATGCAAGATGCTCTTCCAAGAGGTCATCTAAGAACTGAGTGGTCTTCTTAAGCATAATGGGATAGAAGTAGTTCTTGAATTTGAAAATCAACCATCAGTAGCACATACCTCATGAGAAATGCCTGGCATATGGTAAACACTCAGTAAATGTCAGGATCATAATTTTAAAAAATTAGTTGTCATTGATGAAAGAATGTGATTTACCATTTACCAATCCAACTCAAGACTGCTTTCTGTGCTCCTTCGCCAATGCTTTGGTGGTGTCTAGTCACTAATAGGACAGGCTGCACTGAGGTGAATGTGTTTCTGCATGATGCATGAGTTAGGGTTTGTTATTGGGTGGTTAAGTAGGCTCCTGGCTTCCTAGTTGTGCTGAAAAGATTCACCGTGTTTCAGGAATTCATGAGTGGAAATTATTTTTCCTTCTGCTTATGAAGCCAAGTGAGAATGGACCCAGGATGAGATCCAGGCAAAAACCTATCCTTTCGATCTTGGAAGGCAGTCAGCTGGCTTCCCTAATATAAATTCTCAAGATCATGCACTAGCATAGCTATACTGAACATTTGGCAAACTTTGATAATGGGGATCTGCAAAAGGTACACAGTTTATGGTACATTGCTATTTAGAAAGGTGCCAATATCTGCCTTGTCATTGATTGGCATGTGTAAATATTTTATGTGGATCTATATATTTTTTCATATGCATGTGATGTGTGGTGCCTATGCATTTGTGAATATTTACGTGGGTGGTTGGGTACCATAGCTCACACGCAGAGGTAAAAGAACAAACTCCAGTGTCAGTCCTGGCCTTCTTCACTGTTTGGGTCTCTTGTGTTCACTGCTATATAACCTAGGCTAGCAATCCCATGAGCTCAGCACTTCTAACTCCCACCACCCTCTGTGGAAGGGCCGGAATTACAGGTGCTTGCACTATGCATATGGATTTTACTTGGGTTCTAGAGATCCAAACTCAGGTTAGTTGATAGGCTTATGCAGTGAGCACTTTCCCAGCTGAGGCATCTCTTCCATCTTATTTACACATATTTTAACGGTACTAAGTTCATTAGGCTGATGTGCCTACCCTGCCTTTAAAATAGCTTGCCACATCTCTGTAGAAACTGTGGATTTAGACTGACACTTGACTAAGGAGGAAAAGGTTTGTTGTCCTCATGCTAAGGGCACAATGTGAGATTCATGCTTCTGATGAGCCATGGGATTCTGAAAGCCTGCGGAAGCCACATGCCTCCAAGATGGTGCTGGCAAGGAACCACCCTGGCCAACAGTGTTGTCGTTTTCTCCATTCACACTGGCAGTCAGTAGGTCAAGAACTCAATGGCTGTACATTGAATGAATTAAATGGGTAATGATGTTTTCTTAAACAGAAGCACATTAAAAAAACATGCCCCCTAAATCCTACAATTAGAGCCAATAAAATAAACTAGGAAAATTGTGCCAGGTTAAAGTTTCATTGATGTCTCCAGTTAGTGAAAATCCCTGTCTGTGCCTCAAACGGGTTAGAATTCAGTTTCATTTCCCTTTAGAGCCATGTTTTCCTAGGGGTATCTCAGCTCTGCAGGGCTTATTACAAAGGGTTTTTCTTTAAAATGCTAATAAGTAGGCAGGCACAAAACCTTGAAGCAAGCATACATGGCTTGCCTTAAACAAACAAACAAAAAACATGCTTTTAGGGTACTTTGGAAGAAACACATTGACACTTCCCCCTACACACACACACACACACACTTGAAAACTTTCTGACTCTGACTACATTAACTTATCATTGATTTAAATTTTATAAAACCAATAACTTGGATACTTGCAAATTAGCTAAGATGAATCTTGTGTTACTCTTCTCTAAGCTTGTCTTCTATATTCAAAAGTTTAAGATATAAACTCTGGGGGTTGAAGAGATGGCTCAGAAGTTAAGAGTGCTTGCTGAGCAGTCAGAGTTCAGATCCCAGCACCCAGGTAAGAAATTAGGCATCATTCCCTGGGAGGGAATGAGGGAGCAGGCTACAACTGGGATACAAAGTTAATAAACTGTAACTAATATTTAAAAATTAAATTAAATTAAAAAAAGAAGTTAGGCGTCACATATACTTCTCTAAGTCCAGCTCTGAGGGGTCATATACCCTCTTCTGGCCTCTGTGTGCATAGGCAGACACACACACAGAGACACACACTCACCAGAAAGGCACACACACAGAGATATAGAGAGAAGGAGATACCCATAACTAAATAAAACTAATTGTTTTTAGAAAAGATTGTTATTTTTGTACTTGAACGCATTTACTCTACAGAATCTGTACACAGGATCATAAAAGAGGTAACAAATGTGGTAATCCAGTTTCTGGACAAATGCACCGGCCTTAAGAACAGTATTCTAGAAAAAGACTCCTAGGTGCTTCTTAGAATTATTTGGCGGTTGTCTGTAAACATACGCCCATTCCAGGGGAAAAGGTGGCACCCAGCATCAAAGCAACAGTACCACAAGAGAGAAGTGCTCTGAGCTCCACATTCTTAGAAGAACACCATTGGCCTTTTGCCTCTGTTATAACACACACACATTAAATATTCATACCGATGTTTACTTTCTAAATGTAAAACGGAATCAGGTTAACAAGTCATCTAGCATCTGGTGGTAATATTGGGTATATTATATATATATATATATATATATATATATATATATATATTGTTTTGTGAGGTTTTATATGTTTGAATCAAGGTAGCTTACTGAATAATGCATAAACATCTTTAAAACAATGCACTTCCACGGTTGAGGTTAGAGTGGATAATCAGGTGCTCATCTTGAACTAAAACTAGTGGTTTTCTCATTTCACAGAACAAAACTGCGATAAAGATAGCCATTGCGGCCCTAACCAGTTTTGAGTCAAAATAATCCCATGATGTAGATTTCCTGCCAGTTAATTTTTTTCTACAAGGAAATCACAAGTTATTTGCTATAAAGGTTACATCTCTTGAAATATCTTCCTGGAAGTAACCTAAAAATAATCTGAGGGTCTAAGAAATAGGTTGTATCTACAAAAGTTAAAATTACTGACTGGTGCAAAATGTTAAAGAAAAAAATATCTGCTTGTTATGGTTGTGCCTTTGGGGAGGGATCAATTTTATCTCTATTCCTCCAAAACTGAATGGTTCATGCATTTATATTTTTTCTTGGGGGTAAACTGATATTGGAGATTTCACCTCTTTGCTGATGACTTTCGAGCTACATTCTCAAAGCTGCTGGATCCTGGATCCTGTGACTCAGATCTGAATTCAGAGAAACACTGTGAGATTATTTATGCATGGTTTAAGCTGACTTTAATTTGACAAGATCATTGAAGATGAACCGATGATACAAAATCTCCCCCCCCATGTTATTTTTTGACAAGAAATCTAACCACAAATTAGACTAACCAGCTGCATAAGTGGCAGAGTTCCGTGTCAAACAAAACCCTGCCTCACTGCATTCAAAAGGATTAAGAATTTCAAAAAATTAGCCACCGAATATTAAATGCAGCCCTCCTAAAAGTGGAAGATTTAAACAGCTGCTTGGTCAAATGTTTGTGAAAGTGTCCCTAATTACACTTACACATCTGTCATAGACTGTGTAAGTAGAGAAGTCGGGGCATTTGATTACACACCACATTCCCTGCAATGCTAGCTCAGTTACTCTTCCTGGTGCCGGAGAGTGAGGACACACATCTGTACTCTCCTTCCTTTATTTAGCTCACCAGCCCTCCCCTGTACCAAGGCTGTAACCCTATCCATCGAGTTATAATCCGGCTGAGCTGCTAACATCTCTTTCTGAAACGTGCTTTGTCTTTTTAATTGGATTCCATACGTGATCCCTCTCATCAGCCACACTTTGACAACATACCTAAGTGTGCATAACATTATACACAATGGGCTGGCTTTCAGCGATTTCCATTTCAGAGGACTGTCATTTTCAGTTTTATGTCTGAACTGTGAAGAAACTTAGAACAATAATCTTTTCACTGACTAGGCATAGTCACTCATTCAATGTATCTTTATTGAGTACCTTGTGCTTATGTATTGGTGTTCCTGCATTTGACATAATTTCACAGAAAAGAAATACATCTCTTTGCCTCTGCTGAGCATGTATATTAATTAGGATTATTTTAATTGTTTTAGTAAATTCCAACTTAATTTATTCTAAAAATTAGATAAGCAAGTATTATAGTTAGTTAAATGTATGTGTGATGAATAGATAGATTTGACTGGTGTGTGGATAATAGGTAGATAATAGATTGATAGATAGATGGATTATAGATCAATGGATTGATGATCGAAGATTTATAGGCAGGTAGGTAGAAAGGTTGATAGATACACATATACATACACACATACATTGATACATAGATAGATGGATGATTGATAGTTTGATAAGATAACTAGATAGACAGGCAGGCAGGTAGACAGACAGATAACTTTCACAGTTGATTAGATTTGGGAGTACAATGCATGTTATTGGAACCATGTTCTCCACCTCTTCCTCCTTCCCCTTCCCTCTGTCTGCCTTCCCACTCTCTTTCTTTATTATCATACTTCATTGGCTCTATTGTAAAACCAGGATTTTTTTTAATGTGGTGACAAAAATGTTTATAAGTTCCTCCAAGGTGCATGTCAGAAAGGAAAAGCCACTCCTTCATTTTATCATCCAGATGTGCATATCAGAAGCTACTGAATTCCCTTGTTACCAGTAGTCAGGGTCTGAGCTGGAATTTCTAGGTTCATGGACTCTTAGTCAAAGAATTAATAAAAAGGAACTCACACGGATTCCAGAAGCAGCAAGATAATTTATTGGGAGCAAAGCAAAAGTGAAGGTTGCAGGGGCATACACTGCCAAGATTGACAGCAGGCCACAAAGTGAAGATGCACGACTTACTACTCGGCGTTCCTTTTAAGGGGTTCTAGAGAAGGAACGGTTACTAAGTGCTGTAGCATGAGTGACTCCCTGTTTCAGTTGATAGATTAAGCAATATATTCATCGTTCCAACTGTGCATGTCCCTTCTTGTAATGCACCTGATTTTGATCTTATGCTTTCCCAGGTCTACAGGCACATGATGACAAATAAGAGGTTCACCATAGAAAGTTAGTAGAGGACGCACTTTTGTTTTACTGCCCATGGACACAAAGGCAGTTCAGACCAGATCAATCCTTCTAGTCTTTATACTTGGATACACTGGAATACACTGAAATAAAAGCGTCTGAGTTTGGGAAACACCTAACATTACTCAGATAAAAGAGTAGGAGTGGTCCAGTGCAGGTGAGGGCTGGAGGGGTTTCGAAGGTTCCTAGGTGCATTGCTTGGAGAAGGGTGTGAGTACATAGAATGTGCAGATGAGAGAAGGAACTAGGTTGCCAAGTGCTTTATTATAAGAGGGGGTAAGCATAACCCGAAGCCAAATGGAGGTCCCAAGCTAATCTGTTTTTTATACTTGCCTACCTCAGTTTTACTTGCAATATATGCCTGCCCCCCAAAGAAATAGCCACTTCTAACGTTTGGGATACAGTTACTAGTCACCCATGTGACCAGTAACGGACATCCCCTGAAATCCAAGAAAGTTGAAGGGCAATTATAAAAGTGAAAATAATAGCTTTGGTTACCTAAAAATGAAGAAGTGATTCTGGATAGATGAAGGAATGAATGCCTACATCCTGACTATACCAAGACCCACAGCTCAGCTCAAAGGAACTGGAGATCTAAAACACATATGTGCTGAAGAGACTGGCTGTCCTATGTGGATGAGGTCCAGTCACTGCAGTAAGAATACCTGTTCATGTTAATTCTCAAGGAAAAGCATGGAGCTACCAGAGCTGCCTGTTGCATGCTTCACAGTGGAGGTGTGAGGTTTACAATTTGGAATCATTCAACTATTAATTCTGTCGTTTTGCTCCATACACACAGAGATGTCGTTGACTGTTTTATGGGAGTGTGTGATTTATATGTAGCAATAGAACAACATTTTCATGTGTGCATATACATGTTACAACATTTTAATGAATGTATATAAAGTCTTCTGCTCAGTCACCATTACCCTCGCTTGTCCCCCTCCCACTCAGGTCCTTCATCTCAACTAGTCCCCTTCTACATTCATGTCCTTTGATGTGTCTGAAGCTCATAAATTTAATTAGGGATGTTTATATGTGTAACCAAGTTCAAAAATTAATATAAACAACCCTAAATACACTTATGGGCATTACTGAATTTTTTAATTTGGTCAAAATCTTTAACCTTTGGGAGCTAGAACTGCCAGTCCATGAATTGGCCATATGCTGATTCTGGGGAGCCCTTCATCTGTGGAGACCAACACAGGCAATGTGAGACATCTGACTCCCTGGGCAGAGATCCCAGGGATGCCGGAGTTCCTTTGGTCTTTTTCTTGAACTTTGGCTTTTGTAGTAAGGACATTGTAAGAAAGGACATTGTGTCCACATAGAAGGCTGGGGGACTTGACTCTAGGAAACAGCCAGCAGACAGTCCTGAATGTGGAACTAAGAGCAGTGAAGCTGTCACTGTTGTTTCTGCCTTGCTGCATGTGAGACCAGATGTCAAACCCAGAAAATCCAGCATGCTCCAAGCAAAGTCATGGTGGGCCTCTCCTCCAGTGCCACCTCATCCTCCACACCCACACTCCAAGCATTTGACAGCACACTCTGACCCATGTGACAACACACGGGGAAAATGTCCCTCTTGTATATATTCTTTACCTGTGGGGTGATGGGACCCTTAAACCTGTCTCCAAGACTCCTCAGCCACATCACAGGACACTTCTGGGAGCCGTCATGTCAGTTGGGGTGTATCCTATGCAAACAGAGGAAGAACGTGAGGAGTCCTGCTGCTGCTCAGTGATATGTTCGAGCTGGTTGATGGGATGGCAGGCCCCATTGTGGGTCAGTGATAAAAGCCCCTGAAATCCCATGTTAGTGAATTGCTGAGCTCCTGAAGACGAGAAAGACAACATCAGCACTGGAAAAGCTGGCCAGTTTTGTTGCATCATTCCTGTCTGGGTATTGAGTGTGGCTTGAGTAATGCGGTCATCTTGGCATGAGTCTCAGGCCAGGAGAGTTTAAATAAAGTGGATCACTGCATCTGAAGGACAGGTCTGGCAATGGGCTAATGACAATGCCTGCTTGGAGGAAGAGAGCACAGTAGTAGCAGGTTTTTACTGGGCAACAAATAAATGCGCAGTGTACAGTTATGATATGGGGAAGGGAGGGAGGGGAGAGAGAGACAGAGAGAGGAAGAAGGAGGGAGAGAGGTGGAGGGAGAAGAGGAAAAGAAGATTTTTGTAATAAGTTTGTTGTTGTTTTAAACTTCAGATGGAAGGGAAGGAACAAAAAAAAAGGTAAATGAAATGGTATGAATAGAAACTTAAGGAATCACCTCAAGAAACCTTAAAATATGCTCCCTAAGTGGCATTGGCCAGCTGCCTGCAGTATAGAGCTTCCGGGCCTTGCTGTCCAGGGAATATTCCAATATCCCGACTGTTTTCTACCTGTAATGGATCATGTCAGCATACTAACATCCCCAAATATCTCTGACTTCAGTAATGCTACCTAAAGGCCAGGTGGCAGGTGTCTGAGGGACGATCCTCTTATTGAAATGATCCAGCCCTTCTGTGCGGTCATTCCTTCCTATGGGCTTGGATACCCACAAGGGTATCTTTTTGGTTTCCCAAGAAACGCAAAGCTGTGATTCCATCAGAGTCTATTTTTGGCCTCAAGTTGCTGGAACTTGAAGGCGGAAAAAAAAAAAACAAACCTAAGATGGCTTACCTTTATAAAAATGTCATTAAAATAATCTTATTTGCATTAAATAATGACCACAGAAATAGATTATAAGATACTGTTTTTTCATTTGGTTTATTAAGAGATGGCCATAACTCTTCTCAATTGCTTTCTCATTCTTGCAAAAAAAGTTTATTATTATTATTTACCCTATATTTTAGACTTATCAAATAAAAAATGTTTCTGTCTAACCTTCCAACCTTGCAAGTTCAGACTTAAGGCTTCAGTAATGTTCCTCCGCGCTCCATAGACATCCCTTGCAAGCTGCCTGGAGGCTGTGTTGTGATGGCACTTGCCTGCACTACTCTTTATCTGTCTTTCATCCCTATATCACTGTCCCCTACTCCTTTAAGAGCCATATTCCTCCTTCCCTCAGGCTCACAGTGGTTTTCTTTTGTTTGCTGGTTTTAAAGGATCCTCCTGCATAATGAGACCCTGCTTACCAGCTTATGCTCTAGTCAGTTCACCCCAGAACTCCCAAGGCAGCTGAAGGGAGGGTGAACTGGAATAGACACCTTTCACTGAAAGCCCCAAACTATAGATCTTTGGGCAACTCAATCATACTGAGCCTCACCTTTCCCATCTGGAAAATAGAAAGCTATGTGCTTCAGAATGCTCTTAAATGCCTGAAGCCCTCCCCACAATTGAGTTTCACCATGCTCAGCCGCACACCTCCTTTCTAGCTCTTTTCTTTCTCTTGTGTGGAACAAAATGGCTCAGCACTTGCCACCAAGCCTGAAGATCTGAAGGCAACCTCAGGTCCCATATGGCAGAAAAGGAGAACTGATTCCTAGAGCATTGCCTTCTGGCTTCCACATGTGTGCGTGTCACATGACATACACTCTCTCACACACACATACACAAACACACACTCCACACACACGCAAATAAAAAGATGTAAGTTTCAAAACTGGGGGAAAACCTGTTCCAAGGACACATAATAATTATTCATGTGCACAGACTATACCATGATAATTCAATACACATCTTTCACATGTTTAAGACATGATGATGCCGAGATAATTATATTCCCTACATGTTTGACATTTATCATTTCTTTCTGCAATGAAGTCTCAGATTACTCTGACATTGGTTTCTGTCTACCGCAGCAGCAGCCTAAGCTGAAGAAGCTAGACCTTAGTTCTCCTGTGTTATTTGATCTCCCTGTGTCTTTCCATGTTCCTCTTACCCTCCCCAGCTTCTAGCAATCACCATTTTTTTCTATTCCTTTATGGTATCAACTGTTAAGGCTTCCAAATCGAAGTGAGATCATTTGGAGTTTATGTTCTCCCCTTCTATCTATTTGCTGCTGAATGTTATTATTTCTAAAGAATGATGTCTGACTTTGTATGTATACTATTTTCTTTATTTTTCATCTCCTGATAGCGGATGGGCACCATGTATGTTAGCTACAATGTACAGGGCGGTTATACTATGGGCTAGCTCTCCCTTACCTCTCAGAGAAATCATTCCCATCCGCCTAAGGCTACTATCTCATATAAGAAAAATCCTCATTTTTAGTAAACTCAGTTTGTAATTATCTTGTGCTGTTTTATTTATTCCACCACTTCCAGCTTTTTACATATTGGATATCTTGTTCTTGTTGGTGATAAGCCCTATAGGGGCAGTGACTGTCTGGTTCCTTCCTTGTCACATGTCCTAGGACAACATATAATGAACAGAAGCAATGTTGTTTTGTTTGACCTTCACTGCCATGTATAGAGATACATCAAAGAAGAGCTAATTTACTCGGATTGTTATTCAGCTAAAGAACCTGCCGCACTCCTAGTGTTTGATAGATACTTAAAGGCTATCAGGAAATGAGCAAGTTTATAGTGAAATGAAGAAAATAACAACATGGTATTATGAAGATCTTGACTGTCACTTAAGGTCTGCTGTGCTGAAAGTTTGTTCTCTGGCCTGTAGCAGAATTTGGAAGGGATGGGACTTTAAGAGGTAGAGCATGGTTGAAGGCACTTAGGACTTTGGGTATGTGTTCTTGAAGAGGATATTGAGACCCAGGCCTCCCCTCTCTGCTCTGTCATGAGATGAACATATTCTCCTTGTGATGAGCTGTTCTCGTACAGGCCCAGTGCAACAAAACCAAGTTACATGGACTATGTCTTAGCTACTTTCTATTGCCTGCCAAGACAGAACACCATGACCAAGGTAACTTATGAAAGAAAGCATTTAGCTTAGGAGTTCACAGTTTCAGAAGGTTAGAGGTAAGGCAAGGCAACAGACAGGCAGACATGGAGTTAGAGGAGTACCTGAGTACTTATATCAGACCCACAAACATGAGTCAAAGAGACAGAAAGATAGGCAGACAGACAGAGAAAAACGCAGACACAGAAACAGCTAGACACAGAGAGGACTAACTGGGAATGACATGAGCTTTTAAAGCCTCAAAGCCCACTCCAGGAGACACACCTCTTTCATCAAGGCCGTTCCTCCTAATTGTTCCTGAACACCCACTGACTGGGGCCCAAGCATTCAAATATGTGGGCCTATGGGAGCCATTCTCATCCAACCACCACACACTGAGACCTGAAAAACCAAATCAACCATTCCTCTTTCTATCCTTGGCACTTTGCCACAGTAACACCCAGATCACCAACCCCAAAGAGAAAAAAAGACCATTTGCTTCTGAATGGAAACTATCCGTACAGGGAAGCCAGATAGGCACTTTCTGGGTGAATGGTATCTCAAGTGGTTGGATTTGAGGGTGTTTTGGGCTGTCTGTGGATGCTCCTGGTCAGAAGCTGCAGTTGGTGATCAAAAGCTGATGTTCTAAGCTGATGGCTAGTGAGGTTGTAGGTGAGATGCCCATTGTCACAAGCAATTTAGTCTCTCTGTGTAAATTCAGCCTTTCATTAGACTTTCTTCTTTTTCTCCCTGTACCTTGATCATAACGTACTTTATCAAAAAACTTGCAGATGAACAGGTGGAATATATAAACTATCTTTACTGATGCTGCTGAGAATATGCCTTCACAATTCAAAAGGAAATGGTATTTCTTAGAATTATTGAATACTAATATAAAGCATTAGACAAGAACATGGCTAGGGTGGGAGAGTATCCTTTAGTTCTTCTATTCAAAGGAATAGAAATAATTCTGTGTTGTGTTTCTTTTTAAAGCAAAAAAAAAAAAACTTGGGTAGAAATTTCTAGCAATACTAAACCTATTATAGGAAAACCAGAAATGACACTCTTGATGATTGGACACACCATGTACATTCTGTCTCTGCAGTCCTTATGTCTTAGACCCTTTGTCCCTTGTCAACCAAGATCTAAGTTCTGCCTTTTACTACTTACATGAGGAGTCCTTCTCCATGCAGTCATCATTGGCAACAGGGACACAGGTCATTTGCTGTCCTCTGGATTCCTGAGTCTTTTATCTATGTCACTCAACCCATACTTGGCAATGAAGTATTTCTCATGTCTGTGTTCTTTCTTGACAACTAGGTTGGAAGTTTCCCTGGCTTTTGCATATCTATGCCAGCTACTATTAACATGTTCCTTCTCCATTAATATTAATAGAAAGAGAAAGGATGAGAAAGAATGGAACAGAAAGGTAGTGCTGTGTGATATTTAAAGACATGAGCTCAGGCTTTGGCTCTATGGTTTAGAGCTATATTTAACTATATTGGTTGTACCTTCTTAGGTGAATTTTTAAGATATCATTAAATGTCTTTTTGCTTTATGAAATGATAAGAATAATATAGTATTACCTTAATGCTTACTGTAAGCCAAATATTTGTGATCTAATAAGTGATGATAAATGTTACCCCTTATGTTATTTAAAATATTAAAATGTGTAAAAATTAATTAGAAGTAGTCCAGTTGTAAAGTATTTGTACACATACATACAGATTTCCAAATATTAGACTGTTATGAATATAAGCTCCTTTGAAAACGTTCAAATTAATATGGATACTAAATCAATTGGGAATATAGAAAATATGATTTTTCCCTATGGTTATTTACTTCTGTGTGTCAGCCAAATCAAAAGGAATATTGATCCAACAGTATAATATATAAATACATTTTTATATATTTAAATAGATATAGTGTATATGTATATTCTAGAAGAACCCATCCAAAGTATGTTGTTCTTTTGTAAATTTCTCAGGCAATATATTAACCAACTGGCCAAATGACAGTTCCTGAATGAATTGGGGACATATCATCCGATGTGGGAAACTTGAAATCAGAACTCATCATGACTTGCTACCTATTTTTTTGCTAATCATGTGGCCCCCTGTAAGATGTCTTATCTTCATGAGGTCTTTTAACTCTCTTGTAAAGCAGAGACAATAACTTTTAACTCAGGTTTAGTGAATCATAAATGTGACGCAACTTTCATTTTGGGATATGATTGGTATGTTCATATGAGAATAAAATTTAGCTGGATTCCAAGAATTAGCTGGAACAGAGAAAATATATCCAAATACATTTCCACGAAGACAATGGGAGGTTGCACAGGTTAACCACATTTGAGAGTTAAGGTACTTGGGGAAAAATTCGATCTTCACAATTAACTCAACTTCTGCGTCTTCTTTTCCTCTCAGGACTTCTGTTTGTTTTTGTCTGATTGAGAGTTTGCAAAGCCAGGGAGAAAGTGGCTGCCAGAGGGCAAGGGCGCCAGCAGCCTTGGCAATGTCACAGAACTATGCAGGCAAGAGCTAGAGTTCAGGCCAAGAAGGAATCAAGGACTTGAGAGACTAAAATCATTTAAAATAAAGAGTTACAGAGAAGGAAGCCCGGCGCTCTCCGGTTCTCCACCTTAGGCATGGGCCAACTCTTCACTGAGCAATGTCAGGGGTTAAGAAGCTCAGTAAAATGCAGCTGAAAAGAGAAGTAAGATCTGGCACTCTCACAACACTGAGTAAACAAAAATCGGAATTCAGGACTGCCAAGGAGAAAGAGGTCATTTGTAAACACTCAGTCTTTTTAGTCTGTCTGGGCCCTTGGCAAAGTTGCACTCTAGGAACTAGAGAGAAAGCAGAAGTAGACCAATCCTTAAAGAGACAGCAAGCTATCTGAAGGTGAACTGCTTCACAGTGGGCAGGGGTGAACCTTACCTGCAGGGAGGAAGTCATCCATATTCCATTTGATTTGAAGGAAAATGATAAGGGTAAATTTTAATAGGTTGGTGGCTGATGATCACTATTCAAGTGAAACCATTCAGTTCCACAAAGCGGAGCAGAGATAAAAGAAAAGGGTACAGGTGACACAGATCTTCTAGATAGCAGATAGAAATTTATACCAGCATCCATATGAGATTATCTTTTTTTTTCTTTTCATGTGAATACACATATACATGTTCACATATACATATGTGTAAATACATGTGCATGCAGACCTATGTTGATATAGGAGGTCTTCCTTCATCACTGCCCAACCTTATTCTTTCAGTCAGGGTCTCTCAAGTAAATCCAGAGTTTGCCCACACGAGAAGTTTTGATAACCTACTTTCCTAGGGGATTCTCAAAGCTCTCTCGTACAAAGCTGGAATTACAGGCAGCCAACCATGTCATTCAGAAATTATATGAGTTTAGGGAATTCAATCTCTTAGCTTATTGCTTGCACTTTTACCCCCCTGGGCCATCTCCTTAACCCTGAGATCGTTTTATGTAGACTGAGTTCTCACTTTTCTGCAAAATAAAGTGTAGACTGTAGCTTTCCTCCAAGTGTGCAGAGTTGAAGCTGCTTTTGCAGTGCTGTTCTTGTGTGCGTCTGGTCCTGCCCTGGTCTTGGAACAGATCCTGGCATAGAGGCCGGGGCAGCACAAAAGGGTCCACGTTCCGATGGGTCCCGCCCTCTAACCGAAGTCCGCCCAGCAGTGTGGAACTGTGGAATTTCCGTTCTAGATGTTTTCATCAGCTTCCCTGCTGCCTATTCTGCACAGTCTCAGAATCTGGAAACTGTGATGACAGATACATCGGCTTGTGTTGGAGCCTTTTGTTTTTCTGGTGTTACGAAACTGTGAAGCCTCTCATTTGCCTCTTCTCAGCCCTTTTCCCCAGGCAAATCCTCAATTCTTGGCCTGGTGCCCACACCAAAAATCTACACATCCTGGGAGGGGGGCGGGGGAGGTAACAACTTTGCTACAAATGAAAAGCCCACATTTATTCACTTCTCTTCTCTCGGGAATCTTGGCCTTTTCGAATTTGTGCTGTTTTAGCAGCTTTCTCTCCGCTTTAGAGAAATGTTTTATTTTAGATAAATTTGGAGTTGATCTTGTGAAGAGATTTTTGTCTGCCTCAATTTACTCTTTCCTGCCAGATTAGACCAGTAATGCTTTGTGTTAATAAGAATGTGAACGGTGACTCTTACACTGTCACTGAGTATTAATTGCCACAACCATTTTGGGATATACATCAGGTGTGCATCCCGAAGGTATGAGTGACATATGTCCTCATATTTTCTTTACTTTGACAAATACTTGACAAAAAGTCATTTAAGGCAGAGCAAGCTTGTTGTGGCTTACAGTTTAAGGAAGTACAGCACATTGCAGTAAGGAAGCTTTGGCTGTGGGTGTCTCTGTGGTGATGGAAGTGTTAGGTAACTGCTTCCTTACATCTCAGGGGATGAAGATGGGGACAGTTTTTCTAGCAGCAGAACTAAGGAATATAAACCTCCAGAGCTAGTCTCACTGACACACTTCCTAGGATAGGCTCCACCTATTAAAGTTTCCACAGAGTCTCAAAACAATACCATCAACTGGAGACCAACGATTCAAGCCTAAGACTTTGCCCCAGCAGAATGATTTCAGTTGTATTATATTCATTCAGGCAGAGAAAAAAAACTATAGCCACTGAACCGTGTCTATGCGTCGACTTAGTTGTGCCAGGCAGAGATCTGCTGCTTTTTTTTTTAATTTATTTATTTTTATCTCAATCACAGGTTGGGTACTTTGAATCCCAGGCGTAGCCCCCTCCCCCATT
>CM053751.1:55428126-55489238 GCA_028658305.1 Pachyuromys duprasi
GTATTCCATTGTGTAAAAGTACCACAATTTCTGTATCCATTCCTCAACTGAGGGACATCTGGGTTGTTTCCAGGTTCTGGCTATTACAAATAAAGCAGCCACGAACATGGTTGAGCAAATGTCCTTGTTGTGTACAAGAGGAGAGACAAAAAGAGGAAATGATCTGCTGCTTTTGATTGTCATCTTCCTGAGTTGGGACATTGGTCTTCAGCTATGGATGGACCTTCATATACCTCCAGCTCGTGGTGGATCACAGGAATTGTCAGCCGCTGTAGCTACAACAGTCAGTTTCTCTGGATGAACTTTGTAAGTGTGTTGTGTTTGTGTGTATGCCCATTTGTGAAATGGTTTTTTTCACTGGAGAATTCCAGAATGCCATGGTGAATTTCACAGTTTCTAGTAGTTTTTTTTTTTAATCCTTAGAAAGTAAATGACTTGAGTTCTAAAAAACATTATCAAATAGCGAACACTTCATACTTAATTAACTTCTAATATTCTATGGAATTTCAGCGAAGATTTCTTTTAAAAGATAATTAAAGAGAAAAATAAAAAATACATTGTTCTGAAAATAAACTTAGCAGTGTCAAAGCATTATGCAAACCCTTCCCCAATCGTTTTTTTTTCCTGTAAACTACAAATGTTACTAATATGTCTAATACTCCAGTTTTTTTTTTCAGTTTCTTCTCCTCAAGTGCAAAAGTATGCTTTTCATTGTTTTTACTCTGATATTTTCCTCTAGAATTTCATCCCTTCTGTTTAAAAATGTCAGGTTCTAATTTGAACTACTTTATCTTAAATTTGATGTGTCTAGAGTTTAATGGATGTAGAGGGCACATTACCTGGCTCATCTCAATATTTCGACAATAACAAGACTCTTTGCAGTAACCAAGTGCTCTTGATCTCATTCTGTGGTCAGACATCAGGATAATGCTACTTTCCCAGTACAGTATTCATATTCCAGAGGGAATATTAGAGAAAGGTTTGAGAAGACAGAGACTTTTACAAAAGTTACACAGTGCCACTATTTGCTTAAAGACTGGCTTAATAGAAAGGACTATCGATACTGCAAAAAGTCTTATAAAATAAATTATATATGAGCCTGATTTTCTTCCAAATACAAATTCTTGAGTTTAGAAATGTCAGCATGTTTGCTGAAAAGGAGCATGTCTGTAGTTTCATTGTTTCCTAATGCAGGTAAGAGGCCCAGCAGTGTTGCAGACAGACATTGGAACGTAGAAAAAATTACTTCTAGGTCAAAACCAGTGTTCCAGTTGCTTTTTAATTAAAGACACGTTCCCATGTTGCATGATTTTTTTTCTTTTATTTTAGGGCTTTAAAACATACCTGTGTACTTTTACATAATTTCAAATTGATAAAATTTACAATAATAGTACAAGCACTTTTATGCCCTGCTTAGCAATTGTTTACAGTAATTATATCTTCTTTTCCACCATCTTCTTCCCCTCCCTTCTCTTTTTTATACATATAAACATCTTCATTTAGGGATGGGTAGAAAATATTATGCTCTCATACCCCTAAATATTTAAATATTTCCTTTTTGTAAAAATTCTCACAAGTTATCTCACAATTCTCAGAAATTAACATCGATCCTGTACAGTTTTGCAATCTACCATTCACACTTCACAATCATTGTTTTCTATATTTTTCCCCAATACGGGGTGGCCCAGCACACTTATTGGGCATGTGTCTCCAGTCACCTGGGCACAACGGCATTTGGCCATTCTTGGACTTGCCATTTTTAAGTGGTAAAGGGAAATTAGATTGTGGACTGCTTTTCCACACCGATTTGTCAGGTGGCCTTGCATTAGTAGATTCAGCCAAGCAGCCAAGCTGCAGAGACAGTATTCAGGTGCTGCCGTGTCATCCGCATCCCACAGAACATGCATACTGTTGGGCTGGTGCTATTTTTTAAGGTGATCATTTGGTTGAGGTGCCAGTCAGATTTTTCCTCTAATTTTTACCCATTAGTTTTACCAACCCTGTGGTGTGTGTGTGTGTGTGTGTGTGTGTGTGTGCTGTGTTAAACGTGCATGCCATAGTACATGTCTAAAGGTTGGAGAAGAGCCTCAGGTGTCTGTCTTCTCCTTCTGCCTTATTGAAGGTACGGAGTCTTGTTAACCGCTGTGCTACCAGCCCAGCTGGCCCTCCAGCTTCCAGGGACTGCTTCTCTCATCTCAGCTCCACATCCAGCCATAGGACGGCAGGAACCACAAGCACACATCACTGTGCTTAGCTTTATAGTGGGCTCTGGGACTCTGTCCTCTGGTCCTCACACTTGTGAGGCAAAAACCCTCCCCAGTCTCTCCAGACCCCATCCGCCCTGCCTGTGCGGCTGAGCAGCTATTCTGCGACAGAGATTGTCTTCCTTCCTTTGGTTTGGGTGCTAATTAGTTTACTTGATTACTTTATTATGAAACCATGATTCATCGTTTAATCAGTGGGTTATAGTGGTTGCAATCTATTAGAGACATTAGTTGTTTTTTATGCTCAAATTTCTCAACATTTGGCCACCCCCTCCAAAGATGGCTCATGTGTATATTAATATGTATGTGCAAATGTCCCTTTGTGTGTATGTGTATGTGTCTGGGTGCATGCCTCTATGTCTTTGTAAATATGCATGTGAGCATGCATCAATGTGAGCGTTTGCATGCCTTTGTGTTGTGTGCATGTCTCTGCAGATGTGAATATGTATGTATATGTGAATGTGTCCCTATGGGTGTATATGACTATGTGTGCAAGCATGTCTCTGTGTATATGCATGTGTATTTCAGCATGCCTACATATATTTGTATATGCATTTGTACATGCCTCTGTGTATATATGTATATATCCATGTCTCTGTGCATGTCCATATGCCTCTGTGAAGATGTGTGCATTTGTCTGTGTATGTGTTGACATATTCCTGTAATCCATGAGTCACTCCTTTACATATGAGTTAAAAATAAATTTTCATATCTTTTTTCTTATTGTTTTTTTAAAGATTGGCTAGGAATTAGAATCTGAGGGCATATCAATGATTTTTACAATCTTTATCCTGATTGCATTTGTGTATCTTAAAGCATAAATGGATCATTTACCAATGGTAGTTTGGAACATCATTTGTTGGTCATCTAGATGCATGCATCTAGATGTTGCCATAGTTCATTGCATATTATCAGAGAGTATCACATTTGTTAAAATGGTGACTCATGTCACCAGAAAGATTCTAAGTACCAGGATGCTATCAAGTTCATAGTAAAGGATAAGATTTTTCCACAAGTCTAATACTTATTTGAAGGCTTGAATTTAGCACTGACAGCAAATACTCTCCACCAGTTTCCTTAAACTGACAGACTGATTTAAATCTAGCCTGACATAATTCGCATGTCAGTCACTTCACTAACTCAAAAATGGCATTCGGTGAAAAAGTTGGCAAGTTCAGTTCACAACTCAACCAACTGTGCAAGGTTTTTATGTATATTTCTTATCTTATCATATACAATAATAAAAAGCTGTGTTCCGGGGCTCAGGGGACAGCTCAGTTTGTAAAGTTTGCTATGCACGAGATCAGGTTCCCAGGCCAGATGCCACCGTGTCTGTGTAGTTCCATGGCAATATGGAACAGTGAGAGAGGGGCACTCCTGGAAGGATGTGGCTGTGCAGAGTGGCAAACAACAAAACACCGGCTTATCTGGATCCAAACTCACACATTCTCACATACATACACATACACTCCCACATATGAATGCACACCCACACACATACATCACACACACATACAAATATACTCACACATATGAACACACCCTCACTCTCACTCACACATGTGAACACTCACACACATACATTTACACACACATCTGAATGCACCTGTGCTCACATACGAACATACACATATACACATACCATTACACATGCACTTACACACATACATACACACATACACCCACCTATGAACACATAGACACTCACCACCCATATGAGCAAACACACATGAACACATATGAGCACACACACTGCTGTGTACCCAAGAGCTATTATTTTTAAAATTAATCCCTTAGGTGTTTCACCTAATATATTCTTGTATGAAGCTGACCCCACCCCACTTTTAACTGTTAATGCGAAGCAGAGAAAAGGTGATTTCCCAGCGCGGATCAACACCAGCCGCCTTGAGGCTCACTGCATGCTAACAGTTTTGCTTGGCATTGCGTTTCTGGTGTTCATGAAAATGTTAACAGAACTAAAAAATGCCACCGACCTTTCAGTAGTACTATAAAAATAGTGTTGACCATGCTGACCCTTTAGGGCCATTCTTTAAAAATTGCTGACAGAACTTTACAAACTGTGAGAAAGTTAGATTTTATTTCAATTACAATCAGTAGCTCTTAGTAGGATTTTGACTACGTAGAAACACGATTTGGTCTGAAGTAAAACTTGACGGAAAAGTTTTATAATGGAGAATGTGTTTGATGGTGTCTTTTACAGAAATGAGAGGGAGTCTATCAAAGAAAGATACTGGGGAAATGGGTAAAGGCAGTCTAAGCCATTTTACATTAGAATTCTCAATGAAGCACCTAAATAAAGGTCTTAGAGTGAGTTCTGCCCTGGAATTATGTAATTAGGAACCATTTACATACAGATAGAATCCAAAATGAAGGTAACCAAAGCTATTAAATAAGAGGAAAGTTAGAGAATGAAGAATTATAAACTACTCACATTTCAAATGTGTTGAAATAGCTCACTTTTTGAGAGCAGATGTGGAGGCATGGAATACCAGGAGAAAAAGAATTTACTTTTATAAACTGTTTACAAATCCCAGAGAACATACACATTTCTGGATTTTGTTGAAGTAAAATTATTTGTAATGGACAATCTGATTTATTGACCAATGGAACCAAGATAGTGATCAAGAAGACACAATGGAGAAGCTTCTTCATCTTTCTTTGGGATTCACCTCTCTTTCCCACCATTTCTAGGTAGTTGCTATCAGCTAGGATAAGTTTCATTCAACACTTTCTAAGTGAGTATTAATCCTTTTACCCCAGGTCCTCTTTCTTGTTTATCTTCTTTAGGTGTATAGATTTCTGTATTTTTATCCTATCTTATAGGTCTATATAAGTGAGTATATGCCATGTTCGTCTTTCGGCTGGATGGACATTTTGGATGTAGGAGTAAACAAGTAGCAGAACAAGAGTCAGCCACAGAGGGCCTCGAAAACACTCTTCCTAGCAGTGTATCAAAGCAAACATAACCAATCCTTTGGCAGAGTGCAGGGAATCATATGAAAGAAGGGGGAGTTAGTATGACCTGGAGAGGTCAGGAGCTCTGTAAGAACCAAATATATCAGGGCACAGGGGTCTTATATGAGACTGTCTCTCCAACGAAGGACCATGTATGGTTATAACCTAGAACCCCTGCTTGTATGTAGCAAATGGTAGCTCAATTCCCAAGTGGGTATACTAGTAAGGGGAACAGAAACTATTTTGGACATGAACTCAATGGCTGGCTCTTCGACCTCCCAGTCCCCCGAGGGAGGAACAGCCTTGCTAGGCCACAGAAGAGGACATCGCAGCCATTCCCGAAGAGACCTGATAAGCTAGAGTTAGATGGAAGGGGAGGAGGTCCTCCCCTATCAGTGGACTTAGAAAGGTGCAGGGAGGAGATGAGGGAGGGAAGGGGGGGATAGGGAGGGAATGCGGGAGGAGCCTACGGCTGGGATACAAAGTGCATAACCTGTGATTAATATAAAATAAAAATGAAAATAAAAAAAAAGAAAATCTAAAAAAAAAGTTTCATTCAACAATAAGCAAAGAAACCTAACAGGCGCTATTTTTTAGAAGAATAAAACTTTGAGAGCTGAACTGGCTTTCTCAGAGTTGTTAACATTTTAAGAACCAAAGAAAGTTCTAAACCCCAGTGCCCTGGTTGCATGTGGGAAGATTTCTGTCTCCCAGGCTGTTTCTGCTATACCTTGACCTCATTTTTTTTCTCATTCGACTCTTCTTGAGATCATTTTGACATCATTTGCTGGAGAATTTCTTGCGTTCAAATAGGAGTCACTCCTTGATATGGAACTCACTGTGTCTTCTTCATCTACAACAGCTCCTAGAGACTGCCACCAAACCGGCTTATCAAGCCTCAGAAACACACCGAAGATACTTTTTCCGTCCTCTCTTCTATCAAGAACTCCTGTGGCATTTCACGTTTTACTGTCATAATTCAACAAATACTACGTAAACCAGAAGCTTTCAGACTGCCAGATCTTTGAGTAACACACTGTTCATTCATAAGGAAAACATCAAATGTGGGGTAAGATGCTGATTTTCATATTATTGCAATTGCGTTAATTTGTAAATTATACTTCAGTGGATTCTCCTGGATGTAGTGTTTGAATCACCAGTTTTAATGCCCAGGAAGCCCCCAGATAGAGGCAAGAAGCTAAAATTACAAAGGGACAAAAAAAAATCAAAGTATATTATCCAATAAGTAGTTACTGTGAAAAACTGGAGTTGAGTCTTGCCGGCGAACCAGAAGATGCCAAGTCTATGTCTCAGAACTGCCCCATCTGAAGGGTGAGGAACTTGAAGTATGCATTCTTTAATCACTTCTCAGGAGAGCATGAGGCCCTGAGATATCACCTGCCTCCTGCATGTGTGAGGACCATACTGAGACCTTTGGTGGTGAGTCATGGATACCGACATCCATACAATTTAGGCTTGTGCTAGGCTATGTTCCTCAGGGTCCTGCCAATGTCTGCTAAATGAACTATATAATGACTAATGTAGAAAGGGGATTGAAACTTTCAAAGAACCCTGGGATTTTATTCATTCCTATTATTTCACATGTGCTAGAAGCAAGCTAAAATGGCAATCTGCAAGCCCTTCTAAATCAGGATTTATTTCTCAGTCATTCTGGTACCTGGATAGAGGTAGTGCTCAACCCATAGCTAACAGTGACTGTGTAACCATGACTGGAGAGGTTTCTGTGCAGTACACTCACAGTGACTGTGAAAGGGTATGCTGGAGGGATGGGGTGTGCTTTACTGTCATGCCACTGGGCTGTACTTAAACTCCATCCTTTAATCAATAGCCTAGGTGTCAAATTCTCTCACTTTTCTAAGTCCTGATGTGTTCAAGTGTTACCTGAGCATAATCAGTTTCTATGCAAATGTACTATTGTAGGTATTAAATGAGGTAGAACATGGGAAACAGTTAACGTAATCTTTAACACTAGTTAAATGTTAATGGTCTTTTAACTATTAACAGCACTTGAAAATAACCAGTTAAATTGTCTGACATTTAAAGGGACCATATTATGGTTGACTGCTTGGAACTTCACACGTATATACAGTCACCCTCAGTGGCCCTGACCTCATCTGAGGCACACTTGTCAAAACCACTCACTTTACAGCAAAGGTAGACATAACTTTATCCTGGTCATTTCAGCCCTCAATGTTATGTTTTCAAGTGCTTAATTTATTTGAGGAAGTTAGACCAGTGTTTTGAGTTAGTAAAATAATACAAACCATTCGAGTTTAAAGTAAAATCTCAAATATTCCTTTCCAGCATTATACAGACTAGATTTTACATGTTCCTAAACAGCAGTTGCACTGTCTCTTTGATTTTATTTGTATATAAAATGAGAGAAGAAAACAAAAAGACTAACAGATAGGAAAGGAGGAGTCCAGTTATCCCTGCTTGCAGATGCTATGATACCGTACACATGAGATCCCAAAAACTGCAATAGAAGAGTCTTAAGAATGATCCACACGTTCAGAAAACCTGTGGGATCCAAAAACAAAGACGATAAGAATGATATCATGGAAACTATGCCATTCATAAAATCTTCAAAACAATAAGTACCTCCCAATAAACATAACTAACGCAATAAAAGACACCTATAAGTAAGTCTTTAAATTTGAAGAAATCCACATAGACACTAGAATATGGAAAAGCTTCCCATTGTCATCAGTTGACAGCTATAGTCTTGTGCAATGACCATTCCACCAAAAGCAATTACAGATTCAATGCAATTTTAATCAAAATCGCCAGGATATTCTTCACAGAACTTTTTCTTTTTAATCTTAACATTCATATAAAAGCACAACAGACTTCAGATAGCCAAAGCAATGCTGGGAAAAAAGAATAAAGCTAGAGAGGGTACCACACTTGATCCTTACATTACAGAACCATAATAATTAGAGCAGCATGATGCTAGCACGGAATCAGAGCAGTGAAGCAATGGGCTAGAATAGGGAACACAATCACAAGTTCATGAAAGCACACCCTGATTCTCAACAAAGAGGTTACAAGCCATACAATGAGAAAAAGACAGCATTACTAACAGGTGATGTTGGGAAAACTGGTTGTCCACCGGTAAAAGACTGAAATTGGACCCCTTTCACTTCAGCTTCTATGAATACATCATGGATCCTACAACGCGTGGGTCTACTTAAAGCTAAGCTCATTTGGGGCAAGGGGCATCATGGTGAATGTCTGAGGTCTGCTTTCCAGTCACAGCCACATTCTTACCTTACCTCGCTGGAAAGAAATTGCCTCTGAAAGGAATTTTTGTAGGTTTTCTCAGTATACCACCATAAGAAATGATTTTTCAGTTTGTGGCAGAACAATTACACGTCTTTCTTTTCTTCTATCCCCAGTGGAAATTTAAATTTAAAAAACAACAACAAATCCCTTTGAATGTACTTAAAAATTGTCATTGATTATCTTTATTTTGTCTGGGCTGGATGGTCTGTGGTTGACTTTATCCTTTGAACTAAGAAGCAAAACAAGCAAGCAAACAAAAAAACATCTACATTTAAAAGAAAAACACTTATGTACTTAGAAGGAAATTGAAATCTGGCATTATCTTTTGCCTCCAAGCCTTTGATTCAGTGATATCCCAGACAATATTGATGATACAAGTGAGGACCAGGGCTTTAGGTGGACCTGGGAAACCTTGGTAACGTCTATATAAAGACACTTGTAAAAGGTGCCAACACCACATCTTCTGTCCACCTTCCCTCACTTTTATGCCACTTTTCCTGCAAGTACTCTTCCCATTTTCATGTCATTTTGTTTTATTTCAATTGTAGTTTTGTGACTCACAGAGTAGATCCAGGTTCACCCACATAAACATGGATGTAGTTTTGCATTAATTTTTAAACTCTAATTAGGGTTCCTTAAAGCCTCTTTCTTCCAGCTCCCCAACCCTGAGAAAGAGAGAGAGGGTGAGTGAGGAGAAGGAGTGCAGACCCCTTTACTTCTCCCAGCTGTTCAGAGTCAATGAGTTCTTTTGGAATCAATGAGTTCTTCTCTGTTGCAGCAAGCAGTCTCCTCCAAGCCGCTGCACCATGAAGCATCTGTCTGCTCCAAAGTGTCACATATCATTTGTCTCTGGTCTCTCCAAAATGCTACTTGCCACACGCCATCCCTTCTCTTTCTGGGTTCTCATATTTATATTCCTCAGAGTCCTAGACCACAGTCCTCTTCAGGCCAATGAGGCAGGCCGTTACCAGCTGGCAAAGGCCACACCCCACATGAGACAGTTATCAGTTGTGGACAAACTAAAGCCCAAACTAAAATCCCACACTTTGGGTTAAACACAAATATATTTTCATAACATAACTGACTTTACAAAGAAACCAAAATTTCCATTACAATATAGCATGGGGGACCCACCAGTAGGTACACCATTGAAGATAATACCTCTCCTCCCATCCATGACTGGGTCCATTGATAAGTCCAGCACAGGTGACCACAGCTGCTATGGGTTCATGACTGTAACATCCATGTCATGCCCAGAAGACAGCTCTTCACAACCTTCCTACCATTCTCTGGGTTACTACATCCTTCTCTACCCCTCTTTCACCACATTGCCTAGGCCTTGAAAGCAAGGATATAAAATTTCAGTTAGGGCTGAGAGCTCAAAAGTCACTTATTCTTGCCACCTCGAACAACTATGAGATTTTACATTCATCGCCCATTTGCCTCTAAAAGTTTTTCTGATCAAGACTGGGGGAAGCACGTGTCTAAATATAGCCGGCACCTGATTAGCACAGACAAGATTCTGAAATGATAGATTAACCTTAGGTGAACTGGGAAAGGTGTCAGTAACACTATTCTATGCCAAGAATTAGGAGTCCTGTTCAAGCAAAGCTGTGCATATTATATGAAATACAGTATAATATTCGCTAATACCTGAAAATGAGGTATTAGAGAAAAACCTCATCTTCTAAACTGGAGTGCAGGAACACAAGGAAAACAGTCCATGACCCTGGCAAGGTGGCTGGAGTTCAAGTAAAGAGACAGGAGAGAACTAACAAAAGCATTGGCCTTGGAGTAGAAGGTTGAAGAAAAACCTTTTGAGTAAATTTCATGAACAAAACTGTCAGAGGAACCAGGGCTAGTTTCATTTAGAGGCAGAATGAGAAAATGGGGGTATTGATAATCTACTGTTGTTACAATGGATCCACAGAAGACTCACAGGACAAAACAAAACATGGAGCATCTTACATTTCAGGAGGGCAGAAACATAGGCAGAGGGCTCCTCAGCTTAGCCTCTCTCCAGGACAGCAATGTAGGTCTAGATCCAGACTGCTGTGCTTTCTTCTGCGTTATCTCTTGTACTGGTCTCATTGGGTAGTAACTGTGAAGTATTCACTCATAAAAGGCAGTTGGGCTCATGACAGGGAACAACTGTCATGACATGTTGACAGGGAACAACTCCTTGTCATGTGGATCTTTCCATGAAGTAGCTTTCTTCCTAAAGTCCCCAAGGAAGAATTCCAAATAGTTAGACTCAAGTCAAGTTCTACTGTCTATTAAAGGAATGAACATCATCACTTTTAACTAAAGTGTGTTTATTAACCAATCTCAGGTCAGACACACATTCAGGTGATAAGTGGATTACAAATATTGAGAATGTCAGGAAAAGGCTGTTGAGATGGCTGTTCTTCCAGAGACACAGGTTCATTTCCCAATTCTTAGGTGGTGGCTCACAACCATCTTTATCCAGTCCCGGGGAATATGGAACCTTCTTAGTTATGATTGGTATTCCTCTTAGAGAGGTCTGAGCACTACAGGGAGCTCATATTTTAATGAATACTATAATTTGTAATGACTGTGAGACTTCTAATGGTTTACATACACACAAACACACACACACACACACTGAGTTGTTTGTTTTTTTCTGAGACAGAGGAGGCTTGATTGTCCTGGACTTGCTTTATAGACCAGGCTGGCCTCAAACTTGCAGCAATCTGCCTCCTTCTGCATCCCTGAGAAAGAAAAGAATACAGTTTACAAGTTTACATTCCCCCCAGTAATAGAGCAGGGTTCCCCTTTCTCCACATCCTCTCCAGCATGTGTTGTTGCTTGAGTCTTAGCCATTCTGATGGGTATAAGGTGAAATCTCAGGGTTGTTTTGATTTGTATTTCCCTGACGGCTAAGGATGTTGAGCATTTCTTTAAGTGTTTCTCTGCCATTCAATATTCCTCTATTTAGAATTCTCTCTTTAGCTCTGTATCCTATTTTTTAGTTGGATTACTTGTTTGTTGTTCTGTAACTTCTTTAGTTCTTTATATATTCTGGATATTAGTCTTCTGTCAGCTATAGGGTTGGTGAAGATCCTTCCCCAATCCATAGGCTGTCATTTTGTTCTGATGACAGTGTCCTTTGCTTTACAGAAGCTGTTCAGTTTCATGAGGTCCCATTTGTTGATTGTTGATCTTAGAGCCTGTGCTGTTTGTGTTCTGTTCAGTGGGAATGTAAAATTGTACAACCACTTTGGAAATCAATTTGACACTTTCTCAGACAATTGGGAATAATGCTACCTCAAGATCCAGCTATACCTCTCCTAGGCATATATCCAAAAGATGCTCAAGTACACAACAAGGACATTTGCTCAACCATGTTCATAGCAGCTTTATTCGTAATAGCCACAATCTGAAAACAACCCAGATGCCCCTCCATGGAAGAATGGATTCAGAAATTGTGGTACATTTACACAATGGAATATTACTCAGCAATTAAAAATAAGGAAATCATGAAATTTGCATGCCAATGGTGGAAACTAGAGATCATCCTGAATGAGGTATCCCAGAAGCAGAAAGACACACATGGTATACACTCACTTATAAGTGGATATTAGACATATACTATAAGATAATCATACTAAAATCTGTACACCTAAAGAAGTTAAGCAATACAATGATCAATCCTGGGTAAGATGATCAACCCTCATTCAGAAAGGCAAATGGGATAGACATCAGAAGAAGGTGAAATAAGGAACAAGACAGGCACCTACCACAGAGGGCCTCTGAAAGACTCTTCCCAGCATGGTATTAAAGCAGATGCTAAGACTCATAGCCAAACTTTGGGCAGACTGTTGGGAATTTTATGAAAGAAGGGGTAT
Organism: Pachyuromys duprasi; assembly: GCA_028658305.1. Lineage (NCBI taxonomy): Eukaryota > Metazoa > Chordata > Mammalia > Rodentia > Muridae > Pachyuromys > Pachyuromys duprasi. Next base: position 55,440,542 of record CM053751.1, read on the forward strand.
ATAGAAAGACCTAGAGGGGACAGAAGCTCCACAAGGAGAGCAACAGTACAAAAAAATCTGGGCCCAGGGGTCTTTTCTGAGACTGGTATTCCAACCAAGGACCATGCATGGAGATAACCTAGAACCCCTGCACAGATGTAGCCATGGCAGCTCAGTGTCCAAGTGGGTTTCCTAGTAAGGGGAACAGGGGCTGCCTCTGACATAAACTCAATGGCTGGCTCTTTGATCACCTCCCTCTGAGGAGGGGGGTGGGGATGGCCTTACCAGGCACAGAGGAAGACAATGCAGCCAGTCCTGATGAGACATGATAGGCTAGGGTCAGATGGAAGGGGATGAGGAATTCCTCTATCAGTGAACTGGGGGAGGGGCATGGGAAAAGTAGATGAAGGGATGGTGTGACTGGGAGGGGACTAGGGAGCTGGCTACAGCTGGGATACAAAACAAATAGACTGTAATAAATAAAAAAAGAAATTAAAAAAGAAACTTTGATCATTATTGGGATCAATGATTTTAAAGTGATACTTGAATGATGCAAAAAACATACACATATGGTTTAGTGGCTGTGTGTTCGTACGTCATGTAGACAAGGGATCAGTCGTGCTTGCTAGCTTTATCAAGTCAACTCCACACAAGCTAAGGTCATCGGAGAGGGAAACTCAATTAAGAAAACGCCCCCCCTCCCCGTGCCCCAGATGAGGCTATAGGCAAGCCTGGAAGACATCTTCTTAATTAGGCCCAGCTCCTGTGAGTAGTGCCATCCCCGAGCTGTTGGTCCTGGGTTCTGTAAGGAAGGAGTCTGAGCAAGCCATCAGGAACAAACCAGTTAGCAGCACCCCATGGCCTCTGCATCAGGTCCTGCCTCCAGGGCCCTGGCCCGCTTGAGTTTGCCCTGATTTTCTTTAGTGATGAACTGTGATTTAGATCTGAAATCCAAGCCAAATAAACCCTTCCTCCCAGCTTGCTTTTGGTCATGATGGTTCGCACAGCAATAGTAACCCTACGACAAGTAACTATTATGGCAAGGTACAGTGTCAGAAACTGCTAAAGGCTCCAACCCTTCGGTCTTGAGAGAGATGCAGGCATCTATCAGAAAGTTTACCTAGAATCTGGAATAAAAATACCACCCTCCTTTTCTGCACCTAACTTTCTTGAGCTGTAAGGAGACAAGAAATGCCTCATCCGGTTTTTTCGTTTCCTCTTTCAGGATTCTTTGTAAGCATAACATTAGAATCATTCCCAGATTTTTCCAGATTCTTTTTTCATTGTGGGCCCTGATACTGACCTTACTTTGAAAAGGACATGCTAGAGTACCGTAGACATATAAAGAAGTACTGTGTTATACAAAATATATCCCAGCAAACCAGCCAATATATTTCTGTGAAACAGTTTAAGCCACAATTTTTGTACACTAAAAAAAAATTACCATTAATTTACCATAATATAAGCCTCCCCCTAAGGGAAAAAAATCTAACTAGAAATATGGAAGTGAAGAAGAAGTGGGAGGAAAGACTTGCACAGAGACTGGTACTTTTTTAGTACATCTGTGTTCCAGGTAGAATGTGAAGAGACATTTGCCCTCATGACTTTATTTTGAAATGTGAGCAGTTACTTTTTCAAAGGCTCCCTCATATATTTTATATGGATTTCTTGCCTTTTAAAAGCTTGAGCCCGATCTGTTACTTGCATTTTCTGCAAATTTTCAATTACCATCCAACTCCCTTCCGTAATCCCTTGAGGTTAATGTAGAAAATATATTGCATATGCCTTTGATAGCAAATTAAACTTGTACATATTTTTGGTCCCTCCCAGGATCTTGTGATGACTGAGATGACCATGAAGTTGTGAAATACAGCAAGGGATGAACTACCTCGCTGAACACATGCTAATGCTGTCTGGAGCTAGAACAAAACAGAAAGGTGATGGGGGGTATGGTTCTTGTCTTCTCTGAGTCAGCAAAGGCTCCAATTTGTACTGGAAGAGCTCCTTCCCACTGGGTCAGCCTACTGGCTGGATTTAATCATAGTTTCTAGTCTGCGCTTGATTCGGTAGCTCAGTGTAGACACAGCTTCAGTCCCTGGCCTTTTACTGCTCCTAAGACCAGTTTTCAAATAAATAACTGGCTAAATGGCTTCCAGATGCGAAAATAAAAACTATACAGATGCAAATATATTACATTTAATTTCAAGGCTGTTTAAGGTTTTATATATATATATTGCTCCTACAGAAGACAGCTATAAAAAATGCACATCACTTCAACAGCATACTTCATCAATTACTCCATTAGCAATAACAATGTGGGAAATAAAGGGTGAAATTGAGTACAATAAAGCAATGAGGAAAATGAACATAAACAAGAAATGGAAATCAAGCAATGAACCATAGTTACCCAGAATACATTTCAGGGATTTTTTTTAATATTACAAATTTCTGACCATGGATGAAAAATTTTGACTTTTAATCATATTTCTTATGTCACTAAAGGGTGGATGCTAGTTTAGCAATAATCCTATGCGTTGTCTTTGTCCTAAATACATATTACATACTCCCAAGATCCCCTATTGGGTAGTAGCTTCAGAATAAGAAAACCATCTGTCAAATAAGTCCTACAATATTGAATTCATTACCACTAGGCAGGGTGTGTGTTAGCACTCCTATGATGTTGGATGAGAAGAGATTAGTCATCTCCAAGTAGGCACAGAAACAGGTAGATAATAGCAATCAAAGAATTGTCTTCACCAGCTGATGATTTGCTATTCCAACAGAAATTGTTCAGCCCCTGCACTTACTTGAAAATATCTTAGACTCTAATCAGATTAGGTTGCCATAGGAGAAGGCATCTGACAGAAATAACAGCTCAGGAAAGAAAGCAAAGAATGAAGTTCACACACACACATGCACACACAAATAGTTTGACATTTGTTTTATGGAAACCACGACCTTAAAACAACTTGGTTTCAATTTTATTAAGGTTTAAACAATTAATTCATGATGTTTCCTGTGAAGGTAAAGAGGTGAGCTGTTATAGTGAACAGGGTTTTGAAGAGTAACATAAACAAAAATAGGGCATTTCAATCTATTTCAAGTTGCCTCTGCAGGAGAAAAACAGATCATAACAAAGAGGAAAAGAACTTAGCTTCTTATGGACTCATTTGACAAAGCCAAAATGCTGAGTCCACCGCCCTTTGACAGTTAATTCTTGTAAAGTCATGACAATCGGAAACCTTGGTTCCTCTGGAGTTACCTGGCAAATGGACTAAACAGACCCTGAGACAGGTTCATGGGAGAGCCGAAAGAGAACCAGGGACCAGTTCCTCTATCATACGGAAGGAAATGTTGGTGAGTTTGCCAGTCTGACATTATGGCATGGATGTTTATCTGTACATGCTCAAAGCTGGGGAGAAAGATAGAAATGTGCTACAGCTATCCTTCATCCCTGTAGGCTTAAAACTCCATGGACACACATGCTATCAGTGGCTTTCTAACTCATTGTTTCTGCATCTAAATGTTCAAGATTGGCAATCTACTATCTTGCTTTGTTAATTCAGTGACTTCTAATCATCTTCTAGATCCTTTTACCTCAAAAGCTTCTCTTGAAAAACTGGGAACCACAAAACCTTGCCCCCATATCCAAAACTGGCTCCTGATTTTCCTGACCTTGACCCTAAGATCTCACTCCTCAATTTATCTAAAAGGGAAATTTTATGTATATCCCAGCAAAGATAACTGGTAAGACCAGATCCAATTATCCTGGATACTTGATCCCTGAGTATGGATGCATCACTCTTATGTTGTGTATATCTTTTATAGTTAGTATTTTGCTGCTTTGGCCATGCTATGTACCTTCCTAGACTACAGGAATCAAGTTGAAGAAATAAGAGAGGCCTTAAAACACAGGGTAAATAATTAAAAAGTCAAGAGTCAAGAGAGCAGGACTCTAATCTGAGAAACCCCATATACTTGTGTGACCCCAAGAAGACTAAAATTCGGGTCATGTGCCTTGCTTCAAGAAGCAGCATGTTAGATGGAGTTCCTAAGACTCCAGGATGGCATTCTGCTGTGTCTTAGGAATCTGTGTTCTGCCACTGCTAGAGGGATGGAAATTTCTAGTGAGAGAATTTCAACCTCATTACTTTTGGGTTTTTTTTTCTCTGCTCTGCTCCCACAAAGATGAAGAAAAATGGAATATCAGAGTCTGCATTTTATATCCTTGAACAAGTTCGTTCCAAGAGACTCTTCATTCATGCATTCAGATTTACTGCACTGCAAACCTGTGGGAACCTGCTGCATTCATTTAAACTTCTGTCATCATCATTGTGAATACAGCCAGAGGTCCCTTGTGGGTCTCCAGATGAAATGCTGAATGACAACAATAGTAAACAAAACAGAATCTCACTTTCTATTCCCGCAGCTGAGCCACTAGTATTTAATGACATAAGAAATACCCAGAAGCCCCTGTTGTGTTAAGCATGAGCATAAATAAAGTGACAATCCACAGAGCAAGAAAGTGAATATCATAAATTCTGAAATCAGAAATTTTTCTTTCAGGGTACACTTCAAGCGCAACTTATATTTTGCTATTGTCCTTGCAAAATTTTAATTTAGTGGTGGATCTCTCTAAAATTGAAGCTGTAGCATACGAAATGGGGGAAAGATTTCAATTTCACCTCTCCTGCTTCTTCTAGGCACTTCCTCTGAAACAAAACAACTTCATGGCCTCTCAAGCCCCAACCTAAGAGTTAGAATGTATTAATGCCTATGGAATGCAGCATTCAGAATACGTGGGCTACTTAAAACAGTTTTTTGCACATGTAGCTTGTTTATACTGCGATCAGAAAAATGGCTGGGTCTTTCTGTTCTACGACAAACTCTCACTTTGTCACAACTGAACTCAAGGAGTTTCAACGTCTCGGTAAAGAGAGGGCAGCCATAGTCAATCTGCCTCTCAAAGTGAAAGAGATGAGACACATAAAGAGGGTCTTGTGAGACCTGAGTTGAGCCCTCACTGAGGTGTCAGTGGACTATGTCTGTGAAGAGTTGCATCAGCTTGTCGTCCAAGTTTGAATGGGGATCAGGAGAGTGAGCATGCCACCTCATTTCCAACATCCAGAGAAAGGGTACACATTTCTATGTCTGTCTCCTTGTCTGAAAACTCATTCATTTATCTAAAAGAAAAGTTCCAGTTTACTTTTATTTTTAAACGTTGTTTTGGGATGGTTAATCAGACTTTTCTGGTAAAGGAAAAGATAAAGAACATGGAAATCTAAGAATCACCAAGTACTATGAAGCCAGATGATTTTCGATATGGCCAGATTGTATGCAATTGAGCACACAGCAGATAAAGTGTGAAGTATCTATAGACATTGAATGGGAAGAACCTTTCACATTATAAGGAGCATCAGATGTCCCCAGAGCATCAGAAGAAATACACTGGATATTTTTAAGTAGAAAAATTACAACCATGGGTACATAGCTTATTTTATCACTTGTAGGAGTATTCAACATGAAGCCCCCTCCAACATAGATTAGCTATAACTATGGCCCAACAGAAAATAGTCCATTTTCATAAAAATTAATCGATTTTTCTGATTTTTGTTTTTAATAATTTGATTTCATAAGTTATTTTGTAGTGCTTAATTAAACATGAACTTTGTAGACAATGTCATTTTATTGTGTTCAAAGGTTGGCTAGGCCTGTTGAGTTAAGGATGTAGACCTCTATTGTTAAGATTAGTACCTTTCTCTAGACCTTCACCTAGTCTAAGGATTGTAGAATATAGCTCAGCACAAAGAGAATCATCAAGTATCTAAGTAGAGAGGAAAGGCAAAGAAAAAAAGTGAGGGAATTACTGCTGCCCTTGTCAATTACTGCAGTCTCTGCTTCTATACTAAGACGTGTCTTTGTATACTTTGTGTGTTCCTGTTCCCCACAGTGAAGACAGTGTTACAGTTTGCTTTCACATAAGAAGAATGGAGACAGGAGAGGTTTGTGCTCAATTTACAGCTGCCTTACTACCTGTAATGTGAGTCTTCAAATTTTAATTCTTAAAAAAATTTTTTTTAAAGAGTCTTACCCAAGACTAACAAAAAGTGTATCAGAGGAATTCTATTATTGAAATGCATTCCATTTTATCTGTGTCTTTCATGGGCTAGATGCACTCCTTATTGCAATTTCAAGTCTATATTCATTTCTTCTTGCAAGAAGAATGACATTCAAAAAAAGCTACTCCCAAACATGTGGTGGCTACTAAAGTATAAATTTTCCAGATTGTTGTCCCTCTTACTGGAAATAATCAACTATAGATGGCTTGGGTAATCTGCATTTTGAATAAATTCTGATTTTTTTTTCACAACAAAAAACAGTCATGAGAAATATTAGCGCAGTTTCTGGGGCTGAACAGATAGACTCAGAGGACAGTAGAAGTTGAAAGAACAATTACGAGGTTTGGTGACTCTGTAGGCAGGCAACCGTGAAACTTGGCACTTGTTACTAAGGGTGGTAGAGAAGGAGAGGTACCCTGCCTGAGAATCACCCCACATGGAGTTTGTAGACAGGGTTTCACTCACTAATAGTAGTCAGACTAGATCAGGTTGAGCTGGCTCATGCATGTGTCTGGGAACAGTAATTTCAGGGATTGCTCTGGGTGAGGATTCTGCTACCTCCATTACTTGTTGACTGGGGACATGAAGCTAATTCAAGCTCTTAGTGACTAGGTTGGCAGAAACAGTTTCTGTCACCGTGTTGGCCTTGTTTCGGCTACTTTGAGTTGTCCTAAGTACCAAGAATAATTCCCACAAAGAAGTCATGAAAATGGCACACATGTTAGACTTTGATCTGAAAGTCACCAGGACCAAGCAAGCTGTTGGCCACCTGGAATTTGGGGAACACTGTGAACATGGGGTTCTGTTAGGTCTGGCAAGTACCTTTTTAGAACCTTGGAAACTCCACTGTGAATCTGCCTGCCTGTGAACCTTCACCCTGAAGACACCATACCCATCCCAAAGGCTCACAAAAGATGAGGATATGGAGGAATGAAGAATTAAGAGCCGGACTTGGATGATTAGCCACATTTGTTTCTAGGATACACACCTTTCAGGACATTGCTTGCCTCAACAAACACAACAAAATCATCTGCTTACGTATGTTTGAGAAATCATGGGTTTTAACAACATTAAGCAACTTTCTACACTACACTAGACCCCTAAGGTCTTTGTGAGAACAACATGTATGGAGGAGACAAAGGAGGGGCTACATATGGGATACAAAGTGAATAAATTGTAATAAATTTAAAAAAGAGTACTTTTTAAATTTTCCCTAAAAGTGTTCTGTTATGATGATGATGATGATGATGATGATGATGTGTAAGTGTTTGTATGTGCAGATACCACGTACACTGAGTGCAGGTATGTACAGAGACCAGAAGAGGGAATTGGATCTGCTGGAATTGGAGTTAGAAGCAGTTGTGAGCTACCAGATGTGGGTGCTGGGAACTGAACTCTGAACTTTTGACGAGCATTAAATTTTCTTCATTGTTGCGTTACCTCTCCAGCCCAGAAGGAAATTCTTCGAGACAAAGTTAAAGAGATTCGGTGCTAGAATTCTGGTATTTCTGGAGTGTATGGAGAGACAAAACAATGAAGAATAAGAAGAGATAAGAAAGGTTGGATGAAGATTAGGATTTGAAGTGAGGATCAGCCCTTGCTCTTCTGCTCCTTTTTGCAACCTCAGTGACCACAGAAAAGCACGGTGAAATCACAGAAGGAAACGGGGCTTTGCATACAGTCACGGCTATTTCATGGTTCACTTTACCCAAATGGAGGAGTTCTGTGGTAGCAAAATTTGCTTCACCTCACAGCTTGGGTTTACTAGACGGCGATCAGATTTTTTTTTTAAATCTTCATCGATGACACAAACAGAGTCTATCTCGGAATGAACGGTGGCCCTCCTCAGATTTGCCTGGCTGGACTATGAGATCTTGCTCAAGGACACGGCTGGCCACTTCCACTACCACACTGCCTCCCTTTCTTCCCCATTCCCACCAACTCTAGCCCCTCTTCAATAGTGGGGTTCAAGCAGTGCACAAGTTCTTATCACACCTGATAGGGCAAAGGCTCAGCAGCTCTATTGTCTATTTTGGCCTTTGAAGGCTCTGGGTTGTTTCACTATTTCTGAGCCTAAGTGAAAGAGTCAGCAAGGAGGGTGTGGGGTTTTAGTTTCCATAATGCCTGTCAGGACAGTCACAGGAAATATAACCCGAAAATTCAGAGAAGCAAAGATAATAGTATGAACACAGAAAAATGAGAGACAGCTAGGTGCTAAGACCTTGGCAGGATTCATCTCCTCTCTTCCCTCACAATGAACTCTTTCAAGAGACACTGATTCTGTGCAGTAAGTCTAGACACTGACTTTCTTAGTGCTATGACTATCTCAATAACATGTTGGCGGGGGTGGGGGGTGGTGTTGCTGTTGCTTCTGTCTCTTCCCGTCCAGTTAGTTTCTACTATTCTACCTACTTTGGGCTGAATATACACTTCCCATAAGGGTCTATTTTCAGGAAATTCGAACTAAGTCAGATTTTATGCCAAGAAGGAGTGCTATAGCTTGTACCACTGGAGTCTATCCATATGGTGATATATCTCGGAATTTTGGGAGTTGGCCATGGGGTAGGGGAGGGGGAAGATTCCTAACAATTACCATTAAAATATATTTCTGGTAGATAACTTGTTTTTCTGATTTCTAAGTTGAAGATTGTTTTAGAATAGGTTCAGGACCCTGACAACCTCCATACTTAAACCATGAGAACAGGAACAGTACTTATTCCCTTGTATTTCTTAGTGTCATGTTAGACATAGTGTGAAGAAAAACTTAGTGAATAATTGTTTAATACATATTTCTTTTAACAATTTAGATAACTGAAAAAAAAGGCTATTCAATTTACTCTACCTGACCAAAAAAATTAGAATTGTAAGGCCAAAGCCTTACACAAACCATGACGCAGGGACTACCGGCCTTTGCACATTGCACTGTGGGGAAATGTCCCTCTGTAAGCAAAATGTCCCTCTCAAAAAGTGTCAAGTTTTGTTTTGGGGATAGGTGAAAGATTGTAATGTAGATTTGTTGATTTATGTAAAGTGTTGATTTTTTTTAAACCTTGTCTACACAGGGTTAAACATCAAAATTCAAATGTAGAATTATGGAGAGCTGGAGAGGGCATATGAGGAAAACTACAACGCCAGGGTCCTAGACTTAGAAATTCTGATTCCTTTATTCTAGTTATAGCCTAAGATTTAGGGTTGTTTTGTTTTGGTATTAATTTCCCAAAATGTTTCTAATTTGTAGTAAGGTTTGAGATCCCTCATGAAAACTATATGCCACATTATAGATATGATAAATGACTTCTTTAGGTGGTATTTCACAAAATAGTTACTTTCTCTAAAGAAAAGATCGATGCATATGGATTGGAGGCTACCCAGAGAATAGAAGATCTGGTTAGGAGAAAATGAAAATACACAAGAAAATTCAGGAGCTGCGTTGGAAATGATGCTTCTAAGAGTAAGGGCAAGGATGAAGATAAGAAAATCGAGTCAAGAAAGCTTTTCTTCCATCTCTTTTCCTTCTCCCATGTAAGCAGGTAAATGTTCATAGCTGTGAGCATCATGAAAAGTCAAATGGCAGCAACCACAATAATGCCAATAATGGTGCAGATAACGAAACAATTTAATAACAAGCGAGGCCCAAACACATAGGAGGAACGGAGTACTTTTTTTTTCTCATTTAGTTCTCAGAAAAATTTTTAGGACTAGATAAGAAATAGGAATTTCTGTTTTACAGTACAGAGTAGTCATTACTTCTTTTCTTTCTACAAACAATTGAGGTATTTTGATCTTTCATGACTTATGTTTTTAAATTTCACTTTATTAATAGTGTGAGGAAGGGAGATAGATAAATAGATGATAATATATAGGAGATAGACAGATAGATGACAGATGAAACATAGGTGATAGATAATTGATAGATATAGAGAGACATAGATTAATAGGTAAATGATAAAAGATAGATGATCACAGATAGATGATAGGTGATAAAGATAGATAGATAGATAGATAGATAGATAGATAGATAGATAGATAGATAGATAGATAGATGATAGCACAAACAGGTACACACATGTACATATGCAATGCTCATGTGCTGTGGTCAGAAGACCAGTTGGGGGAATTGGTTTTTTCTACTGTAAGTGCCAGATCTCAGACACAGGACATCAGGCCTGTGAAACAGACATTTTTACCCACTGAATCACCTTGATGGCCCTTATCTCTAATAACTTTTGAAAATTGGATTAATCAATCAAGATAAAATATTGATTATCAACCACACATCATAGCAGGTCCCAATCCAAAGAATAGCTGGACAAAACAAACTAGACTCAATAGGTAAAAAAGAAGAAAAATTTAAAAAATGAGGAAGTAGTCTCAAAGTTAGGTGGGAAAAGATGAAATAGTTCAGAATATGATAAGTGGGGGAATTAAGTGGGGGTGACTATGTCCAACATAAATTGCATGAAATTCTTAAATAATTAATTTCTTTAAAGATCAGTTGACTTCCTGGAGGAACTGAAAGTTGAGCCATTTAAATGAACTCCTTGAAAAGCTATCATTCTGTAACATTCCAGAAGACACTATATAGAGAGAGGTGAGGAAGGAAAGAAAGGGGGAGGCCCTGTCTCATGAGCTATTTGGCATCACTGATTATTCAAGGCCTTGGGAAGAAGCCAGTATCACCTTTTAGAAGTCAGGGAATTCTTTGCCAGTTGCTGCTACACTGCAGGTGTTCCGAAAATAAGGCCGGCCAGCTCCATCGAGCATGCAAGGCATTGGCCTGATATCATGTGGAACTTCATGATCAACCAGAACATTTGAAATGGAGTTCAAATCCAGATGTCAAGGACTATGGCCAGAATACTTTAGTCCTGAGACTATTTATTTCTGAGATGAAAGCTACCAAAAAGCTAGCGCTACTCAGCCTTGCTCCTGTAATCATATCAGAAGAACCATCTCATACTAAATTGTCCATGTCTTAATGGAATTGCAATAGTTTAAATGCCCTTCATTACTTTCCAAGACATTTGCTGTGTAGCAGGGATGTGAGGTGTGGCAATGCCCTAGAGTTTGTTCATCATGCCTCGGAAGAATACGGATCTTCCAGACAAACCATCTTGGAACTTAGTTTCCTCACTTATCACTGTTGAATAATAGAAAACAAATCTGTTCTCAGTTTCTGCCAAGCCAATGCACAGGGGATTTTCATTGTTCCCTGGGAGCCATTACTCTGTTTTGGTTTGGTTGGGTTCAGACCCCTGGAGATGGCCCTTGAGTTTCAGGTTCATTTGAACTGCTGAGTTGGGCCTGGTTTCCATCTGCAGCCATGAAATTGCTTTGAATTTCTCCAAACTCGGCCCAGGTTTTCAGAAAACTCTTCTCAGAGTAGGCTAGGGTTCACTGAGAGGTTTGCAGATCTATTTGATTATTTAGCCTCCTCAGATCCTAATTTCTAAATTGCCAGGTGACAAGTTTTTCTGGTTGGAGATTCTTTCCTCTGAAGGCACTTGTGTGCTACTCAGGCCCAATTAAAAATTGATTTTTCACTATAATCTTTTATAAAAAGAGTCACTAGGGCATTTGAGAGAAGATAAGTCTCCAAGTCTCAGACTACCTCTGAAGTTTCCTCTCAAACAAATAGAAGCAGCATTGGATATCAAATCCTCTTTAAAGTCATTCTCCATTGGAGGTCATTGAGATATCTTCCAACTGACACCAAAGAAGAATAAGATGTAACAAATGGAAATGAATTTGGAGGTTCTGGTTTCGACATCGATTGAGCCTAAGCCGTGTGTGCAGTCAGTGGGGCATGAACAAATTCACATGTGTGGGGAAGGCAGGGGGTGGGGGTAGATAAACACAGCTGTAGTTAAGAACAGAGAAAAAGAAATGGAAGCCATTTCTGAGGAATGTTTAGGCAGTTTCCCCTGAAGTAGTCCAACACAAAAAGGAGCGAGAGAGCTCCATAATTTTAAAAGATTTAACGCAATTTAAAATCGTATCTTAGAAAATAAGTTTTAGGAAGCAGTTGCGTCTCCCTTCCCCTTCTCCATGAGACCCCCTTGCTAAATTGGCTTAATCTCACATATTTTAGATGTACAACTTGAGGTCCAGGCATATCCTTCATGTGTAATTGGTTTTTGTTGTTGTTGTTGTTTTGGTTTTTTGCACTACGGTTGCTGAGCAGCTGTCAGTTATCTATATCCAGAGCTGTGTGCATGACTAAACTTAAAGCTAAAGTTAATATGTAAAACTCATGTGCAAAGACAACAGATAACATTTTAAAGGATCTTTTTGATGGATCTCTACTGAACACCTAGTTGTGAAGGTGCCAAAACCTAGTTTTATGTTTTCACTAAACACTTTAACACAGGTTGTCACTGCTCTAGTGGTGGGCCCTGGGGGAATGGAGCCCATAAATGACACAGGCTAAAATCTCAACAGCCAACTTTCTTCAGAGCCCCAGACAATCTACTCTGAGTGTGAAGCAAGGTGACCCGAGTTCGCTTTGGTTCAAGCCATACACAATCGCAAGGACAAGACGCACGGGCAAAGTATGTTTTTCCATAGAGGCAGATAAAGGATAATTGAATACCAACAGCAACCAATAAATGAGTTATCTAAAGTAAACTCACTCCCCTCATCTATGCCTGGGAGGAGCATAGAAACACATTCCGCGAACAATTTTGTGTTTTTGAAAAACAGAGAAATACTGAGGTCACGGGACTCTTGTTTTCTTGAAGTGTTCTCATAGCACTCGAAATTCTTCTCCTTACAAGACTCCATCCTGGACCTTGCCTGTTCCTACAATAGGTGTCATTTTGCAGACTTTCACACATAGAAGTGCAGACACAGAAAAGAATGAGGAAATAAAACCAAAATAAAGTTACAAAGTAATGAGCTTGGTGGGTAACAGATTATTTTATTTATTTTTCCTGGTTCACAAAAAGTCTTTGTTTGCCAAACACTCAGGAGACAAGTCGGTGTGTGCATATTGTTAGAATGTCACACAGTTTATTCTGGCAAAAACTAAAATATTGCCGGAGATGGCAGCTAGAGGATTGAGGACACTGTTAATTTTGACTTTATCCATGAAACACAGAACACTAATTGTAGTATTTAAGTATAAAATTTTATCACCACCAGAATAGACCATACTGCATGAAAACATTGTCTTTGAGGATAATTATGATTATATATATATATATATATATTATTTTCAAGCGACAATTGCTTTTTACATGTCTGGTCTTGGTATGCTGAGGCAATTTTTAGATTTTATACCTTTGTCCAATACAAAACAAACCTGTGATCTCCTCAAGCACTTTGAAGGTTAGGAAGAGTAACCTAGAGTTTTCATTCTTGATATGCATCTGAATTGCTTCTCTGACTTGTGTGATATTTCTCTACTGAACATGGATAAAGTATGCTTTCAGGTTGGCCAGTCAGAATGGATGAGACACACGATCTCTTACCCAAAAAAGAACTCTTACAGGGGACCACAATGTTTATACAGGAACTTGATTTTTATCTTTCCAGAACTAGTTTAACGTGAAGCTACTTATAGCGAAACAAGATTAGGAAGTGTGCATCTGAGATTGAAATGAGAATAAGCAATTAGCATAGTGGTGTATTGTGTGATTATAATCCAGGTACTTAGAAAGCTGGGGGAGAAGGATTTATAAATTCTAGGCTGGATTGGGCTACATGTGACTTTGAGGCCAACATTGGAAACATGAATTTCTGCCTTGAAAAATACTAAGAATGGAGAGTGCTGAAAAGACAAAGGGAAAGGAAGAAGATTATCATTTTTTTCTAATACATGTATACAACTGTTGAAAATAGAAATAGAATTTTTTTAGAAAAATCTTAGCAAAGAAGAAAAGTCATTTGCAATACCTGGGCTTGGCTCTCTAATGCTATTTTATTCATTACATAAAAGTAGATTTTTAAAAGTCTATTAGTAAATATTAATATTTCTGAATATGCTTGCAACAAAGATACTTTTTAACACCAAACATACTTTTTTAACCTTTCTAACATGAAATTAAATACCTGCTGAAATAAACATTTAAACCTATATACCTTGTTTTGTTAATTTATTTCAAGAGTTTTATTTTTACGTGGAAAAATATTTAAATATCTGTTTGTTGAGTGGCAAAAATAGTGTATATTAAGTTATATCATTTTTCTTTATATATTAAGCATTTTCTCCTTGGGCCATCATATTTTTAGGCACTATCATTGTGAGTTGTGTGGCCCCCAATTCACACTTCGTGGTCCCATTGATAAAGCACAAGCCCGTATTTGTAGATGGAATTTAAAAGAGGGTGCTTAATGTAAAATGAGATCACTAGGGTGAGCACTGATCAAGAGATTAGTGTTTTATGATATAAGGATATTCTGGCACAGACCAAATAAAAGGAAGATGATCATTCATCAGCCCAGGAGAAAGGATCAAATAGAACCTTTTCTCGTCTTTTAGAAGCAACCAACTGTTTTTATTTTATTTACCTCTACACTATGAAAAGTAAATTTTTGTTATTCAAGCCCCTCCATTTGTGGTACTTTTGTTACTGTACCACTAACAACCTAATTGGCATGCCACTGGCAATAACATTGATCTATTATCTACATGGAAGATGTACTATTCTGTGTTGTTAAGGGAATACCAAGAGGACCTCAAGAAATGGCAATATCCACCTATGCACAGTTGACAGATTAAAATGGGATAGGAAAGGGAAATAGAAGTGGGTGGGAACTGGAAGAAAAGCCGCTTTCTTGGGTTTTCTGCCAATAGGATCTTTCTGCAAGGTATTGGACATAGGCGGCACAATATAGAATACATAAGCTGGGAAGCACCAGCTTCTAACAGCTGTGGGCAGATTTCTCTTAGGTTTTTGTCTTCCAGAAGGACAGTCATCCTTGCTAAAATCTCTCTCTTCTGTTTCCTTGACAAGGAATGATGATCTAAAGGTAGAAAAGGAGGTGCCTTCTGTAGCTTGCAATTCACTGAGCCTCCTAAGCAACCTTAATTGATGATCTGCTGTCTCATGCTATGCACTAGATGGCTCAAAAGCACTTCCCATCCCAATAATCATTATATTCCCCTCTTTGCCACAGATCTGTCTTTCCATTAACCACTGTGTTTCCCTCCAGAGTCCATGTCATCAAATGCAGCAGATGACATCTTGCTGCTTCCATGGATAAGATGTCCTGTTGACAAACAAGAGCATAATTAAGTTTTTGACCATAACCCCCTGCCTCATTCTTTGAAATGTGCTACAATTCTATAGGAAAATGACGGGTTAGGAGCCAGCAAGATGATGCATCAGCAGGTAAAAGTACTTGTTGCAAAAGCCTGAGTTTTGTCATTAGAATCCACCACGGAAGGGAAGAACCAAGCCCCGAAACTTGTCCTTATTCCTTGTTCAGTGAGAATACCCACCATAGGCGCGTAAATTTGCACGTTTATTCTACAGTTGATGAACTGTTTGGACGTGGTAGGTGGGTCTTATTGGAGGAGGTGCGGCAACTGGGAGTGGGCTTTGATGTTTCAAAAGCCTAGGCGGGCTCAGTCCTCCTCTCATCCCTGCCTGCACGTTAGGATGTAAAGCCCTCAGCATTGCCTCAGCTCGTGCCTGCCTGTGGCCCACCATATTCCCACCACAGTGATAATGGACTAACCCTCTGAAACTGTACGCGATCCCCAACTAGATGTTTTCTTAGGCAAGGGTTGCCTTGGTCATAGTGTGTCTTCACAGAAATAGAACAGTGATGAAAACAGAGTTCTACCTATGCATAAACCATGGCACTCAAGCACATATACTCACACACACATTAACAGATAAGATTTAAAACAAAAGTTATCATTTAGTCTCTTTTTAGAGGCAAAATCAGGAGCATACGTTAAGTAAATCAGTCTAGATTTAAATGCAAGGCTTTGTATTCCTCTGAAAAGTTGAGCTTTACCTGTTTCAGTAGGCATAAGGGTCTTTTCTTGGCATTTGAGTGTGTGTGTGTGTATAAATATGTGTGTTCATGCGTGTGTGTGTGTGTGTGTGAGAGAGAGAGAGAGAGGGGGGGGGAGGGAGAGAGAGAGAGAGAGAGGTTTTTATCTGGTTTGAGACAGAATCTCTCTAGTTCACCAGTTGATAGGCCAAGCTAACTAATCCAAGTGTGCTACTGCATCTGTCTTTTGAGTCTGAGAGTCTGACTCAAGTCTTCAAGCTCACAGGACAAGTCCTTTATCCACTGATCTCCCCAGGCTAAACATAAGATTATTGGACCCTTAATAATATTTTATGGAAGTGGATACATAGAGCAAGCAGTGTGTGTGTGCCTCTGTGTGTGTGTGTGTCATAGTAGAGGAATTTCCAACCTCTCTCTAATCATGCAAGGAACCATTAATACACAAGTGCTCATGATAATGCTACCAGAAATTGGGTTTTATCTGTCCATTGATGAAGGCAAGCATCAAGACTTTAAGAAGCTTCTGAGAGCATTCTACTAGAGGATCAAGCTAGAAAACTAGTGGTATGTGAGTGTGTGGGGTACATCTCCATCCTGTTGGGGAAATAGAAAAAAAAAAAAGAATTCAACAGAATTCCAAAGCAAACTAAACTCTTCAAATGAATTGGTAAAAATCAGCTTGAGAATTTCTGTTGAGTCCGCAGATATCATAAATTATTTATATTAATTTTTATCCGTTAATAATATCATTGTTAATAGCATATTTTAAATGTTTTCTTTGGATATGAATTGGTCAAACATGGTAAAAAATATTTAGAAAACCCAAACCCAGAAATGTAGGGTTCATGAACAGCTGGAATATGCACCTTCATTCACACAAATCTGACTTCCATCAAATAATTAAAAGCCCCCCTGCTAGGGATCCTTTTGAGCTTTTATCAAGCAAAAGTTGATGCCTCTGCCCAGCAATTCCATATTGTTACTCATCTGACTGCTAATATAATGCCTCACTGAGAGCTAAATGCCATCTTTCTTCCTTGGGCTGAAAGAACTGAAGTCATGGATTCATTATTTGAAAAATCCAAAACTCAACAAACAGAGATTTGGGTTACACGGCCACGCACAGACATTTTATTTTATTTTATTTTATTTTTAAATAGAAAGCGCTTTGTTGCCATTGATTTAAAGCCACAGAATGCTTCGAATTGAATTCAATATATTTCTTATTTGTTTCTGATTTTCCCTTTCTTTTCTTTTAATTATTATTAGAAGGTATAAATTTCGAGAAAAGCTTGGCCTTGACAAAACCCCATTATTTGCACATGACAAGGTTGATCAAAAACAGTTGGATTTTCCTAAGAAGTCTTTTATGTCTCCTCCACAGAGTATAAATAAATGAAAAGGATTAGACTGAAGAAACGGAGTGTAATTCATGACCAATGCGAACCACAGACAGGGGTTGCAGATGGATGAACCCCGAGACTTGGATACTGCTTTAGGCAAGAAACCCCTCTTGTCTGTACCAGCCTCACAGCCTCCTTTAAGTTTCTGAAGAAGCGGGACCCATATTTTACCTTGTGGTGTCATCTTTATTTCTTAGCTTTTTATTTTTGGGCATTAGTCTTCAAAAAAAAAAAAAAAACTATCGTATTCTGACACTGACCCTAAACCACAGTTTAAAAAAAATCTGATGTGTTCCTGGCCCTTCAGGCTGTCCCGTAGTCTCATTTTCACCAAAACCCAGAAAAATAAAACACAGGTATATTGACCTCCATGAGAGCAGAGGCTCCTATTGAACGAACACTATGATTGAATAGATTTTACGTCTCAAAGTCAATAATTCCAGTAATTTAGGAAAAAGATTTTTGTGTATAAATGCTATGCCTCTCTGACCATAAAAAATCAAGCATTTTCCCTAGTTTAATCTGAAACATAATGAAAATTATTTCAGCTTATATATCCACCTCTAATTTGGTCAGCCTGCTTGCCATGCAGGCTCCTTGGTGAGATGGAAATTCATAGCACAATTTCCTCCTTAAATCTGCCTGAACGCTCTGAAATAAGAGACTTTTCATGTCCCATATTCTTTCCCTGAATTCCCATCTCTATCTAATAATAATAGAGTGCTTTATAGCATATAAATCACATTTCTGCTTAAAAGTGACCTTCCGCATGGCCTTTTTGCCTCTGCCTGTCAGCACAGATTCTTCCCGCAATAATAAGCTCCAGCCAGGAACGAAGACTCAAATTAGAACAATTTCAGGGACTGCCTTTATGAAGTCCAGGACACAGTTCATTTTGAAGTTAAATAATTTAACAGCTTTCCCCAAAGTAGACATGGACGGGGTGGTGTCATTTTCAACAGAGAAAAGTTTACAGATACTTTTAAAGAGGAGAAAAAGAAAACATGCCCCAAACTCAGAGTCTGGGGGGGGGGGGGTGAAGTATCCCAAGTGAAAATTCCTACACAATGCAGCATCCGCTGAGGCCAACAGAATTTATCATATGTTTTCATCCTAAGCCAGCTCTCAGTGCCATAAAGAATTAAAACCTTAAGCTGGAGAGATGGCTGGGGGGTTAAGAATACTTGCTGCCCATGTGTGAAGACCCGAATTCAACCCCAGGTACACACATAAAAAGCCAGCTACATAACCCCAGAACTGTGTATGCATGTGTGTGTGTGTGTGTGTGTGTGTGTGTGTGTGTGTGTGTGTGTGTGTGTGCGGGGCACAGAAACAGGATTGCCAGGCTTTGCAATGATGGAAGCCTTGTTCCAGGTTCAGTGAGAGATCCTGTATAATAAGGCAGAGGATAATAGAGCATGACACCCAGCATCTAGCTCTGACTTCCACATAGGAGTACAAACACACACACACATCCAGATAGGTGCAAACATACAATAAATAAAATAAACCATAAAACACAAAAACACTCAACTACAAGGTTGTCGTGCAGACACCACGAGCACACAATTTTCTAAGTTTAGTTTTCCCAGTAGAGTGATGATATTTAATGTCTGTCACGTTTATTTTTAGGGGACTTGGGCACAAGAATTAATTTTAGTTACTGGCCCCTAGAAGCATTTTAAGTTGACTCACAATAGTTGGAGAGAAAGCTTGTTTCCCATCAAACAGATAAATTCATTTTAAAATACTGCCAGTGTAAATTTTCTAAGAATCGTGCTTCCTCTTGAATTTGAATTTTAAAAAGTGCATTTCCTCTACAGAATTGGTCGAGTTTTTTTTTCAACATATTCTACATTCAAACTAATAGCTTCCACCTAAATACGATGAGACCCGCTGTACGGTGGACCGGACTGTAAAGGACTCCGTCACTGCTTGGACAGTTCTCTCAAGATAGAAATGAGGGAGAAACGTTGGACACCTTCAAAATCAGACGATCGGAAAATTCCTTCTTGGTTACATTTAGCAATGGTCCCACAGGTAATCAGTCAAGGTAAGGTAAGGAGGGTTTTGGTGAAGACCTAGGCTGCTGCCATTAAACACTCTCAACAGGAACACACACCAGAGCAGAGATCTTTCAAGGGAAAAACACCCCCACATCCCTGCATTGAATCCAATGTTCTTTGACTTTAATTATGTATGAAAACCTTTGCTCATCAAAAATCCTCAGACAATTTTCTTTTTGTTTTGTTTTGTTTTCTTTCTCAAGACAAGGTCTCTCTACGCAGCCTTCACTGTCCTGGACTCACTTCATAGACCAGGCTGGCCTTGAACTCACAGTGATCTAGGGCTTGCTTTGTAGACCAGGCAAGGCCTTGAATTCACATCAGTCTGCCTGCCTCTGTCTCCCAGATCGCTGGGATCAAAGGTGTGTACCACCAGGTCCGGCAGATTTTTCTTTTTCTTATATCAACAATTTCCTAGGGATGGTGCATGTCTATAAGCCACTAATTTAAAAATTATCATTTTAATAATAATTAAACAAAGTTCAGAGAAATAAAGTGCCAGCTGCTGGATGTCCTAGGGAGCAAGGCTAGAATCCCAGCCTTCTAACTATCTCTACATATTTTTACTGGATAATATCAAAAAGAAACTAATTTATACACCATTCCTTGTGATACACCTATATTGCTTTTTTGATTCATTGAGCTTTTTCTCAGCCTCTTTTGGGCTCCTTTGAACTACAGGCCACGTGACTGACCATGACCACTATTGAAACATGAGCCCTGCAGTAACATCTCATCCAGTCACACACAAAGACACATGGCTGGGCTCACTGCTAGGATGAGTGCCATGGAAGATAAAAGACTCAACTCACATTGGAAGACCCTGACTTTAATAAATGTTACCCCCACATCTGGTTTGTTGGCTGGGTTCCCTGGGTGTCTTCCTGTGGACATAACCAGCATCTCATTTTCTTTCCCTGCAGTTAATGAAGGTTCTAGAATCACAGGCAGTGGGCAAGCATCTTTCTTATTTGTTTCCTCACGTGTGTGAGTCAGTTGATTTCTCTCAATTAAAAGGGAGTGAGCTCACAAGTCAACTCCATTGCTCAAAGTGTGAGAACAAACGCTCTGAGTTGGAGACGCTAACTAGTCTGGCATGGAATTGGACCGGGAGCCAAAGTTTAAAAGGAAGCAGTGACAGGTTATAAAAACTCTTAATGGTAAGCAGAGGGGAGCTCCTGCACCATTGATCACTCCAGCTCACCACTGTCCTGACTGCTCCTATCAGAGACTTTGATCTCAGTCCACTCTTCGGAATGTCTATTTGGGGCCAGGTGGGTTATTCCCCAGCTCTTGGGGACTCTACAGGGTTGAGCCTAAAAAGACTGATAAATTTCCAGGTGGCAGCTGAATTATGATGCCTCACTCTCTCTTGTTTGTGTTAGTAGCAAGCTATTGCTCATGGTCTGCGTCTCAGAGACAAACTGCAGGCCTCATTCAGGACTACCCACAGCAGTGACGTAGAACTGTAAAGAAGTCAGTGGAGGCGAGAGACGAGGTGATTCCTTCCCTCATGGGAATGATTGTTGATCAAATCGCCATGTTCAAACACCATACCCAAACAACAGATGCAAAAAAAGTAAAAATAAAAAATAAATTCTCGGGATCCTTAATTTTCCGTGGTTCTGTGTTTCCACTCGGCTAGCCCTCACTTTCTGCAGGGTGTGCTCTTTTTCTTGATTATTTCCTCTGTGTGCCAGGGCAGTGGCTGTCAGTGTTTAATGCGCATACAAATCACCTGGGGATTTCGTGGAGCTACAGAGTCTAATTCAAGAGGCCTGGGCCGAGCCTTGACGTGCCACATCTCTTTAATCCTTCCTGGGCAACACTGCTTCTTCTCACCTAAGGACTGAACCAACCTCATGGTTTCGGTCATGTGTTCAAGAAAATCATCAAGCAGTGGACTGGATTCTGAAATACTTGCTTGGAGCTGGTGTTAAAAGTTAGGGATGGCCCATCTTAAGAAGCAGACGCCCTCTTGGGCAAACTGACTGAAACGGGAACATTTTCCCCTTGCAACCACTTCCTTTCATTTATCATCATAGTTCATGAGCTTTGGAATTTTCCAGCTGGAAAATGGATGGTAGAAGGGCAACCCTTCACAGGTTTCAAGCGGCACTGACTTGAACTTCTCTTCTGCACACCAATGGAGATATCAGACTTCCAGGTACCTCTGAATTCTCCCTCGCCAATCCCACCTTTGCCAGACAGGGCCAAAGAGCAGAAATGGAATTAGGTCAACATTTGAATGAGTGTTGTAGATTTTCAAAATGCAATCCATTTGTATTCACTTTGGGCAATATAAAGGTTAAACTCTGCAGTTGAAAGGTAGCCCATCCCTGATTCTTTCCTCAGCCAGTCATCCTGTAAATGTAGTTTAAAGCATTCAGTTTCTTCATTCACAACAAGCAGCCAAGGGTCAGGAGACAACGGAGCAAACAGATACTTGTGGCTGGTGTAGGCACTGAGTTAGCCTGGCACACTCAACTAGTGCAATAAAGAGTCGGAATGGTTATGGAAGATAACCAGAGAGAGAGCACCAAAATATGCCATTGACTATGTGTTTTGTTGATAGGATTTCAACAAATTTTAAAGGTTCATAGTAAATGGAAAATTATTCCTTTATGAGCTGGTATTTTAAAAGTGAAATTTAATCTTAACTTGATATAAATCAAGATACGTATAAAATAGTCTTGTTAAAAGTTCTCCCCCCCCCCCCTCCTCCCAGGGGTGGGGAAATGGCTCAGAAGTTAAGATCATTTGAGTGTTCTTTCAGAGGTCCTGAGTCCAAGTCCCAGCAACCACATAGTGGCTCACAACTGTCTATGATGGGATCTGATGCCCTCTTCTGGTGTACATGAAGACAGAGCTCTCATATGCATACTATACATGAAAAAATAAATCGTGAAAAGAATTCTAGAAAGATGGGGGAAACATCCGCTCAGAACAAAGTACCTGCGTGACTGTCTGGGAAAGGTCACAGCATCGTTCAAGGGTTGCTGTGTGGAGGTTGTAGGGCGCTTTTCACCCCTGGAAGGAAGGGGGCAGGGGGAGAGCGTGTTTGCCTGGGAGCCCTGAGTATTTCAAAATTGCAGGACTGCGGTGCTGGCAAAAGGCCCCTGGCAGTAATTTCTATATTCCCAATGAAACTGGGTGGAATCCTTCCGTTTCCACTTCTGATTTGGAATTACCTTTACCATCAGATTAGGGACAAGGGAATATTGGTTAACTTGTTCCCCTTGGCTTTTGATCCAAATACAGGGATTTCATTATCTTTCTGTCTTAAAGTCAAGATGTGGTTTAAACATTAAAAAAAAAGATATGCAAGTATTAAATTCTAACATGCTACAATACTTGTGTGTATGCATGCGTGTTTGTGTGTGTGTGTGTGTGTAGGCTTGAGGTTGACATCATGAATCTTTCTTGATCCCTCACTCTTCCACCTTATCTTTGACACGAGGTCTCTGAATCAAACTTATTGGCCAGGGCAATCTTGTCAGCCTATTTGCTCTGGGAATCCTCCATGCCTGTCTTCCCAGCCTTAGAATGACAAGAGAGCCGTCACTCACCTTACAGCTACTTGGATTCTTGTGGTCCAAACTTGAGTGAGCAGTGAGTGCTTTAACCATTGAGCAATCCTCCCAGCCCTGCTTGTTTCTTTTTAAGAAGCAGCACATTAGCATTGGTCATGAGGTTATGTTTTAAGCGTAAATGTTCCTGTCAGTCCTCGTCTCCTCTAACCTCGTCTAGTCTGCTACCTCCTCCACTCCCTGCCCCGACTTTACCTTCGCTCCCTTTTCTCCCTCCTCCCATTCTTTCCTTCTGCCTTGCTGTCAAATGAAAATGCTTGTCCATCACCTCCACTTCTTTCAGGAAGCCTCCCCATAGGACATGAATCCAATTGAGACTTTTCTGGAACTTTCCTAGAAGTGCCACCACAGAAACAGAAATTGCAGTGACAATCAAAATATATTAAAGTAAAGGTGGTAACTGATTGAGCACCACCAAATGCTATCTGTTCATTTTCTTATCGTAAGCCCTTAAAAATACAACGTGCTTGTTCTGTTTATGTTTGTAGGATACTACTGAGAAGTGGGGCTGGTATCACATCTTCTGATGGTAGATTTCATTCAGTTTAACTGAACACACACACACAGTTTCCAGCAGTTCAAATGCTTGTTTCTGATGGATACAAACTCTTTGTTCTTCATGTTTCAAGGGACTAGTTTTTATTTGCTTAGTCTCAGGCTGCTCCTTTCCTTAATTATGCTGCTGATTTAGAGAAGTATTAATCAGCAGCGAGCGTATAATTTATTTAGATAACTACTAAAAGGAAACATTAACCTTAATATAATGTTAACTATGAAAGAAAAAAAGAGGAACACAATCGTTCTGTAAGTCTCTGATAGTTTTGACATCGTTAAGATGTTTGATGTGGGCTGCAGAACAAGGTGGGATGGAAAAATTCAAGCACCTTAAGTCTTTTATTTTGACCAAACTTTTAACTAATCCACAGGTAAGCTATCCTGAAGGAAACTCACTTCTTCATAAAGGTAAAGCCTTGGTGCTGTAAATCTTGACCTTCTGAGGGCATAAAACAAACTGTAAAAGCAATAATCCTAAATTCTCAAGGTGCGAGGCCAAGTTTATGTCCTAAAAATTGATTTTATTTTCTCACTGGGTCATTAACATGGCCCGGCTTCACCTACTGAGATGGCTCTCAGTATGAGCTGATTAATGACGTCATCCTCTCCGTGGTTTAGTTTTACAGGGCTCAGGTTATATTTAGAAACTCGTTTGTTAGCATCAGCATTTGCCGGCTTTCTTTTACAGACAGACCTTGTGGTACGTTTCTTCTTATACTGGCTCAGAAC
Organism: Pachyuromys duprasi; assembly: GCA_028658305.1. Taxonomy (NCBI): domain Eukaryota; kingdom Metazoa; phylum Chordata; class Mammalia; order Rodentia; family Muridae; genus Pachyuromys; species Pachyuromys duprasi. Next base: position 55,464,952 of record CM053751.1, read on the forward strand.
GTTGCTTTGTCTTTGCTTTCTCCTCTCTGCATGAAGGGGATAAACTTCTGCCATTTACAGAGGTTTGTGAATAAACTGCTTGAGAAGCCTTAAGAATCTGTAATGCTATGCTCCGGCTCTTTAAACACAGCCAAAAGTCATTGTCATCTTGATGGCTCTCCCTTCGCAAAATTCTGTAATATTTCCATTCTCATCTGAAGCGAGTGCAGACCTCATTAATAACCTTGCATGGGCATCGCAGTAGATGTTATCCTGAATAACTTATTTAAGTCACTTCCCTATCGACCACACCACTGAAAACCTGGCATTTGTAAATATTTCTTACTTTATGGGGTGATTACAGGGTGCTATACCTTATGCAAAATTCTCTTACAAGATGTTTCTATTCATTGACTAATACCTAAAGTGTTTGGCATCCTTGAATTTTTTTTTTCAAAATACAATTTTAAAATAAATAAAGCAGAGCCAGGCTTGGCGGCACATGCCTTTAATCCCAACACTTGGGAGAGAGTGGTGGGCATGTCTCCATTGGCCTGGCCTACGTGGAGAGCTTCAGGCCAGCTAAGGTTACATAGTGAGATCCTGCCTTACAAAAAAAAAAAAAAAAAAGTTGCTGAGTTCTTCAGTACCAAAGTTAACTCCAGTGGTTTTCAAATTACATAGATTCATACTTTGTCTGAATTAAAATGAAACCCAGAATATAGCTTGAATTTATTAAGTTCAAATCCAGTTCATACATCAAGGGGCACACACACCCACTGCTCATTGCTGCCTGGGATTCCATTAGCCACAAGTAGAATCTTAGTGTTGACCCTATCTCAATGTCAAGGCTTCTAAAAACACATTCTTCCTGCTGGCCTAGGAGTTCAGAGCAGTCAGCATTTGCAGTGACCCCAGCAGTTTACAGCATTCAGCGAGGCAAGTCAAGTATGGGTCATCTCCAAGTTCAAGTTCATCTGTAATGTTTTTCTTTTATTTTCAAATACATATAGTTCTGTCCATTCATTTATTTGAAGGCAGTTTTGTTTTGTTTTGTTTTGGGGGAGGGGACACAGATTCTTCTAGCATCTTAGGACTTCCAAGGATATGCTCACTTGCTATTTGTACCCAGAACATTTACTGTGTTGCTTACTGCATAATATCCTACAGAACAACCTTCATATACGGTGACTCCCACCTTCTCAAATATCAGCAAGAACTGTGTTTGCTGTTTGTATTGAAAACTGAAAAACAGCCAGGTGTGGTGGGGCATGCCTGTGATCCCAGGAAAGCAGAGGCAGAGGCAGAGGCAGGTGGATCTCTGTGAGTTTGAGACCTGCCTGTTCTACAAATTGAGTTCAGGACAGCCAAGGTTACACGGAGAAACCCTGTCTTGAAAAGATAAAAACAAACAAAAAAAAAATGAAAGAAAGAAAACAAAAAAATAAAGAAAACTGAAAAATCAGTAATTCATTCATTCAAACCCAAACAAACAGATCTGATGGTTACGGGGCACTGTAAATAAATAAAAATTCAGTAGCCATCCTGTTGACCAGGTTTGAATTATTTGCAAATGCATACAAACTTGACACATAGCTTCATGTTTCAAAACATGACACACATAGCACAGGTTTTAAATGTAGAGGTGACAATTATTCTTCATAAAAGGTGCCTTCTCTGTGGATTATTGTTTTGATATGCACCAATTCTATACAGACTCTTATCAAAATTAGGGTTCAGTAGCTGTTCTCCTGTGGGAAGAGAGATTAAAAATATTTGAGAACTAATCTCCAGTTTACATGAACTCAATTGTGGTTTAAAGCAAGTAAATAAAAGTACCAGAGTCTAAGACTTTTTATGGCTCACATGAGGAAATGATTCTAAACCCCAGTTTTCTCTAACAAGGAATTCCTTCAGTGTGTTTTGGAAACAATTCTATAAACGTCAGTATGTTTTATGCTAATTCTTCATATACAATGCATTAATTTTATAGGGATGTAAATCACTAGATTTTTATTATTCCTTTTACATTGTGTGTTTCTTTGAGAAGAATCATGGCTCCTTGATTTATCTTTATACAATGCTCTAATTGTCGGTACTGGCTTTTTAATACTGGGTCAGATTTCCTAAGAATTGAGCGCTGTGATTATGTTTGTATAGATGCCAATACACAGACTCATCATATGAGTACTAACAGTGCTTTCCAGGGCTTGACTTCTACTGTTAACATTTAACTTTGCATTGTGCATGTGTGCATTAAAACATGTCCGTGTGTGTGTGTGCGCGCGCACGTATACATATACTTGTATGCATGGACATGGAAGCCAGAGGTCAACATCATCTCTTCCTCTATCACTTGCCAACTTCTATCCTAAAGACAGGGTCTTTCCATGACTCCAGAGCTCACCTGGTTATCTAGACTAGCTAGCCAGTAGGTCCTGGGGATTTTGCTGTCTGCCTCTCAGTGCCGGGATGGCAGGAGCGTGCCACAATGCCTAGCTTTCTATGTAGGTTTGGGTATCCAAACTCAGGTCCTCATCCTTGAGAAGCAAGCAGTTTACTGACAGAGCCGTCTCCCCCAGCCCCTATTAAATTCTTAAGTGTGCACATATGTGCATAAGCAAGCACACACAGAAACACACACCCACACATAACCTCATCGAGATAAGTCAATTCTCTCAGAGCTGGTTAAACTTTTCCTCCACTTTGTAAGCGTTGAAATTTAGATTAGAGAAATTTCTTTCTTCAAGATTAAGATAGGACTCCCTATTAGTTCTCATTCTATCCTTAGCTCCCCACCACTGAATCTGGAGTTGTGTGCTGCCCACATGGATAACATTTCCCTCCCTTTATTCCAGTGGAGATCAGCCCATCATATCCGAAAGTTTATAAGTTTTCGACTCAGGATCAAAAGATTAGCTTCATTTAATTTATTGCATGCATTTAAAAGAGCTAAGTAAAGAGTGGGCTTAGTTTTGCCAGCCTGCACCTCCTACAAAAGGATGGATATCAGCTTTGGAGAATTATAAAAGCTATAATCTCCAAGTAATATTTATATTAAAATGATTTATGGTTTGTTAATACTTATAAAAAATAAAAATTAACCGCTGCTTGGATTTTAGTGTGTTCTTTAAATGTCATTTTGCTTTCTACAAAACATACACATTGACTTTGCTTAGAGATATATTGTAAGCACTTTTCTTTGACCATCCACACTTTGATGACATATATTTTGTAATTATATATATATATATTGTATGATATATTTCATTTTTAAAATACACCACAATAGCCTTAGGCAATTTCTTTTGAGTAGTTTCTTCAGCTGCTTCTACTTCTCTCTTGTTTTTCAGAGAAACAAATTCTGTTGTCAAAATCTTTCTACAGTTCAGAAAACACCACTATACTATAACTGTACAAAGTCACTGGGAAAAGTGCTTGTGTCTCTTTAAGATTTCTGGGAAACAATTTCTATGCTCACTGGTCAGAAATACAGTGAAGATTTATACCCTGAGAAGAGATTTTCAAAAATTCCTGGACCCCAGCTGAATTGCTAGACTTTTCCAAATTTCAACAATTTTCATTTTGATGGCTAGAGACTGATAATCTTTGCTCTTGATGTGATTTGAGTAACTGTGACAATATTTTTCCTACACTTAAGTTTTCCCAATTTTGTTATATCAGTATTTCTGTTTGTCTTTTGGGCATACCTTACTTGTCGTTGTATGAAAAGTTGGATTTCTGTTTTAAAACATCTGCCGTATTCTAATATTTCATAAATGCTTGTCCAAAGTTTTCTTTACGTTAATGATTTTATTGGTGAGCCTGAAATGTTGGTTGATCTGATATACATCTTGGTGTATCACATACATTTATCATCAGTTTTCTTTCTTTTTTAAAGAGTTAGATATAGGTTTATAGTAGTCAAATAAGTAAATTATAGCAGTTAAAAATAATTAATTGAAACTTCTTTTGAAATGTTGGCTGTAACCAATCATAACCTCAATGTATTTTCCTTTTAATAATTTATTTCCAATGTATGCTAGAGATATTCATTTTTAAATAATATAAGTAAAATTTTTTTCATGATTTTTATGTAGGCACACTTTAAAATCTTAGTCTTTGAAATATTTTTATGGCCTCATTAATGACAAGCTAAAAATTAAAATCAATCCCTCTGAAATTAGGGACAAGGCAAGGCGGCTCACTCTCTCTTTATCTTTTCAACATAGTTCTTGAAGTCCTACCTAGAGCACTAAGACAACTAAAGGAGGTCAAGGAAATACAAATAGGAAAGGAAAAAGTCAAAGTATCACCATTCGCAGATGATATGATAGCATACATGGATGACGCTAAAATTCTACCACTTTTTCAGCTGATAAACACCTTCAGCAAAGTGTCTGGATACAAAATTAACTCAAAAAATCTGTAGCTCTCCTCTATACAAAAGACAAATGGGTTAAGAAAGAGAAAGAAATTAGGGAAACAACATCCTTCAAAATAGTCACAAATAACATAAAGTACCTTGGTGTGACTCTAACCAAGCAAGTGAAAGACCTGTATGAAAAAAACTTCAAGTCTCTGAAGAAAGAAATTGAAGACAATATCAGAAGATGGAAAGACCTCCCATGCTCATGGATCAGTAGGATTAACACAGTGAAAATAGCCATCTTGCCAAAAGAAAACTGCAGATTCAATGCAATTCCCATCAAAATACCAACACAGTTTTTTTACAGACCTTGAAAGAACAATTCTCAATTTCATATAGAAAAACAAAAAATCCCAAAATATCTAAAACAATCCTGTACAATAAAAGATCTTCTGGAGGTATCTCAATCCCAGATTTCTTCCTTTCTTTTAAGTTTTCTTTTTAAATCTACTTAATGGATCACAGCATGCTGGTTTCATGATTTTTCTGAGCAGCCACACAGCGAGCCAGCTTCTAACATGCCTGTCATTAATGATGGGACAGCCTTCCACAGAGCCTTGTTAGAAAATATATACATATGAGTAGGAGCTTTTCTGATGCCAACAGTACTAGTCTGAAAATATTTATTTTAAAATTTATTTAAATAAATGAAAACTCATAGAATTTCCTATTTGAAATGTCAAGTTTATCATATTCTAAATGTTTTATGTAAATGCTTTTCCGTTGGTATCCATTCTTTCTCATGAATCACTCTTTGACACAATTCACCAATTTCATAGTTCTGGATTTAGCCCTATTTTACTTAAACTATAGTTCCTTTATAAAGCATTCTATAATCTAATAGTAAATATCCTCCCACTTTTAGAATTATTTTCCTAGGAATTTGAGTCTATTTGATTCTTCCCAATGAAATTCAAAGCCATTATGTCAAGTTCCAAGAATGTTGTGACGGATTATTAATTAAAATGATTTTTAAAATAAAATTGATTTTAAATAAAGCATTTCGGTTTTGGCTTTTATCTAGAAAAAAAAAGAAAGAAAAAATATTCCCAAAGCATTTATTGGTGTACACAATGTCGGGTTGCCGACAATTCTTTCTATCGTATCAGGCAATTGACTTTGATCACCTCTCCCCTCCCCTCTTAGTTCCCACCTCACTGTCCTTTTTCCTTCCCCTCGCCTACCTCCTGCTTATATAGGGTTTTACACATCTCTAAACAACTCTAGGATACAAAAATGAGAGAAAACATGATGTTTGTCTTTCATTTACTGTTCTTAATAGGAATATTTCCAGATTCAGTTGTTTTTTTTATTTTAATTTTGATGCCGTTAAAAATGTAATAGGGCCTTCTTCCCATTATTATTTTTTTTTGGAAGAGTACTGATAGCATCTGAAAGCTCATTGTTCATGTGTACATTCCCACTGCAATCACAGTTATGTGGGAAGCTGGCTCTACCGTGCGGCTACTTGGAAAATCTGATGAAACTTTCCCAATCTAGCAGGTTTGCAGGTAGCTTTAACCTAATGATTCCTTTATAATTAACTAAATCAGACATACTTTAATTATTCACTCAGCAAACGTGTCTGACTTTTCTATAGTCTCAGACCATAACAAACAGAACAAAATTGGATCGGGGGGCAGCAGCCTTGGGAAAGTCTTCTTGGGCAACCATGTGGGGTGCAGGTTTTAACATTCATGAGTACATCGGTCATCTCACTCCAATGGTTTCTAATAGTTCTCATGCTTTGTTGAACATCAAAATCACATAAGGAGCTATGAAAATGCCAATGTGCAGGCCTAGTTTTCTTTCCATGAGCCTGGGCACAGTCCATAATCTTTAGTCCCTCTCCAGGCGATTCTGAAATGCACCCGCATTTAAGAACTCTGCCTTAAAGCAACCTCAGAAATAAGCTGCAGGGGGATTAAGCAAGTTTTGCTCATCTTAATAAAGATAAGATTCCCTCGTGTTATTTACTGAGCTCTTTAATATATAAATGTTTTATCAAACATGCTTAACTCTCAAGACCAATTTAAGTGTTAGCTACCACCTCTAGCCTCATTTAACAAGTGGGTCCACTGAGGCTCAAAGAAGAGGTAAAACATCTGAACACTTGTCTGGAGAATAGCTCAAGCAGGTGGGAAGCACATAGCCACTTCACTCTCAGTAATCGCTCTCTTGCTTCCTGCTAACCTTCACCTCACTAAACTTTTATATTAATGTACTTTTCGTATGTTTTTTTTTCCAGGCTTTTAGTGACAGTGGTTCAATGAACTAACTTCAAATGTCACAAATAAGATAGAAAATGGATAAATATCTGCTTGACATTTAGTCAAGCAAGAACTTTATACACGTGAAAGCAATAAAAGAAATCATAAAACCACCTACTTATTTAATTATGCAAAGTCGTTTAGAAGGTGTATACCAAGAGTAGCGGTTTCAATGAGAATGTTCCCCAGTTGTACCCAGGTCTTCAGTTGTTGGGGCTGTTGGTGGAGGCTTGGGAGGTGTAGCCTTGCTGAAGAAAGTAGCTCACTAGGGGCAAGCTTTGAAAACTTTTTTTCTTTTTTTTTATTACAATTTATTCACTTTGTATCCCAGCTGTAGCACCCTCCCTCATCCCTTTCCAATCCCACCCCCTTCCTTCTTCTCCTCCCATGCGCCTCCCTCAGTCCACTGATAAGGGAAGTCCTCCTCCCCTTCTGTCTGACCCTAGCCTATCAGGTCTCATCAGGACTGGCTGCACAGTCTTCCTCTATAGCCTGGTAAGGCTGTCCCCCACCCCATGGGGAGGTGATCAAAGAGCCAGCCACTGAGTTCTCCTTAGAGACAGCCCCTGTTTCCCTTACTAGGGGACCAACTTGGAGACTGAGCTTCCATGGACTATCTCCATGCATGGTCCTTGGCTGGAGTAGCAGTCTGAGAAAAGGGGAACCCAGATATTTTTGGTTCTATTGCTCCTCTTGTGGAGCTCCTGTCCCATCCAGGTCTTTCTATCTTTAAATCTTATCTTCAATAAGATTTCCCGCACTCTGCCCAAAGTTTGGCTATGAGTTTTCTCTACAATTTGTGCTTGCATTTGATGATGCGAACCCTCATATTTTGATTCAGCTATGGTCCCCAATGCCATGATGACAAAGGACTTGAACACTCTGGAATTCTAAGTTCAAATAAGCTCTTCTTTTGATAGGTTGCCTTGGTCATGGTACTTTATCACACCAATGGAAAGGTAATTAATACACCAAATAAATGAAGAGAAAGATAGTAAAAAGAAAAGAGAGTAAGAAAGGAAGGGAGGGAGGGAGGTATATCAGAAGACAATTGTTAAATAAAAAGCACTTAAAACTGCTCTTTTCTAAAGGAATGTGCCCACACAAATGATTTTAAAAGTATCAAATAAAAAGAAAAATAAAGAAATCTGTAGTCAACAGTAGTTTTTTTCTCTAGATCATGGCTAAATCACTTTTGTTTTGGTACATTTCTACTAAATTTTTTAGTTTATTTTCCTGAAGCATGCACTTTTTCCGTATTCTGAAAAACTATTCAATAAACTTTTTTGAGAGTGAAAATATAAGTGGATATATGAATAGAGACTCATGGAGAAAAGATTTACCAGACAGAGGGTTCACAGAGAGAAAATTCACCCTTACTGACTGGAATAGTGTGGTCTTATATTAAATTTACCAAATTAGCTTTTAAAAGTCCATTAATAACATTTTGTTGTACATGAGCAATAAGATGAGTATGCAGAAATAAAATGACAAAAATGTATTGTCTCTCTCAGACACACACACACTTCAGACTTGTAGACTAAAGAACTAAGTCAAGCATCTTGAGAAACTTGTTAAGCAGTGGTCAGTACAACCATCCTTTGTACACAAAGATGCAGGCTCAGCATCTCCAACTTAAAACTGCCTCACTACATTGCTTTGATAAACTTTTCCAAGCCTTTCAATGAGTGTAGCATCTTTGCATGAGACCTTGATAATTGGAATCTCAAGTGACTCTAGGATGAATTAAATGTGCGTCCAGGATTAGAAGTACAAAAACATTGTTTCAAAATGTGCTCTTCTAACTTGAATTCTTATGCTAATTTTACTGTTTCTGGCTCCAGGGCATAAAGTACCCACATAGAAAACTCTCAAGAATATTACTTATAAGATATGTCATGTTTATGATATTTAAGGAGCAGCCAGGAGGCTCAGCAAGCCTAAAAAGCTGAGTTTGAGTCCCAGAGTCCACATAAAGCAAGAGAGAATTGATGCCACAAGGTGGTTCTCTAATTTCCACACTCATGCTGTGACATGTGTGCCCACATACAAACACCATATGCATCACATACACACATACAGAGAGAGAGAATAGTGTGTGAGATACTGAACCATGGCTTTCTTCCAGAGTTTAGAGCCTATGTTCCTCAGCATTACAAATAAGTTAGGAAAATAGTTGCTTTGCTACAATGCTAATATAGGAGATTCTAACATCATGATATGTAAAGTTAAAATAAATAAAGATTTCAAAGTCCCTTCCCAATGAAAGTGATAAATAATTTTCACTGTGTTTTTTTCTATCCAATTTGGAAAAACCAAAACTTTGACATCTTAGGAATTAAGAAAACAAAAGCTAACCTTTTGCTGAATGATATTAAAACATATTTTCTTTAATGTATTTATGATTGTACATGCAATTACAAAATATTTATTACTTTACAGCAAAATGTCTGATATAATTATGAAATGTTCAAATGTTTCAGCAGATATCAGACATTAATTTTAATAACTATGCTAATAATGAGCTAATGACCATGTTTAATAATTAACATACTGAATTATATATTCAAGAAAATGTCCCCTTTATACATTTATTGGGCAATTGATATTCACATTATTTTAGCATATGTTTTGGCTGACCAAATTCATGACGCACACGTCTAAGTCATTGGGAAACTTTATGTGGTAGAGTACATATGTTTGCCAATAGTGCTTCATTTTCTTTTATGTTCTGTAGTACCAACTCATAACCCTCACAGGGTGGAGGCCATGGATTTATTACAGATGCTTGGAAGAGTTTCATTCCTTTGGCAAAATATGTGAGAGTCAACATCAGGCTTCTGCTTCTAAAAATGTTAATACAGGGTAGTGATTGAAATGGAATTCTATATGTAAGAAAGAAGAAATCTCTCACAGAGGAAAGACAGAGTGAAACTACAATCTCAGTTTAAAAGTTCAGTGGGGTTCATTGGACAGCTTGCAGGAGTTTATTCTTTCCCTCCATCACATCAGTCTAAGGATAGATCTGGTCCTTTGGCTTCACAATGAGCACTTTTGCCAAGCCGAGACACCTCTCTGGCCCCAGAAAAAGATTTTATTCATTAAAATGTATCTGAGTTCTGAAGTTTTGAAATCTAAGTTCATATCTTAGGTGAGTTTTGATAGGTGAATTAATGAATACTGATGAGGATTCTTAAAGGGTCTAGACCCATTCTATACTTAACAAGATAGTGATAAAATTATGTACTCTGTATCTGTTGACGTTTATAAGAGTTTGGAAATATAAAGCAACTGTCATAGAGCTGAAAAGAATTTAGAACTCATTTGGTGGTACAAATCTTTTAATTTAATTTGTGGCCCTTAATGTTGCACTGTAAGAGATGTACTCCTCAGTGTGATTTAAACACATAAAGAGAAAAAGCCACGTGTTACTATGTTTAGTGTACATATAACAGTATATGTAACCACAGTATGCAGACACTGGTGAAGTGGTGGCCGTGCAGCTCTGTGGTAGGACCCACTGGGGCACAGGCAAGGCTCTGAACTTTCTTTCCAGCACTGTAAAACCAGGAGGTTCTTTGTATATTATCAAGGACAATATTTAACCCACACTAAAAATATCAGCTCACGAGGGAACTGTGAGTGATGTTTCTAAATGGAAGACTTTTCTTATAGCTCTACAGTTAGCTTCATACTTCTGAGGAGTGACTGGGCCTGATACAATCAGCCATGACAGAGGATAGGAGACACATCATTACACTGCGCCTTCTGGGATTGGGCGGGGAGCCTAGGGCTGTCGCTGTGCCAGCTCTGGAACCCACTCATGAATGGGACGTGTGCTCTTACAATGATATAGTCCTTCCTACCCCAATTCCTTGATCTCACTCCCACATCCACACTCTGTACTTTTCAGTGTATTCTCAGTAGAGATGGGCTCATAAACTGATAGGCTCATAAGCATAGGAATCTACTACATGACTTGCTTAGGTCGATGGGTATTAACAATTAGGATACAAGGAGAATTCTGATTAAATTCTGACTTGTTCTTTTGTGCCCTGGGGGATTGTTATCAAAACATGCCAGGACTAGGTTGGTGAGAAGCTGCCCAAGTTGACAGACATCTGATATCCAAATATGTTTAACTATAGTTCAGAAATAGCCCTGCCACCTAGCCAAACCCCGGTGTTCTCCAAACATTTAAAGGGCAAATGAATTGAATGACACTGAAGCATCATAGATATTTGTTACACTGCTTATTTTGACACTAGGTAACCATTACATCGATTTCATAAATACCTACCTATGTACATGTATATATAAATGTGTAGACATATATGGACCTATTAGTATTTTGAGTTGAGAAAATAGCCCCTAAGCAATCTATCACATGCCTTTTAAACTTTCCAGAAACTTGTGAAATAAACAGAATCATTTCATATTTTGATTATTGTTCCTAAAAAGGGACAGGAAAGTGATCGTTAGGATGAATGTCCACTCCAAGTTCAAGATTAATAATCTACACCTAGAAATAACAAACTTCTCCTCAGTGCCTAATCTTCCAACAGTAAGATGAGTCTTTATGTATGAGCTAAATAAATATTTTCAAGGGGTTAAGTCTCATGCAGTCTAGCTCATGTACACAACTCTTGAAAAGACACTGACGTCAAAGGCGCTTTCCTTCCACAAAGTGTTTCTGTCTTTAGGTGTCATTTTTCTAAAAATATCAATAAGCAATCGAAAATATTCACACTCTCTCATTAATTCAAATCCATTTATTTTCTTCAAATTCTATGTACTGATCACTTTCCCGAGCTCCATAAAAATATAGTGAACTCCCAACTAGGCATTTCAGTGGGAAGTGGGAACTGTCAGCAGCTGCACCCCAGCACATCCAGTGCAAAAATTGGTGGTTTCCAGTGAAACCTGAAATCAATTCCCTGACACGGAATGGCTCCTCCCATCACCAGAACAAGATTTGAAAATCATCCTTCATGATTCGTGTGCCAGAGTCCCATCTCCCCAAGTTAAAAGATGACAAAAATGTTTCACACTCCCTTTAAAATATTCATACTATTCTTTTTAGTCTATGAGAGCCGTGTTTTTGTTTTGTTTTAGTAATCCATTCTCATCCAGAGAAAGAAAATCATACTCATTTATTTTATATAGTAATCTGTTTAGGTGTTCTGGCATAGCCCATGTTGAGGGGTATAAGGCTCAGATTACTAACAATAATACAAATCCACCTCTTGCTTTTTTGGTCTTTAATATGTTGTTCTCAAAACTACCCTTCAGAGAAGATTGAGGAAGTAGGGTACACCATCTCTAATCAACCCCTCTCCAAAATCAACACTTTCCATGCAAGAGTTAAGTTGAAAAGAGAGAAGGGAAGCTTGAAAGTTAAAACACATACATAATGATCTGACTTGAGGGTACTGAAGACATTGCTAATGCCTACACACTCCATGCTTTTCAGTGGCCTGCTGCCTGAACTTAAACAGAGCTTCAATAAAAGTCACACAGAAAAAATAAATGGAATGGAATCCAAGGAGCTCAGCAATTATGTTAGAAATGTTTATCTAAGAAGGAAAAAAAACTAAACATCAATTTTTAAATCCCTTTTCATTATAAAATTTAAAGGGACTGAAAGTTTATCTCTAGATTGAACTGGGCAAATGAAATGCATGTGTGTTTGCATTAGCCAGGGGTTCGCCAAAGAAACAATATACCTCTCTCTCTCTTTCTGTATGTGTGTGTGTGTTGTGTTTGTAGAAGAAGAGATTTATGATATGGATATATATGTATACCTATATTTGAAATTTTTATTAATAAACTGTATGTGTATATATGTATATATATTATGAGATTTATCATAGGAATTGGATCAGGTGGCTGTGGAGTCCAAATTTTTGTTATCTGTAATTTGCAAGCTAAGTAATCATGGAAACTAGGGTATCTAAAAAGCTAAGGAGGAAGAAAGGGCACTGGATGTGTTGATGTTATGGATCTCTGTCTGGGTCCTGGGTTCCAAAGTGCAAAGCTCATGTTCCAGAGATGGGGTTTCACCTCTAGCAGAGAGGGACAGTTTCCTCTTCCTTCACATTCTATTCTATTTAGGTCCCAATAAATGGCCCAATGCCCACCTAGAGCTGCTTTTCTCAGGTCACCAACCCCAATGCTAGTTTTTTCCAGAAATATCCTCATTAACACATAGAGACGTGGTCATGTCTTTAGCTGTGTGGGTATCCCTAAGACCAGTCATATAATGTTCCACCAGCTGCCTAGAGCATACCTAAGTCCAGGCAATTTGTCAAATAAATTTATTCTCTGTAGTATACAGTACACATTGGTGCTTCCCAAATAATGAGACTCCAATGTGACTTATTCAATCCCACTCTCTATTGTGAAATCTTAAAGGATCACTCTAATCTTCTGTCTAGAAATCTGAGCATATGGGGGGCCCTTGGTGATTCCTTTTATTCAAAGCAGATGTGTTTCTGCCCATGTGGAAGATACAAGTAAATTGCTAATGGAACCAAGGTGGTGATCACTTTGATTCACTTTAGGCTTTTAACGGGCAGGAGTACACTGACTCCATTCACCTGTATGTGCATATGTGCATCCATGTCTGCATTCTGTGTCTGGGTGGAGGGTTATTTATGATATGACATCATGCCCATTGTAGGATACAGAGGAGAGGAGATTCGGTTTTCATCTACACACTAACCAAGAAGCACATATTTACATACACCTGCCTGTATGTCTGTATCTTGACTACAGCACATGTGTCATAAAGGAGCAGTAAAAAAAACAAACAATAGAACAACAAGATGATTTTGTGCAGTGGATAATACAATAAGTTGTAGATTCTGGGCCTTGAGTACAGTAAGCACCAGTAAATGCATATATTCAAGACTTGTCATTTTCTTAACATGATACTGGTCTTGACTAAAGCCAGAGAAATCTCAAAGCATAGGTTCAATATAGTATGGATACAAGCATTGATCTCTCAGGACTCTCCTGGAGACCAAGAACCTGGGCTAACCCTGACGAAGACATAATACTGGATAGTTTAATGAGACACCTGGAAATGAGCACTCATACACCACTATTGAATACTAACAATTGATGAACTAATGGTGTTGGACTTAAAATATCTCGACAAAGTAACAAGGGATAAGTGTTTGCATTTCTATATCCTTGGTGTATGGTGAATACATAGTTAATGGTAAATGCCAAATGAATAGATTAAAAAAATACTTTGAAGCAGGAATTTATGATTCTCAACAGAGTCTCTGACTGCTTCAAGTTTGCTTTTCATGCCTCTCTATATAGAAGATACATGTACTATCTTTGAATTTGTTTATTGTTTGCCTTGTTTTACTGGATAAAAAGATAGCACTTAAGTTGTGGATTAAGCAATAGTTCTCTCATTATTTCTACTTGTCAGAAACTTGGAGTCTGTCTGCCTCACAAGAGGTAAGAGAGGTTAACTAGAGTCATCTTGGGACCTGAGTGTGGAAAATTCACGTACGAGTTCCTTTGTGTGATTATTGGCAGGGTTCACTTTTCTCCAAGTATTTGGACTATGCAACTCAGTTCATGACTACTTTCATGCTAGAGGATTCCCTTTGTTCTATGCTACTTGGAGACCTCTCTGGGTTTCTCATGACTGCTTGCTTCATCAAAGCAGCCAAAACAGAAAAGCCAGGCAGAATGAGTGCAAGCAAGATGGAGGTCATGGCCCTTTCTGCTGTGATCTTGAAAGTGACTTTCTGGCATTGATTTTATATTCTATTCCTTAGAAGGAATTTGTACCTCCAGTTCACACCCAAGGACAAGAGTAAACAGGAATATAATAATTATAGGTCAAGGACCACTGGGAGACATCTTGGGAGCTGTTGACCAGTACATTGAAAATAACACTCTATAGATTAAAGACTCCTGCTTTATCTTGGACCCTAGATAACTGACCCTTGCTCAGTTTCCACAGTTCCTGGTGCTGCTAAGGTGCTGTGGTCCAGAGGCAGGTCTGGGACACATTAGTAGCATTTCAGTCATGTGTCATACACAATGCAACTGAATGATACATTTTTGGTTTGAGGGGGCTTTTGTTTCTGTGTCTGCAATGCTGGGGATAGCACTCAGAGCTATCATAGGCAAGTACTCCATTGCTAAACTGTAACCCAAGCCTGCAAACTGGAAAAATTACATTTCTCCAGAGTCTGCGTATCTATAAAATGTGAATAATTATAATAATACTTTATACTATCTGTTAAGAGAAATCAGTGAATTGATACTTGTGAGCAATTTAGTCAATAGTTTGGCTAACAACCGCATGCAGACTGTGTACTTATTGAAATAACGTAATGAAACAGTAAGTGGCAATTGTTAGCACTAGGCCTGGCTAGTTCACTTCCAGCCAGCGCTATGTATACTCACTAACCATTTCAATCACATCCCTTGGAAAAGGAGCCCCCAATTCCACTTGTGCTGTGTATTCTATTCCTTGCTCTGCTCTTCCCAAGTTTCTGCAAGGAGAATTAACTGACTCTTCTTACAGAACACATGCCAAAGAGTTCCCAAAACTGTGGCAATGTAGCTCCCTGATCTCTACTGGTTTACGACACCCAACAAGGTACTAAGGAGAACGCAGTAAAAATAAGTGCAAGTCTTCACAGAAGGCCTGAGACAGGCATCCACAATGCTTCTAGACGACTGGAGAGGACTACAGTAACAGACCCAGGCACAGGCATGACACCAGAGAGGGCTTCAGGAACATGTCAGGTTCTGCAGTGGGGAGGTGGCTCCCAGGGCAGAGGACAGTGAGACTTGGATGTAAAGCTCAGGGAAGAATGGGAACATTCTGCACAGTTTGGGGTCCTGTAGAGCTGCCACCTGGGGGGCGGGGGGAAGGATGCTCCTGAACAGCCTCGACATGAAGGAAATGGTGGCATTTTCAAGAGGGAAAAACAAGCCCTTCTGTAACTTAAGCCCAAACACTAGAACAGATACTAGAATCTTGGGCCCTTTCAATGTCATTTCAAAGCTGCAGAAAGAAGGACAATAAAAGCTGAATAAGGATTTATGTTCTGTAGTCATCCACAGAAGCAAGTTGCCTGACTGGCAAATATAGCAGAGAGTGCATATTACAAGGTAGATCCCAGACAGTATGTGCAAGGAATTTACTGCACTGAGAAACTAAGCCTCTTATATTAAGTGAAGCACCCTGGACATTTAATATGCTTTTTACAGCCAAAACAGTCTTTAAATGGAAAGTAGTGCAATCGGGGGGCAAAGAACTGAATTCTGTGGGTATCGTATACTCTCTGCCTCCCTTTAAGTAATAGTAAGACATATTTTCTATCTTTTCCTTCAATTCAAACTACCTCCATGACCTTCCTGACAACCTTTGGTTTTGTAAACCCAGCATCATAGATAACAAAGACACTTGGGGCCTGGATGAGAGCCAACCAACCACAAAGAAGTCTTTTCAGTGTAATTGGTTAACCAAATTAACATGAAAAAACTCATAAGGGGAATCCTTTGAGAGAGAAACCAAGAATACTTCTTACGTATTATATGTAGTTTCATATACACACTACATGTATGTACATATCAGACATATGTATGCAGAGACATAAGAACAAATGTATATATACATACACATTAAGATATCAAATGTGTGTATAGACTTTGATGTAGCTATATGCATCTATAATGGTGTTTCTAAAAGTACAGTAAAAAAGAAATAATGTACAAATATTATTCTATGTGTGTGGTACATGTTTGTGTATGTGTGCATGTATAGTCCAAAGGTCAGTATCAGATGTCTTCCTCAATTGTGCTCCATTGTATTTTTCTTTCTTGAGGCAGGCTTTCTCAGATAATTTGAAGTTCAGGAATTCTACAAGACTGGCTACCCAGCAACCCCTCAGCTTCCTCAGCGCTGCAGTTACACGCATGTGCTGTTGTGTCTGTGCATGACTTTTGCATGGGTGCTGGGGATTCAGACTCCAGTCTTCAGGCTTGTACTACAAGCACTTTACTAAGTCATTTTCTCAAACTTCATAAATAAACACTTTTTGATTTTCAGACAGAAAGGAATAGTGGGTTTTGGCATTGCAACAGAGTCAGTGATAGGTCATCGGTTGCTTTTAAGAACAGTAGCTAGCAATGACGTCCTTGGCTATTTGAGTTTCCAGAATTAAAAGCTTGAGTTTTTCTAACAACTACATGAAAGATGTTGCCATGTGACGAGAGTAGGTGGTTTTTAAAAGCATTAGTTCTCAGAAGGAATGACTAAAATCCTGAGCATTTTTTGAGAATTGTGATTTATTTTTGTTCAGGAGACAGACATTCAGCTTAAAATCCCCCTTTGATCTCATAAAAGCAGACAATACAACAGAGGTCTCCAGAGGCCAGGGGAGAAAGAGGGTATAAGGAGGCTGGGTACCATTAGACAAAAGATGTTGATCCTGAGTTGATGGAATCCTTGGGTCCAAGATGTGCTTTTACTAGATACAAGCAAAACAGAATCATTAAGGGGAACCATGTCTCCCTTGGGCTGGATTCAAACCAGATGCTATACAGTAAAATATTTCACTTGCTTCAATTCATTATAGTCCATTGGTTTAATTTCAGTGACATATTAACACTATGTATGATAACTCCTGTATGCAATATGAAATGACCAATTCTTGGTCATTGGCACTCATATCTCTTTGTACATGTATCATTTTTATGGTAGGACTCTTTGAACTTTTCCAGGTCCTTATGAGATATATGACCAATGGCTATGCACTATAGCTGCCCTACGGTACTGCCAAGCATTTGAACTCATCCTTTCTACGTAACCCTTAGGATGCTTTCATTTACTTGTCTTCCCTGATTCTCTCATCTCTAATCTCCAGCAAGCATTGCTTTATGCTCTACTTTTATAGACTCTCAACTGTTTTAGCTTGTATTATCAAATACATGCAACATTTGTCTTTTTATGTTTGCTTTAATTCTCTTAATGTACTGTCTTGCACTTCTTCCATACCTGTAAACCTAAAATGACAAGTTGGGGATCATTTTTATGATTGCTGTTCTTTTGAGAAATATGTATCCCTCAAACAAAAGGTTTAGCTCTTCAGATAGTTCTGACTTCTCTGCAATGCATTATGTCAATCTTAATCCATAAAATAATATATTCTTCTGAGCTGGTACCCAGTTTTACTGAACCCATCATTCCTGCGATTTCTACTGTCTGAGACAAGTGATGGCTACAGGATGGCTCTAGAAAAATCCTGGTGAGTCTCATCTTTGACAAAGGGCTGGGAAGGCACTTCTAACCCTAACCCTAATCCTTACCCTAACCACAGTAGCTGGGCTTACACTGGCTTTCCCATTTGGTAAACTGAGGCAAAGAGTAGGGTGTAGTTTAATAAGAATACTTCATTGTTGAACACAGCCTGTATATTATATAATAATGTACATATTATCACATACAGGACTATTCTATGCTGATTATGATATGCATAACATAACAATAACATATCTCTTTGGGGAATCTTCTAGTAGCTTCCTTTTGATAAGGTTTTATATTGCTTCTATTTCTCAGACACTCTTCTAGTTACTCTTGTGTGAAATCTGGCTGTGATGTCAATAAGAAACAAATCTTGTGCCCTAGAACTATCCAATTCATTAATAAGAAATTGGCAGGAGCCAGGCGTGGTGGCACATGGTTTGATCCCAGCACTCAGGGAAGCAGAGTTTGAGGGCAGCCTGGACTACAAAGCAAGTCCAGGACAGCTAAAGTTACACAGAGAAACCCTGTCTCAAAAAAGAAAAGAAAAAGGAAGGAAGGAAGGAAGGAAGGAAGGAAGGAAGGAAGGAAGGAAGGAAGAAAAGAAAGAAAGAAGGAAAAGAAATTGGGAGGAATTAAAATGCTGAATGAAAGCACAGAATGTGGGGGAAGGTGGTTACTTTTGTAGCTTGCAACAAAAGAAGGCTTCCTGGAAAAGGTAGCATCAAGCTGTGCCTTCCAACTCTTTAGACAGTATTGGTGCCTCCTTCTTCCGTCTTGTGGGAGACGGAAGAAGCCAAATGTGCTAGAATGAAGGAACCATTAGATAACTAACAGAGAAGAGGTTGGCACCAGGGTAGCCAGAGGAGGATGACCCCTCTGTAGACATAAAGGATTTTATAATGTGAATATACAATACACGTGTATTGGTTACTTTGCTGTCACTGTCATAGAACATTCTGAATAAAAACAGTTGAGAGAAGAAAGGACTTGCTTGGTTTATACTTCCAGATCACAGTCCATCACTGAGGAAAGGCAAGGCAAGGTAGGCCTACTTGCTATTATACACAACATTATCTGTGTCCATGGAACTCACATCAGAAACCACAGAGGGCACTGTGTCCTGTCTCACTTACTCATGGATCATGCTTATATAGCTTTTTATACAGTCCAGAACAACCCAGGGAGAATGCCATGCTCAGTGACCTGTGTCTTCCTACATCAATTAATACTCAATGCAGTTCCCTACAGACATGTACAGAGGCTAATTCAGTCTAAGCAGTTCCTTGTGTGAGGGTATCCCCTCAGATGACTCGAAGCTGTGTCAAGTTAACAGTTAAGTCTAACCAGAAGAGTATCCTTGTAATATACTTACACTAAGTTGTTATCATTTATCTGAAATATAGATCCAACTGGGTATCAAGTATTTTACTTGGTAGCCCTACCACTGAGAAACGCTACAAAGGAAGACATTCCATAATGATTCTGTAGGATATCTCCTACAGATGATGACTCCTTGAGGGAGAAGTTACCTCTTACTCTAATGCGAGGATATGCTGAGGGTCCTTCTGACTCAAAGAATTTTGTCCCATAAAGAGGATATTCAGTATAATCACCTACTGTCTTGGTTAGTCATTTTCCCCTTTTCCATTTCTTTCTCCTACCATCATCCACCATACTGCAGAGCTTGAAAGTGCATTCTGGGAGTGATAGTGTATAAAGGGGCTCACAGAGGATCCCCTGTCTCTTCCCATGCCAGAAAGACTATTTCCTGTTTTGTAGTCATTGCTGGCTACACGCTGCCTCCCAGGAAAGTGATCAAAGAGTAAGTCACAGTACCAGGAAAGGGGAACAAAAAGGAGGCTGGGAGAGCTGCAATGCTCATATCCAACTTGGCTCTGAGATGTGCAATGAGTACAGAAGACATTGACTGCTTGACCCAGCTCAGA
Source organism: Pachyuromys duprasi (assembly GCA_028658305.1). NCBI lineage: Eukaryota > Metazoa > Chordata > Mammalia > Rodentia > Muridae > Pachyuromys > Pachyuromys duprasi. Next base: position 55,484,866 of record CM053751.1, read on the forward strand.
CTGTGTCTGGAAAATCTAGGAGCATTTGGGACAGTGGTTCTCAACTGGTGGGTCATGACCCCACTGGGGGTCACGTATCAGATATCCAGTATATTAGATATTTACATTGCAATTCATAACAGTAGTTCAGATATGAGGGTAGAAACAAAATATTTTTATGGATGGGGGTCAGCACAACATGAGGAGCTGTGTTAAAGAGTCACAGCGTGAGGAAGGCTGAGAACTGCTGACTTAGGAGGACAGTCACCATGTAAAAACGGATAAAACTCTGACAAAACGTGTTTTCTGTATTACCCAAATGGAATAAGATTCACAGGAGTTCATAGCTAATCTCTCCCAGAAGGCTTGAGCTTTACCTCAAAAACAACAACAAAAACAAACAAACAAACTAGTGACAAAGAGGAAAGTGAAGAAGGTTGAGAATAAATGTCAAAGGTTTGCAGCTAAAATTTTGCAGGAGCAAAATTTACTCATGTGAGAAAATTTTCTAAGGAAAGAAATTAAAAGAAAAAAAGGGGGGCGAGGACATGACTGAGAGTGGGGTGTATTGGAGAGGATGAGAGTAGAGCGTGAAGCAGGACTTTGAGCCGAGAGTGGAAATGATCAATGTATTTACGCAAGAAATTGTCAAAAAACAAATAACAGATTTTTTTAAAATCAATTCAGGAATCACTTTTAGGTTATTTTTTTTTTCTACCTAGGTAATGCACGCCTACCTGCTGAGGTGACAAAGACACTGAAAAGCTGTCAAAGTGTTGAAGATCAGAAAATTTTTTTCCTTGACTCTAAGTCATTGCAGAAAATAGCAGAACTTAATAACAAGACAACGTTAAATAGATGCCAAGATGCCTTTGCCTGTCATTGACACAGGCTATGATGTGATAGGCACAGAGAACACCAGTAATAAATTCTTCCCTGGAAGAGGCTGGACACCCCTAGCAAAAGGAATATGAGGATGCTATCGGTTTGGAGTATTTAGTATATGTGTGGTGGATACCACCTGGAGTCCATTGTTGTTAAATTATTTTCTGGTGGATCACTTTTTATTTTAAAATCGATTTTACAAGCATTTATAGTTGTTACCATGAGTACATTAACTCTAAAAGTCCCCTACAGAGTTTTCTGGTCAGGTCTCCTCACTTTGCTGATGTGAAAAAAAAAAAAATTAAGACCCTACCTTGACTAAGATGACCGGCTCATAGATTTGCAGTGGAAAGTGTCTCAAAATTGAATTTTCTTGTTCTAATTCCATGGCTCATTCCACCACTGTGCACTAACTTAAATTAAAACATTTTCCAAATGCCTTATTCTCTTTTGTGAAATAAAAATGCAGATACTATGTGTTAAAATGTTTGGCTCACCTTATTAAGATGCCCAGCAATACTATATTTACACTTTATCCTTCTGGTCCAGCTTACAATTATTATCCCAACCAACCTGAATGACAATTATTCATGATAGACTGACGATAATCACACTGTTTATTTGCAAATCTTCCTTATTTTCATTTCTAGTTTTGAGTCACACCAAATGAATTGGGATAAGAATACACTTATTACTTCAGTTTGCAATGATTTGAATTTTAAAGAAACAAATCAGATGTTGAAATAAAAGTCCTTTTGGGTGAGTCTGATGCAGTGTATTAATTTTAATGACATCATTCATAGTGATAATATGGTTTTATCCTTTGCTTCTGAATTTTTTTACATGGAAATCTATTTGTCCAAGGATGTCTATAGTGCCTGTAACAGAGTACTTAAGGGCCTGAATGGAGAGGGAGACTAGTACAATAATAGCCTTCTTCTCTCTGTAAGGACGTTTTAATGTAGATAAAACGAGAGCACATTAGAACCAGAATTACAATTACACAGTGAGGTTTTCTTTTTTCCTAAACCTGAGCTTCAGGTAGTTGAGCTTCCATTTAGCATCTTGAAAGTCTTAAATATGAGATGTCTTGGGCAAGAGTTCACCTGTGTCCTTCTTAAATAATTACAGCAATGGCCATGTCCTTCCAGCTTTCCATTTAAACTGTTCATTGCATTTTATTTTGGCTCTATCTTTCCAGTGACTTTTTAAAAAAGTATTTCTTAGGCTCTGTGGGATTTGTTTATATTCATTCCATCAGAAAGATCACTTTCATATTTGAATGAAATACTGAAGGGCTTTGAAAATACTTTTTAGGTTTAAAACTCTATAATTTAGACTTGTATAGCTTTATTCGTAATAGCCAGAATCTAGAAACAACCCAGATGTCCCTCAACAGAGGAACGGATACAGAAATTGTGGACATTTACACAATGGAATACTACTTGGCTATTTTAAAAAAAAAGGAAATCATGTAATTTGTAGGCAAATGGATGAAACTAGAAGGGATCATCCAGAGTGAGTTATCCTAGAACCAGAAAGACACGCATGGTATATACTCACTTATAAGCGGAGATTAACCATATAATATAGGATAACTGGACTAAAATCTACAGCTCTAAAGAAGCTAAACAACAAGAAGGACCCTAGGGAGGAGATGCTTAAATCTCATTCAGAATGACAAATAGGATAGATACCAGAAGCAGTGGAAGAGAGGGAACAGAACAGGAGCCTACCATAGAGGTCCTCTGAAAGGCTCCACCCAACAGGGATCAAAGCAGATGCTGAGACTTTGGGCAGAGGGCAGGAAGTCTTATGAAAGAAGGAGGGGATAGAAGGACCAGGAGGGGACAGGAGCTCCACAAAGAGACCAACAAAGCCAAAAAATATGGGCCCAGGGTGTCCTGCAGAGGCTGATGCACTAACTAAGGTCCATGCATGGGGAGGACCTGGACCCCCTGCTCAGATGTAACCTATTAGAAACTCAATCTCAATGTAGGTGTCTGAGTAAAGGGAGTAGGATCTGTCTCTGACAAGAACTCAGTTACCTGCCCTTGATCACTTCCCGCTGGTGATGTGACCTTGCCAGGCCACAAAGGAAGAGGCCCCATGCACTCCTGATCAACTAAGGTCAGATGGCAGGGGAGGAGGACTCCCCCTTTCAGTGGACTAGGGGAAGAGAATATGGGGGCAAAGAGAAGGAGGGTGGGACTGGGACAAAATGAAGGAGAGGGCTACAATTGGGATATAAAATGAATAAATTGTAAAAAACTTATTAAAAAAACATTCAGGCTTGTAGTTATTTCTGGCATATAAGAACAATTACGAAAACTACATGTTAGACAAGCTTGTATTTCCTTTCTTAGTGATAGTTCCAATTCAACATAGCGTAAGAGTGCTATTAGATAAGGTCCTAGCAATAATTTTTAGACAGATAGTGACAGACAAAGGGAGTGAAGGAAATGGCCACCCACTATTCTGTCAACTCCATTCCTTCCGATGTGTCTCTCGTTTGGCTCAGGCAGCTGTATTGCCTGTTTGTCCTTATCTTACCATCTTTGCGCCCTGTCTGTGTGCTTTTATTCAGCATATGCAGAAGATTCATTTTTTAGAGTTGCTGCAATGCTGTTATAAGAACAAACCCATGCATGCAGAGATGATGCATTGTTTTCTTTAAGTCGGCAGGTTTCCCAAGTCCACAGAGATGATGGAAGAGTTAGTCAGCACATTAGGAATTAGTAAGTGATTTGTGTCTGACATCTATGTTGGGGGAAAATGACAGTTTCCTTATCCAAATGTCTATTGATCTGTGATGCACCCTCAGACTAACAGACAGAGACAAGTTAGAATACAGACTCCCTCCACTTTAAGGGAATAATGATTTTTAATAAGTCACCTTAGGCCAGACTGCAAATGGGTTTTTATCTTTTCTGTCTTTCCATTCATTCCTGCCTCGTTCTATGCTATTTTGTAGAAATGTGTAAGTTACCCTGTAACCTTTTAAAGCAGATGCATTTCCCTGATATATTCCCCTTTTGAAACCTGAATTCTCCCAAGCCATGAGTCATAAAGGTCAGGAGTATCTTGGCATGAGGGGGTTGTAGGGATTTCCAAGGTCTGCCTTGTAGAATCTAGATGTATTTCAGAATCTTTTTAGGTACCAAAAGATGTAGAATGTAGATTAGTGGACGGGACACTGTGTTCACGTAAGTAGCAGGGTTGAGGGAATGTGTCAGCATCACCTACTCAAAGCATAACGGGTCATAGATTCCTTATAGTGTTGTGTGTTAACTTGTCTAAGAAATGACAAATTTAAGAAATTATAAAATCATTGAATTGGAAATACTGGGAACACAGCAGAAAATCATGAAGAAAGGATGTAAGAGCCACCAGAAGGCAGGGAGAAGGTCTGAGAAATTCCGTCTTCAGCCATGATTACCACCCCTACATGAACAATCTCACAGCAGCTCTACTTGCCTGCACAGGGCCTATATAAAACTCAGCCTATC